>JAWNOM010000257.1:635000-1362500 GCA_035045965.1 Drosophila aldrichi | reverse complement strand
TCTCCGTCTCCGTGTTTCTGTCCCTCATATATAGACCAATTTGATTCGGCACTTATTGCATTTTGATGAGGCTGCTTTCTTTGAGGCAGCCTCTGAGGTGCTTAGCTAAAATTTCTGCTCTACTTTATAGCCATGCGCGCCGTGCTCTGAACTGCGAGCACAATGCAGTGTATGCGTGTGTGTGTGTGTGTGTGTGTGACCTGGACACGCCTCGTGTAGCCCATTTGTCGTGTGCATTGAGCCGTTAGCTTTCGAATTTGCCCAGCCATTGCGTCAAAATCATGCATAACTGCATTTTTTAATTGCTATGAATGAGGCACTCGGCTCTGCAGTGCAGTGTGACCAAACGTCAATTAGCTGAACACACACATACACACACATGCATAGTGTTGGCTGTGTGCTAATGAATAAGCGGCTTAGACTATGACCAAAGTTGAGCAGAGTTTTTAAAGACATTTGCTGAAATGTATTTGAAATGAGATTTTAAATATTTTGCAGTACGCATTTCTATGCTTTTTAGCCCTTTCTGTAATTTATAAAATTTATGTTTGCTGAAAATCTTATTTATGACTCTGGCAAGCTGAAAACCTCATTCAATATATCTGCAAGCAAAAATCCTTTAATATATGTGTAAATATTTATATATGTATGTATATATGTATATTGTTTATGCTGTGCTTATGTCAACAGTTTTATGTGCATTAATTGACCAATTGCACTTGCATTTGGCATGCAAATTATTAACCACAATTTCTGCTTCTTCTAGCCCTCATTTTAATTACACATTTGATTTATAACACACACACACACACACACATTCACTTGTGATTTATTGTGCGACCTGTGAATATTTTCTAATTGTGTAAATATTTGGCTTTGTCTTAGTCAAAGATCATCGATTGGCCATATATCATTCAGTTGGGCTGACAGCTCGCTTTGAGCCCACACTTTTGCGTAGCTGTCAAATGCATGGCTAAATAGGCTTCATGCACATTACGTATACGACTCGTTGTCAACACACAAAATTGTACTTTCAATTTCAAAGGGTTTTCTTTTCGGAATTTTCATTTTCATTTGCCTGTTGTCCTTTGTATTAATTGTTGTGACACATTATTTAAGTTGAAGATGATTTTACTGCACGCTGTCAGAGCCATGTTTGTTAGCTTCGGGCTAAACATTTCTACGGTCCTTTGTCTGACCAAAATTGATTGAACTCAGTGCTTAAAGCCAACTGGATTGGTCAGGCCATAAAGACGTTGCTAAAGACGTTGTGTGAGTGTGTGTGGGGGAGTGTGTGTGCCATTTCATTTCAAATCCCAGCTAGGATTTGTAATGAAGATATATATACACACATACACACACACGCACACGCACAGCAAATCACTTAGTTTCACATTACAAAGCTATGTTGTAGAAAACGTGGCCAAAGACAACTCCTTCGGCCTGGCTGCTGGCCATGGAACATATAAATTAATGAATTCGATGCTTATCAATAGCAACAACAACAACAGCAACAACAACAACAACAATAACGCCAACTAGAACAAGTTACAACAATCTGTGTGTCCATCTATTAGTTCGTTAGCTTTGTTTTTCGGCTTGTCGTGTGATTATGTTGAAGTGACTCGACTTAAGATTTCTGTACAATCTATGCATGTGTGTGTGTGTGTGCCTGTTGTGCGTGCTGCTTATATCCAGCTTAAAGTCAACAACAAGTCTGCTAGAGTTCATCCCTCATCCACTACTTTTTTTCTTTCCTTCTTTCTTCATTTATTATGGCACATTCATTTGATAAAAGATTTGGGCCCTCAATCATGCTTTTGTGTTTTGTGGCCGATGCCTTATCCTCCTGTGGGCTTCTCTTGTTGTTTTGTCTTTTTTTTTCTCTTTGCGCTTTGGATTTGTAATTTGTATTTGATAAGCAGCTCTTCAAGTGCCGCCTGTGCGTAGCTTCGGCTTCTTGTCTATGACATTTGCTAGCTTTTGGTCTTTATTACTGCATTAGACGTATTTGTATAAATCTGATTAGCTTTAGCCCAAGCAGTCTAAGCCGCCATCGGCTAGACCAGACCAGATTAGGCACTGATGTATGTATGTGGCTCAGTAGATGTATACGATAATGATGTTCTTAGAGCGTACTGCTTTAAGAGAAATAGAGCGGGGTGTTTTGAGGAATGATATATGGAAATAGTTTGACTGAAATAATTTTCAGAAAAATAGCAAAATAATTTTTCTTATTACAAAAATATATTAAATTATAATATATTTGAGCTCCTTTGATTTACCTATAATTATAATATTTTTGTTTATCAAAATCTGATAGATAAATTTCCAAAACTTGAAAACTAACTTTAAAAATATTGCTGATGGTCTTAAAAATATCTTTAAATTATTAAATATATTTTATATATTTTTATATATTTTTCTTATATCTAAAAAATAAATTTTAAACTTTTAAATAAATATAAATATTTGTATACTGATGATCTTTTCAATTATAAGTTATTTTCCCCAAAAAATTCCCATTCCAATTGAACGCTTTATCTACAAGTGCAGAAACTTCCCGTTTCTCTTCTTCTAATTAGCTATTAATGGAACTATCAATGAGCACTCCAATTAGACCAATTTAAGCTGCTCACCAATTGAAAAGCTTTAAGCTCTCGGCTGTCGATGTCGCTGTAGCTGACAATTGCAATTCCAATTGGTTAAATAACACATACTCCAATTGGAACGTTGTTAATTGGAATGCTGTTAGCTGCACCTCGATGCGGCTTCATGCTGCCATTTGACAGTACGAATGTTCCCCAAAGTTATTAACCAAGAGCCCCATGGAGTACACATAAAATGGAAAGCTATATAAATGCGTAATTTCATTTTTGTTCTATCAGAGAGTTGCAGAGGTTTCTCGCTGCATATATATTGTATGTATATATATGTATATGTGTATATATATAATATATAGCGTAGGAGTCCGTATCGAATTTGTGCAGACATTGTTCCATCAAACAAACCAATTTTCGGCGTTTTTGCAATAACGTGCCACGTATATTCTGTTGCCTGCTGTTGTTAACTGTTAACTGTAAACTGCAAATTGTCGGTTTGCATTTCCTTTTTGTTTTTTTTCACCCAGTCAAGGTAGTAAACGGCATTTTTTTTTTCTGGCCAGAGTGAGCTGCAATGAGACAGCTGCACAGTTTACTGAACTGTCTGCAAAAGTCGGAGCGTTCTTAATTAAGGTATTCTGATAGCCAATGAACAATAAAAGAATTGCAGCTTTGGCAGATGGGTTCAGTATTTTTTTTTTTTTTTTTATGTATACATACCCTGCGAACAATCGAATTCGAATGAAAAGTTGACAAATCAAGGAATTTTTGCTTGTTTCAGTATTTTTTCTTTTTTTTTCGAAGAGAAGTGAATTGTGCTAGGGTTTATCAAGTTGAAATTGATTATTATAGTTGGAAATTAAAAAAAAAATAATGATAATAAATAAATAAATAAAAAAAAATAATTAAATAAATAAATTAATTAATTAAAAATAAAAATAATAATAATAAATAAAATATAAAAAAAATTCAAATAATATTTAAAATATGTAAATCTTTTTATATTTTTGTTAAGATTTCAAAATAATATTCAAATTTTATGCAAATTTATGAATTTCTATTTGATGTACATATATTCAATAATTTATATAAATATAAACATTTCTACATTTAATATAAATAAATAAAATACTTATGATAGTAAAATTAAGTTTTTTGTTATTTATTTATTTTTTATATATATATATAGATAGACATTTATATTTTATTACCATAATTAAAAAATTATATACAAATTTTTAAAAACAAATGAATTTATATTTAATATACATATATTCAATAATTTATATATACAAAAATTCAACATAATTTATATAACAAAATAAAATATTTTTAATTGTAAAATCCAGTTTTTTAGTTATTAACTTATTTATTTAATTTTTTTTATAGCTCGACATTTATTTCCCATTACCATTAAATTGCTTTCCTTATTAGCTCAACAATAATAAAAGCGATTTCAAAATATTATAACTACATCTCCATAAAGTATAAGGTATCTGCATCTTCACTTTATTATTGCATTTCGATTTTTATTTTCGTTTCGTTCCGAGTTTGTGCTTGGCATTTTTTCTGGCTTAAATGGCAATGGACAGTTTACAGTATGCGCATTGGCCATAAAGTAAATACTATCCGTTGCAGTCTCAAAATATCAATTTATCTTTCAACTTTCAACTCCCACCGAAACTTCGGCTGCAGCTCAGAACGGTTCATGCTTTGCATACGAAATGCTAAGGACGTTCGTACGTTCGTTGGTTTGTTGGTTCCTCCATCGTTGTCCTGGGCCAGCAGCATGCAGCACGTAGCTCGGCAATTTTTCAGCCTGGAGTTTTGAGTTCGAGTAGCTGCTGCAATGACGATGCATAAGTAGCAACAATAAATACAATAACAACAATCACAATAACAACAGCAAACAGTTGGGATGATAAAGCAGCGGACGAGATGGGGCATCAGTTTCGGTAGATATGGGAAAAACTGTCTGTGAAATAAAATAAATTACTAAACAATGTTTTGGCCACAGCAAGAAAAGCGAGAAAGAGAGAGCGCATCGCTGCCACCTTGGAGCAGCTGTCATTGCTATCTCTTTCTCTCCACCAGCATTTTTGGGGGGCTCTTGACGTGCTGGCACTTTTCGGCAGCCCAAGCACTTTAATCTAAATGTGAATTGCACATTGGCAGAGACGACTCCTGACACTCGACAGATAGATATTTATATATGTGTATGTGTGTATGTGTGTGTGTATCTGTGTGTTTATGCTCAACATTTTATATTTTGTTTATGGCACTCAAATGGCATTGTAATGTGCGAGCTGGGGAGTAGAAGAGAGAGGGAGAGAGGCGTAAACCTTGGGACCATTCGCATATTGATTGCCCCAGTTGATTGTTTTGACATTAACATTATATTCTCGTTTCAATATGCCACAACTACCAAAGTTCTTATCGAACAGTCGCTGCGGAGCAATCACTAAATTTTAAATTTATAAAAAAAATAAAAATAAAAACAAAATCAAAATATATTAGTAAATATTGAATCGACTTAAAAAGTATTACTATTTTGTTTTCTTCTTCTCATACTTAATTTAAAATTAAATATTTTATCAAATATATATTTATTTTATTTATTTTTAATCACTAAAAATTTTTTTAAAATTTATTTTTTATTAATTTAATATATATTATAAATATACATATATATTATTTATATTTATTTATATATTATATATACATTTTTGTATAATTAAAAATAAATTTTTTTAAATGTATATTATATATATATTATTTTTTTATTTATATTAATTAAATATATTTTTAAGTAATTAAAATTATTAGTTTTAATTTAATAAAACAAATAAATAAATAAGACCCATATATACAGAAGTCTTAATCAAACTCCAGAAAAGTTTATATTTATTTCTACGAAAAATATAAATAAAACTCTAAATTCGTTTCCCATGCTTAATATTCCTAATGAAAACTAAAATAAATAAATATATATATGTATACATATATGTATATATAATATATAAATATACATACATATATATTCTTTTAAATATATTGAAAAATAAGCGAAAATTCATTGAGAATCTATCAAACAAAAAAGCGATGATGCTGATGGAGAAATTGAGGAAGCAGAAGAAGAAGAAGACGACTATAAAGAAGCAGCTGAAGTAAAGCCAACGACTATTTGTTCATGCATTTGACATGTCATCTCCATTGAGCGAGAGGAATACAAAAGAACAGACTTGACTCAGGACAGTTTGTGTGTGTTGGGCTGGGGAGGGGGGTGGGCTGGAGCTGAAGACTGAGTAATTCAGTGCATGCCATTCATGAGCGTGAATATATACATACATATATATATGTATATGTATATGTGTATGTGTGTATTTGTCAGCGGCCGCCAAAGCGTCGCCAACAGCATCATCAGCGCATGGCGACACCTCATCCCCAGTGAAACCAAAAACCCACCCACTCAACGAGCAAAGTCTGAGGAACTTTTTGGTAAAAACTCATTTCCATTGATATGCAATGAACAAGGCAATGAAAAACGCGCGGGTCATTCCCTGTTGATGGTTATTCAGTTCAGTTCATTTTTTTTTCCTTTTCGGTATTTGTTTTTTTTTACTGTATTTGTACAATCGCGATTATTTTTAGGTCTTATTTGAAGCGTACCCATAAAAAAAACTGTGATTAATTTATGAAAGGATTGGAAAATAAGTTAAGTTTATTTTTTACTTTCCTTTTTACTACAAAAAAAAAAAAAAAATATATTTAACAATATATAAAAGTAACTATTTCACAGTAATTTTCATAAAAAAAAAAAATATTTTTATACATTTTTGATTGAATTTTGCGAAAAAAATATTATTTACTAATAAAAGAATTAAATTGACTCTGAAGTCAAATTATAATGGAATTAAAAAATAATTAAATAAACAAAAATTGATTCAACAAATATAATGCTAAGGTTAACTGGGTATGTCATAGTCATCTTTCTTTTCAAAATTCACATTTGTAAGTGTAATACTTAACTTGTTTTTTATTCTCTTTTTTTCCACCATATTTTCAGAAACATTTTTTAAAATCCCCTCAGAACTCAACTACATATTCAGTTCTGTTTTTTTCACCATCTGACCGCTGCATTTTGGCTGTCGATTGACACAGGTTTTAGAGTGGGTGACAGTTAGGTAAATGGAGTTACGAAATAACGAATACCAGCAAAAAAAAAGGGCAACATCCTGAATTCGTCATACGCAGTGGTTGCACCTGAATGACAACAGTTGCTGAAAACTTGCATGCAAAAAGCTTTCGAAACATATTCCATATAGCATTTGCTTACGCTTTCTCCCCCCTCTCCCCCCTCTCGCTCAATGTATGTATAAATCTATCTTGCGCGTCTTCCATTTAAACTGTTGTATAGCTGCATTTGATGGCTCGATTTGCGGTTCGACGTTTGCGAGAAATGGATTGTTGCATAAATTAAAATTGTATTTTGCATGTAAATATTGCGAAACAAGGAAAAAAAAATGCGTGCGAAATTTGCGAATAAAATTTGTTTAACTTTTGGGGGTTTTAAAGCTTCCTAATAAAAACGAGAACTGATTGCTTAAGAAAATAATGAATATAAAAATTGAGATATTAATAAATAAATAAATACATAATAAAATAAATCAATAAATAAATAAATAAATAAATAAATAAATAAATAAATAAATGAATAAATAAATAAATGAATAAATAAATAAATAAAAAGTAAATAAATAAGTAAGTAAAAATATATATTAAAAAATAAAAAATGAATAAATAAAATAAATATTATAAAAAAAAATTAAATAAATAAATTAATATATAAATAAATACATAAATAAATAATAAATACATAAACAAGTATAAAAGCTCTAGTCGAGTCCGAGCCCAACTAGAAAATCCCCTGAACAAATGCTTGAAGCAGCAGAGAGCGTTCACATTGGTCACCTGAAGCTCGACTGTAACGAGAGAGACAGTACTTGAGTAAAAGTAAAAGCAAGGAGAGAAGCAGTGCAGAAGATCATAAAAGTTGTCTATGTGTATGCAGCTGCTCTCATTTAGTATTTGTATTTAAGTAAAGAGAAGCTAGAATGCTCACAGCAGCAGAGAGCGTTACAGTGCTTGAGTAAAAGTAAAAGCAAGGAGAGAAAAAGAGCAAAAGATCATTAGAGTTGTCTATGTGTAGGCAGCTGCTCTCTTTTGGTATGTGTATGTGTAAAACGAAGCTAGAATGCTCACAGCAGCAGAGAGCGTTCCCATTGATCACTTGAAGCTTGACTGCAATAAGCGCTACCTGCTGTCGGTCTCAAAATTTGAGAGAGACACTGCTTGAGTATTAGTGGGCATATATAAAGCGCAGCAGACTTATAGTTGTAGTAGTAGAAGTAATGGTTATAGTAGTAGGACTTATTGTTATAGTAGTAAGACTTATAGTTATAGTAGTAGGACTTATTGTTATAGTAGTAAGACTTAAAGTTATAGTAGTAAGACTTATAGTTATAGTAGTAAGACTTATAGTTGTAGTATATTATAAGGCCGTAGCTCGAAAAGCTTTAACAAGTCGAGTCCGCTCGACGAAATACCCTGAGCGAATGCTTGAAGCATCAAAGACTGTAACGAGCTCTACCTAGCGTCTGGTTCAACTTTTAAGAGAGTCAGTACTTGAGTAAAAGTAAAAGTAAGCAGAGAAGCAGTGCAGAAGATCATTAAATGTGTGTGCATCAGCTCTCTTTTGGTATGTGTATGTGTAAAACGAAGCTAGAATGCTCACAGCAGCAGAGAGCGTTCCCATAGCTCACTGGAAGGTCAACTGCAACGAGTGCTACCTGCCGTCGGGCTTCACATTTGAGAGAGAGAGAGAGAGACAGAGCTTGAGTAAAAGTGTCTTTACGTATATAAAAGGCTGCAGCTGCAGCATTTCTTCAGTCTTCCAGGCCTGCTGGGGGTTAGCGCAATAAAGTGAAGTAGAGTGTGTGATCGATCTGCTAAGCATTAAAGAAGAAGAGAAACTACGTAGATGAATTACGTAGATGAATTACGTAGAGGAAATATGTAGAGGAAATAAATAAACACTTAGAAGAAAGAGGAAATACTTGGATCAAATACAAGAATATACATATATACTTTGTGGGGTCTGCCACGCCTCCTTCTGCCTGTTATATACATTTCAACAAAAACCATTATACCCTGATTTCCCATTTTCAATGGGTTCAGGGTATAATAAATAAGTTAATAAATAATAAATTACTCTTAAACTGAATTTAAGTGAATTTATTTACAATATTAAATATAAATATAAGATTCCATTTAGCTATGTATGAAGTTAAAAATCTCTGTTTTGCTCTCTTTTATCTATTTATTTTATTTTATTTATTTATTTATTTATTTATTTTTATTTTATTTTTTTTTTTTTTTGGTAATTGTCGAAAGCATAGAAAACATGACAACAAACAAGTGTCGGGCGAGAAATTGCAGATTTTCATTTTTGCATAAGCTCAACAAAAAAATAAGAAAAATAAGAAAAGAAAAAAAAACACACACACACACACAACAAATATGCTGTTGTATATTCAATGTTGTTGTTGTTGTTGCTGTTGTTGTGATTGTTGGCATTGTCACGGCATTGCCAGCGATTCAATACAAATATGTACAATAATAATAAAATTTGTATGCAAAATAGGCGTTGAGTGTTAAATGCATGCATTGAATGACTGCATGGGTGTGAGTGTGAGTGTGAGTGGCTAGAGGGCGGCCACAGTGGGCAACAGACTGCGATTTACATACACAAATATTCAGGCAGGCGCTGTTGTTGTTAACATTGTTGTTGTTGTTGCTGCTGCCTGTTGAAAAATTGTAATCAAAAATTGCGCAATAATTTGCATGTTTATTTAATAGTCGAGCGCAACGCAGGCAACCAAAAACTCCAAAAATAACCCCAGCGCCTCCTCCTGCCACAACAAGCCCAACAAAAAATACAATTCACAAAAGGACTACGCCGGTGTGTGTGTGTGTGTGTGTGTGTGTGTGTGAATTGCATTTTGCATTGCAGTGACAAACATTTTGTGAATGCGGCGTGCGTTTCTCTATTTGTTTTTAGCTTTTCGTACATTTTCGGTTTTACTCACACAGCAGCCGCCGCACAATGCTCATTATTGTGCGCGTGTATGTGTGTGTGTCTGTGTGTGTTCAGTATATGCACTTTTAATTTTTTACTTTATACGCTAATGAAATTGTCTGCGGGTTGCGCCCCTCTCATATGACATGATCCCGCTTTGCCAAACTCCCCTGGGATCCCCCCACCCCCGTGAAAACAAACCCAAATTCTGCTGCTTTGACTTTGTTTTGCATTGCGGCAAAATTTGCCACACAGATTTTGATGATTGACCACCCCTCCCCCTCAGCGCCCCTCACGAATATTATCAAAGGCTCATATACCGAAATGTTTTGAGGTTTGGCATCAAATCCAATGCCAAATGCACTTAGAAAATCCTATTAGAGTGGCTTTTGATTAAAACTATGTTATCTCAAATATAACAATTTTGTTTTTAATTTATTGCCCGTTTCATAGTGGAAAAGTATTTGACTTGATAACTAATTAAAACGCTTCATCGCTCGCCTCGGCCTAGAGTAGAATCGAATTTTGTTTATGTGCAAAAGTTATTCCCATTTCATATTATTGCATAATGCAATGACAAATTTGGTATATGCCAAAGTTTTTGGAATGCATTTTCTGTTATATCTATATCTATATGGAAGAAAGTCAAATAACTTAATACTAAATAATGTAATACTAATCTTGTGATCCGTAACTAAAAAGTATTTCTATAAAAATCTATAGAATATACATATAATTTTTAGTTACGGATCACAAGATTAGTATTACGGCTCGCATCTTAAAGCGTAAAAATAAAAATAAATAAATTAACAAATAAATAAACATTTAAATAAATAAATAGATCATATTAAATCGCCCACGTTTTGGGTAAAGACTTTAATTTTAATTTAATTTAAACTGCTTAAAAGAGTTTATAAAATAATCTGCAAATAAATAATAAATGAAAATTAAATATATTAAATATTTCACATTATTAAACATTTTATTTAACCTTAAAAAATATAAATAATTAAATATTCAAATATTTAAAAATTAAAAAATTAATAAACAAATCCATCTAAAAGGATTGCTGCATTTTCGATCCGAAATTCTGTCTTCTTTTCGGGCATAAAATTCCAATCAATTCAAGCGTATATTTTCTGGCAGAGCCTAAATAAAAGTTGACACGCGACTGTGTGTACAGTGTGTACTCGCAGCATGGCCAACTTTGCTATATATACTAAATAAATATATAACCTTATCGTCATAAATGACTTCACACACACACACACACATACAGCGACAGGGAGTGTAACACACAGATGCCACAATATTTTGACTGTTTTGTAATTTATTTGACATATTTATGGGGTTCATAAATACAGATACATATAAAAATGCGTTTATTTCGATTTGCTATATTTTTCTTCTTTTAGTTTGCCTTCTTTTTTTTTTTTTTGAAGTTTTATGGCAAAACACAAACAAAAATCGAAGCTGTAGCAGCAGCAGCAGCAACACTGACCTTACTGCCACAAACCCAGTTGTTGTTGTTGCTATTTGAAAGTTTGGAATACTTCCAATACGAGAGCGAGCCCTTCACAACAACAACAACAACAACAACAACAATATATTTGAGTGTGTGTGTGTTTGTGTTGCTCATACGCCGCCTGGTCAAAGTTGCAATAGCAAAACATAAAACACTTTTTATGTAATGATTTTCACTGTTTTTCTTTGCCCATTCGTTTGTCCACTCCTCTGGCCAGCTGCATGAACTATTGACAGCTGATGATAAAAAATTGTTTGGAAAATAGAGAAAAATTGAGAGAGAGAGAGAGAGAGAGATAGATAGAAAACAACAATTTTTGGGTTCAATAATAGAGGTTACCAAAAATAAAAAATGAAAAACTAATAGACAAAATTTCTGTTACATTTATCAAAAAGACTCTTCTTCGTTGAGTAATAGAAAATCTAGTGAGATGCAATTAAATCTAGTCTGTAAGTCCTTTTTTTATGTAATTCATTTTTTAGCTATAAATAAATACTTGAGCGGTAAGAATTTATATTTATATATTTTTTTTTATTTTAAAATAATAATGAGTAAAAAAAAAAAAAATAATAATAATAAAATTCATGAAAATATATAATATAATATAATATATAACCAAACATATAAAAAAAAAACATATAATAAATAAATAATATGTATTAAGATAATTTTATACATAAAATATTAAACAACAATAAAATTAAATTGTATTAAATAATTAATAACCTAATACAAAAAAATAAAATAAAAAATAAAAATTAAAATTAAAGCTATATAATAATTATTATATATAAATATAAAGTAATTATGTACAAAAAATAAATAATAAAAAAATATAATAAATAAATAATAATAAAATAACTATATAAATGAAAAATTTGAAAAAAATTTGATATAATTTATAAAATTAAAAGTAAATAATATAATATAGAACGTAATATATAAAAACCTAATAATAAGAAGAATATAATAAATAAAATAATAATAAAATAACTATGTATATGAATTATAAAAAACAAATTTATAATATATTGAATAACAACATTTTCTCAAGTGCAACAATTAAATTATAAAGTAAACTTGCGCCATTTAAATGTCAACATTAAATAGGCTGAACTGTGGACTGAAAACTGCTCTGCATGACGATATTTAACTCAAATATTCAGTTGTTGAGCACACAATTTCATTGAATTCACGCATTGAACATTACGCGTCTTAACACTTTTAATTTATGTATTTACTTTTTGGCTTATTTGCGTTACTTTTACATTTCCCGCTGCTCGCTGCGACCCTTTTATGCCTACCAGCACCTGCGGCATTTTCGCTCGACTACAGCCAGAGCCTTATTGAAATTCCAAAGTTGAAATGGCTGCAAGACAAGGATGGCCAGTCAGAAAGTGAGCAGACTGGGGTCCAGGCTCCACTCAGATCGTTTGTTGGTGTTGGTTGCGGTGTTGACAGTCACCAGTCGCCAGTCGCCAGTCGCCAGTCGTTCTCAGTCATCAGCTGGTGAGCAGTTTTTCTGGTCAGGTCATTGCGGTCCTGCCGGCGGTCGCGTGTCTCGGTCTGAAGTGCCCCCACTTACACACGCACACACACACTTACTCCCTCTTCCACTCTGTGTGTCTGGTTGTCACTTCTGTGGCAACACTTATAAGGCAACACTCTCGGTGGCACCCTCGTTATTTGGCAACACTTTGGCCACACCAACACAAGAGCCAACCCAGACCCATCTCAGCTTCCTTCCACCGTTTAGCCGGCGGGTATCAAATCGTTTGTTTGGTTTGTTTTTGTTTTTTTTTTGCCAGAGTTTTCAACAACACTTTGAGGTGTTTGGCCCGCAGTTTTCGCTTTGGCTGCTTAACTTTTGATCAGCTTTTAATGTCACATTCAAATGCATTTCGTCTACAAAGTTTTGCTGTCAAAATGAGCCAACTTATCAAAGTCAGTGACTGAGAACCCAGCCAAATCGAAAAAGCAAAATTAACTCCAAATTTTCTGATTCAACAAAAGAATGCTCAAACAATATATATTTTTTCAAAAAGTCTAAACCGATGAGCTGTTAACAAATTTCTAGCTAACTTAAAACAGAAAAAAAAAAGAAAAACTAATCAGCGTATTTATGTGCAAGGAAGTCACAAAGAAGATAGCAAAAAATAAAATCCCCGCAATATATGTGAAAAGTTTTGGCGCATTTACTTGCTGTAAATTGTGCAGCGCTTGTAACATTAATACTGCGTAAACTTTTTTGGCTTAAAGCGTAGTCAAACAGAGCCGAGAAATTCAAGTTTATTACACATAAAATGAATAATTAGTTACAGAGCTTGAACAACAAAATTAAATATTAATTTACAGAGCTTGAAAAATAGTATAACAAATATTTGAGCACTTGTATAGAAAAACAAGATTATGGTTAGGGATGAAAATTCGAATATTCTAATACAGGAAAAAGTGTTAAGAAAAGTTAAAATTTTTAGGCAAATGTGATCAAATAAATTTATGAGAATCACATAGAAAGGCGTTAGTTAACAATGAAACATAATGATAAAAATAGTAGAGTAGAGTCACATATGATATAAATAATAATAATTTAATATTATATTATACAATAGAATAAATGAAATAAAATGAAGAAAGATCAGAAGGCAAAGGCAATATGAAAGCTTTGACCATAAAAAGGCTTTAAGTATTATTTTTGTACAACAAACGCAAAAGAAGAATATTCGAATTCAATATACAAAGTTATTTATTTTATTCCTTCCATTTCTCTCAATTCTCAGCTCAGCCTATTTCAATTAGTGCTGCAATCATTGTAAAGCCCAAACAATAACAACTTCGTTCTCTTTCTAAAACCTAAAAAAAAGGAAGGCAAAAAAAAAAAAAAAAAGCCTATAGTGGGCCCAGCATATGCGCAAATTACAAGTCTGAACACACGAATTGTAGAAATGGAAATAGAAGTCAGAGCTCGATGCTCGCTTAACTGAACGCATTCAACACCCACTGTCCACTGCAGCTTTGATAAGCAAGTTGCAAGTTTCTAACCTAACTACACACACGCACACACACACACTCACACACTGTTAGTGTGTGCCCCCTTTCATTTTATGCACTGCTTTACAGTGCGTTTCATGTGACAACAAATGCAGCACTAAATAGCGCCATATACGACCAATAGGTGTGTCCTTCTCCGCTTCATGCTCTCTCACTCGCACGCATAGCGTCAATTGGAAGCTATCATTAAAGTTCGATGTTATTTTTCTCATTTTTTTTTTCTTAACTGTAATGCCCTGTAACTAAGTGGCAGTGAGGGAGTGAGGACTTTATTGATTCTTAAGCAATTTAGAGATTCTGATTAAATGTTGAAATCATCTTGCAAGCTCTTATGGGACTCAAGAAGTCTGCACTAACTTATCTGGAAAACTTCAAGAGCCAAAATAAGAAAATCTTGCTTCTTATATTCTCTGAGAATTAAATTTAGATAACATGCAATTATTTTATAATTTTTTTTAGCGACTTTATAAAATATTAAATATATTTTTTTAAGGATTAGCGCACTGCTATTTTTTACTTTTATTTTTATTAATATATTTTTTATTTTTTAATAAATATTTATTATTTTATTATGGCATATTATTCCTTCTATTTCATTTCCTTTTTTATTTTTCTTTTTTTTTCCTATTTTATCATATCATATCTTATCTGCTTGCAGGATGCATCGACTAGTCAGGCTTGTCTTTCATTGTCTTTTGCTTGTTTTATTTTTTTCTGCTCTCATGGATTCTCACAATACTTTTTGTTTCATATTGACCCATATATATAGGGAGCGTGTGTTTTGTTTTTGCTCTAGCTGCACATATCGTATCGCCATATTCCGCCGTTGTATCCCCTTCTTCGTCCTCGCTCATCCCCAGCATTGCTCATTGCTGTTGTTGGCGAGTTAAATTGTCCTTCAGCAGAGGTTGCATTTGTTGCTACTGCTACTTCTGTTGCTGTTGTTTCTGTTCCGATTGTTGTGGTTGCTGAACGTATAGAACAACAACTTTTTCCCTGGCATTTTATATTGTTGTAAAAAACTTTTACAATCTACGTTTGTTAAGTATTTTAACGGCTCTCTCTCTCTAGCTGGGGCATGCGGCACTCACAGGTAATATAAACCAATGAAAATTGCAAGGGCAACTTATTGTCCAACCGTGCCCCCTTTCACATGCCCCATCCCCTCCCACCATGCAGCATGTGGGATTGCATTTAAAGTTTCGTTGGGTGTTTATCTGTCAGTTTATGTTTACAAATGTCCACTTTTAATGGTTCTCCATTTAGCTGGTTGCCAACAGCAACGGCAATGGCAACGGTAGTGGAAGCTGGACCCCAGCTTTATCATACTCGAATGCTGCTTGTAAAATTCTATTGTAAGTTTGGTTTTCCGTTTATCATACTGCGCTTCTATCTATCTATCTGTCCGCCTGTCTGTCGTCTGTCCGTTTGCCTGTTTATTCTCCCACTCTACCGTGCGGCAGTGCTGGTCATTTTGCAGTTTTCAGTTTATTTTTTAAGCCAGATAGCAAACATGTTAAGCTTTGACTTTTCTATGCCATCTGCACTGTCTTGCCGTAATGTGAGCTCATAAAAAAAAATGACACGGCGAGCTCATAAGACACATTAGCAGGTATATCGCATTTTTATGCGAAACCTTTGAAAGTCATTTTGCACTTGAAATTATGAAGTGTTGCTTAAAATTAGACAGAAGAACTTAACATTTACTCGTAGTGCGACAGCTCTTCTATGTGATTCTCATTGTTTTAAATGCAAATAAACTATCTCTGTTTGTCTACTTGTCTCTGTCTCACTTATTCGCTGTCTTTTATCAAAGATTAAAATGCCAGCAACTCGCTTTGCCTCATTAATTATGATTTTCTTTTTAATATATAACAATTTAATATTAAATATATATATACACGATAATTCGAAGATTACACCAAGACTCAGGTATATAAATATTTGTAAAAGAAACCACACTTAAACTCTGTCTGGCTTACAAAGTCACGTTAAGCCATTGTAATGATAATATAAACAAGCCCACAGCTCAGTTCGTCTGCCCTTAAATTCTTGATAGGGTATTAACAAATTATACTAAATGCGCACCACTCTTTCTCACCCAACCGAACCGGCAGACGAAATCTGTAACATAAGACTCATCACAGCTCGTCGACTGTGCTTAATTTCATTTAGCGAAACGCATAAAATTATATTCTTATATAGTCTCAGTTGACGGCCTAACTCTATCATGGTGTTTTGTGTTTGTTTATGCTTTGCAGATTTTATTGTGGCGCTCAAGGATGTTACGGTTAGGATACCGCAGGCGGTTAAGCGTGGCAGCAACGCCTTGTTCACCTGTAATTATGATATGGAAAACGATACGCTATATTCGGTTAAATGGTATAAAGGCAAGCGTGAGTTTTATCGCTACACACCCAAAGAGAATCCGGCGATGAAAGTGTTTGCCATGACAAGTGGCCTTAATGTTGAGGTGAGTGTAAATACTAAAGACTATGTAGATGGATATTATATATATGTATATAAGTATATATATAGCGTTTGGCTCACATTAAGAGCACATGCTGCAGTTGCGTGTCATAAAATAACAAACGCACTGTAAATTATGCCCATAATGGCTGATTGCATTAAGCCAGGAAAAATCTCATTCGCATCCAGACTGTTTACCTCCACTCGCTCTCCTCTATATCCACTCTTAAGCATTTGCACAACAGTCTCTGAAATTCAGAATGTCATAATTATACACAACAACAACAACAACAACAACAAGAGCTGACAGCACAGCCAGTGAGTTCCATTGCCCAATTAGTTGGCAACGCGATTGACTTGCGGCTCATTAAAAAACAATATATGTAAATTGCATAAAAAAAAAGTATATATATATAAATATATATATAAGTACTCCATGAAAGTCGAGAGAAGTTTTCAACTTTATTATTACGTTGAAATGTAGGAGGGCCAATTAGTTTGGCGACCGGACACAAATTGGGTTAAATATCGAATGTAAACCAATCCAGTTCACTTCAATCCAATCCCAACGACTCCCGGAGCGAAGTGTCATATTTTTGCATATTAAAGTCGATCTTTAAATGCAATTTATTAAAATTTAATTTTTTATTAAGTGGATTGCTGCAATGGGTTTACGGCTCGTCGTGTCAAAGATTAAATTTCGCGTAAACAATTTCATACAATTCGAGTGGCTGACGAGAGAGCGCCATGAGTGAATGCACTCGACAAACAGCAACTGTATAAGCAAAAAAAAAAATGAAAGAAAAACACTCACAGCCCCAATTAAATGAGCAGCTAATAATTTGTTTCCATCGACGGTCGATTTTAACAGACAGTTCAAGAGAAATCAGCAAATATAATTCCACTATTTATTTTTTTTTATACACATGATAAACAGACAGAGCTTAAGATAGCCTTAATTTGAATCGATAGCACTTACACGAGAATAATTGTCGATTTTCTGAAACAGACTCGATCTGTGCCTGCTATACGGGGACCTAAAACAAAAGATTTCCAATCTCTAACCTTTATAAGTTTTGAGATCCAAGCGTTCACATATATCAACAAATAATCGAATATGGCTAAATCCACTCTGACCATCGATCTGATCTAAAGTACATATATGTAATTTACTCGCTCTGCCACGACTTTCTCTGCCTGTTACAAACCAGATTTCCCATTTTCAATGGGTAGTAGTTTCTCATATTTTCGCTAGCATTTTAGTTGCTTTTGTGCATAAATAAATTTGCGCTGCATTAAATATGCTTTGATTAGCTACAATATATATACGCAGTATTTGGCATTTCGCAGTTATTGTTTGAGATGGTCAGCTCATAAATAAAAGATCTGCCAGCCACTTCATTTCATGCAGCTCATAAAAGACTCAGAGTCTTCTTCTTTTTTTTTTTTTTAATATCACAAATCAACAGCAGAGCCAAAAGGCGAAATTGCTTTGACTCAAAGCAATCAAAATGGGGGGCAGGTCGACTTAAAATGCAAGCGCCATCCATAACTGTATATGGCTCCATAACTCTATGGCTGCCTGGCTCAATTTTCGCCCGAGTATCTTTCATCAACAACATCTGGTGCGATGCTTCGCTGTGTGGACTCGACATTATTTGTTCTTTTACTTTATTTTTGGGTTCACTTTGGCATTGCGTTATATTCAATTTCTATGCAGCGCATCCTGTCAATTTTTCAACTAATTTTTATTGCACTCATCTCTCTCTCTCTCTCTCTCTCTCTTTCTTTTACTGTAGCGCAACCTCTCGAATCAAAGTCATGTCGTGCTGCAGTCGGTGCCGCTGAATATTTCGGGCAAATTTACATGCGAAATATCTGTGGAGGCGCCCACATTTCAAACGGCCATGGTCTCCGGCGAAATGGAGGTGGTGGGTAAGTAAAATGAAAAAATACCAAAAATAAAAAAGAAATAGTAGAGAAAGTAGTAAAAAAAATTCCAATAAAAATACTATCAGCACCTAGGGCAAATGGCAAAGGCAGCCCAGACTTGCCCGGGTCTTGCCTTACTGCAATACCGAAAGCAAATTAATTAGACAAATGGGCGCCAGCCTTTGCCATCTTTTTTTTTTTGTTTTTGCCAGTGCTGGTCAGCTAATTTTACATTTCCATTATACAGCCTACAGCTAATTCCATCTCTCTTACTCTCTCTCTCTCTCTCTCTCTCCCTCTCACTTTGTCTGTACGGCAGAGTTACCGGAAGAGCATACAGTGGTTACCGGCATACAGGCACGTTATCGCATTGGCGATTTGGTCGACGGCAATTGCTCAATTAAATACTCGAAACCGGCTGCTAATTTGACATGGACTATTAATGGTATTGTGGTAAGTTTTGGTTTCGGTTTCCATTTCCATTTCCATTTCCATTGCCATTGCCATTGCCATTGCGATCCGCCATTCAATTAGTGAACGGAGTGGAGTCAACTGTCTGCCTGTGTGTGTGTGTGCGTGCGCTTCGAGGCAATTTCCAATTGATAGCCCCGCAATTTTTCAATTAGTCGCCAGCGCAGCCAATTCGGCTAAAAGTTTCCTTTTCAGCACTTAGTTTACACTTCGATTGCCCAATTGTTAGCCGGAAAAGTGGCAAATTTAACAGATTTCGGATTGAAGATATTTTGACAAGAGAAGCTTTACAAAGTAGTTGGAAGATGATGTTATTACTACATGTCTTTGAGTATGAGAAATTTAAAAGAATTTATTTGATAAATATTTTATGAAGTGTTGGCGTAATACATAATTTTTTTTAATAAACTAAAAAGAGTAGATTTTTTATACCAATGAATAGGTATACAAAACCAGCATAAAACAAAAAAAAAATTTTGTAGGGCTGCTTTAATTGTTTTTAATAACCATCTAGCAAAATGAGAAGAGCATATTAGTTTTCTTAGATCTTAGATGCCGATTTGTACAATTTACTACTAATTATTCAATGTTTTTCCTTTTTCTTCTTTTTTTCATCGTTTTTATTATTTTCTTTTATTTAAATTTTATTTTTATTTTATTTTATTTTTATTTTATTTTATTTCTATTTTTATTTTATTTTTATTTTATTTTATTTTTATTTTTATTTTTATTTTTATTTTATTTTATTTCTATTTTTATTTTACTTTTATTTTATTTTTATTTTTTAAATTTTATTTTAATTTATTTATTTTTTTTTAAATTTAATTTTCTTTCTTTGTTAATCTATATCTAGCTCTTTTAAATTTATGAACATTCTCGAAGGCAATTTTAATATTATATATAACATTGAATTAAAAGAAACTTAGGGTATTAATACACTTCAAATATTCCACAGAATTAAATATATTTCGAATGATATGCTCCATTGTTTGCTGTATTAAATGTCTGGTTCAACAATTTCAATGCGCTCAGGTATATATGCCCCTGGAGCCAATTTATTGGGCAGCTTCAACTCTTGACTGCCTATGATCCCATAGGGTCTTAGAGTATAAATGAAATAGTCATATTCGTACATTTCTTCAGGCTTGATGTAGTGAAAGGATATTGCCGTATTTGCCACACAGCTGAAACACTAAATGACACTCCGATTAGTTGTTTGGGCAGAATGTCAAACACTTACGTCTGTGGTATTATAGTATGCATAATGAAAGTACCAAAACGTTTTATCGTCTGGGGGTTTTAAGTGAAATTCGGGATACAATGGATACATGCGACCGTGTCCATTGGCATCGCGTGAATCGCCAGCTGTTACATTCAGATTCTGCATGCATAGTCCAATCATGATGTCCTCATCTTCGTCAGGGCCAGGCTTGCATATCTTGGGATTGGGCAAGCCATCGACCACAAGCCGACGCAAGGCCTCGCGGCTCAGGATGTACCCAGCACCGCCCGACATGAAGCCCTGCTTGAAGTACTTCTTGAACTTGCAGCCAAAGTAAACGGGCGTCTCGGAACTATATCGATATAGCATATATCGCATATTTTCAATCACCGCATACGTGTCATCGTCCGCCTTGAAGAACCAATCGGAATCGCTATAGTAATTATTGTAGACATACTTGAAGGCCTCCTTTGTCTTTGCCCAGAGATGGCGTCTTCCTTCAGTCAAATTCAATTTTACTGTCGGCAGCTCATCATCCCATTGGGAGCTCATGAACAGCAGAATACTACAACGTTTGCCCCAGGTGCGCTTGACGTGCAGCGCCTTAAGCTTGTGATTATCCGGATAGGTCATTACCCAGCACAGCACGCGCACCTCTTTCTTCAGTTGTTCCGCCAGTGACGGTTGCTCTATTGGCCTTGCCGCCCTATACGAGAGAATCTCTGTCAAAATATATCCCGCGATTGTGCCCACAATGAGAGCCCAAAGCAAACGAGCTTCGTGGTATCGCTTGCTGTTACTCGACATTTCAAATACGACTGAGACTTTTGCCTACTCTGAAATCTCACCAAAATATATCGCTTTAACAACCGTGTCAAATGGCATTTAAATAAACTCTGCTACAAATTTAAGATGAGCTGAAATTATTATTGAAATATATATTTTATTTATTTCTTTTATTTTATATTTTATTTTATATTTTATATTTTATATTTTATATTTTATATTTTATATTTTATATTTTATATTTTATATTTTATATTTTATATTTTATATTTTATATTTTATATTTTATATTTTATATTTTATATTTTATATTTTATATTTTATATTTTATATTTTATATTTTATATTTTATATTTTATATTTTATATTTTATATTTTATATTTTATATTTTATATTTTATATTTTATATTTTATATTTTATATTTTATATTTTATATTTTATATTTTATATTTTATATTTATATTTTATATTTTATATTTTATATTTTGTATTTTATATTTTATATTTTATATTTTATTTTTTATATTTTATAATTAATAAATAATTGTTATATAATTTAAAAAAATAATCTCTATTTTAGCTCAATTTTCTTTTGCAAACCTTGCATCTTCCACGCCTCTAATCTCCCTAAATTCCTTACTCTTCTCTGGACCTGCTGCAATCGTTTTATTTTCTAGACGTCCCCATCTTTTCTCCCCACATTGTTCAGTTGCATCGCTTGGCAATCTTTTAGCGTTTAGTGTGTGATTTTTCATTTCACACACACACGTATACACACTTTTTGGCACCTGCGTGCTGTTGGCCTCGCTCTTTTTTCGCTTTGGTTTTCCGCCTAGACTTTGCCTACATATATAGACCATATCATTTTTGATAGGCAGTCACTTTTTATGCCTTTTACTTCCGGCTGGCTGTTTTATGGCCGCAACCACAGCAGGTAGTTTCCACATATTCCGGCAGCTGAACAGCCTGTGTGTTGTGGGCAAAGGTGCTCGGGGGTGCTTCACCTGGCTGCTGTCATAGTTCCGCATGATTTCACAGAGTTTTGGAGTTTTGGGACTTACACGGCCGAGGCATTTGACATGGACCGGCATTTTTTTTCTGACTGTTCCCCCTGCTTCTTTTCTGCGTTTGTTTTAAGAAACACTTCGGTTGTCAGCAAACTTTCCTTTCTTTATTTGTATTTTTGTACTGCTCGCTAAGACATTCTACATAGGACGGCATTACGTCTAAGTTCTATGCTATTGTTGCAATAAATTATTTGTGTGAGCGTGCGCACATAAAACTGTGCCGAGAGCTAAATACTCTAGTAAAATAATTAAACTGATTTAAAATAATTTGAACATTTATATATTTAAATATTAATGTAAAACAAGCCAATGTTTCTTATATAAAAAAGTTTGTAAATAAATATAAATCGATAATTTATATATTTTATATATTTTTCTTATATATTTTAATTTTTTAAAATAAAAAAGTCATTAAAGTTCATGAAGATCGAGATATTTATATGTTTGTTTATTATAATTATATTCGTTTTATTTTATTGCTTATCTAGGTTATTTCTCTTTTAAAATTTCCGATCTCTGTTTAGTATTCATTTGCCTTTATTACCTAAAAGTATCCCCTATAAAAGTTTTGCCAAGAAAAATGAGAGTTCGCATTGTTTGAGCGCATTGTGAGTGTCAGTTCGTTTGAGTTCGACCTGAGTCATATTTCACTTAGTTTGAAGTTTTTTTTTTTTTTTATGCTCCTACAAGTTTTTAGGTTTGGTTAGGGAGTAGGCAGAAGATTGTATAACAAATGTAAGCTTCAAATATTTATTTTTTTGGTATTCTTATTCTATATAAAATTAAATTAAAAATTTTAAAATTAAAATAAGAACACAATATGAAATTCTGCAAGTTGTTTAATATTAAAAATTGACAGCAGCTTTTCAATTAATTAATAAAGTGAAATTTATGTTAAATATTTTTTTTATATATTTTTTAATGTTTAATAAAGCCATACGGGATACTCCAGCAAATATAAAAATTGAAGGGAAATTTAAAAAAGAAATGCGAAGTAGAATAAAAGTTTTCTGTTATATTTGTATTTGTTTGGAGGCAGGTACTTGTAAACTTAAAAAATGGGCGGGCCCTTGCTGGCATTAAGTGAAAGGAGCAAGAGAACAACTGAGAAAGTTGCAGTTAGAGAACGTTTTATACATATATAACTGAGCATATATATATATATAATATATATATATATATATATATAATTTTTTTTATCATTATCAAACAAGCAATTCAGCAAAAACTAACACAAACAACACTCAAGTGTGGTCTGGTGTGTATGTGTGTGTGTGTGTTGGTGTGTGCGCTGGTCCGCCACTTGATCTTTTAGCTAACGAGCGCTTTTCAACAGGACCGGCTGCTGCTGCTGTTGCTGCAACTACACCCAGCACATGTGTGAGGGCTTCGGGGGGGGCGGCTTGGGTCCGCCTGTCAGGCTGGCAACGTTATCTGCAGGCACTTCAAACTAAACTCACCGCAAACAAAGTGGCCTCGTCCTGGCTCGACTGCCTTGGTGCCTTCGTGCCTGAGCCTCCTCCCTCCTTCTCGAGCATCGTGCCCCACTCCATCGCTTTGCTCCACTTAATCACTCAAGCGTGAATCTATTCATCATTCATAAGTTATAAATTTGCCTGCTGTGGCATGTTTTTTGGGCGTAAGAAGTGGCAGAGGCCTGAGAGAACAGGACACGGCACAGTTTCCACTTGTGCATTGTGCATTGTATGGTGGTGCTACAGCATAGTGGTTGAGTGCTTCATGTCGCATATCTGTAAGATGCAGCCCCCCCTCAATTCTGCTCCGCCCTGGTCCGCTCTCTGGCTCGCTCTATCTGTTTTTGATAAATATTTATAAATTGATTTGCAAAGCGTTGTCAGCCCTTTGAACTGATGTACTGAAGCGCGCATTCCTTTTCATTCATTCATCCTTCATCCACTTGACACACATCCCAATTCACGTTTGCCTCCATTCGCAGGTGCCACCGCATCACATCAAGACTTATCAGATCGAGAAACAAGAGAATAGCACACTGGAATCGGTGACAAGTGCCATACACTTTATGGTAACCACACAGCATTTTCTCAAGGGTCAAATGAGGGTAAGCCGAACGGATATACTAAATCTATATAAATCGAGTGGCTGCACGTGTCAAGGGGCAAATATAGTTGAAGCCTTGATTTATGAATCAATTTTTATTTGTTTAGCTGTAGTTTCAAGAATGAATTAATCACATATCAAATTCCACAGCTGAAATGCACGGCGAATATATTCGACATATTTAAAGAGGAAATCGAGAGCATTATCGAAGAGGATCGACCCAGAATTATGGCCTCGGGCCGTTCGTATGATATCAACAATTACCCAATGGAAGATCATGGCAACAGGCATGGCGATCGGGAGCGGGGCGGCTATGAGGAGCATAATGAATCATATTTGACCTATTCATCGAGTAAGTATGAATTGAAAATTAATTAACAATAATATTAAAAATAAGTATAAGTTCATAAGACTTAAAGGCAGAGTAAAACGGAGTATTATACAATTTTAATTACATATTTAAGCAATAATAATATTTTAGTAATAATAATATAAACATTTTAGAATCGAATTTTTCTATTAATATTTGCTTTTAGTTTTTGTATTTATTCCAATTTAATATAAATTTTAATTTTAATTTTGCTTTTAGTTTTAATTATAATAACGAAATTAATTTTTATTTAAATTATATTTTTACTTTTTATTTGCTTTTTTTTTCAATTTAAAATATTACTACAATTTTATTTTATATATGTTTTATATTAACTTTTATTTTATTTTTAACAAATTTTTAATGAATATTTAATGTCTTATATTTGCATTATATTTTTACTTTTTTATTTTCAATATTTTTTTTTTTTTTAATAATTATATTACTAAAATATTATGACATATATGTATTATATTAATTTTCTTTTTATTTATTTATTATTTTTATTTAATATTGAATTATTTTTATCTCAATTATATTTTTGCTTTTCTATTTTGAATTTATTATTTTTTAGAATTATAATATAACTAACAGTTTATTTTATATATGTATATATATTATTTTTAAAAGTTTTTTATTAATTTTTGTATTATAAATCCCTAAATTTCCGAAACCATAGATTTGTTATTATTATTTATTATAATATCATTATTTCTATTTACTATTTCTCCTAATTTGTTAAAATTTTTTCTTTATATCTTCCAATCAATCCCTCTTCTGTCTACAACTTCCTTTTTATTTACAATTTATGAATTATTTAAAAACAGCCCAGATTTTTTAATGCAGTTGAAACTCTCAAAGAATACAACAACGAAAATCAATAGTTTTTTAGATGGAATTTGCTTAGCAGCGCGCAGAGCTCTAATGCCGCCTCAAGTACATTTTAAAACTGAACTGCAAAACCTTTTAACAAGTGTTTGCCAGCCTGATCCAAGCTGCACACAAACTGCAGCTGAGAACTGGCTAGAGAGAGAGGGGGAGTGGGAGTGAAAGTGGGAGTGGCTACATTTTTGAGCATCTGCTATGTCAACTTTCAATAGTTGCCCATCAAGGCACTTGGTGTCCTCCTCGCTTTCCTGCTCGAACATACAACGTAAATTATGCAAATAACATTTGCCAGCATAAACATTCAGGCAAAAGCAGCAGCAGGAGGAACAGCAGGAGAAGCAGAAGAAGCAGGAGCAGCTACTGTTGTTGTTGGTCGTGGTGCTGCTGCTCCTGGCAAGTGGCAGCAGGATAACCGAGTCGCTTATCGAATCAAATGCCGGGTCAAATCAAATTGGTATAAACTTCGTTTCAGACAGTGAAAGATTGTCGCGGCACATCCTTTGCCGGCTGCCAGCTGATTTTCTCTAGTTTCTGTTTATGTTGCGGCCCAGAGGCAATATTACATGTCCTTGCCATTGGGAATGTTACTTGTATACCCTGTACCCATTTTCAATGGGAAATCAGGGTATAATGCTTTGGTTTAAATGTATGTAACAGGCAGAAGGAGGCGTGGCAGACCCCACAAAGTATATATATTCTTGATCAGGGTGACGAGCAGAGTCGATTTAGTATTCTAAGTATTCCCTCTACGTATTTCGAAGTATTTCTTCCAAATATTTCCGCTAAGTATCCTCTACTTATTTCCGTTACGTAATTCCTCTACATATTTCACTTACGTAGTCCCTCTACGTAATTCCACTACGTAATCCCTCTACGTCTTTAATGCTGATCGATCACACCACTCTACCTCAGTTTATTGCGCTGACCTCCACCAGGCCTGGACGACTGAAGAAATGCTGCAGCTGCTGCCCTTTATATAGAGCAACTTTCACTCAAACACAAAGTTGCTCTCAGTCCCAACAGCAGGTAGAGCTCGTTGCAGTTGACCTTCAAGTGACTAATGGGAACGCTCTCTGCTGCTGTGAGCTTTCTGGCTTCGTTGGGTGTGTGTTTCAGTGTTTTATTTTTTATTTTGAATATATATATTTTATATTTTAATTTATATTTTAATATTTTATATTTTTTATATTTTCTGATTTAATTTAATTTGATTTTTAGATTTTAAATGGGCTAGAAAAAATAATTGCGATGCACTTACTTAAAATAATATATATTTAACTGATTATTATTTAAATACTCGTTAGTCATCTGCATATTTGCGAGGTATCTCTCAGTCGATCACTTTATTAAACGACACTCTGCTATGCATACTTGTTTCTCTAATTTACGCTGTGGAAAAACAACTTGATTGCTCTGTAGCTTATGCTTATATAGCCCCCTTCCGCTGGCTCTCTCTCTCTCTTTCTTTTTCTCTTCCACTATTTGCTAGAGTTGCCACTTACTTGCGGCAACATTTACTTAACACCAAAATGCAACAGCAGCAGCAGCGTCAGCAACAACAACAACAACAACAACAACAACAACAACATTGTAAACGCATTGAGCTGCAAATTGTATTTAAAATTGCATCGACTTCAAAAAGAAGCACGGAAAATATGTGTGTGTGTGTGTATATAGAGTGGAGACTGTATATTCAACGGGCGCATAAAAGTATGCAACATTCTTAGCTGGAGCGCGTTACCCATGCGAAATGAACTCGATTTTCAGTGGGGTTTGCAGCTTACTCTGTGCTCACAGTTGCGATTCAAACGAATTCGATTTTTGTGAACTTTATGCAAATGCAATGTTGACATGCAGCCCACACACACACACACACACACACACACACACACACAAACACACACACACACAAGAAGTGTATTTTTTGGGGCAGATTTATCGCATATTTTTCAGCTGGCAGCAGCTCAATGGAGTGCAAGAGAGTTGCAAATAAAATATAAAGCTGCACCAATCTGAATCGATGCAAAAGATCAGAGGAACTTAACTTAAGCTCTGCTTATGCAAAACATCAAAGAGTAAATAATCCCTAATAAACTGTTTTGTATGAAGAGATCATCTAAATAGCCTCGTTCACTTAAATATTAACTTTTATCTAGAGTATGATTTGCCCTCTCATAAATGTACTTAAGCTTAGCTTTTGTAAAATATCAATGAGTAAATATCCCATAACAATTAAGATTAAAAATGTTCCTAAATAATTTGGTTTAGTAAATAAAGGATTTTTCACTCTTCTGTATAATAAATGTATGTCCGAAAGCTAAGCTCACAGAAAATAAACTTACAGCAGTCTCAATCCGTGTGAACTTAAGCTAAAAACTCTCTTTTAGTGTGTGCTTATGAAATCTCTTTGCTAATGCACACGCCTCCCACCATACATAGACGAATGCGCGCTTTATAATCCGCTCTCAAACTCATTCACTCTCTCTTTCGTTTTGTGTCTATTTTGCAGCGGATAACGGTGCGTCGGGCGCTTCGAGCGCTGCTCAGGCAATCTTTTGGCGCGTTTGGCTATTGAAGCTTATGGAGGCGTTGCCATTGCAGCACATGGCAAAGCTGCACCGACACATCGACAGGCATCTGGCAAAGTGGGCGAGGCACTTTGATGCGTACACCACATGGCTAAGCGTTGCACTCGCGCTGCCGCCCCTCTGCCGGCTGTGGATGGGCCATCAAATTAACAACTGTCAATATGCCAGCGACAGCGCAGCGACGCAACAGACGGCTAGCAACGGCGACGGTGGCAGAGATGGCAGCAGCGATGGCGACGGCCACGGCGACGTTGCCAATGTGACAATGTCAAAGACATCGCCGAGTGAGAGCGACAAATGCTTTTATAATTGTCAAATGGCATTGGCAACACTTTTGCAACGCAATAATGATAACGACGTTGATGATGATGATGATGTTGACGATAGTGCTAACGGTGATGTTGCTGATAGTGATGATGATGATGATGATGATGGCAATTCTGGCGTTGATTTAACTGCAGCTGCAGAGCGAGCAACACTAAAGCGCCAACATCAACAGCTGTCAGCGACACTTGCTAAAGTGGGCGCGGCCTCGCAGCCGGATCAACGATTATTGATGACATGCCGAGCGCTAGCAGCGGTAACGGCAGCAGCAGCGGCAGAGCCATGCTGATGCTAAATTGATGATGAAATGCATTTCGAAAAGTAGCTTAAGGTGCTGCCATGCGAACGAATGGGCACATTTCTCTTAACCATATTTGTTTCTTTCTCTTATTTGTTTTTACACGCGCAATAATTAATGCCACCAGCGGCAAACAGCAAAGCAAAACAAAAATAAAAAAGGAAATTTACAATTCGCCCTGGCTAAAACGCACTTAAGACGCTGTGAAGCCAATTTTGGGAGAAGCAAAACAAAGAAAAGCAAAGAGAAGCTTAAGTATATTATAGTATATTAAGAGAGCGTAACTGGTAATATGTTAATATATGGTATACATGAATGTAATGTGAGTAAATATAAAAACTAAACAAAAACAGCAAATAATTGAATAAATAAATAATCTTATTAAATATATATACAACATATGTACGCAAACAAATAACAGGTGAAGCTCATAGAAATAGAGTTAATTATTATAAGTATTAAACAAAATATATTTCAATATTTGTATATGTATAAAATGCATTAGAAATTAGTTAAGATTATCTTTATGTAATTTTATTACATTTTCAGTTTTGATAGCAGTTTGAGAGCTATTGTGAACTCTCTTAAGGTCAAGTTCTGTTAAAACGTGCGAATGTAAATTTTAATTTCCCATTTACTCAGCTGACTGCGCCGCTCGAGCTTACGCTCTCTTTGATTTGACACTCATGCTAACGCAACAGAGACACGCGCTGCTCTCTTGATCACAGCACAAAGCAATAGCAAATAAAAAACCATAAAAAAACATACTTACGAACTAGTACAAGCACTAGCCCTAGTTTAATTTCTGTCTTAATTTCCCTAATTTCACACGAAGACGATGCCAACAAACAGCTAAGGGAACACAAATGAAGATAAAATCCCTTTGCACAAAAATAAGTAACAAGCCAAAGAATTTCTATGCACGCACTCTTTAATTCCTTTTTGCATATATGTATGTATGTGTGCTATGCTACAAGCAAAATGTGTTTGGCTCCACTCTGCCTCTCTATGTTCTTTCTCATAAACTCTCCTCTTATAAATCAATTTTTATTTAAATTTAATTGCAAGATATTTGTTAAGAGATGCAACAGCTACACTCATATTTTAAGTTCTGATCTCTCGTTGTTTACATCAAGTAAGCTATAAGGAACTGCGGAAAGCTTTAACTGCGCTTTGAATTTGCACTTGAGCTTAGCTTTTATATATCGTAGTGCAGTTTAAAGTACAGCAAGAAGCGTAAGCAACAAAAGAGGCAGCTCTATCGCTCACTCACCCGCTCACCATGGATTTTGTAAATAAAGTTTTGCTTATCAGTAGAATAAGAGAATAAAATAAGAAATCGAGATATGTATGTAAGAAAGAGCATAATAACAGAGTAATATATAGAAAGGAACTTTTTACGGTTTTGGAAGCATGCAAAATTAATTACGAAAAACTTTTTCATTTGTAGACGCAAAAATTAAAATTAAATAACAGTTAAATCGACAAAAAGACATTTGTTAATAAAAAAATCAAAATTCTGTTTTCAGCAAACTGAACATTAACAATAAATTATTTGAAAATTTTTGGCAAACAAAAATCCAACGGTAAATAGTTCCTTTGCCTTATAAATAAATAAAAAAGTGGATGGAAAACGCAATATGTAAATGAAATAAAAATAATTCAAAATATTGATTGAAAAAGTTAAAAGCAAAAAGTTTTTGGAGTTTTCTAGGAAAATAAATAAACGGGAAATTTAATTAATAATAATATTATAATCAAAAATTTGAATAATTGTATATAGTTAAATATACTAAAAAGTTGTCAAAAAAAAGGAAAAAAAACAATTGTGAATTTATGGTTAGTAAGTTTTTATGTGTAAATGTTAAATATGATATATGGTATATAATATATTTATATTTAGATATATACCAGCTATAAATGCATGCTAATCAAAAAAAGTGTTGTGAAAGTTGTCTTCCCTGATTTTTTGTTTGTTTTTATATTTCTATATAAATTATTTTATAATTTTCAATTTCAAATATTTTCAGTTCTCTGCAAAGCTTTAAAAACATAAAAATAAATATTTAAAAAAATAAAGAAAAATATGTAAAAGTTATTTATAAACTGTTAGTGTATATAGAAAAGCGTAGAGAAAAACAAAACACATTTTTGTTATTATTTTTTTATTTAATTATTCAAAAAAATTAAAAATACAAAATTAAAATATTAAAATAATATGAAAACATAAATGTTGTTTAAATAGATTTAGATTTATATACATACATATTATAAATATTGCAAAAATTAAATGCAAAAGCTTACATTGAATATAACAAAACATATTCATATCCATAAAAACAAAAACCAAAATGTCAAAAGAAAAGAAGAAACAATACAATATTGTAAAAAGTAAAAACATATATAAATATATAAAGTAAATATTTAAGAAATAAGCATACATGTAAAAAGTAAATTAAACAACTGGCAAGCATTAGTATTTATGGCTATACATTAAATATATATATAAATATATATGAACATAAATAAACAATAATAAATTATAAATAAAAATCAGACTTTTATTACTACAGAAGGAAGACATTTACATAAACCACTGTAAAGGCGCTGCTGATTTGGTCAACGCCATCTATCGGGTTGGCTGAGAACTTTTAAACTCACGCAGCTTAGTGACAGCTGTCTAAGTTACGAAAAAGCTTTTGAACAAAGCTTTTAGTAAAGTGCCGTTTTTGCAGCTGCATTCGCGTTGCCCATGCACGTGTTGTGATCTGCGAGCTTTTCCTATTAGCATTGCACGCCCTGCCTCAGTTGGCCAAAGCTCCGCCTGAAGGTCAGACGGGACAAGAACTCCGCCTCGCGCTTTGCAGTCAACGCGCTTCAATGACGACGAAAGCACCGTCCAAGTCCCCTTCCATTTACTACGACGCGTTGTGTTTCGAATAATTAAAAAACCAAAACTTATTTAATTTAAGTGTTTAAAAAGAAACAAAATTTGAAATAAAATCTGCGCTTTACTCTACTTGACCTTGACTTTAATTATTCTCTTGGCATCGCAATAATTTCCCTATTTTTTTCTGTATTTTTTTCACGCACGTGTCTTTTTTTTCTATATCTTTTTGTACCCCTGTCTTCGGTAGTGATTATTTTTTTTTTTGCTCATATAAAAAAATAAAACGACTGCCAACAATTTAATTAACTACAAATTTAACCAATTGACGTAATTGCGCCTAAAAATTTCACTTTTTTAATAAATAAAGCGTCTTTTCTTTGGCTAAATTCGAACTTTGTGCCTATTTATGATTTTATAAATATTTATTTTGTTAACTAAATTATTCAATTCATTTGTGTAAATTGTTCCATTAAAAAATCTCTTTGGATTTACGGTAAGTTTATTTTTTCATGCTTTTTGTTTTGGCGGGAAAAAAATGTGTGCGTAAAACTGTAGATATTTTTTTTCTTTCAAAATTTGCTTTCACGCGATATTCTTGTAATATGCTAACAGACTGTTAGCAGCGATAACAGTAGACTGTTATAGCTTAGCAACATTTGCAAACGAATATTGAATGCTGCACAACTTAAAATGGAAAAAATTATAAAATAATAACAACTTTAGATTTAAATTTGTATTTAAATTTAAAATACAAAATTCTTAAATAGTATGAAATAATATATAAATGCTTATAAATCAGATGGTTTACCCGCTTAAGCTTTAAAAATTCCCTTCAACATTTTATGCTTTGCTCGCCTTAAGCAAAAAAGGAAATTTCTCTTTGCAAAATGTCCCAAAAGAGCGAGAGAGCCGTGACCGTGCGCTCACGCAATATGTCCAAAAGCTTTGCTCTCTGTACGTTTGTTTTGCTTGCTAGAATCTAAATTCGTTTTCTCCTACACTCTCTGTGAGCGGTTCGTTGACCCAGCTGGTCCTCTTAAATGCATTTCTCCAGGCAGCGCGAGCCACATTTTTCCGATTGGCTAAACGCTGTTTACCGTTCTGCAGCAACTTTTTTGTCGTTCAGCTCGATCCCTGCGACCAGCTTCCAAAGACGACAGTAGCACGTTCAATTGGCTTTGAGTCGTTCAAGCGGTAGCAGCAAAAAGTTCCTAGTTAGAAAAAAGAAGATTGAAAAAAGAATTAAAATAAATTGCTTGCAATTTAAAATATAAAACACAAAAACAGAAATATCCTATTATTTCATAATTGTAATATATATATTTATATATATGTATAAAATAAATAAATTTATAATAATTATTAAAGACTCAATACTCTATATACTGATATAGACACAACCAAAAATCCAAACCAATATAAATGCCTTTCGTCGAAAGATTCGTACAAATTCGTAATTTTGTTATGAACGTTTGTCTCGTCGAGGCCATACAATTCGTCCAGGATTTAACCCATGCTATTTGTTTGGACTTTCAAGGCCTCTTCAATCTCAAATAGAGCTGGCGAACTGGTTCGGTAAGTGTGTGCAGCATGTGTGAGCAGCGTGTGTGAGTGTGCGTGTGAAAGTGCCATAGAGAAGTGAAAGTCTAGCTGTAAATTTATGTGTATCCCTAATTTCTTGGCGTGTTCTTTGTTTTTCCGTTTCTGAAAATGGATCATGACATAAGTAGGAAACCTCATGGTTGTCTTAAATCTCACATAGAGGTTATGGTTGTGCTCTAGAAATATTCTTACAGGCTGAATAAATATATAAAAAGAAAGAATACTTAAAAATAAATGAAAATAAATAACTCAAGACAAATACTAAATAATTCAATCGCTTAAATTGAAATAAGCGCAACCTAAAGATTCTTTTCATAAACATAAAATATTTTCTACAGTTTTTGTGTTTTCTGGAGCTTTTTTTTTAATTAAATATTCTGTAATTATTGGAGGAAGACAATAGTGCATATATAAACTTTATTTAAAAAAAAAAAAAAAAAAAAAAAAAAAAATCCATTTTAAAGGAGTTTTTATGGTTAAACCTGGAGAATTTTCAAATAAATTTAAAAACAAATTATAATATAATATATTTGTATATAATTTTTCATGCTTAGAGTATATATAGATTATTTTTCTGTTTCAGTTTTCCAAATATTCTTATTTTCTCATATTTGGCTTTCATCTTTTGTCCACAGCTCATCTCATCAATCGCAGTGTTGCTCTGGAGCAACACACCCCCACACACGCATACGCACACACGAACACATCCACACAAACACTTACACTCACACTCACACTCAAACCCACTAAAACTCAAGCACACCCATACACACGGGAAGACAAATTCCTCCATAACCTCCCGACGGACAGCCACTAAACGACCTTTTTGCTTGGTTTTAAAAACTAAACGACCATTCGATAAACAAATTGAACAAGTTGATAACCGAACAACAAGAACAGCAGTCGTTAAGCGATAAACGATAAGCGATAACTGATAACCGACAACCGATTGCCGATAATCAACAAGATGCTCTCCTGTGCGTCATTCAATAAATTGATTTACCCAACGGCCGCCGAAGTCACCGCCATGGCCAGTGGCAAGACGACTCCAGTTGGGGCCACTCTCAACTCCTTGCCGCTGCCCCGCGCCCCTAGTGAGACTCAAAGCGAGATCTCCTCGGTGGACAGCGATTGGAGTGACATTCGGGCGATTGCACTCAAGTTGGGCGTACAGAATGTGGACGATCTGCATACGGAGCGCTTCAAGGTTGATCGACAGAAGCTAGAGCAGTTGCTAAAGGGTGAGTTAGAAAATTTAATCCTATATATTAATATATAGCTTTACTAAATATTTAAATATATTCATTCATATATAAAAAATTTAATGCTAATTATATTTCACAGCGGACAGTGCCATTGAGGGAATGAATGGTGCAGAATATTTCTTTGATAATGTAAGTTGAGAACTAAAATACATATAAATAATAATAATAATATATATGAAATACATTAAAACATATATACACTATCTAACAACACGCAGAAGTTGAATAATAAAACTGCAAATCTTAATCAATATGAATATCTAATTAAAAGTAAATATTTTAACAAATATTTTAAATATATATATATATATATATATACATATTTTTAGTTAAGGAAAAAAGTAAAAATAATGAATGACACCACAATAATTAATATTCCACTTTTCGATAAACAACATGACTCAGAGTTAACTGTCATTCTAGTATTCTATTTTTATCGATACTTTTTATTTATTATCTACTTAATATCGAAAGCATTTGATGTTCATTTTATTAATCGATATAAGCTCTGTAGATATTTATCGTTGAGTATCGACATAATTTGCTTTGAGTTTTCATTCTTTTGTGGTTTTGCATTTGAGAAGTGTAAATCGTTTATTCTCTCAGTAGGTATTGGAATTTTTGTACATTACAGACGCATATCACTAAAGTAAAAACTGTTTAAACGTTACAGCAAAATTTACGTTTAAACATTTAGCCGACAAATTACAAATTTTAGTGAAGAAACCATAAATGTTTAGCTAAATCCAATTACTAATACAAAATTCAAGTGTATTATATAAGGACGCATATATATACCCACTATATATGCATATATACTTATTATCTTTCAGATCATGAGCACCACTGATACATATGTAAGCTGGCCTTGCAGACTGAAGATTGGCGCCAAGAGCAAGAAGGGTAAGTTCCGATCTCTGCAATATGACTTCTCTATATAACACTCAAATATATTTTCAATCTGTAGATCCCCATGTACGTATTGTGGGTAAGGTGGATCAGGTGCAACGCGCCAAAGATCATATTCTTGGCAGTCTTGACTCCAGGGTAAGTTTTGGTTAAGTCCGAATATTCCTTTATAAATGCAACATCTCTCTATATTTGGATGTTTTAGGGCACTCGTGTTATTATGAAAATGGATGTTAGCTATACGGATCATTCATATATCATTGGACGTGGCGGCAACAATATAAAACGCATCATGGACGACACACATACGCACATACATTTCCCGGACTCGAACCGTTCGAATCCGACAGAGAAATCGAATCAGGTGTCGCTGTGCGGCAGCCTCGAGGGTGTGGAGCGTGCCAGAGCTTTGGTTCGTCTATCCACCCCATTGCTCATCTCGTTCGAGATGCCCGTCATGGGACCGGGCAAACCACAGCCGGACCACGAGACGCCATACATCAAAATGATTGAGAGCAAATTTAATGTGCAGGTATATTTATGATATGATACAATAAGATTATTATATCAATCCTCTACTCCAATGTGAATCAAAATCTAATATTACTCATTGCACATTCTAGGTCATATTTTCATCACGTCCCAAGCTACATACGTCTCTGGTACTGGTCAAGGGCTCTGAAAAGGAATCAGCACAGGTGCGCGATGCCACCCAATTGCTGATCAACTTTGCTTTCGAGAGCATTGCGGTAAGTACTCAAAAGAAGAATTTCAAATACATTCATTCCTAATTCGAATTCTTTATATATCATCAATTATAGAGTCAAATCCTTGTGAATGTTCAAATGGAAATTTCGCCACAACATCATGAGATTGTTAAGGGCAAGAATAATGTGAATCTATTGAGCATTATGGAACGCACCCAGACCAAAATCATATTTCCTGATCTGTCTGATATGAATGTGAAGCCGTTGAAAAAATCGCAAGTGACTATCAGTGGACGCATCGACGATGTTTATAGGGCCCGACAGCAATTGCTCGGCAATATGCCCGTAGCATTGATATTTGATTTTCCGGATAATCAGACTGATGCCTCCGAAATAATGGGCCTGAATATCAAGCACGGCGTCTATATAACTTTACGTCAAAAGCAACGACAAAGCACATTAGCCATTGTAATCAAGGGCATTGAGAAATTTATCGGTAAGTGAATTAAGTTGTAGAGCGAAATTTTTATTTTGTCATATATTTATTGAGTGTAAAAATACGAATTTATTCAAATATCTTAGCTATTTATAATATTATTCTCTTATTAATATTTATTCAAAAGCGCTCTTAGTTGAGTAAACTATAATACTCTACTTTGAGTATTGTAGGGCATAATTACTCAAACAGATATGCACTAGCATTTATGTGTGTCTATATAGCATTGTCTTTCTTTGTATCCCTCTATATTTCAAAGTCTCATCTTCTATCTCTGTCTGTCTGCCTAACAAGAGCAAAATGCGAAGGAGAAATAAATAAGCTCATTTTAGTTGTCTATATGTGTGCAGCAGTATTCATTTGGTATTTATATTTGAGTAAAGAGAAGCTAGAGTGCTTGCAGCAGCAGCGAGCGTTCCCATTGGTCACTTGAAACTCGACTGCAATGATCTGCTACCTGATGCAGGGACTGAGAGCGACTTTGTGTTTGAGTGAAAGCTGCCCTATATAAAGGGCAGCAGCTGCAGCATTTCTTCAGTCGCCCAGGCCTGGCGGGGGTCAGTAGTACAGTGAAGTGAAGTGAAGGGAAGTGTGTGATCGTACAGCCATGCAGCAGTATTCAATTGGTATTTGTATTTGAGTAAAGCGAAGCTAGAATGCAGAGAGCAGCAGCGAGCGTTCCAATTGGGCACTTGAAACGAGACTGCAACGATCTGCTACCTGACGTCGGTCTGAACGAGAGCGACTCGTTGAGAGCGACTTTGTGCTTGAGTGAAAGTTGCACTATATAAAGGGCAGCAGCTGCAGCATTTCTTCAGTCGCCCAGGCCTGGTGGGGGTCAGTAGTACAGTGAAGTGCTGCGAAGTGAAGGGAAGTCTGTGATCGTACAGATTTGCAGCATTACTCAATTTATATTTATATTTGAGTAAAGCGAAGCTAAAGTGCAGAGAGCAGCAGCGAGCGTTCCCATTGGTCGCTTGAATGTCGACTGCAATGATCTGCTACCTGAAGTCGGTCTGAACTATTGAGAGCGACTTTGTGTTTGAGTGAAAGTTGCCCTATATAAAGGGCAGCAGCTGTAGCATTTCTTCAGTCGCCCAGGCCTGGTGGGGGTCAGTAGTACAGTGACGTGGAGTTTGTGATCGTCTAGCTATGCATTAAATACTTGGAGGAAATACTTCGAAGAAATATTTAGAGCAAATACTAAGAAGCAATGCTTAGAGGGAATTCTTGCAGGAAATACTTAGAAAAAGAGGCATTATTTATTTAACAATTTATTTATATAACAATTTAGTTTAAAGCCAGAGCCTTTAGGCAACTTAAAAGAAATATTTAGAGAAAATATTAAGAGAAAATACTTGCATAAAATACTTATTATTTAATTAGACAGTATGAGCGCATTTAATCGTTGTTGTTATAGTATTAGTGTAGCTAGCTTAACGTAGACTAGCCAAAGCAACAAAACATTGTGTATTTTGTGAGCGTGTGAGAACTATAGCCGCCGGCTTACAGCAGATAGTGTGAGTTTGAGTGTTATATTTACATATGTATGGGTGTGTATTTTGCCTGTAGTCTCGTAAGTTATTATGGTATTAGTGCGACTTGTTGCATGGTGTCGACAGGGAAAATAATGTTTTAGTTAGTGGGTGAATATTTGCGAGAGGCAGGTTCGCTTTGTTGTTGTATTCATTATTATTTTATAGTTGCAATTAAAATGAATAAATCTTACTTTATAAAATAGTAGATTATATTATATTATTTATATATTTTAACATATCTTCTGTATTTATAATATTCTAAATGTAACAATTTGCTCATCTAACAGTGCAGAAAAGAAAATTTATTTCTTTTAATATATTTACTATAATTATCTAATATTTATTTACTTAACAATTGTTTCGTCTTTGCAGATAAAATCTATGAGGCGCGCCAGGAGATTCTCCACCTGACTACGCCCGCCATCAAGCCAGATATACCCGATTATTATTTCATGCCAAAGGATAGTGATGTTAGTCTGGCGTATCGATCCCAATTGACTGCACTATTGGCCGGTTATCCGGATAGTCCGAAGACGCCTTCCCTGTTGCCGCCCACAATGGGCGGACAGTTGACGCCGTATGACAATAATGGCAAGAGTCATATGCTGCTGGGTGCAGCTGGCCTGGCCACGCCCACTGGCATATGTGCGCCCACACAGAAGTATATGCAATTGCATAATAGCAATTATCAGCCCCGTCCGCTGTCAGCCATCAACAACAACAACAACAACAGCAGCAGCAATAACAACAACAACAACAACAATAATACAACTACTACCAGTAATAATATTAGCAACAACAATAACAACAGTAATAATAACAACAACAACAACAACAATATTAATAATAACAACTATTTGCAAGTGCCCGGAGCTGGCTTACTGAAGCCCCCCGCAAATATGGCGCCCACCATTAACGTAACGGGATCCATCAATCTATCGCCTCGGAATAGCTGCAGCCAAAATACAAGCGGCTATCAGAGCTTCAGCAGCAGCACCACATCATTGGAGCAATCGTATCCACCGTATGGCCAAGTACAGACGACCGTCTCCTCAACATCATCATCGTCGGGCGCCAATCGGGCGCACTACTCGCCGGACTCCACCTACAGCAGCGAGGTGGGCAGCATTGTGGGCGCCGCTCGACTGGGCCGCCGTCTCAGCGATGGCGTCTTGCTTGGATTGAGCAATGCGAATAATGGCATTAACAGCGGCGGAGCACATCTGTTGCCGGGCAGTGCCGAGAGCTATCGTAATTTGCACTACGATTTAGCAGCGGTTGCTGGCAAACAGCAACAACATCAACAGCAGCAGCAACAGCAGCAACAACAACAACAACATCAACAACAACAACAACGTGCATTTGATTTTGATATGAAACGTGCACTTGGATTTAAGGCCATGGAACGTACTCCGGTGGCAGGTGAGCTGCGCACCCCGACCCCCGCCTGGCTGGGCATGGGTCTAAGCCGCACCTCACCGGCGCCACTCGAAACGGTCGATGATGGGATCGGTGGTGTTAATGGCTGGCGAATGCCCCTCCCCCCACCCGGTCTGGGCTCACCCTACGGACTGAGCGCCACCACGGGCCTGCTGGACGCAACGCCCGTCAGTCGTCGAATGCAACTCTCGCAACATAAGGATATACACACCTTATTGACAAGCCTCGGCCTGGAGCATTATATAAGTAAGTCAATTCACAGCACTTCTATCTCACTTACTTGCGATCATGTAAACATAATTTTAGTAACGAAAACTAGTCAAATGTTGGCAAGGTGTTTTTTTTTTTTTTGGCTTTTTTTATGACTTTAAGTCTGTTGAAATTTATTTATTTATTTAATTTCCTTACCAATCTAATATAAACTTCTAAAATATGAATTATATATTGGCTTCTTTACTTGTATATTTTTATTTATTTACTTATTTTTTTTATTTTCATTGTATATCATTTTATATAATCTTCAACTATTTAATTATTTATTTTGTTGTTTAAATAATTTTAGTTATACTTTTTCCATTTAATTCTTGAACTAACTAACTATTTGTAGTAACAAAAATTCAACATTTTGTTTGTCAATTGTATTTTTATTGTCAATAAGCTTTTATTCTAGTTTAATATACATATATATAGTCATTTTTGACATTGCTTATTCTAACACTTAACCAAGCTCTTGAATAATTAACAAAAAATACTTTTACAATTATTTTAGTATTACATTGCTTGTTATATATATATTTATATATTTTAGTACAAATAGTTGTTTATTTTTTATTTATTTTTTTATTTATTTATTTATTTTTATTATTATTATTTTTTTTTTTTTTTTTTTTTTGGAATCCTCAATAATATCAATTCGTCTTGTGGTTTGCGCATTATTTATATAATAATAGTTTCTTTTTTTTTAATGTTTTTTAATTCAATTTTTGTTTTAAGTTTATTTATTTTTTATTTTTATTTATTTATTTGTTTTTATTTTTATTTTTTTTTTAGTTTAGTTTAATTTGTTATATTTTTTTTTTGCATTTTTAGTTTTACATATTTGTATATTATTTTATTTTAATTTTATTATTATTATTATTATTATTTATTTTTTTTTTGCATTTGTAGCTTTACATTTTTTTATTTTTTCTATTTTTATTTTTTTTTTATTTGAGAATTACTCTTTTTTTTAATATATTAAATTTTTCCAAATTTTTTCTTTGTCAATATTTGTAGGAAAATAGTTTGTTATAGAAATAGGTATTCAGATAAGGATCGAAAGATTGGGATAGCAAAAAGATGTGACGTGTGTACGATGGTCCATTTTGATTTAGATTATATTTAATAAATATTTGGCTTGATTGTCTTTTTTGTGGACTTTCACTTTACTCCAACGAAGTCTGTAGTTCTGTAGAGTGTAAAATTGTTGAATCCAGAAGAGTTTTTAAATAACTTGACGTTGGCGTTTGTTAGATCTGTTTCTGCAAACCCTTTGCAGCATGACTCTTTTAGGCAACTTCTGTTGAGGCTTTGTTCTTATAATTTCCCACGAAAAGCGCCGAATTGGTAGATTTCTAGCTGTTGATCCATGCAGACTTGTTTTGCATCAATTGTTGTTTTTGTATCAATTGGTTCCATTGGCACAGTTTGGGAGGAGTTGGGAGGTAGGTTAGAAAATGGAATAAGATGAGGGTTTTTTTTTTTTTTAATTTTACATATTCATACTTTTTTTTTTTGTTATAGCCAGTAGCTAAAGTCAATTTTTGTTTCTTGTTATGATTTGTACTTTTGTGGCAGTGACATATTGAAGATATTTGCTAATTGCAAATTATATTTGCTAGTTTATTTAATTATCTAAGTTTTTTTTTTTTGTACATTTTTTATAGTATTTTTGCTAAGTTTATTCATTACTCTTTTTTCAATTTTTTTTTTTTAATTTTGTTTATTTTTCATATATATTTTTGTTTATAATTTTCTTTCTGTGTCATATTTTTTCTTTTCTGTATTTTCTCTAAATTGTTTCTCAATTTCCTTTTATTTAATTGTTTCTTTTGTTTTCTTTTTTTTTTTCTGTAGAAATTTTCGTTTTGAACGAAATCGATTTGGAAATGTTTCCAACACTGACAGAGGAGAATCTCATGGAGCTGGGCATAACGGCGTTTGGAGCTCGCAAGAAGCTGCTGGCGGCCATTCATACGCTTCTGGCTAACGAAGCCGCCTGCAGTAGTTTGCCCAGCAGCAGCTCCTCGCAGAGCTCCTCGCCGCGATTCTCCGGCAGCGCTGCGCCCGGAGCTGAGCGTCGCCCCTCGAATCAGTGGTAAACGGAGAATGCTGGGGAATGGTGCTGTTCATATTCATGCTGCTGAGAACTTGCTGAAAACAAACAAAAACCCCAAAAAACAAAACAAAAAATACAGAAACAACAACAAAAAAATCCACAAAAAAACAAAAGTACTACAACGTATACAGAGTAAAAGAAAAAGAAAACACTAAAAAAAAAAAAACTTAAAAAAAAATACACAAAAAAAGAAAAATACTATAGAAATTAAACAACATTTAGAACGTTCTCCTATATATATATATACATACACACTCTCAAACTCATTTATTTATTCAACGTAATTATTAAGGTCGCCAAAGGCATTGAAGTAGTTAGCAGATGCGAGACCCAGAACATTAACACAGAAATATATTATCTACACTCACACAAACAGAAAAACAAACAGAAAAAAAGAAGAAGAAAACACAATCTAAAAACAAAAAAACAAAAAACACATAACAAATAAACAATGCGTAATATTTTCAGTAGTGTGTACACAGCAAAATTTTTGATTTCCTGTTTGGCTTGACTCTCAATACTCGCATTTGTTGTATCCAAACGAAATTTATTATATGAACTATTTATGAAGATAAACAAACGTATTTATAATGTATATTGTAAAGAAATGAATTTAACCGATGGAAAAAAAAAATAAAATAAAAAAATTAAGAAGTCACGCAAAACTCACATGTTACAAAACAAAACAAAAAAAAAATAAATAAAAAAGAACAAAAAATATAATAAAAACACAATTTAATCTGAATTTGAAAAAGCAAAACAAAGCAAAGAAAATTTAGTTAAAGTATTATTGTTATTGTGAAAAAAAAGAGGGAATTATATGTATTCGATATTGAATCTGCATGTTTTTAATTTAGTTAGTTTTTAATTATGTTTTAGTCTTTGTTGTTTTTGTTTGAAGCTTTTTGGAATGTATCACATGTATGTATAGGTCTTGGCCTTTTTAATTTATGTTTTAGATTTGTTCACTTGAATTACTTTTAAGAGATGAAAAGAGAAAGAATTGACATAGGAATAGAAAGAAACCAAAAAGTATATTTAATTTAAATCAAAGTCGTAAATATGCAAAGCAAAAAAAATACTCAAATATTAAAAGAATTGGCATAGTTACATATAGAACTTAAGAAACGAAAAGGATATTCAATTTAAATCAAAGTCGAATATGCTCCAAGTATAAAAATATTCAAATATTAAAACAATAGCTTGGAAAAGGAAAAACTAGAAATTTCTAATGAAAGGTATGCACGAGGAGAGTTTTAGAAAATCGATAAAATATACAAATCACATCAGTAGTATGAAAATTTTGTATAAAGGATCAAAGGTTGGTAGAAAATGGAAAATAGATTTTATTAAGAAAAGAAAAAATATAATTGACTAAGGAAAATATGCACACAAGAGCTTAAAATATATATATATGTATATATACATATTTTTAGATGTAGAACACTTTAGATTTAAGAAAATAAATTTTTCTAGGACAGCAAAAGAGAATATTTTAAAGTCACTCAAGTAGAAAGTTTTAAAAAGTCGAAAATATATAAAGAACAGTTGTAAAATGTTTAATTTAAATGAAAAACAGAAATTAGATTTTTCTAAGAGAAAGTAAAGTCAAGTCAAGAATATATACAGAAAGTCTTAAAATACTTAAGTTAGCCACTTCTAAAAAATTAAATTTAGTTCGATTTCTATACGGACGGACGAACGAATGGACCCATGTCGACTCAGTGTATGAAATATTTGGAAGTTTGATTTTATCACAAATTTAATTTGAATAGGGATTCAAATCTAAGCACATTGCACTTTATATATATGGAAAAATTGTATTGACAAATTACTGGAGCTGAGTCGACACTTCACCACGGAACAAAGGTTTGCACTGAACTGAACTGCCGACCCTAGTTGCGGCAGCCTATTTATAGGGCAGATCATGCTCACCATCATGCCTACCTGCGCTCATGGAAATTTCAAAGAATTTCTCATGCAGCTGCCTGTCGTAAAGTTTGACCTTTGCATAGAGCTGAGCTCAGTAAATGAGATTAGCATACAAAGTTGCCCTACCTGAAGTAATTTCTTGATCTACCTAACTATGAATATACGAATGACATATGTTCGCGACTTTTTAATAAAAATGGCGACTTTGTAATTAACATGAATATTATAATGTTTTTTACTTCTAAAATAAATGTAATAGAACATTTATGTAATTATATTTTAAGAAATTTGTTTATTTTATATCATAGTTAACTATAATTATAAGGTAAGCATTGGCTACTAAGGCCTTCGGCTTGTTAATCATGTTTTTATATTTTACATTTAATATCATTTAATATTTAGATCTTTGCTTTATAATACAAAACATTATTTTTGTTATTATATACATATTTAATTTGTTAATATGGGTACAAATTTGTATTAAAGTTATTTATATTTTTTGCTATATGTATATAAAAATATGAATTTATTAATAGAATATTTATATATCAATCGTTTATATTGCCCTAGTTTAGCCAGCAGCATTAATTTTATTTAAATACAATTATTTTATTTATTTTATATTATTATTTTAAATATATTAAATTATTTAGTATATTTGTTATTATTATTATTTTTTTTTTTTTTTTAATTTAAACTGTTCATAATGGACTAAATATTATAAACTTATCCTAAATTATTAGTTTACTAATAAAAACTATTTTGATTTTTTTTATGGATAAAATCGTAAAGCTGATACAAGAGTGTGTATATCCATTTACAACATATAAAATAGATTACCCTAAATACATATTTAAACCATACATTTAAACCATAAATCACTGCAGCCTGAATCTTTTCCACTTAAGCAACTATTTAAACAGCCTCAACTCGATTCATTGCCAAAATTTTTCGACCCGGCGACTTTTTGGCTGTCCAAAAAATGAAAAAAGAAACGAAAAAATAAATAGAAAATCCAAGCTAAAACTCTACTGCATAATTGTAAATCAAATGAAGGTAGAAGAAGCAGCCTGTAACACAGTCAAAGGACGAAAAGGATGCGGAAATTGATTGCCATTGGCCAGAAGGAACTTCACGCGGGACACCAGGCAAAATGTCATAATCATAAAAATTGCAATTATGCTGATGTGAGTGGAGCTGGAACTGGAACAACAACACATTTCCAGTTCATTAGCCTGCCACGCCCACAGCCTCCGCACGCACACAGTTGGCAAGCGATTTGTCGTGCTCTAAAAATAATACAAATTATGCAGACAACTGGAGACGATGGAGTCATTAGCCAACGCGTCATAGGCCAACTAGACTAACACACATACATACATGCATATGTACATATATATATGTGTGTATGTGGAACAAGGATAATAACTTGAGCTGCTCGAGTTCAGCGACTTCAATTCGAAACTTTACAACACTGCAAAATGATGAGACCAAATGTGGCACACAAAATGCGATTTACGAGATTATCTAAATGAGGCAAGAAAATTGGCTGTAAATTGTAAACTAATGCACATAAATATATAGTAATTTATGTGATAATATACATTTTTTTGTTTATTATTTTATTTATTTTTTTACTATGTTGAAAACCATAAAATATTCATTTGTTAATATTTGTTTCGTTTACTATTTAGTTTTTTATTTATTTTTTACTATTGTTTTTTTCATTATTATTATTTTTTGTTTTTGCTGATTTACATTTTTCCGTAAATTATTTTCTAGATATTTTATTATTATTTTTTTTTTTCAAATTTATTTATTTGATTTACATTGATTCGAAACTATAAATAGGCTTTTTGATATAATATATATTTTGACTATACAAATTTGTTTATATAAATATATTTTTTAATAATCCATTTTTTTTTTTTTTTTTTTTTGCCAAATATTGTGTTCTAGATTTAATGAATTATTCAAAGCAGTTCAAACATCGAGACTACTTTCAAGCAGTGTACGTTAGACACACAAGCAGTGTGCTTATTCAACGTCACGAGAAACTAACCATATGGAGGGGAAGTGAGGTGAGAATTTTTAGCTTGAAGGGGCAATGCGTTAAGTTTGTCAAGCAGTTCAGAGGTGAAGCCTACTCCTGTTTATAACAAGCAGTGCAAACGTGGGTTAAGCAAATTCTAGTTGGAATCAGTTAGAATTTTGCTGAAGTCAACTTTAATGAGCAGGAGAATAGATGGAATGCAATCCAGAAATCTAAAATAAAATTTAATAATATATATATAAATCATTAAAGCTACGAAAATCGATTGGTATTATTAACATGGCTTACAAATGTATTATTTTAATTATGATATTGATTTGAGTATCTTATTTATATTAGGAGTTTAAATTTAGTTTCATTTTAAGGAACATTGAAATTTAATCAAAATGTATTCTTATTATATTCAAATGTTTAATAAGATATTTATGCATTTTATTAATTAGATATATTATGATCCGAAATGCTTACATCGAATTATTATTATTAATACAATTTAATTTTAAATGCGTTTATTTTCATACACAACATTAATTTTTCCATCTTTTTTATCATAAACATTCAATTAATAAACAGTTCGAATTATCTAATTTGAAATTTACAGCTAATAAGTAAATATTCTGAATAAGACTTTAGTTTCTTAACAGAAGCAGTTGAATTGCTTATTCACCACTTTGCCATAAACATCTCCCCTCATGCGTGACACAGTTAAGAGGCCAAATTCTCCATGTAAAGCCTAAACTAACTCTCTCTCTGCCCCTCTCTCTGTCTGATTGACGACCATCCACCCACCAGTTGGTTGCTCTCGTTGGATGCGTTTTGCTAAGAAACAAACCGAATACAGCTTCGTGCACGACTTCGTGCCGCTAGCCGAAGTTCGCATTGGCACTTCGTGTCTCGGTTTGGCGTTGTGTGCAAAATCTGTGCAAAGGACACGAAGCGAACGCGACTCGGCAAACAGAACGCGAGTTCTTGGCTCAGTTTTCATTGCGTTGCCTTTGCGTGAGGATTGTTTTGCGGGCGAGCGCTTCGACGCCGTTAGATTTTTTTGCTAGAGAACAGCAGCAACAAAAAGCCAAAAGCGAAAAGCGAAAAACGAATCCCGAAAACAAAAACAAAGAAACGAAGCAACAAACTGCAGCTAACAATTACGCGAATTGAAACATACGTTGCTACGCAGTGCTGCAGCAGTGTGTGTATGTGTATATGTGTGAGTTAGTTAGTTAGTGTCTTGTGTGTATGTGTGTCTGACTCCCGCTCTGTGCGTTTGTTTGTGTGTGCATTTGTGTATGCACATATTTGCAAATTTCTCGCAGCGAGTCGTGTGCAGATTTTTGTGTTTTTGACATTGCACCTGAGCGGGCAGAGCCGCAGCAACAGCAACAGCAGCAGCAGCAGCAGTATCAGAATCAAGAAACACAACGAACCGGCGATCGACCTAACGGCACCTTTTTGCATTTTGCTGCCATCACTTGGCTGAGCGTGTGTATGTGTATGTGTGCGGCGCTGTTGCTTCACAGCTCTGTCTGCATGTGTGTGTGTATGTGTGGCTGCGTGTGTGTCTGCGTGTGTTTGCTTGTGAATGACGTGCAGTCACGTGTTCTAAGGTGATTTTAACGAGTTCCGTGATACGCGAAATAAGATAAGCAACAGCGAATAAAAGTCACCAGCAACGAAAAACGACGCTAAAAAAAAATAAATAAATGAAAACACGAAGTGGATGAAGAAAATAAACCAGAAAAAATAAAGAAAACAAGTTAAAAGCAAAACAGCAACAAAAACAACAGCTACAGTTACCCACTCCGCGACGCACACACTCACACATGCTCTGTCTCGTTCTAACGCAGTTAAATGCAAATCAGCAACAAATTGCATTAGATTTGTTTACCTGAGCAAAACGAAAAATATCCAAACAAAACTAACTTCAAATATTCACGGAAAATGGTGTAAAAAATGTGTTAAATATATATTAAAACAAAAGCTCATGAATAAAATATTATTAACACGCAACTAAAACATATTGCTAATTGCATTTATTTGGACATCGCAAAGGTGAGCGAGAAAATATACTAAGTATAATATCAACTAATAAACTAAGTATTTAACTATGTTGCTCTTATTATATTTTGAATATGTTTAATATAGAATAACTATAAGAATAGGAGTTTTATCCATGTTGAATATGGAATAGATTTAAGAATACGAATTTATGCCGTATCATATTCGTATTGGATTCCGATTCAAGTGGAACTTTCCAAATGACATTTCGTTAACCAAGACATAAATAGGTAGAACAAATTATTATTCGCCTTTGGTCTTCGAAAATACAAAATTTAATCAGAATGGAAACTTGTCTCATTAGATATTTATTTTGGTTTCTTATCAGAGTTTTGCCAAATTTAACTTGCAAAATATAGTGTAGCAAGGAAAAACTTTTCCAGCAAGATATCAATATAGACTTATTGGCTTTTGTTTTATCCACTTTAGCTTGCCGAATGTAAAACGGAAATAAGAATCGGAACTAATTCATAATGCACGCTTTTTAGATTTTGTTCAGTTTTAAGTTATTGTTGGCGCAGTTTTGAATATTTGATTTAATTTATTTTCATATAATTTATTTTTATTTTATTTATGCCTTCTTATTTATTTATGCATAATTTATGCATAGCAAAATATGTAAATAACCAATGAAAGTGGAATGATTTATTTGATATAAAATAAATATTTCATTTTTTGTTGTTTTTTTTAATGCATAGTAAAAAGTAAATATAACAAAATTTACTACTTAAATATTAAAATACAAAAAAAAAAAAAAATACATTTGCATTTAAATAAGAAACAAAAAATGTTGGTTTGATTCATTGAATTTTTATTTATATAAAATAAAATATAAAATCTAAATAAATGCATAATCGGCATTAAAATGTACATAAACCAATTTTGCATTTCTATTAATTATTTAATTTTATTTATTTTAATTGTTAATTGATTAAATTCCAATTTTTCCACTCAACTATCTACTTATATTTGATTTTTGGCTTATCACTAAAGCAATTTAGGCAATTTCGTGGCCAATTTCCTAATGTGTGGGTGCGTGTGTGTGTGTGCGTGTGTGGGCGACGCTTCAAGGAAAAAGTCCGCCAAGGAAAACTTGTCAGCTGCACAAAAGTTGAGGAATTGGTAGACAACTGAGAAATGGTGGGCAGAGGCAGAGCACTCTCTGGCCTATGCAACAATGTTTCATAGCTATATATATATATACATGTATATATTTTCCCATTCACATGTCTTGCTGTGCGCCTTAGTTCTTCCTTCTATTTTTCTTTTTGCTTATATCATTGACGAAGAATGTCAAATGCATAGCATAGTTTTTCTCTCTTCTCTTTTGCCAAAAAATGCTGAGTCAGGCATATATTGTTGCTATTCCTGCTACTGCCGTTGTTGTTGTTGTTGTTGTTGATTTGGTGGGGGCACAATCAATATGTGGACAAGTTTTCTAGGGCATGTTTGATTGACTGATTGATATGCGTCATGATTTATTATAGCTCGACTAAGGCCAGGGACCTTTAAAGCGCCCCTAAACTAGTTTCCGTTAGGGCGGTTCACTTGGGTATGCTTGACTGACAGATGCTCGATAATTAGCTGCAGGAATTGATCTATTTATGTTAGCTATCTTATCTTTTATTAGCTATCATATCTAATATAGTTATCTATTAGCTTGTAAAGCGCTTTTCAAATTGACCAACTTATGAAAACTAGAATTTATTTTCTTATAATAAGCAAATAATGAATGTAAATATAATTCATTTTTAGCAATACTACTTTCGCTAGCATACCCGATTTGCTACACTTTCCCTGGGTATCTGGGCATAATAACTGAGAATATTTTCCACTAGAGTTTAAACGGGCGAAACGCTGTGAAATAACATTTATATGCACTCTCTATACATATCTCACTCTCATTTTATTTCTGTCTCTCTCTATCTCTATCTCTGTGTCATTTGTTGTCTCGTTTTTCTTGCTTGCATTTTGTGCTTTTGGCCATAAAAATGCCAAAAGTTCTTCGCTGTCTTTCTTGTTGTTGTTGTTGTTGTTGTTTATCGTTGCGCTTTATGCGAAAAATAAAGTAAATAATGAAAGCTATTTAGCACGGCCAAGGGGCGCATTAAGTTGTTCCCGGATTATCCCGAGCCGTGCCACGCCTACCCTACCAAAAAACTCCATCAACTGCAACAACAACAGCAACAACAGCAACAGGAGTGGCTGGTGGGGTTTTCTCCAAATGGGGTTGACAAGCGTTTAATGAGCTGCGAGCTGGCGCCTGGCGTCCAGTCCGGCCCGGCCCGGCCCGGAATTTCAACAATTTTTTACTGCCACCTGCAAGGACAACGCATTCTTCTTCTACTTCAGGCATTTCTCTGCTATTTTTTGCTCTGCGCTGCTCTGCTCTGCTGTGGTTTATGCACGAAGATTTTTCAAAAATTTTCCAACGTTCCACGCTCAGCTCACCTGGCAGCTGCGTTAATTAGCTTAAGGTGCGTCCTTCTGGGAATATTTTCCAGAAATAATATTGCTTAAAGTCTGCTATGTTTTTTTTTTTTTTTTTTTTAATTTCCATTTTTTTGCCTACCCTGATAAAGTTTCGTAATTAATTTGCATTTAATTAAAATGAAATTTAATGCTGATAAAGTGAATGCGAGCTCAAGCGCAACTGCCAGAGCGCTGCATTTTTTATTGGGGGCTGCTGATGGAGCTCAAAATGCACGGGGAAGAGGAAGAAGACGATGCAAAGGAAGCGGAAGAAGAACTGGCATATGTTGTTGTTTTTTTTTTTTTTTTTTCTGGCTTACATAAATTTGTGGGTAAGAGAAATTTTCAAGTTTCCCTGTGGATATTTTTTGGCGGAAGCATTCCATTTGGAGATTAACCTAAAATTCTGGGCTTGGTTTGTTTTATTTGTTGTCTTTTTTCGCCTTTACTTAATTTGACAAAAAAAAAAGTGAGAAAATGTAAAAAATTACAATTTTATTTTTATCAAAAGTCTACAAAAATATATTGTATTTTCTTAAAAAAAATATATATATTTACATATATATATAATTTTTAAAATGGAAAAATAAAATAAAATAATTTTTATTTATTTGTTATAATATTTTTCTGCAATTTTTATAATTTTATATGGAATTATAAAATTAGTGTAGACTTATAAGAAACAATAAATGGCATACTTTAAATATTTTCTATTTAATGTGAATTTAAATATTTAAATATTATATTTAATTTGGATTTCCTTGCAATGAAATGCATTTTAGTGAATTTGCAACATTCGAGTATTAAAAGTAAAATTGATTCCACTCCGTTTTCAATTTTCTCCATAATAACGCCTTACATCAACAGCAACAAATTTTCCATACTCAAATATGGCCTCTGTGAAAAAATGTAAAGAGGGGAAAAACCCACGCACCCACGCACACACACACACACACACTTCATTGAACTTCGAAGAGAGGCTTAGCAAGTTGCACTTTGCTCTTATTTTTATCTCGCTGGCCATATATTGTATATACATACATATATGTATATTGAAAATGGCAATGGGAAAAAGTTTACAAATTTTCAGCGTAAATGGAGAAAAGAGAAAAAAGGAGAGAGCGAGCGAAATAGTCAAACCAAGTGTGGAACTTTCTGTGTGAAAACTTTAGCCATGGGATCCACATATCAAAAGTTCTTTTGGCCAAATAGAACAACAGGCAGACCTTTGGGCGATTGAAAAATATTTTCATATGTAAATTTATAATATGTTTTCTTTTACGTCTCTTATGTTGTGCTGCTGTTGTGATACCCAGTAAATATGGGCGGTTGATTAAAATGAACTATTTTAATATAGCTGAAAGTGAATAAAATTATAGAGTTTGTAAGAATGTATGTAGGATTATATATATAGTAGTATATATATAGTAGCAAAGACAAAACCCATAAAAATCTCTCCAAAATTATCATAGCTCTCATACAGAATTCCTGATATTATGATGAGTAACTATTCCCACACATATATTCTTTTATAGAGTATCTGCTAGTCATGCCAATTTGTTTACTTTTATAGCTCTAACAGCAGCACATATATCGATATATATATATATATATATATATATATTGCCTACTTGCATCTCAAGTGTAAGAATAACAACAACAGCAACTAGGCTAGGCATCCCTTGCACTGCTGAAGGACCAAAACTCTACCTAGAAATTGGGAATACTTTATTTTTGTTGTTATTGCTGAATTTTTCGGCTGCGGTTGGCAGAGAGCGCCGTCGCCTGCGAAATTTTGTGGCATGTGGAAATTTATTTCATAATCTCAGCAGCAACAAGAACCGCAACAACAACTGCAGTCGATGCGCTGTGAAAAAAAAAGAAAGAGCAGGAGCAGGAGCAGGAGCAGGAGCAGTTGCTGGTCGAGGTGGGGGGAACAACTTTTTGCATATGAGCAGCACCACGAGTAGCTAAGCATGTAATTTATATCCTAGAACGTCACACGCTCTCTCGCTCACTCTCTCTCTCTCTCGCTCTCTCTCTCTCTCAGTTAGCTGCAATCGCAGCCCTTTGCTTCTGTGGAGCTGCAATAAATTTGCTTTTGTTGCGGCTGCTTTTCGCCTTCTTCTTCTTCTTCTACTTCTACTTTTGCTATTTGCAATTTTTGTTGCTCTTCTGCAATTTTATTTGACCACATAAATTGTTTACCAATTTTCACAAGTTTGTCTGCCGTGTGTGTGTGTGTATGTGTATTGGGTAAGTCCTTGTTTGTTCTGAATGCTAAAAGCGGTTTAATAGCACTCGAGCAACCTTTTGATTTAGCGCCCAAGCGCAGCTACTGAATGCTGCAACTCTTCACATTTTTGCCTCTAAATATTTTCTAATTGGAACAATTGAGTTAAACAAAGAGTGAGGCGAAAAGAAACTTAAGTCAAGTCTTTGCAACCCATACATGTATATAATAAAAGCCATATTTATGAGCTGCCAATAGCATTTGTAAGCCTATTGTGTGCATTGTACACACGTATAAATAACTTTTGCTCTGCCATAAATACAGTTATTTGTTTATTTATAGTTTTGTTTTCTTGTTAATTTTGCTCAGATTCGGCAACTTCAATATTTAGAGAATTTGGAATCAAGCAGTTCCAGTAAAGTCTCTTATGAATTGTAATAGTAGATACATAGATATATAGATATGTAGATATATAGATATATAGATATATAGATATATAGATATATAGATATATAGATATATAGATATATAGATATATAGATATATAGATATATAGATATATAGATATATAGATATATAGATATATAGATATATAGATATATAGATATATAGATACATAGATACATAGATACATAGATACATAGATAGATAGATAGATAGATAGATAGATACATAGATACATACATAGATACATAGATACATAGATAGATAGATACATTCATATACAGATACATAGATACATATACTGAAATGTCACATCCTAACTAACCGTGTTACTCAACACTGGCACAGCTTAAAGAGATCAGGGTTCAGTGCCAGTTGGTAAAACGCATAAAGTGACTGCCCGAAAGTCAAGTGAGAGAAATGCTTTAAAGAAAAAAAATCTGCAGTTGCTTTCTCGTTGTTTCTTCTTGTTCTTTCTCTTCTTCTTCTTTTTTCTTTGCACTGTTTGACCGAAAACCAATTAAAAGGATGCTGCGCTTTTGCCTTGCATGCAATTTCGGTTCGCCTTTTGCGACCAGAACTTAACCCCCTTAACCCTCTTAACACACTTAAGCCCCCTTAACGCCCGGCGCGGAATTCTTGTGTCTGGATTGCAGTTTTGCGGCTTATCTGGGACTGCCCAGAGACCCAGACTCGATTCTGGCTGTTGTTGTTGTTGTTCTTTGTTTGTCTTAACCCATTGACCACTTAGAATGTGTTTCCCCTTTTTTTTTTTTGTCTTTTGCTTTTGCTGTTTGAGCGGCGAAAGTTTGTCAATGCATAAATTAAAAAGTTGCTTCTTCTTCGACCCTTGGCTGTTAATGAAGCCCAAGCAATTAAAAGCGTCTACGGCCAAGCTTAATGGGCCAAAAAAGTACTGGAAATCTTCTTTAATATGGGCCATGCGCTAAAACAATTTGCTGCCACAAAAGATTACAACATGTCGTGTGGCGTGTAGTTCAGATGGGCAAAAGAAAAGGGGAGAGCAGGAGAGGAATATATGTGCGAGAGAGAGAGAGAGATAGTGAGGACGCTGCTGCCTCAGTGCGCCTTCGCTAAGGGGATTATTATAATCCGATTTTCAACTTTAAATGTGGAATATTTCCCATATGAACGCACTGAGTGCAATATCTATTTTTTTTTTTTTTTTTTTTTTTGCATACACATTATAGGCGTTAAAAGTGGGGTATATTGTTGTTAAGGGTAAATATGGGACTATCAATAGCAGATTTTAAAGAGCAGAAGAATAAACAATAATACTGAGAATACTCTCAGAGAGAAGGAGTGTGAAAGAGAGAGAGAACTGAAAGCCAGAAATAGATAGAGAGAGATGAGATAGACATAAATCGAAAGATAGAGAGAAAGAGAGCTCAGAAGATTAGAAGATCATTAGTAGACTACAAGTTTATGGAGTATATCCATTAATAATTTATCTCATTGCCACTGACAGGGTATCTACTAGTCAGTAAGCCGAGCTCAAAGCCCTTCCACTTGGAGGTTTTTTTAACCAGCCATTTTGTGGTTCGTTTAGTAAAACCTCAGCCCTGTTTCCACTCTAAAATGGTAAACTTTTTGACTCAAGTGTGTGTGTGTGTGTGCGTGTATGTGAGCAAGAGTTTCGTATGTATATAAGTGTGTGTGTGTGTGTGCGTGTGTGTGTGTTTTTTGGTGCTTGCTAAATCGCTGCAGTTTTCTTTATAGTTATTACTTTATAAAGCTTTCTTCTTCTACCGGTTCGTTCGCTTCGCTTTTTTCTATTTTTTCTCTTTTTGATTACAAAATTGCTTTCAATATTTTGTGGAAGAACAACAAACTCGCTTTTGGCGCACCTGTCCAGGTGCTCTTGTTCAGCTGGCCACATATACATACATATATCTATATAGTATGTATATGTACGTCTATATATATCGTCCCATTTTGGCAACAGCAACTGCAGCCTAACTTGAGTTACGTGTTGCAGCAAAAGTTTAACGCATTAAGCAACTCATTTCTTGCTATTATTGTTGTTGTTGTTGTTGTTGTTGGTGTTTTTATTGTTCTTTGTGCAAAGTTTAACAGTTAGGTCTAGGCGAAGAGCATTTCCAACTACCTGGCCATATCAGAGTTGCTAGTTGCAATAGCCGGAAATATCATAAATTATCATATTATGTGGAGTAACCACAGTTTAAGCAAAGATGAGCAAAAACTTGGCAAGATTTGGAGTGTATAACAGTATATTGCTGAACTTATGCACAATTTCGTATAGCTAATATTTTACATTTAAATAATTCTTAGGGTATTAAGTGAAATCTGTATCAAAAAAAAAAAAAAAAAAAAAAAAATTAATAAATAAAAGAATAAAAAATATATATATAAAAAATAAAATAAAAAAAAAAATCAAAATGAATGTCTTTCTTTATGGTTGCATTAAAATTGTTGTTTTAACAAAAACCTACATTTATTTACTTCTCTCCCTTTACTCTCTTTACAGACTTAAAATCGAAAAAATATCAACATGCGGTTTCTACACGTTTTTTACCAACTAGCTTTTCTGCTCACAATATTAATTGGTAAGTTATATTTATTATTTATTAAGAGCATCGAATATTGTATAAATAGTAATTGCTCTGTCTAAAAAATATATATGTATTGTTCAAAAAGTAAAAGCAAAAAAAAAAAAAAAAAAAAAAAAAAAAAAAATTAATAAATAATTTAATAAATAAAAATAAAATAAAATAATAAAAATAAATTAAAATAAATAAATAAATTATATAAATTTATGAATCAATATATAATAAAATTTCAAATATATATCTAAATACATCATTTAGAAAAAGTAAATAAAAAATATTATACAATTAAATTAATATTCAGTAAACTTAGTAAATAAATAATGAAAACTAAGCCAAGCTATATGGGAAAGGAGCAGCTCCAGTTGATGGGATCTGACATTCAAACATCCCAAAGTAAGAAAACATTTTATTACGAAATAAATACAAATATGTGAACAATAATCGAAATAAATATGGTTTTCTATATTTACATCATTCTACGAAACATTACATTATTCTATTATTTACATAATATTCTCTGCAATTAATTTCAATTAGTAAACACTCATTTGAGTGTTGACAAATTTGATGGACAGTGTAAATAGGATAAAAAGGGGTCAAACGCTGTGACACATCAATCGAAATCAATTAAAAGCGAGCTAGGCTCCGCGGGCTAAGCTCCGATTAAGTTAACAAATAAATAAAAATCAGCTTAAATCAAATGCAAAATTAATTAATTAAATGTTATGTCAAACACGAAGTCGCAAAATAAATGCACTTCATAAATATTAAAACTAAAAAAAAAAAAAAAATTATCATATTATGATTAACCGCAACAGATAAAAACACTATTGACGCACATATATTTCACGATTTTTATTAAAAACAAGTAAGAAAGCTCTAGTCGAGACTGCCCGACTAGGAAATCCCCTGAACCCTTCGGAGAACTGATATTTCAATAATTATCCGCGTCTTATTTACAAAACAAACACACACACACACGCACACACATACATAGACACATATAGGCACGCACGCATAAACACGCATGGGCTGCCGTGTGGGCTTCTCATGGAAACTTAATTGTTTAATAACTTTTTTTGTGGACGTACGTTCTTCATGAAACTTTTAGATTGTGATTATATCATTACTATGCGTGTATATGCCGAAACTCAAGTCTCTAGTATTTGAAATACGCCTTTTACAAAAGTGATGGTGAGGGGGTTTATATAGGGGCGGGGGGTGAATTATAACAAAAACCGAAATTCTATAAAGTACATTCCAGTCTACATTTAAAATTTGGAGACTCTAGCTCAAAAGATGTAGGAGATATAATTTTATAACTGGCTTTCGATAAGGTTTTTCATCGATAAAAAAATAATCGGACGAGTTATCGAAATTATATGATAAACTCGATATGCGCGTGCTATATACGGACATTTTAAAAAAAAGTTGAAGTCTCTAGCTATTGTATCTTCGGAAATCGACGCGTTCAAACATACGGACAGACGGACAGACGGACAGACGGACATGGCTAAATCAACTTATCTCGTCGCCCTGATCAAGAATATATATACTTTGTGGGGTCTGCCACGCCTCCTTCTCCCTGTTACATACTTTTAACAAAACCATTATACCCTGATTTCCCATTTTCAATGGGTTCAGGGTATAAATATACAATAACAACAACAACAACAACAACGTTAAACTCTTTTGTTTTTTGCTAATTAGCGTTAATTAAATTTTATGGCATTTATTAAAATTCATGCGATTTGGCAAATGCGTATGCCAATGAAAAAAGCATTACATTTATTATTCAATTTTTTTTTATAATGGCCAAAAGCTTAAAAGTTAAAGGCCATAAAAGGTCAAACGTGTCCGCGGCATAAAAATCAAAAAAACGTGAAATATTTTAAGCTCTGAAACAAGTTAAGGTTTTTTACTTAAAATCAATTATGCAATTTGTTGAGGCCAGATTTGTTGTTTAATTAAAAATAATACAAAAAAATTAAAAAAAAATATTGTAATATTCCGAATAGTTTAAAACTAGGATTAAAATGCCTTTTAATTTAATTTAAAATAAAATACATAACAAATTATTAAATCATAATTAATTTAAGTATGAATTATTAAAGAAAAAACACATTTTAAGAAAATTTAATACCTTTTAACTTTATTTAAAATATAAAACATAAATACAAATTATTAAAAATATAAATTTTAATTTAAAAAACACAATTTAAAATGCGCTTTAATTTAATTGAAAAATATACTAAATAAACACTCATTTAAAAATTTTCAAATAATAAAAAAAGAACAATTTAAATGCCCTTTATTTTATTAAAAAAATATAATAAATAAGGACTCATTAAAAATTTAATAAATTAAAATAAAATAAGATGTAAAGAGAACAATTTAAATGCCCTTTAATTTAATTAAAAATATAACAAGTAAAGACATTATAAAAATGTAATAAATTAAAATAAAATATTAGGAAAAGAGAACAACATAATTCGAGCATATATTCAACACAAGTTGTACCTTCTTCTTCTTCAACTGCGACATGTTCAAGCCGAACACCTTCCTATCTGCCAGCTAGGACTCAGTTTAATCCGCTTAAGACTCAGTTTAATCCAAACAACTAATCTCTGAAATATTCGCATCTAAATGAATGAATTTCCATCGACATGCCTCAAGCTAGCTGCTGTCTCAAGTGAATGCACTTGATTTCTTATTTACCGACGCGCTCTTAAATGTGTGCAAATAAATTTGGTGTGCGCAAGTTAAAAAAAAAAAAAAAAAAAAAAAATAGGAGAAAAAATGTAAATGTTCATGTTTAACGTTTAACACACTTTTCGCGGCGTTATCTTTTATATATTTTATTGGCTCATCTTGCGGCTTTCAGCAGGTCTGTGGAGGCCCATTCTATTTACTAGTGCACATAAATTTAAAAACCACACACACACACACACATACAACGTATCTCACACACAGATGCACTGATAAATATTTGAGGAGCTTGTGAAGTGGAACGCCCCACTGATTTATTCAATAAATCACAAGTTCTCCACCTGGAACAGACGGCGCAGATTTAAATTTTATCTCGCATGTAACTGCACACACACATGCACACATATATACATATATAGGGGAGTGTGTGTGTGTGCGTGTATATATAATTGACTTGCTACGACAACTAACGGATAAGTCTGGCAGCCAGGACACATGTCAATAAGGCACACACACACACACACACAGACACACAAAAAAGGACTCCTAGTGCCAACGTCCTTGTCAGTTAAATGCATTTAACTTGGGTTTATCTACGGCTCTAGCATATGCACAGCACTGAAAGCGTTTGCTTGTTGTAGTTATATTGGCAGGGCCATAGCCCCATCGCTTCAATTCAATATCAATCGACATATATATATATGTATATATATATATGTACATGTATATGTGTTTGTATCTATCTATCAGTCACTTTATCAGTTCGCCAACTTAAATGACAGTGAATACATCAAATGACTTTCAATCCTTTCGCGTGACTGAAATTTTCGACTCTTTGTCAACACCGGCGACAGGCTCATCTCCCACACTCTCGCTCTCTCTCTGTGTATGTGTATGTGTGTGTGTTGAGGTGTGCCATCTGTTGTTGTTCTTGTTAGCACACACGACTCTTGTGCGTGTTTGTGTGTGTGTGTCTCGCTTGATAAATGTGCGCAACGTGCCTGGCATTTGTTTTTACTTCATTTTTTATGCGGCGTCGCATTCGAATTTATTTAGTGCTGTAAAATACGTTCTTTTTTTTTTGCCTACTCTTTATAGTGTTATGTTAAGCATTTCTTTGCTATGTTTTTAGGCCGTGACAAGCGGCCCGAGTATGGCTTTATTTTCCGCATTTGTAAAACTTTAAAATGTTAAATCAGCTTAGGAATAGCGAAATGATGAAGCATTATTTTGGCTAAGATTTTTAGAAAGATTTGGAAACTGTGTGATTTATTGGGTAAATATGGCATACTATTATTGTTTTATTTACCTAGCAAAGCTTGAAAAAATATACACCAAAGTTTGTTTATTGTAAAAAAAAAATAAAAATAAAAAAAAAATAGAAATGTCAATCAAAACAATTTTTCCTATAATTTATTTCTCTTTAATAAATAATAATAAAATATACCTTAGGCAAATATTATGATATTTGTTTGTAAAATGAAAAAAGAAAAAAAAATTAATAAATAAAAAATTTTGTTTAATTAAATAAAACATAAAAAAAAAATAATAAAAAATAAAATAAAAATAGAAATGTCAAACAAAACTATTTTTCCTAATATATTATTTCTCTTTAATAAATAATAATAAAATATACCTTAAGCAAATATTATGATAATTGTTTGTTAATTGTAAAAAAAAATAAATAAATAAATTTTTTTTAAATTAAATAAAAGATAAAAAAATAATAAAAAATAAAATAAAAATAGAAATGTCAAACGAAACTATTTTTCCAATATTTTATTTTTCTCTAATAAATAATAATAAATTATACTTTAAACAAATATTATTATTATAATAGCATATTTAGTCCATTGCTCAAATCTAAACAAAATAAAAATCTCTTCCATTTACACCAGAATTTCTCTGGGCCAACGACCTGTGGGTTGTCGTGGCTTTCCTTTATCACTTTTCCTGACTGATTTTCTATGCAACAGAACCTCCCCCCACAACACCCCGCTCTAGGCTGCTTTGTCACACACCTTTGCCTTTAATTAAATCGGAAACTATGCTAAGAGAGCTTGGCGAGAAATAAAAAAAAAGAAATCAATCGCTGTATTTATTATCGAACCAATTACACAGCATGCCAAAGCAAGCTCCAGCCACGCCCCCCTGTCGCCTTCGTGACGCACTCGAGACGTTGGTAATCCCGGTGCTGCTAAAAGGGGAAAGCTATCGGGTAACGGTGCTTGAGTTGGCTTCCCATTCGTTTGGCATACTTAAAACTAACGGGCAAATACAGAAATATGAATAACGTGCAGCAGCAGCAGTCGAGATGCCTGCCTGAGGGTAGTTAGTGGCAGGGCTAGAGGGGTAAGGGGGGTGAGTCAAAGGGAGCACCAATATTATTGAATTTGCAATTCGATGCAGTTTTTCAACGTGTGATACAAACACACGCTTACAGCACAGCAGCACCCCTGGAGCAGGGGGGGAGAAGGGAGGGGGGAGGGGGAGGCAGATCGTTACATAAAATTCATGAAAATCTCGCAACGAGCTAAAAGCCAAAAACGACAAACAAATTGAAGCCTGACAAACTGCAGCTGTAACAGCCGGAAGTTTGGGGCCATTTTTCCATTTGTCAAGTGCCAAGTGGTGAGAGGGGGGGGGGGGGGGGGGGGTGGTAGCTTAAAAATTTTTATGCGGATTTTAGGGTAAGCGCGAGGAAGCGAGGCAACGCTGTGGGACTTGGCTTACTTGCCAAGTGCTCGTTGGGAGCATGGCTCTGACCAAAAAGGGTTAAGCGGCTTAATTGCTGTTAAGGTCAATTCTCTGGGCTGTATATGCCGTCCCCTCTCTCTCTCTCACACACTCTCTATATTTTCAGCCGTTTCGCAAAAAAAACAAGCAAAACAATTTTCATTTACGCTTTTCATTTTCCATTGTAAGAATGCTGAACGCAGCAGCAGCAGCAACCTGCTATGACATTTACATAATTACAGGAAACAATTTCTATGCACATTTATGTTACAGAGTGCGTGCTGTGAACGCATCGAGTGCCCATGGGAGGGGGAAGGGGGGAAGGGAGGGGTGCCAGGCTAAGCGGCGGCTAGCCTGCATGCACCGGAAAATGATGTGTTAGTTTGACAAAATGCAACATGGCTGCCATGTGAAAAGAATGTGAATATGGAAAATTTGCGGTTTAAATGGAAATTGGTTTGGCAATTGAGATGCAAAAACAAATTGCTTAGACGTAGCCCGGCATTCGAGATGGCTTACAGACAAAACAGAAAAAGAAAACAAAATCGAAATCAAATTATCTCTCTTGATTTGATGAAGAAATGCTGAGTTTGAGCTTTTGGTATATGCAATATATTTTTTTTTATATTCAAATTTAGTAAATGCTTAAGCAACTACAAAATATGTGAATAGGCATAATTCTATTTGAGTTTGATAAACTGTTTTCTATATTTTATTGTAGTTCCAGCAATGAAACAGCAAAAAATAATGAAAAATTATATGGTAAAAAGATTTATTTATTTATTTTATTTTTAAAAGTTCTAGTAATTATAATTTCTTAGACTTTCTTACAAATATGTCAATATGTCTTTCTAAAATATTTAGCAAAGGTTCAATAAAGTATATAAAGAGGATGATACTTATTATACGAATCTTTATATAAATTTATGTAATATAATTTAATATGCATTTGTACACCAACATTTCATTAATGATAAAGTGTCCCAAATAAATAAATCAAATATTAATAACAAAAATAAAAATAAAAATAAAAATAAAAATAAAAATAAAAATAATAATAATAATAATAATAATAATAATAATAATAATAATAATAATAACAATATTAATAATAATAATAATAATAATATTAATAATAATAAAATAATAAAATAAAATAAAATAAAATAAAATAAACGTTTTTAAATATTTACATTTATTTATATTTATATACATACATATTTATATGCATATGTACGTATATATCAGGGACCGTGACGTATATAATTACTTTAAACAAAAAAGTTAAAAATAATAATTATTTTTTGATAAATAAAAAAAAGTTATTTTTAATTATTAAAATTATTTTTTTTTTACGATAAAAATCAAATATAATTATTATAGATCAAATTTATATATATATATATATATTTTTTTTATTTTTTTATACATATTTTTTATTTTTATTTTTTATTTTTATTTTTTTATATATATATTTTATATATATATATTTTTATTTTTATTTATTTATTTTTATATACATATATATGTTTCTTTATACAAACCATTTTCAACTCTTGGCAAAACAGTTGTTGACCTAATTTACCCCAAAAAGTGAAAAGTCTTTAGTAAAATATTTTCCTCTGCTGGAGCATCCTTTTCAACTACATATGCAATTTGCTATCTAAAGTATTCCAAATTTGACTAACTGCATGTTTCCACTATGGTAAATGCTGCTCCATTACAGCAATCTACGTGGGTAGAGTAGTACCCTCGTACCCTCAAGGGCTTGAAAAGAGTTTAAAGGTCATCTAGATCTTGTTCGCACACTTAACCTAATTAAAGCTAGCCTTACTATCTGGATGGTCATGTATGTGTTAGGTTATATGAATTTCACGTAGGCACAATCTTTTCCTCTCCTCTTGTCTGTCCTCTGCCTTCCTCTGCTCTACCCCAAATATTATCAGAGAACATTTTGCTTGAAATAAACTCAATTAGTTCGCATTACATTAAAAATTATGGATTAAAAGCTAACACGTGTTTGTTCAAATGCCACAAATACCTAACTTAATGTATGTGCACCAGAGTATGGGTGTGTGTGTATGTGTGTGTGTCGCTAAATAACGTTTATTAACCTGCCATTAACGGTTGAGCCCAATGCACCCAAAGGTATTTGCTTGTCAGGCAATCGTCTGGTAGCTGCACAATTTACACGAACCGATAAAAATCTTCAGCACGCACCAAACAACCAAACGTAATTTGTATTTGCAGTGTCTGCCCCCACTCTATTGAGGGGGTTGGGAAAGGGCCCTTCCAACGCATACCCTAATTCAGAGCCAACTCAAACCGCTCCGCCCGCTTCTGCCTGCTTGGCGTGGCAACCAAATTAGTCTGGCTCTGTTTTTGGTGCTCTGATTTATTTATACGCTCTTGTAGGGCATTTTCATTTGTTATGAAATTGTCACGATATATGTATATTTTGTATAATATTGGAGTATAGGTATATACTATATTCCTATATACATATATGTACCTTCCTTTATGAAGCTGTTTTCATGACATTTATTATGAATCATCTGCAACATCACGATATTTTCAGGACTTGGCCTTTCATATAGTGAGGACCTTGTATTTATATCTAATTAGGTCAAATTGTTTAGACGATATCATATAGCTTTTATGGGAATTCAACTGTCTAAAATATATTGTGCATTCATTAGTCAGCTTAGCTTTAGTTGTAATGAAAAAAAAAATAATAATAATAATTAAATAAATATTTGTAATATCAATAAAATGTGATTTTTTAAGTAGCAAAAAATTCTATGAAATAGATATTGGAATATAATTAATCTTAATAAAATAAATAAATATTTTTAATAAATGAATATTGAATATGAAATGTGATTTTTTAGATAGCAAAAAAATCATTGAAATAGATATTGAATGTTAATTAATTTTAATAAAATAAATAAATATTTGTAATATCAATGAAATATGATTTTTTAGATAACAACAAATAGTATGAAATTTATATTGAAATATAATTAATCTTATTAAAACAAATAAATATATTTATTATCAATAAAATGTGATTTTTTAGATACGAAATTTTTTGAAAATTATATTGAAATATAATTGATATTGAAATATACTTAATCTTAATAAAATAAATAAATATATTTAATATAAATGAAATGTGATTTTTAAATAGCAAATCATATAGACTTTATAATGAAATACAAGTTCGATGAAGCACAATCTGAAAACCCAAGTCAACCCCAATATTTTTGGATCGCTTTTTGCCAATAACTCTTCAATTGTTTTTCTAATTCATATATCAATATATAGCAAAAATCAAAAATTGAAAAGACTATAAAAATCGTTAACTATCCAGGCTATCAAAATAGTATTATATGATGTCTAGTACTATCATATATGTATATGTATATATTATAACACAAATAAGATGACTTAATTCAGGGTATCAAAACTTCCTTCATATATGTACTTTTCACATGTTCTGCCACTCAGTAGCTGTGGCAAGTGTCGCAAATTGTTCGTGTACCGTAATTTTATTATAATAGCTAAGCAAAGTCTTGGCTCACTCGCCAAATATGCCAGGTACTCATACAGGTGAAATGAGGCCCCTTCCCTCCCTCCCCACACTCGCTCCATTCACTAACTATTGTTATTAAACAAAACGATTTTCATGCCTTTACTTTCAATACATTTGATACATTTCTTTTTCGTTTTGGTATTTGTTTTTTTATTTTTTCCTCTTTTTTTTTTGTAGCCATTGCTAATGTCTTAATGCCTTTTGTTGCGATGTTGGGAAATTGACATTTAATTACAAGTTAACCTCCCGCCCACATCCAGTCGACATTAGTTGCTATCAGACACGAAAATGCTATGGTATTTGAGTATATATGTATGTATATACTACTGTTTGCATAGGGCAATGGCTGTACAGATTTCTATTACTCATAAATGTATATTAAATTGCAATCGAAACGTAGATAATTCATTGATTTTCTTTTTGTATGCCCAATGGGGGCAGCACTTTAATATTATATTGAATTAGCCTTCATTAACGACGACGAAGGTGTTGATATTTAAGAAACAATATATGGTAGATATGCATATATGTATATTATAATATATGTGATTATGCATTGGGAATTGTAGTGAAAGTCTTTTGATTATGGAGTCATATATATATTGTATAGGATATTTAATTACATTATCTTTGCTTGTTGATAGGAAATTTATCTGCCTAAAAAAACCTAGTCTTATTATTAATTTTCATACACACCTCATTCCATTTCAGTTTTACTCTTTCCAATCGTCCAAGCAATGAGAAAAATCTTCGTTGATTTCGATTTTGTGAGTTTACTCTGCTTTTTTCTTCTCCACTCAGCTTCACTTTTGGTAATCGGATAGTCACTGGGGTCAGATCAGCAGTCTTTGGCATCATTAATGACAACAACAACGTTCAATAGATACTTTGCTCCGCTTTTTGGAATAGACCAAAGAGTACCCAAAAGCACGTTCAAGCAAAGCAGCTGTCAGACATTAGCAGTGTTGTTAGCATTCATGCAGAAACATGATTCCCAACATAATGAGACGAAAAAAAGGCACTAATACGTAGAGCACTAATGCAGACACACAAACAGGAAATGAAACAAAAAAATTTCATAATTTCTACATTTTTTATTTAATAACCAAAACTAAAAAATAATAAAAAAAAGATTAGCCTATTTATCATATATATAATATAATATACTAAGGTTACTTATTGAATAGATATATATATATATTTATTTTTTGTGCAAGTTATCTTATTTTTTCATGTATATCTCTGTGTATATATATGCATATATATCTTGAGAGTCACATATATGTATATTTATTTATGCATGCATGCATTTAACGTTCATAATCAAAATAGATATGATATAAAAATATTTCAGCAATATAAAAAAAAGTATTAATTCATACTTTAAAACACAAATGCGGGGGAATGGTATTTTTATTTTATGAGGAGATATTACTATATAATATTTTTCAAATTTCTTTTCTTCATATAATTTTAAATATTTGCTGCCAGCTCTTATAAAGCTTATTGGAACTTTATATTGTCCACAGAATACAATGAAGAGGGAATATAAATTGACTTATATTACATCTGTATCATATAATTCCAACAACTCATAGCTGACTAAGTTCAGTTTCCATTTTTCAGTTTTACATACTGCAATGCTCTACTGGTAAATCTTTTATTTGCGATAACTTAAATAAATAAATATATATATAAATATATATTTATAAATAAACATTCTCAATAGCTTCTATAAGAGGTAAAATATGGTTATCAGAAATAGTTTCTCTCTCAGCTTGGCTCAAGTTTTGTTTTTGCAGTTGCTCTCAAATTTTCAGCTCACATTCTCTCTCTTTGATAATACTGAACAATATATAACCGTGTGTGTGTGTGTGTGCTGAGCATGTCTGTGTGTGTGTGTGTGTGTTGATGTAGGTGAAGGTAGCGTTATCTGCACCGAGCATCAGACAAATAGTTAATAATCATTATTAACAGTTTACGTGGCAAACTTCTGCTGCATAATAACAAAACGTTGTCTGCACGCAAATGCTAGAATACAAAACACACACACACAGACAAGCACACGGCCACACTCACACACACCCACACTCACCTACAGATAACAATTACGCCTTCATGTTGCAGCTGCTCTACACTTTTCACACAAGCGAACATTTTCCTTGTCGCAATTTGTATGGGAAATTGAATTTTTCCCTAGCGTGATTTAATTTTCATTTAAATAATTTCTGTGGAAATTGTTTAATTACAAGTGCATTAACGCATTACTAAATACATAAATTTACGCACATTTAATATATTATTATTATAATTAAAAATAAATAAATAAATGAAATTCTTATTAATTTTAATTTTTGTTGATTTGCATTCACATTAACATTTATTTGTAATAAATTAATGAGTTTATTTATTTATTATAAAATATGCACAAAAATGAACTACATGATATATTTTCACACACACACATGCACACAAAAAGCACTTAAAATGAAAATGAAAATTTTATTCATTAATTTTGCAATTTGATATGAAAATGAAAATTTCGTGCAAATTTCTGACCAGTTGAAATTGAAATTTGTTTTCTCTTTTAAATTATTTTGTTGTTGTTGATTTTTTTTTTTATATAATTAAAAACTTAATATATATGTATATATGTGTGTGTGTGTGTGTCAGTAGCTGTCTTCTCAATTAACACGAATTTATCGAGAAAAATACATCGACCTGAATGAATTTATGAACAGCTGCAAAAATGACAACTGCAATATATTTTTGCCAACAATTAAATGCAATTTATTATCACATTTGATTTTATGCAAAATTTCAATTGAACAACTGAAGTTGATTTGCCTTTTACATGAATATATACATATATGGAGGGTAAAAATAAAAATTAAATTCGATTATTTACTTATTTATTTATTCATTGTATTTGTCTTGGCCCAAGGCTAACATTGTGAATGGTATTGAATGCTGTTTGCATGTGTCTACATTCATAATTAATTATTATTAATTTTTTTTTTTTTTTGTATTATTTTTTAGTGTTGTGCCAAAACAAATGTAATTGAAATTAATTTTTAAATTTTATACGAATTGACTAGAATATTTTTAATAAAATTTTATATGAACCCTTGAATGGTTGATCGACTCTAGAATCATTTCAAAAATTACAAACAGCTCAAAGTCAAAAACAAGAAGCTGCAAAAAAAAAATTCTTAAAAAAAATAAATAAATAATAAAAAAAAAAAAAAAAAAAAAAACAGATAAAGTAATTACCCCGTCTGACGTGAATAAATAATTAAAAAAAAATAAATAAATAAATAAAAAAATAAATAACAAATAAAAATAATAAAAATAAAAATAATAAAATAATAATATTAATAATAATGATAATAATAATAATTATAATAATAATAAAATTTAATGTTATCTTTCTTCCATTTATATAAAAAAAATGAGCAATATTTTCATTGCTAATATAGTTCAAGGATTATGGAACGTTTCTCAGTCAGTCACACCCAGCTCTACCAACCTCTTTAACTGCATTTGTGTTTGTTTCTTCTCTTGTTTTCTCTGCGATAATAAAATTTCAAATGCCTTCGTGTAACCTCTAGCCACTAGCAAATGCATGGCAATTTATAAAAAGAACTGCCACAGGGAGCAGCTGCAGCTAGTACAGGTGTAGCGCTCTCTGTCTCTCTGTCTCTCTCTCTCTCTCTCCCTCTCTCTCTCTCCCTCTCTTGCTGTCTCGCCGTGTTGCATATTAAATAACAATATCAACGTTATCACATATGAATTGCCAACATTTGCAGACGTCGCAGCAATAAAAACATAATGAAAACATTTGCCATGCATATTCAGCTATTAAAAAATTTACGAGACGCCACGAGAAACGAAACGAAACGAAATGCGACAGACAACAGGCAACAAAAAGGGGCACATGCCACAGAAGGTGCAGCACATAGAGTGTTTTTTTTTTGTATATTTTGCTATTCGATTTCAGTTGCAGCGGAAATTTAATCAACTTGTTGGCATTTCGTACAAGTTTTCAGAATACTAATCAAAATTATTGATTACAAATTTCTGTTGCAGTTGTTGTTGTTGTTGTTGTTGCTGTTGCCTGATTTAAAGTTTGACGTTGCATTTGGTAAACTTTGTGTACCTGTGCCAAAAATGCAATGAAACATTTCGTTTTCAGTTTCATTGGGTGACCTCAAATGACGAATGTGTTTGCCAGAGCACGTATATAACGAATCTATATGTATGTATGTATATATCGAATATATGTATATCGAATGGCAGTAATGGGTCAAACAGCCACTCAGTTTTCTTTTATTCTTTGAGGTTTGGCATTGGTTTTGCTGCTGATTGGCAGTGCAGCTGGTGCAGCAGGTGGAGCAGGTGGAGCAGGTGTGTCTGAGCTGGCTGAACAGTTAACCTGGGCCAGTGGAGGTGTGACTCGATAGTAAAATACTTGGGGCTAAATAAGCGATTGGTAAATGAGATATTTTATTGAAAAGTACTTTTAGTATAAGTGTGGTTATATATGAAGTGATAATATTCTGTGGAGCTCTCTCTCTCTCTCTCTCTCTCTCTCTCTTTTTTTGTCATTATAAAAACTTGAGCTAATAGTGAACAGCTTTAGAAAAAAAAACAAGTAAGAAAGCTGTAGTCGAGACTGCTCGACTAGGAAATCCCCTGATCAATAATTCTTCGCGTCTTTCTGACACACATACATAGACACACATAGGCACGCACTCATACAGTGCTTGAGTAAAAGTAAAAGCAAGGAGAGAAAAAGAGCAAAAGATCATTAGAGTTGTCTATGTGTAGGCAGCTGCTCTCTTTTGGTATGTGTATGTGTAAAACGAAGCTAGAATGCTCACAGCAGCAGAGAGCGTTTGTAATGGTTGTGAATTTGTAATATTGCAAATTGCAGCGCTTGTCGTTTGCGACAACATTGTCGCCTGCACTGCAATACGAAAAAGTTTGGGACAAGCGAAGCTTTCAAGATCGAGCTTTCGCTAAGCTTACGCTTGCTCGCTCGTCGGAGACAGTGGGAGAGATTCGCGCAATTGCATCTCGCTGCTCGAAGCTTAGCTGAGAGCGAAACGACGGAGCAGCAGAACACTGGAATGTGGGCGTATAAAAAGCGGCCACATTGCCAGCTCCTTCTTTTCCGGCCCACATTCCATAAAACACCCTCAGCGTGGAGTGCCACGAAATTAAAATTTTTGTTAATCTTTTTATATATATATATATATCTTTATATATATATATAGTGAAAACACAACCTATACACAAAAGATTATTTATTGGCCTCCAACAAAGTTTAATATTTTTCGAATCTGGCCCACCGTAAGCAGCTGAGCAGGTCAGTCACCGACTTTAGTGTGTGCAGCTGCACGCATTTTAATTGCGTGAAAATAATTAGTGCGCAAGAAGAAAACAAACGACAGGTATTTTTATAAAAATTAATTTTTAACTTAGTTGCAGAGACTAAGTTTGGTTTTTTTGGTATTTTGCAGCCTATTGTGTACCCCTAACCTCTCGGCCAGCAGAAGGCCACATGCACATACATATGCGCTGTGCAGAGGTTAGGGTTATATGAAAAATAGCACCCGAAAAATAGCACCCAAAAAAAAAAAACCCATCTATAATAGCTGATCAGCGAGGGAGTCTATAAACTAAAATAACATTTATTCTCGGCGCGGTCTAAAAGGAAAAGAAAAAAAGCCAAGGCAAAGACATATATATATGTAGTTGCAGGTGTGCGTGTGTATGTGAAAAAAAAAAAAAAAAAAGAAAAAGAAACCAAAAACAACAAAGACAATTTAATCGAAGTAAACGTAAAAAAACTAAAAGTTTAGTGCTTAAATAAATACGCGTTTAGATAAAAGACAATAATGATATATATAGATATATAGAAATAGATATATACGTGTATATATATATATATATATAAAAAAAAAAAAAAAAAAAAAAAAAAAAACAAAAACGAAAAGAATGACATAATAATTCCATAATACATAATAATTCCATAACATAACTTAACATAATACTCCATGTAGCAGCAGCAGCAGTCACCAACAGAAAGGCCTTTCAGCGGTGGACACAAACAAGAAAACTGTGAGTGCTTAATGAACCCTTGACTTCCCCTCCCTACCATGTTCCCAAAATCTATAACTAAATAAAACTAAATGAATAAATAAAGAAAAAAAAAATAAAGAAAAAAAGAAAAAAAAAAGAAGAGAAAAAAAAAAGAGAAAAATGTTTGAATAAAGAATGAAATAAAAACTGAAATAAAAACTATGAACTAAAACCTATGAAATAAAAAAACTATGAATTAAGAATATATTAACTAATATCCCGCAAACACCAACAAATATGATTTAACCATTTTTTATATATATATATATATTCTTATACCATTATATTATTATAATATTATATTATGCTATATTGTTAACTTTTTTTATTCATTTATAGTTTTTTTATATTATGTAGTTTTTGTTCATTTTTTTTATACCTGCAAACTAAACACCATACACATGCACATACAGATATATAAACACAATTAAATACTTAGAAAACAACAAAAGAAAAGAAACATGAAGCAACCGTTAATTAAGAAAAAAACAAATGAAAATGTAATAGTTTAGTTAGCTTTAATTTAGAGAATAAATGTATCTATTGAAATTTTTTGAGTTTTCTTGAGAATTAACATGATAGGCTAGGAGTATAGCTTGGCATAGAAGAGAGAGAGAGTCGAGGCAATCTTTTCTTAGGGGATCTTCATAGACAATTTAAATCCGAAGATCATGGTTGGGTTGGGTGAAGACAGCGAGAAGCCAACACCACCTCGGCTTCCGCGTCTTTCTAACTGTCCGTGTTTGTTTCGTTTTTCTTGTTGTCCGAATGTTTGTCTTGGTACAGGAATCCTAAAAATTTTAAAGTTTGTGTGTATTGGTGAAGGTATGGCAAAACCCACCCCCCCACCGACAGAGCTAAGGGAACCAGAGGATTCCGCCCGCCACTACCCGATCCACGTCTTGTGTATGTTTGGTTATGTATGTATGTATGTATGTATGTATGTATACATGTATGTAAATAGATGTATGTGTATATATGTATGTATATATTATATGTAAACATGCGAATGCATGAAGATCGCTGCTCATACATAAGCGACGAACATTACATAAATTTTATGGCGCCCAACGTGGGGCACTGTGAGTTCATTAGCTTTCAGTGAACCAGAATTTGTGAGGCACTGGGAGATGATACACTTTCAGTGCATCAAAATTTTCTTGTATAGCCACTTCTTCTATATGGAGTAGTAGTTATACAAAACACCCCCTTTTGTGAGAATATAGTTGTCTCAGTAGCCTGTATTGCTGAAATAGACTTAGACTTGGTTGGTCTAGCTATCGCAACAGCGACTGCTGAGAGGAATAGATTTGTTTCATAGGTACTACGAAGCTGCTGGATTCAAGCCTGGATCGCAGACCGAGACACCTTGAAGTATCTTTCAACTGTAAATGAATTAAAGCATCACTGCTTTGGAAAAGAACATCTTCCCTCACAATTGTAGCTCGTTTTTGTTTGCTTTGGATGAAGCCACAATTCAATCTAGTGCTAGAAAAAACTTCTCTAAATAATTTCAGAATATTGTGTATTCGGCTAGGATACCAATACTGATTATCCCTGGAGGGTATTCCTTACTTAAATGAAGAATGGTAGAAGCCATAAGCAATACTAGTTGTGTGTTCATAAGTTGTTGTCGTTGCGTCTTTAAGTGTACTATTGTCTGGAACTCGGAGATATGCTGCCTGTGCATTCCCTTGCCGAATAGTATAGTTTTTGATGGTAGCGATAGTCAATTTGTAAATACCTGCTAGTTTTAGTTTCAATAGCCCAAAAAAGAAACAATTTCGGAACAGTTAGAACTAATAAGAATACCTCGATTCTCTCTCTCTATGCCGTTAACAGTCAAATTTAACAAAACAGTTTAGTAAATATGCCAGTTATAAATACACCGCCGCACGTCGCATCTGTAGGTAGTACAGAGAATAAATGCGCACTATGTGCGACAGAAATGGATGATACATATCCGTGCTATTTGTTAGCGTGTCAGCATATCTTTCATAAAAACTGCGTAGAAGCGTGGTTGACAGAAAATACCGTCTGTTATACTTGCCAGACACCAATTGATAAGCAGCAAATGAAGCTAGTAGTAGGCAATTGCTCACCCTCTCGGAGGCACGAGACAGCTCCGCCACCAGCTCCAGTAACTCGTCGAGTTACAACTAGAAATCTTGCCAGAACTTTAGCACTAGCAGAGGCCAACAATACAGCTAATGTACAAGAAGCTGCTTTGTTGAATGCTAGTGGCGCACAGTCATCAGCTTTAGATGCGAGTCAAAGCGCGAGTCAGGCTGAAGCTGCGCGACCCAGAACTACTAGGGGACGACCCAGAGCAACTCGACCATTCCGTGGTGCGAATCCTCAAAGATCGCAACAACCGGACTACAATATTATTCAGAACATGATTGAAGAAACAGTCACTAGGGTCATGTCCTCGTTGTCTATAAACAATCGCCCTTCGCCAATCGAACCATTGCCGGTAGCGAACAGTCGCGAGTCCCCATCAATAGGCGCTTGCTCCTTGAATAGTCGAAGGATCGTTGACATTATGCAAAAGTGGGGAGTTCAATTTGATGGTTCATCAGATGGATTAGGGGTTAATGAATTTATCTATCGCGTTAAATCGTTAACAGATGAGACCTTAGATAGTGATTTCACAGGCATGTGTAAGAATATGCATGTGTTATTTACTGGAAAGGCTCGATCATGGTATTGGAGATACCACAAACAAGTTGATCATATTATTTGGTCTGACCTCTGTGCATCCCTTCGTCAGCAGTACGATGATTATCGGTCAAGCTTTATGAAGATGGAGATGATCAGAGCTCGAAAGCAAAAACCCGGAGAGTCTTTTTCAAATTTTTATGAATCTGTAGCCTCTCTTATAGATAAATCTTCACTCAAGGTAGCAGAAGAAGAATTAATGGAAATTTTAAAGAATAACTTACTCCCGGAAATACGTGAGAAGCTATTATATCAGCCAGTTCACTCGGTAGGACATTTACGCCGCTTAGTACAAATGAGCGAAAATTTAGCGTATGAGACTAGCTGTCGTTTTAATCAGGCAAAGCCAGTAGTACAGCGTAGACAAGTTTATGCTGTCGAAGAAATAGTTGAAGATGTAGAAGGCGATTCACTAGATGCAGAGCTTGCAGCTATACGCGCCTCTCATCAGAAACTTCGTTGCTGGAATTGCGAAGAAATAGGTCATATCTGGGAGAATTGTCTATCTGAACGTCGCATTTTCTGCTACGGTTGTGGACAGCCCAATGTATATAAGCCACAGTGCAAAGTCTGCCTACAGAGACAGTCGGAAAACCGACAGAAGGCATCCGTCAACAGCCGGATGCCCACGAAAATGTAAAAGCCAAAAACACAGATACAGATACACCCGAGTTGCAAAACTTGCACTCGAATACGTCTGCCATTCGTTTTCGTCCCTACGAAGAACGTTTACAAAATTATGTAGAAGTTCGAAATCGAATATTTCAAGATAACCCGCCTGCTGTTAGCAAGCGAACTCAAAGATTAAAGACATATTATACAGAGGTAAAGAAAAACCGAAATTTGCAAATATCTACGATTTTCAATAATGCAACCGACCTTCGTAGCTATGCTGAAGTTTCGTTCTTAACTTATACAGAACTTGGTCTGTTAGATACTGGAGCGAATATTAGTTGTATAGGTTCGAAATTAGCAACACAAGATTTTTCGAAGTTGTCAGAGTTTAAGCCTATAAAATCGAAAGCAAAAACAGCCGGAGGAGAAAGTCAAGCCATTATTGGATATTTAGACGTAGAACTGACATATAACTCTGTCACCAAGCCAATGACATTATATATTATTCCCAGCATAAAGCAGAATCTCATTTTAGGACATGATTTCTGGAAATCCTTTCGTCTCGCACCAAACATTATTAATGCTATAGAGATAGCAGATACAAGCAAGAAAGATTCCCACGAACAGTCATATCCTTTAACGAAGACAGAGATTCAACAACTAGAGCTATTAAAAGGATTATTTCCAAATGCGTCTCATAGTTTGGGGCGTACAACACTTATAGAGCACCACATAGATATTGGAGACGCAAAGCCAGTGAAACAAAGATTCTATCCAGTTAGTCCCGCTGTAGAAAAGCTCTTATATCAAGAAATTGATCGAATGCTTCAGTTGGATGTGATTGAACCTTCTGTTAGCCCTTGGAGTTCACCTATGCGCCTCGTAGTAAAACCTAATAAAGTTCGCTTATGTTTAGATGCTCGCAGACTCAATGATGCTACTAAAAAGGACGCGTATCCTTTGCCCAGCATTGATGGAATATTTTCGCGATTACCTAAAGCAAATCTTATTTCGAAATTAGATTTAAAGGATGCTTTTTGGCAAATTAAACTCACTGAGGAGTCTAAGCATTTGACTGCATTCACAGTCCCAGGCCGCCCTTTATACCAGTTTAAAGTTATGCCTTTTGGTTTATGCAATGCCCCCTCCACAATGTGTCGTTTAATGGACCAGCTTATTCCACCAGATCTGAGGCATTGTGTGTTTGGATACCTGGATGACCTTTGTGTCGTCTCAGAAGATTTTCCATCTCATTTATCAATTTTAGTCCGTTTGGCAGATCAATTTCGAAAAGCGAATCTAACTCTGAACATAGATAAAAGTCACTTTTGCGTTACAAGCATTAATTATTTAGGCTATGTAATTGGAAGTGGAGGTATTAGCCCAGATCAATCCAAAGTATCTTGTATAATTAATTGGCCACCGCCCAAGAACTTAAAGCAAGTTCGTGGATTTTTAGGAGTGTGTGGGTGGTACAGACGATTTATACATAACTTCGCAGATCTTACTTGCCCAATTACTGACGTACTCTCAACAAAGTCAAAGTTTGTATGGCCTCCCGAAGCACAAATGGCTATGGATAAGTTAAAGAAAGTATTGACTACTGCTCCCATTTTAACAAATCCAGATTTTAGCAAAAAATTTTATTTACATTGCGATGCCAGCGACTTTGGTATTGGTGCCGTGCTTGTGCAACTCTCAGATACAAATGATGAAAAGCCAATCGCATTTATGTCGAAGAAATTAAGTCGCTCCCAACGCAATTATAGTGTTACCGAGCGCGAGTGTCTCGCAGTGATACTCGCAATTGAGAAGTTTCGATGCTATTTAGAACTGCAAGAATTCGAAGTGGTTACCGATCATTCTAGCTTGCTTTGGCTTATGCGGCAGCAGAATATCTCTGGTAGACTAGCTCGCTGGATTTTCCGTTTACAGCAGTTTAAATTTACTTTTAGCCATCGAAAAGGTAAAGACCATGTAGTCCCAGATGCATTATCTCGATTAAGCGAAAATGAAATATCAGAACTTGATATGAACCCGATTATAGACCTCACATCAAATGCTTTTTCAGAAGACTCTTATTTAGATCTCATAAAGAAATATTCCGAGCAAACGTCTCGATTTCCCGATCTGAAATTGGTTGGAAACTTTTTATATGTTCGTACCGAACATGCAAATGGTCAACAAGATCAAGAAAAACTATCTTGGAAGCTATGGGTCCCCGAGAGCCTTCGAGCAAGTGCTCTTAAACAAGCCCATAATAGTTGTACCTCAGCCCATGCCGGAATGCAAAAGACCATAGAAAAGCTACGTAGGCATCTCTTTTGGCCAGGTCTAGCAAAAGATGTGAGAGAGTATATTCGTTCATGCGATACTTGTAAAGAGAGCAAAGCCCCTAATTATACATTGAAACCCCCAATGGGTGATCATATCCCTTCCTATAGGCCGTTTCAAAGACTTTACATTGACCTTCTTGGACCATATCCTCGTAGTAAACAAGGTCATATAGGGTTGCTTATAGTTTTGGACCATTTTAGCAAATACCATTGGCTATGTCCATTAAAGAAGTTCACGTCTGCAAAGATTCAAGAGTATCTGCTAAAGCACATATTTCATAGTTTTGGTGTCCCTGAAACTATCGTTAGTGATAATGGCACTCAGTTCAAGTCAAAAGAATTTAACGCCTTTCTGACGGAATTAGGCATCAGACATGTATACACCGCTCTTTACTCACCACAGAGTAACGCGGCCGAACGTGTAAACCGTTCTCTGTTAGCAGCGATTCGTTCATACTTGCAGAACGACCAAACTGAATGGGATGTTCATCTCACGAGTATTTCATGTGCGTTACGCTCAGGTCTGCATCAATCTCTAAACTGTTCGCCATACCGAGCACTGTTTGGACTCGATATGATAACACACGGAGCGGACTATAAGTTATTGAAAGATTTGCATTTGCTCCAAGAGCCAATAATCCCGATCTCTAGATCCGACAATCTGGCTCTATTGAGACACGATATCCAGATCAATATCCGTCGAGCCCATGAACGAAACGCAGGCCAATATAATCTCAGAGCTAAATCGGTCACTTTCAAAGAAGGACAAGAAGTGTTTAGAAGAAATTTTGCTTTGAGCAAATTTTCGCAAAATATTAATGCCAAACTAGGACCACAATTTCTAAAATGCCGAGTCAAGAAAAAATTAGGAAATTGTTACTATCTGCTTGAGAACCTGCAAGGCCAAGAAGTAGGTACTTACCATGCTAAAGATATTAGAAGCTGATTCCCGCTAATATACTGTCTATCGGGGTATATTATCGGGTGGTGTAATGGTTGTGAATTTGTAATATTGCAAATTGCAGCGCTTGTCGTTTGCGACAACATTGTCGCCTGCACTGCAATACGAAAAAGTTTGGGACAAGCGAAGCTTTCAAGATCGAGCTTTCGCTAAGCTTACGCTTGCTCGCTCGTCGGAGACAGTGGGAGAGATTCGCGCAATTGCATCTCGCTGCTCGAAGCTTAGCTGAGAGCGAAACGACGGAGCAGCAGAACACTGGAATGTGGGCGTATAAAAAGCGGCCACATTGCCAGCTCCTTCTTTTCCGGCCCACATTCCATAAAACACCCTCAGCGTGGAGTGCCACGAAATTAAAATTTTTGTTAATCTTTTTATATATATATATATATCTTTATATATATATATAGTGAAAACACAACCTATACACAAAAGATTATTTATTGGCCTCCAACAAAGTTTAATATTTTTCGAATCTGGCCCACCGTAAGCAGCTGAGCAGGTCAGTCACCGACTTTAGTGTGTGCAGCTGCACGCATTTTAATTGCGTGAAAATAATTAGTGCGCAAGAAGAAAACAAACGACAGGTATTTTTATAAAAATTAATTTTTAACTTAGTTGCAGAGACTAAGTTTGGTTTTTTTGGTATTTTGCAGCCTATTGTGTACCCCTAACCTCTCGGCCAGCAGAAGGCCACATGCACATACATATGCGCTGTGCAGAGGTTAGGGTTATATGAAAAATAGCACCCGAAAAATAGCACCCAAAAAAAAAAAACCCATCTATAATAGCTGATCAGCGAGGGAGTCTATAAACTAAAATAACATTTATTCTCGGCGCGGTCTAAAAGGAAAAGAAAAAAAGCCAAGGCAAAGACATATATATATGTAGTTGCAGGTGTGCGTGTGTATGTGAAAAAAAAAAAAAAAAAAAAGAAAAAGAAACCAAAAACAACAAAGACAATTTAATCGAAGTAAACGTAAAAAAACTAAAAGTTTAGTGCTTAAATAAATACGCGTTTAGATAAAAGACAATAATGATATATATAGATATATAGAAATAGATATATACGTGTATATATATATATATATATAAAAAAAAAAAAAAAAAAAAAAAAAACAAAAACGAAAAGAATGACATAATAATTCCATAATACATAATAATTCCATAACATAACTTAACATAATACTCCATGTAGCAGCAGCAGCAGTCACCAACAGAAAGGCCTTTCAGCGGTGGACACAAACAAGAAAACTGTGAGTGCTTAATGAACCCTTGACTTCCCCTCCCTACCATGTTCCCAAAATCTATAACTAAATAAAACTAAATGAATAAATAAAGAAAAAAAAATAAAGAAAAAAAGAAAAAAAAAAGAAGAGAAAAAACAAGTAAGAAAGCTCTAGTCGAGACTGCTCGACTACGAAATCCCCTGAACCCGTCTTTTTGCTTACAAAAGAAACACACACACACATACATAGGCACATATAGGCACGCACGCATGGGCTGCAGTGTGGGCTTCTCATGGAAACTTAATTATTTAATAACTTTTTTTGTGGACGTACGTTCTTCATGAAACTTTCAGATTGTAATTATATCATTACTATGCGTGTATGTGCCGAATCTCAAGTCTCTAGTATTTGAAATACGCATTTTACAAAGGTGAGGGTGAGGGGGTGGATATAGGGGTGGGGGGTGAATTATAACAAAAACCGAAATTCTAGAAAGTATATATGAGTCTACGTTTAAAATTTGGAGACTCTAGCTCAAAAGATGTAGGAGATATAATTTTATAACTGGCTTTCGATAAGGTTTTTCATCGATAAAAAAATAATCGGACGAGTTATCGAAAAAATATGATAAACTCGATATGCGCGTGCTATATACGGACATTTTAAAAAAAAGTTGAAGTCTCTAGCTATCGTAGCTTCGGAAATCGACGCGTTCAAACATACGGACAGACGGACAGACGGACAGACGGACAGACGGACAGACGGACAGACGGACAGACGGACATGGCTATATCGACTCAGTTCGTCGCCCTGATCAAGAATATATATACTTTGTGGGGTCTGCCACGCCTCCTTCTCCCTGTTACATACTTTTAACAAAACCATTATACCCTGATTTCCCATTTTCAATGGGTTCAGGGTATAAAAAAGAGAAAAATGTTTGAATAAAGAATGAAATAAAAACTGAAATAAAAACTATGAACTAAAACCTATGAAATAAAAAAACTATGAATTAAGAATATATTAACTAATATCCCGCAAACACCAACAAATATGATTTAACCATTTTTTATATATATATATATTCTTATACCATTATATTATTATAATATTATATTATGCTATATTGTTAACTTTTTTTATTCATTTATAGTTTTTTTATATTATGTAGTTTTTGTTCATTTTTTTTATACCTGCAAACTAAACACCATACACATGCACATACAGATATATAAACACAATTAAATACTTAGAAAACAACAAAAGAAAAGAAACATGAAGCAACCGTTAATTAAGAAAAAAACAAATGAAAATGTAATAGTTTAGTTAGCTTTAATTTAGAGAATAAATGTATCTATTGAAATTTTTTGAGTTTTCTTGAGAATTAACATGATAGGCTAGGAGTATAGCTTGGCATAGAAGAGAGAGAGAGTCGAGGCAATCTTTTCTTAGGGGATCTTCATAGACAATTTAAATCCGAAGATCATGGTTGGGTTGGGTGAAGACAGCGAGAAGCCAACACCACCTCGGCTTCCGCGTCTTTCTAACTGTCCGTGTTTGTTTCGTTTTTCTTGTTGTCCGAATGTTTGTCTTGGTACAGGAATCCTAAAAATTTTAAAGTTTGTGTGTATTGGTGAAGGTATGGCAAAACCCACCCCCCCACCGACAGAGCTAAGGGAACCAGAGGATTCCGCCCGCCACTACCCGATCCACGTCTTGTGTATGTTTGGTTATGTATGTATGTATGTATGTATGTATGTATACATGTATGTAAATAGATGTATGTGTATATATGTATGTATATATTATATGTAAACATGCGAATGCATGAAGATCGCTGCTCATACATAAGCGACGAACATTACACGTTCCCATTGGTCACTTGAAGCTTGACTGCAATAAGCGCTAATAGTGGGCATATATAAAGCGCAGCAGACTTATAGTTGTAGTAGTAGAAGTAATGGTTATAGTAGTAGGACTTATAGTAATAGTAGTAGGACTTATAGTTATAGTAGTAGGACTTATTGTTATAGTAGTAAGACTTATAGTTATAGTAGTAAGACCTATAGTTATAGTAGTAGGACTTATTGTTATAGTAGTAGAAGTAATGGTTATAGTAGTAGGACTTAAGTTGTAGTAGTAGGACTTATTGTTATAGTAGTAAGACTTATAGTTATAGTAGTAAGACTTATAGTAATAGTAGTAGGACTTATAGTTATAGTAGTAGGACTTATTGTTATAGTAGTAGAAGTAATGGTTATAGTAGTAGGACTTAAGTTGTAGTAGTAGGACTTATTGTTATAGTAGTAAGACTTATAGTTATAGTAGTAAGACTTATAGTTGTAGTAGTAAGACTTATAGTTATAGTAGTAAGACTTATAGTTATAGTAGTAGGACTTATTGTTATAGTAGTAGGACTTATAGTTATAGTAGTAAGACCTATAGTTATAGTAGTAGGACTTATAGTTGTAGTATATTATAAGGCCGTAGCTCGAAAAGCTTTAACAAGTCGAGTCCGCTCGACGAAATACCCTGAGCGAATGCTTGAAGCAGCAGAGACTGTAACGAGCTCTACCTAGCGTCTGGTTCAACATTTAAGAGAGTCAGTACTTGAGTAAAAGTAAAAGTAAGCAGAGAAGCAGTGCAGAAGATCATTAAATGTGTGTGCATCAGCTCGCTTTTAGTATGTGTATGTGTAAAACGAAGCTAGAATGCTCACAGCAGCAGAGAGCGTTCCCATAGCTCACTGGAAGGTCAACTGCAACGAGCGCTACCTGCCGTCGGGCTTCACATTTGAGAGAGAGAGAGACAGAGCTTGAGTAAAAGTGGCTTTACGTATATAAAAGGCTGCAGCTGCAGCATTTCTTCAGTCGTCCAGGCCTGGTGGGAGTCAGCGCAACGAAGTGGAGTAGAGCGTATGATCGATCTGCTTAGCATTAAAGATGTAGAGGAACTACGTAGAGCAATTACGTAGATAAAATACGTAGAGGGAATACTTAGAAGAAATAGACAGAAGAATACGAGTAGTACTAAATCGACTCAACTCGACACCCTGATCAAGAATATACATATATACTTTGTGGGCTCTGCCACGACTCCTTCTGCCTGTTACATACATTTTAACAAAACCAGGATATACCCTGATTTCCCATTTTCAATGGGTTCAGGGTATGCAAATATTAAGGCCACTTACACCGCTGCTGATAGGCCAAAAATCACGACGGTATGCCATGGCATGGCTTGGCATGGCACACTCACGGGCAAATCAATGAATAAATAAAAAATTGCACACAAAACTCAATTTTCAGCAAGTTTTTGGGGGGCATTCGTAACGCACATTTTTCTTTTTCGCCACGTGCTATAAAACGTGGCCAACAACAACAACAACAACAACAATTTGGCGGCTGAGGCGACAATGTGGCAACTGCCACCAGGCTCCAAGAAATTAAGGCCAAGACGTCAAGATAAAGTAAAAAGAAGAAAAAAACTTTTGTTGTTGTTGTTGTTGTTGAACTTGACGCATGTTTGTTGGCAAACAAAAGTGTGGGCGCTGAGGGCGTTGAGGGCGTGCCGGGCACACTTGGCTCATTAAAATGCGAGGCGTTAAGCCAAAGTTGCGGAAAGCATGGAAGAGGGGGGAGGGATGGGGAGAGAGAGCTCTGACCTGTGCGCCCGAGTCACATCTTGAATGGCAGCCAAACAAATCTTATTTAATTTGGCTTTGGCGCTTTTCACGCGGCTGCTGCCAACAAGTTTGCACACACACACACACACAAGTACACACATACATACATATAGACACTCGCACACTTAGCCAACTCGTTTAGCAGGTCGCAGCTGTTGCTTCAAGAATTTCAAGTGCATTTGAATGGCCCCATGGAATGGCAGCATATCGCTCGCCTGTTTGCCAAAGTGTTAAATGTCATGAGGGCGTGGCTAAAAGCGAACGGAATGAGTTGAGCCTGACTCGTTTGTGGGTGTTGCCAACTAGCATTACACTCACAGCTGGGCCTTTTGAATTGATGTGAATTTCACAGTTCGCATTTACATTTACTACATGCCATATTTATTATTTATGAGATGGGGATGGGGTTGGGGTTGGGCAATAAAACTGACAAGACGCATTTCCGACGGAAACGCGCGTTCATGCGATTTCCGTTTGACATTAGCCAAAGCCAAAGCCAAAGCCAGAGCTCAATGCACTTTTATTCATGCAGACAGAGAGCACGAAAAAAAGAAGAATACCAAAAAATTAATATGCGCACACGTGTGCACTTGTTGAAAAAAGTCTAAATTGAATTTACGCCCAAAATTATGCAGCTTTATATATGTATATATATTTTTTTCTTCTCTCAGTATTTCGCCTTCCATTGAATGCCCGAAGCGCACAACTCTGGCATATTAATTCCATTTAAACAGATTTTACGTGAGAGTCGACCCACTCGTACCACTCGAACGACTGCTCTGGGGGTGTTTGTATATCATCAATTAGCAGTCATGTTGTATGCTGATTGATAGCGATGCGAGCACAGATTTCAGTGGAAGAACTGGGTAAACAGTACAGCTCTCTCAGCTGTGTTAAAACAGAAAGAAGAAGAAAAACAATAACAAAAACAAAAACATCTCTCTTCTGACAGCTCTTTAAATTTTGCGGGGTTGTCTTTGAATTGAATTATGCTTTTCATGACAAATGCAATTAATTCAGCATGTGATATTTTTTTCAATATTTTAAGCCACCTTTCAGTTTGTAGATGTGCTTTTAAAAGCTTTCAGTCAGAAATTAAAAGTCATTCAAGCCTGTAAAATGAAGAATAAGCTTTGGTTTAATCCTAGCTGTTAAGAAGCTTGATAAGCTTGTACTTAAGCTTTAGCTAAATTCTTTAAGTAAATTAATAAATAATTTGGAAATTATATATATTATTATATATTTGAAATAGAAATATAAAAACTATAACCATTGTACAAAAACATCTAAAGGACATTCTAAAATATTATGGGTATCATACCAAATGTTAAATGTCAACCGTTTTTAATAGAACTCGAATTTGGCCAGTTGTTAAAGAAAAAACCGAATATTAAAGTAACGTCAAATTTCGGTTTTTTTTTTCGGTTTATGTATAATTTTTGTTAGTTATATTAAATCAACTATATTGATAGAAGCCTCATCTTCAACTAAGATTACATGTTTTATGGGCGGTTATGTTAGACACTGTAACCAATGTTTTTTTTTTTTTTTTTTTTTTTTTTTTTTTGGTAATGAGCTGAAAGCCTTAACTAAATGTGAAGAAAAGTTTTATTACTATTTCACACAACTATTTATAGCAAGCCAAAAGCATAGCATCTTTGGAAATTAAATGTGAATTTATATACTTTTTAATGAATATACTGTATTCAATATATTTTTCATGAATGCATATACTATAAACTATAGATGATTGTATATACTATATACTAAATATAAATATATTAAATGTTATATAACATAATGTTATTAATACATACTCAAATGTATGCCGCAAGCAATTTATACAAACCAATTTTATTACTATATTATATTATATTATATTTTAATATTGCTCATCTACTTATATGCTTTATTGAGCTAATCATTGAGCAACTTATTTAAGAATATGTATTTTATTAAAAAACTATTAGATATATATTTAATCTAAGTTAATTTGATATCAATTTTAAGTTGTTAATGAATAAGTAAAATATATTTAATCATCCGCTTCAGCCAGCTTTCATGTGCTTCAACTATTTCAGCTGAGCTACTGAAGTGCACTGAATAGAGCTCTCTCTCTCTCTCTCTCTCTCTCTCGACTTCTGTATGTTCATGTGCAATTAGACATATCCTCTCCATTCATCTGGGAGACCTTTCACTTTGCCCCTTTTGACAAACTCAAAGGCAGCTTCAATGCACTGCCCTTTCCATTTAAGCTCTTTGAGTGCTTAAGAAATATGCTAAGCATTTCCTGGTCACGACTTGGCTGGGCATTCGCTTTGACCGAATCCCATTTGATAACTTGTTGCGTAAGCAGCTTCTCTGTAAAATCCTATTACCGCGCAAGGCAAACCACTGTGCGCCGTGGACACTCCCGCTCCCCTCACTCAGCTCCCCTGGTGTGTGACTGCTAACATTTTTGTCAGAGCTTAGCCAGAGCGCGTTTCACTTAGCTGCGTGCTGCTAATGGCGCAAATTTCAAGCACAATTGAAGCCAGTTTAAATGTCCTCCTTGACAAGGGGACGAAGGCCAAGAAAAGCCGCAGAAAAAGAGAAAGAGAAATAGAAAGAGAAAGAAGTAAACTCGACACCTTTACCTGCTTTGCCGCTCAGCTGCCAACTAGACGACAGTTGGCGGCATTTTTCACGCCCAACTGGCAGGCGAGGGCAGGAGGGCCAAATTAAGTTGAAATTAGCAGCGTTTAAAGTCTAATGAGCGTATAAATGATTAATTCTAGGTGTCGACTCTTTTTTTTGCTATTTTGTGGAAAATTGATATAGGCAGGCCGTGAGTGACAGGCGGGCTGCCGACGCTTAATTAACTTTGGCTTTATTGGCCAATCGAATTAAGCTAATTGACCAAGCGACACCTGACGTCTCCATCTCAGCTTCAACTGCTGCAGCTGCCACTCCTGCTGCCACTTCTGCTGCCACGATATTTTTAGTCTTGTCTGTCAAATAAATTTTATTTTGAATTCCCCAATGCGAAGGCCGCTCGACAATTGCTAATGTCTTTGGCTTGACTACGACGACGTCTGTTCAGTAGAATTTTTCTTCAAAAAGATTTCTCTGCGCTTTTCACAATAATTCTATTGTTGCGTCTCACAACAAAAATAGCAACAACAAACAATTTTCAATTGTCAAGTCGGGCGAGCCATGCCTCCAAGGACCTTAACCAAAAGTTTCAATTACTTTAACTAATTCATTAATTTTGCTGAAATGTTTTCAGAATTTCAATGCAAATGTTAGACATACATACATACATATATAAATACATATATAATTGGCAATTTTTGGCAATTCACGGAAACTTTGTGGCAAATATTTGTATATAATTACTGAGAAGAAATAGTTGACATAGCGCTTAAGTAAATAGAGAATTTGATAACGTTTTGTGGGCAATGAAATTCAATTTAATTTATATTGCGGTTTTCGTCAAAAATTAAATAAAAAATAAATATGCATAATAATAAATTAATAGAAATTAATATAAAAAAATATAATACATTTAAAAATATGTAAAATTAATATAATAAATAAAATAAATAATATACCAATTTTAACCAGATATATAAATAAATATTATAATAAATATAAATATAAATAAATAACAAATGAATAGAATTTAATATAACAATTCTAATAAATTTAAAAAAAAAAATAAAATAAAAATAAATAATATAATAAATGAATAATTAAAATAATATACGAATAAATAATAATAAATATATAAAATAAATAATATACACATTTTAAGTAAATAAATAAATAAATATAATAAGAAATAAATGGAATTTAATATAAAAGTTATACAAAAATAAAACAAACAAAATTTAAGAATAATTATTAAATAAATAAATAATATAAAAATACATAATAATAACTAAATAACATAAATAATATACAAATTTTAAGCAAACGAATATTGTGCCAAAATAAAAATAAGTGAAATAAACATAGAAACAATAAAATATAATAAATAAATTATAATATAAAGTATACATTTTTTTTAAGTTATAAAGTAATTAATATAATTATATGCTATATTATTAATACATGTTATTATTATATATTATTATATTTGTATATTTAATTAGTATTAAAAAATAAATAGTATAAAATAATAATTAAATTAAAAAATATTAAATAATAAATATAATTATATTATAAATAAGAATATATTAATATAATAACATAAAATATATAATTATATATATGCATCTGAACTATAACATACAGACGCTTAAATATTCAGTAATAATGAAATTGCAACTGATTTAGGAAAACTTTGTAAAAAGATCAAATTTTGCCTCAATTTTTAATAGAAGCAAATATAATTTGTGTGAGCTTTGTGAGCTGCGTTATCTTTAAGCGAGTGATCTTCCACTGGTACGACTTTCAGCCTGTTAACCCTATCTAATGGAGTTTTTTCCACTAACAAATAAAACTTCATTATTGACACAGCACAGAAAAGCTGAACAATGAAGTTGACTTTTATTTGAGATTGGCATTTGGCCAATTTCGCTTCTTATTTAGTTCGAATAATTTCAATGGGTTTCTATCTGTTCATGTTTTATCCTATGTCGGTTGTCGTTAGTGGCTTGGTTTATCTGCAACCAAGCAGACAATGAGCCAATTCACAGTTTAGCTTTTGTTCTCGCACACAATTACCGCCATTAACATTTATGGTGTCGACCTAAAAAAAAAAATAGAAGAAGAAAACGTGAAAAAGCGGCCAAAACAAGCGGCTGAGGAAATTAAGTAGAAAATTGCAAAAATTAACAGCAGGCAAGAAAAACCGCAAGCAGAAAAAATTTTTATATATATGGGAAAAATGTAGAGGAAAAAAAGCTTCAGTTTTTCTTTCGCCTGCCTTGCCTCTAAGGCTTAGACTGCTTAAGGAAAATTAATTAAAAATAAACATGGCACACACTTGTTCTTTAGGAATTCCAAACCAAAATAGACCTGTGGCAACAAGAAAAAATACAACAAAAAAAAAAAAAAAAAAAGGGCGAGCCAGGAAGTGGGAGAGAGCGAGCGAGAGGAAATGAAATGAAAGCCAGGCAGACAAATAAGAAAAATAACAGCTAGTCGAGACCAAATTCCAACAAAAGCGCACGAACATTTTGTGGCCACAAATCCGAGACGATAAGAAAATAAGTAACACAAGCGTAGCATGGCGAGAGAGTGGAAATAAAATACAGACACACACACACACACACTAAGACACAGACTAGCACGAAAGACAAAAGAAAATAGCTGAACGATTACTGGAAAGCTACGAAAGCCGAAGACTAAAGTCTGGACAGCGTCAGCAGCAAAAGTATTTAGTAATTACGTCAAGTGAGGGGCTGGCGGGGCGTGGTGTGTATGTATGTGGAGCAGAGCCAGGTGAAAATTGCATTAGGTCAAATTTTGTGTTTTTTTCACTTCAGTTAGAACTGTGACGCTGTTGTTGTTAGTGTTGCTTTTTTTTTTTTTTTTTTGGCTTGTAATATTATAAGCATGCGAGGCTTTTATAGCAAAAATACCAGAGCTCATAAGCAGAGCTAGAGAGCATTAAGTGAGCAAGGAGGGGACGGACAGAGGGCGCACAGGTGAAACTAAGCATATGTGAAAGCATAGCTGAAAAGGGTTGAAATACGGATATTAATATGAATATACTTCTATATGTGTTTGTATGCGACTTTTCTGTAATATTTATGTATTTTCTTTAATTTTAAAATAAATATATATGATAAGACTCAAAATAGGTCGGTCATGCGCCTGTGGAGCTCCAGTTTTATTTATTTATTTATTTATTTATTTTTTTTTATTTATTTATTTATTTTAAGTTTTATATTTACAATCTGTCTTATACTCAACAATAAAAAATTGACTTGATTTTGCTATAAAAACAAATTGAAGAGCTAATTTAGTAAATTGGAAATTTATTTACATTTAAAAATAATTTAATAAATTTTTTAAAAACAATTTAATTAAAAAAATAATTTCAATAAAAAAAAAAAAATTAATTTTCCTATGTCGCAATTTTTAAAAGTGAGCTTCAAGAATTATTTAAAAAAAAATAAATAAAATTAAATATAATTAAACACTAAAATGAATAGAAACGACTTTATATAATGATTGAATTCTTTAATCAATAAATGCGTAGCCCTTAGAAAATTATAAAAAAAAGATATATATGGGATAAAGATATATTAGTCATTGTATTTACTAATATTTTATATACTTTTTTTATTTATTTTATTATTATTATTTTTTATTTTATGTTATTTTTTTCTTTATTTATTTTATTTATTTTTTCTTGTTTTTTATTTATTTATTTTATTTTATTTTATTGTATTTTCTTTATTTTTTATTATACCCTGAACCCATTGAAAATGGGAAATCAGGGTATAATGGTTTTGTTGAAATGTCTGTAACAGGCAAAAGAGGCGTAGCAGACCCCACAAAGTATATACATATATTCTTGATGATTTAGCACTATTTGTCTGTCCATTTCTTCTAAATATTCCCTCTACGTATGTGTTTCCTCTTTCTTTTAAGTATTTCCTCGACTTATTTCCTCTACGTAATTCATTCACGTATTCGTCTACGTAGTTCCTCTACGTCTTTAATGCTAAGCAGATCGATCACACGCTCTACTCCACTTCGTTGCGCTGACCCCCACCAGGCCTGGAAGACTGAAGAAATGCTGCAGCTGCAGCCTTTTATATACGTAAAGCCACTTTTACTCAAGCTTTGTCTCTCTCTCTCTCTCTCAAATGTGAAGCCCGACGGCAGGTAGCGCTCGTTGCAGTTGACCTTCCAGTGAGCTATGGGAACGCTCTCTGCTGCTGTGAGCATTCTAGCTTCGTTTTACACATACACATACCAAAAGAGAGCTGATGCACACACATTTAATGATCTTCTGCACTGCTTCTCTGCTTACTTTTACTTTTACTCAAGTACTGACTCTCTTAAATGTTGAACCAGACGCTAGGTAGAGCTCGTTACAGTCTCTGCTGCTTCAAGCATTCGCTCAGGGTATTTCGTCGAGCGGACTCGACTTGTTAAAGCTTTTCGAGCTACGGCCTTATAATATACTACACCTATAAGTCTTACTACTATAACTTTAAGTCTTACTACTATAACAATAAGTCCTACTACTACAACTTAAGTCCTACTACTATAACCATTACTTCTACTACTATAACTATAGGTCCTACTACTATAACTATAAGTCTTACTACTATAATTATAAGTCTTACTACTATAACAATAAGTCCTACTACTATAACTATAAGTCCTACTACTATTACTATAAGTCCTACTACTATAACCATTACTTCTACTACTACAACTATAAGTCTGCTGCGCTTTATACATGCCCACTATTAGCGCTTATTGCAGTCAAGCTTCAAGTGACCAATGGGAACGCTCTCTGCTGCTGTGAGCATTCTAGCTTCGTTTTACACATACACATACCAAAAGAGAGCAGCTGCTGTGAGCATTCTAGCTTCTCTTTACCTAAATACAAATACTAAATGAGAGCTGCTGCATACACATAGACAACTTTTATGATCTTCTGCACTGCTTCTCTCCTTGCTTTTACTTTTACTCAAGTACTGTCTCTCTCGTTACAGTCGAGCTTCAGGTGACCAATGGGAACGCTCTCTGCTGTTTCAATAATTTGTTCAGGGGATTTGCTAGTCGAGCGGACTTGACTTGAGCTTTCATACTTGTTTTTTATTTATTTTATTTATTTATTTATTTATTTTATTTTTTTTTTTTTTATATCTGTAACTTTCAATAGAGCCAAATACGTGTACAAATATATTTCAGGACTATTTTCATTATTCCAATATTTCATTTCATTAAAAATAAATAAACTTAACCCAAAAGCTTAATCCTTAAATAAAAGAGTAATGAGAAAAGCAACGTTTCATAAATAATTCGCAAATTGCCAAAGCGTAATTCTATTTCCAGTGAAGCATTTCAGATTATGGAACTTGTTTGCTTGGGTCAAGCATTCCGTAATCTTTCTCCACTAACAGCATCCGTGCCAGGCAGCTGAACTGCGATAGCTTGGGCAAACAACCCAGCCCCACGCCCACCCCCAATCCACATATGAGAAACGTAATTTTATTAAAACAATAAAGCAAAAGCATAGTAAACTGATAAGCTTTTCCGTTTTCTTATATATATATATATTTTTTTTTTATTTTTTTTTTTTTTTTTTGGTGTGGCCGGATTAAGGAGGGTTGGAAGCGGAACTTTGTGCTATTAAGCATTATTTTGTATAGAATATGAAACTGTATTTTATATATTATAGCGGGTAATATGGGTTTGTCATGAGATATGATTCACAATGCATATGATGTCATTTAGCTGAAAAAGTCTATATAGATATGAAGATAATTATATTCCGTATTCATATACAAACTATATACATATCTAGTTATACTAATTACATAAAAAATATATATATATTTTATTTGTTATATTATTAATTTATATTAAATATTTATTATATAATTATATAAATCCAGCACCTGCTCATTTTTTTTTTTTAAGAATTTATTATTGTCGTTTAGTTAATCAAAATTTCTATCTATAAGGGTATAAAATCTTCGACTTTTCTTTGTTTTATTTTTGTAGTTTAGTCTTACTTTTTTCTTGTTGTATTTTTAATATTTTATTACAAGCTTACTTTTGTTTCATATCAAAATATATTTTGGCTTTTTGTTTCAGTTGTTGCTTTTATTTAAGATAATGCCCTTAAATAGGAAAAAAGAAGAGAAAAATTAAATCCGTTTTGCTTGTTAAAAGCATTTTTTTTTTTTTAAATCTTAAAAGCACTTCTAGTTGAGATATTTTGATCAATTTGAATTTTGGCTCTTTTGTGATTTTTGTTTTTTTCATCTTATATTTACAGATATATGTTCTCGTGTAGACATACATTTATTTATTTTTTTGCAAATTAAATAAAATAAAAATGGAATTTATCATAGTCAGCTTTTCACTTAAAAGCTTAGAGACTCAAGTCTGAAAGTAAAAATAAATCAATGAACAAATTTAAAAAATATTTTTCTTTATTTGTTAAAGCACAATATATGCAGAACTTAAACATGCAACAAAATCTTGTATAAATTTAATATTTATAATTTAATTAAACAAAAAACAAAGCAAAAGAAAAATAAAAAGCTTAGACATGTCAAAGCAATAAATGTGAATAGAAAATCCATGAATATTTTGCCAGTGACTGCAATGAAATTTATTTCAATGCCTTCTGTCGCCGTGTAGACATGTCTGGTCTTTGGCCACACTGGCTGACATTATGATAGCCCAATGACAGCTATTTGCAAATCAAACATGAGCGAACGAGCGCCGATTTCGTATAAATCAATTGATTGCCAATGCGTTTTGATTGCAAGCCAAAATGCCAAATCGGCCAGAGAGGCCAAAAGAATAAAGTATAGAAAAAATGAATAAAAAACAATTTGGCTCTGGCACGTGACGACAAGTTGATTTGGGCCCGAGCAGGAGAAGGAAGGAGTTGGCAGCAAAAGCAGCTTAAGCCCAACTAGTTTGGCATTGATTTTGCTGCTGTGGGCGTCATCGAATTTAGCCTCATTTAATATATTAATGCGCGACATGCACTCAAATGTGTTTTATTGCCAACCAATCGACGGGGCTTTAATCGACTTGAACTTTTTCGCCAAGCAAAACGAATAAATCGAAAACCCAATTTGGATCAATTTAATTTGGAAATTAGCAAAACTTTGACAAGCTTGATGAATAAGTTTTAAAAAATCTAAATTGAATTTAATGGGAAAAAACTTTAATGATATATATATATTTAATTTTGTGCAAAAACATGGTCACAAATTAAGTGAAATATGAAGAAGAAAGTAAGAGCTGGTATTTAAATAAAAAATAAATAAATAAATAAAAAAAAGGCCAATACAATAAAAAAAAAAAAAAAAAAAAAAATAACAAGTTTAGCTTTTAGCAAATTTTGGAATATAAGTTTTATATTTATTTATTTCTTTATCTATTTATAGATGTATATATATACATATTTATTTTTTTATTTTTTTTTTATTTTTAGTTTATATACTTATGAAATAATTTATTTGTTTATATATTTATTTATATATATATTTATTAATTTATTAATTAATTTATTTATTTATTTATTTATTTCATTTTTTTTTTATTTATTTATTTATTTATATATTTATATATTTATCTTTTTATTTATTTGTTTAATTATTTATTTATTCATTTGTTTGTTTAGTTGTTTATTAATTTATTTATTTCTTTACTTATTTATTTGTTTATTTATTAATTAAATAATCTATTTATTTATTAATTTAGTTATTTATTATTTAATTTGTTTAATTATTTATTTATTTCTCTATTTTCTATTTCTATTTTTTAATTTATTTTGTACATATTTATTTATTTACTTGTTTATATATATGTATATTTATTTATTTAATTCGTTATTTCTTTCTTTATATATTTACTTCTTTATTTATTTATATTAATATTAAAGCTGTTTTTGTGAATATCAATTCTTTGTTTTTTAATGATATCGATAGATAGAGTTAAATAAAGTTTAAAGCTAAAATCAGAATGAAGAACTTATTTAAAAGAGATTTTAAAGATTTAATGTCATATCCTATATCTCTTATTGAGTCACCCAAAATGTAATATATTATATATTTATGTATATCTATCTTCTTAAATCTTAAATCTCATTTAAATATCTTAAAATTCAATGCAACAGAATTTCAGCCTCGAAGAGACCCAAGTATTCAGGCCATATATCATAACGATAAAAACTATTACACAGCACAGATTGGCGGCACTTGGGCCATCCATCCCCTCCCCCTCCCCCTCCCTCGCTGTCTCTCTAAGTGCTGGCAGTGTTATGGCAGTATTACCCCAATTTACTTTATTATCTCGTTGGCCACCTCCAACCTCTGTGAGCTGTGCTCGGGCATTAAGCGACAGGCAGCACGCGTAATTTTTAATTTACCATGGCATAAATCGCATAAAACTGTCACAGTCACTAAAAGCAAAAAGCAACAGCCCCCCACCCCCTGCAGATCTGCATGGGCCCCATGCCAGCGCACAAATTATGTTGCCACACAGCGCTCAGGGTGTCGCCAGTCAATGGGGAGCACCGAAAAACCAGTTCAAGAAGGAAGCTGAGGCACACCCTTGCCAAAACAAAACTTCAAAACAAAACAAAGTAACGCAGCGGGTGGTGATACGCGAGTCACGCTCCCCGCCCCCTCTCCCTGTCTCACTGTCTCCATGTCTGTCCCTTTTGCCAGGATGCCATTCAGGCTGGCATTAATAAGTAAATCTTCAGCATGTGACGGCTATCAGTGGCACTTCCGCAACAATCCAGCGACACACATATATATACATATGTATATCTATATATACATGTATATACATATACATAGTCAAGCACAACATCCTCCCCAACAATTCAAGCTATTTATATTTTATCTTGTCGTCGTTGAAGGCAAAGTTCTCTAAAGTTCCGTTGCGCCGTTCAAATGAAGTTCTGGCTTGGGTATCTGTAGCTCTAAGTTTACCATGTCTGGATGCCATAGCCAGCAGCAGCGTGTGTTGTTGTTGTTGTGGCAACCGGAAGTTGCAATTCCTGACTCAATGCCTATAAATTTAACTTAGCCTTTTGCTGAGCTCACATCTTGTGCGCGCTCTTCTTGTCGCATTTGCGGTTTGTTCCTCTAGCCAGGACACGCCCACTCCTTGGCCCGAGCACTCAACAGTTGAGCGAAAAGCTCTCAAGCTGTGTATTAGTTTAATTAGATGAGTGCTCTACAATCAATTATTAACAAGATTTTTTGTTAATTTTTCGTTTAGTTTATTTTTAAAGAGAGTTAAGTTGAAATAGAATTTATTTTTTTATAAAGACAGAGGAGAGAAAAGAAACTTGATTCCTTACTCTTAAGACACAGTTTATAATCTCGACCTCTAGCAACTAATCCTTACCCTCTCTTCTTGCCCTGCAGATGAGCTCAACTACAGTTAAAAGCTCACATGATTTTTCCCTATGTCAAGTTGCTAAAATTTCTTATATTTAATATACATTTTTATATTTTTATTTTTTTTATTAAAAATCATATAAAAAACACACCTAAAGTTGCGCAATTTTAACAAATCCGCAAATAATTTGAGCACCTAGGACAAGTGCCAAGTGGGCGGCCTTTACAAATGGTAGGCGTGACCGCTGGCTGAGTCTTACTACCCATTTCAGGATATAAATTTGCAGCCGTAAAACCTGCTGCCATTGCAGATTCCATACGGAAAAGGAATGCACAAAAAAGAAGTGTAAAATGCAGAAAGCATTGCAGGTGTGTGTGTGAGTGTGTGTGTGTGTGTGTGTGAGTGTGCATGTGGGTTGAAAATGGATAATAAAAAGCTCATTGCAACAAATTCTTGCTCAATTTTCAGTGTTAGATTAGAAACGCTTTACCTTGTACAGCTGGCAGAGGGCTAAAAGTGGGCGTGGCAGGTGGCGAACAGCACACAGCGCAATGCGAAGCGATGTTCAGTTTCTACAGCGTTAGCCCTACACGGGCATGTCCTTCGTTTTTATAGACTAACCAAGGGTATTTAGATATTTGCAGGCAGTTTAAAGAATATATTTTAAATTAAATTTAATATATGATAGATATTGTTATATAAAAGGCTGGTGGGATGGGAGTGGGAGAGAAGAAGAAGAGAACTGAAATATAATAGTAATATTACTACTACTTATATAAGTAGAATTCTAATTAATCGTAATATTAAAATAAATAATTTTTGTAGTGGAATAGATAAGATAATATTAGTATTAAAATTTGTATATATAATAGTAATAGTATAAATAGTTTATCAGAGTATGAATATCGCATAAATAGAAGAAACGAAACAAATAGTAGTAGAAGTTCAAAGAGTAGTAGTATTAATAGTAGTAGAATTAGTAGAAAGTACAGCAGCAGAACGAGTTTTAAACAATATCATTTGTATATATAATAGTAATAGTATAAATTGCTTATAAGAGTATGAATATCGCATCTATTTATGCGAAATTACACAAATAGTAGTAGAAGTCCAAAGTGTAGTAGCATAAATAGTAGTAGAGTTAGTAGTAACTGCATCTGAAGTACTAGTATTACAAATCAATTGAAGAAATATTACCAGAAATAGCTGTAGAAATAGTAGTAGAAGTAAAAGTAGTAGTAGAAATAGTAGTAGTTGTAGTAGAAATATTAGAAGTAGTAGTAGAAATGGTAGAAGTAGTAGTAGAAATAGTAGCAGAAATAGTAGTAGTTGTAGTAGAAATAGCTGCCAAAATGCTTACACACGTCTATACTTCGTATTCTCATTTCATGGACATTCTAAACTCACAAGTTTTCTTCTATTTTACTTAATTTCTTCTATTTCTTCTATTTTACTTAATAAATAATTATAAATAAATATTTAAAAAGAGTATTTCGTCTTCTACAATACCTGAATAGAAGTTTCATTGCGTATTTTATTTTTTTGTGGGTCATGTTTAGTGTCTCTTGCTTGCAGTTGTTTGATTCCTTGCACTTTTTCACAGTCCGCCCTCTCTCTCTCTCTCTCTCTCTGTCTCTCTTATATATATATATGTATTTTTCCCCCATTTTAACTCCTTTTCCCTACTTTTCTTTTTTCGTTCACTTTTTCACTTTGGGTTAACATTTCCAACGTTGCTTTACACGTTGCTCGCCACTTCTGTGCGTCTGTGTGTGTGTGTGTGTGTGCTGCGGGGTTTTATGAGCTTAGTTGGCGATTTAGCGATGCTTGTCTTATTTAGTCTTATATAAATGGCCAGCACTGTAGCCGGACGCCCCTTGAGAGTATCCTCTAAATACACAAGCGTTTATTTCGGTGTAAATGAGAGAAAAATTGTGGCCAGCATTTTTAATGAAAGGATTTCGCAAATGTTTATTAATAGCAGTAGATTGCAGTTACTATTTTAGATCGAAATTTGTAAATAAACAGCAACAGCTGGCGCCGACAGAGTTTCTTTAAGATACTTTGTGAATAAGTTTTAGATAAACCAAATGCAGTGAGACGCAATGAAAGGATTGTAGCAAAGATTATTTTATATATATTTTTATTTAAGTTAATAATATTCTAAGAAATGAAAGAGCTATAGACTACCAATAGATATGTTTATTATATATTTTAATATAATTTTAAAGATTCTCTAAGCTAATCTACTTTAAAAAATTTTTTGAAAAATACGTAGATTCAGTTACTATATACTCTCTATAAGTATATCCATACAACTACAACAAATGCGCCACAAAAATGTTCGAAGCAGCTGCGAAATCTTTTTGCAATTAAAAACAAAATGCATAAAATTTAATGAAACAAGCAGCAGCAGCAGCAGTTGGCAATTGTGACTCGCTCTGTTGGCTCTGATGCTCAGCTCAGCTGTCAGTCATGGGAAAACCCGGAAAATGTGCCATTAAACAGCAAACAACAACAATAAGAACAACAGCAGCAACAACATGAGCAACTCACACTTAAGGAAACAAACACACACACACACACACAAAAAGTCACGAGGTTTTTGTGCTTAAATTTCATAATCCGCACAAAGCAATGAGTCAGGACATCGAATGTCCTGGCCCCAGGCTAAAGCCAAAGTAGAAGGAGCTATCCTCCAGCTGCTCTGCCGACGGCAGAGCAAATGCGTCAACTTTAGCTTTATTCCTGCGGCTGCCGCTTTCAATGGCTCCAACGAGGCGGCAAAGACATGGCTGTAGAGGAGGCGGCGGAGAGAGCGAGACTCATCAACTTGTTCGCAATTTCGAGCAGCGCTAAAAATGCATGAAATGAATGAATACTCCATGTGTGTGTGTGTGTGTGTGTGTGGGTGAATGAGTGTGTTTGAGCAGCGCAAACAAACTGTGGAGAAAGCGCACAAAATGAACCTGCAGTCGCAGTCGCAGTCGCAGCCAAGGACCGCTGTCGCCGTCACCCAAAAAAAAACTGACATCCAAATGCATTAAGCAAAAATTGTCAACAATTTTTCAGTCACCCTCACAGCCGTATCCTATCCCCCTCTCTCTCACTTACTCCCTTCGTCGCCTTCACCCTTGGACAGTGGCTGCAGCTTCCAGACGCGACGGCGTCAAGTCTGCCTGAATAAACAGTTACGGGAAGCTAAAAGAGGCGACAGACGGCTGATAAAGTCAGTGAGTCAGCAGCAATAACGGCAGGTTGCTGCAAAGAGATGAGCACACGGCCATAAAAGAGTTACTACCAAACATAAATTGCTCAAAAATATAGTAAATAACAACATATCAGACCGTAAACAACATAAAAATATTAAATCAACTAAAAACAATATTAAAAACATCTATTTTCCTTAAAAGCTTTCAGTCTCTATGGTTAATTTTTGTCAAAACAAAGATCATCAACTTTTGCTTTTGATTTGCTCTATTTGTAAAAGCTTTGAATACTCTCATTACTTTTCTCTCTTACTATTACCTAAGAGTATAAAATCCACTCAAATCCACACAGAAAGCATAAAGTGAGTAAATTGAGTGCACTTAGAATTAGAAACGGCCATAAAAGCTCCTCTCAGAGCGCAACTGTGCTATTCCGCAAAAAAAAAGTTCACTCGCCTGAGAATTGTTATACGCCAGAATGGAAGGGGAAACGCATATGCAAATTTCGTTTATTGCTTGATCCCATTGCTTTGGTCAGCTGAGCAGTTGAGAGCGTTTATACTGTGCGAGCAGTGCAAATAGAGTGCGCATAACAAATATGTTACTTATCTGCTCTAAATTGTCATTGTGTTGGTGTGAGCGCTCGCGCAACGTAGGCTTGCAATTGAGAAATACTGAGCGTAGATCCATGTATGTATGTGTGAAAGAGGTGAGCATGAGTGGGAGCAGTAGAAAAAATTGAGTGCTTTGACTTATGGATGTATTAGTGTGAATGCAGAGCTTAGCGAAGGTAAAACTTAAATTTGTGTTTGTTTAGTCTGTGCGCGACAGCGCTGTGCAGCGGTTGAATGATGTATGTGTCTATTTATATCTGTGTGTTGGTTTGTATGGTTTGATTATTGCTTTATTTTTAATTAATTATTAAAATATAACACACAACATTTTTTGTATTATTAAATAACGTATTAATATGTACATATTAAAAAATAATTCAATTTTTCGTGCCTAAACTATCGTTTAGCTGAGCAACCACTGCACACGCGCTCATCTCTATTGTTTTCAGTTCAATCTGATTGAATAATGACTGCTTCACAAAGTGAGAGGCTGTCAGCTGCTGACACTAATAGTGTTGGTAAATGCGGCAGACTGGGGTGCTTTGTCTTTTTTATGGGGGTGGGTGGCAGCTGGGGCTGCGACTGTGGCTGTGGCTGTGGCTGTGTCTGTTGCTGCCCATAATCTGCAGCACCCGCATCGAGTTACACTTTGATGCGATTTTACATTTTTAATGGCTCGAATGTCACGACAAATTATGATGTATTTGGCGCCAGTGGGAGCTAGCGTCGCCAGACGCCAAAAAGCCAACCTCCTACACAAGTGTGAAATGGCAGCTGCCGATAAGAGCGCAAATGCTCTTACTCCCATTCCTCCTCCTTCTCATTCTCATAGTTTTTTGGCCATTGCACCTGCTCGCTGACTGCACTCGGAGTTATGCTCGAAGGGGCAGTTGGCTGGCAGCTAATAGAAAATTTAAATGCCATCTCCCGGCAACTGGGAAACTGTGAAACTTGATGTGGTGCAACAATCTAAGCAAAGTTCATAAACTTGGCCGGGCCAAAAGATTCGAAAACTTATAGTTGCTTTAATTATTATTTTGCTTTTCTTTTTTTTAGGTGCACTGAGAATATGCTCTTACATATTTATGCATATATATGTAAGTGTGTGTGAGTATATATATACACTTTTTGCAAGTTCGTTGCAGGTCATTGAGGCAAATGTTGATTCTTAAGAGTTCATGTGGAACAAAATTATGTGGCTGCTGTGGACAGATTTGCCATGGAGACAGAGAGAGCGAGAGTGGGAGAGAGAGAGAGAGAAGTCCTATATTAAGACTCTGGCTGCAGGTCAAGTTGGTGCGCTTAACCCAGAGGTTTAGCTTTTAGTTTGTTTCCTTTGTTATTTCAAGTTTCAATTAGCTGTGGCAAATTTCGCCTTAAGAGTTTAAACTTCAAACTGAGCTACAAAATTAGAAGTGAAGGAGCAAGTGTCATCATTTTGGTCGAAAGAAAATTAAAAATGTGGGCAAAATACTTATATAGGTATATACATAGTTTCGGTAGTTTTTGACAAACACATTTTGAATGCTCTAAAGTTATATGGAAAGCTCGACGCAATACTTTTCTGTCAATTAGTGTTTTTTTTTTTTTTTCGCTCAATGAAGAACAAAGTTTAAAATGCCTTCATATATGTTTATGGATAATGAATTTAATATATTTTGAATACAATTTTGAATTACTAAGCTCAGTATAAATTAAAACATTCCAGCTTAAGTATGCATATATTATTAAAAAAAATAAAAAAAAAAAATAAAAAAAATAAATAAATAAAAAACAAAATGAACAAATGTTTTTATTAATGCAAAATTATATATACATATTTTGAAATACTATATTATATTTTTAGTATTTTATTATTATTTTTTATTTAAATTTAAATTGTATTAAAATTTATTTAAGTTTGTATTTATATTTTTATTATTATATACCATTATTTATTATTTATTTTTTATTTAATTATTTATTTTTTTATTTTATTTTATTATTATTATTTTTTTTTTTTTTGTAAATAGGTTTATCTAAAATTGGCTTTTTGTATATACTTCAAAGTAATACATATTCAATTAAACTAATTTTGAATATAACCTATTTTTATTTAATGATTAATTTATTCGAACTGTATACGCTGCAACTCATTCATTGAATATTCGCCCAGTATTCGCTCTGTTAGCTGCTCTGCTCCCGCTCAGCCAATCATTTGGTATTTCGGTTCACCTTTGCAGCTCCGTTTTTCGCTCATCAAACTTTGGAGCTCTGGCATCGCACTCGAACACCTTGTGCTGTGGCTGGTATAAATCACGCTTCTAGCTGGACGTTCGTGTGACAGAGGCACAGCTTGAGTATCTGTGGCATGGTAGGTGGCATGCATGTTGCATAAACAAGGATTAAACAAAAGAAGTCACTGGTCCAACGGTTGGCCCCCACTCGAATGCTGCGACCCTCAGCAGCACAAGGCAAATATTTGCCGTCGTGTGCCGCCTCGACAAGGACATCAGTCGAGGGACGCCATTTCCCTGCCAGAGTGTCTCTCTGACTGAGTGTGTGTGTGTGTGTGTTGGTGTGTGTGTGTGTGTGTGCTGCTTTTTACTTTGTGTGCCACTCACGTTGTGCTCGTTATTCATATTTATTGTACACGTTGCCAGTGCCACCGAGAAGGACCCCTTCATGAGTCCTGGACGAGTTGCATGTGCATTGCTTTTGCTTCTCCTGCTACTGCTCCTGCTGCTCCTGCTTTGTTGTTGTAGGCGTGCGTTCGTGTCTAGCAGCAAAAACTTTGCAATTACAGTTATTTGATGGGATTTACACCCACTCAGACACCCACACACACACACACACACACACACAGAGAAACACCTCGAATCCTTTCGCCTGTGTTATACAATGCGGGTGCTGCCTGTTTGGACATTCATTTGCTGCCTCAATTTTACAGTCTTGACGCGAACGAGCGTACGGGTACGGGCAGCAGGAGACGCTGGCGCTGGCAGGAAGCGTAAAGTGGTGTTAAATGACAGGGAATTATAAAAGAGGATAAAGTAGTTTTATAAGTTCTTAACGGACAAGTACGAAAATAAATTTTGCACTTGTAGAGGAAGCCAATAATGCTAAGATAGTTAATGAATATTGAGAGCGAATGTATGAGTGCGAGTGAGAGAGAGAGAGAGAGAGAGAGAGAGAGAGAGAGAGAGAGAGAGAGAGAGAAACATGGGTGTGGAGAGAGAGGGAAGGGAGATTGATAGATAGATAGCGAGGGAGGGAGAGAAACATTGTGAGAGGGAGATAGAAGAATAGAAAGAGAGAGAGAAAGTGAAATAGAGAGCGTGAGAGTGAGAGACCAACTGAGCGGGAGAGAGAGAGAGATAGAATGCAATACAGGGAAGCAAATAAAGAAAGAGGGAAACGGATAAAGTAAGAAGGAAGATAAAGCTATAGATGTCAGTAAATGAAAAATAAATAAAATAAAATACATACATATATATAAAAAATAAAATAAAATAAAATAAAAATTAAATGAAATAAAATAAATTAAAAAAAAAAATAATAATAATAGACAGTAGCATTTATTGAATAGCAAAAATTCTTCTCCATATATTTTTATATTGTCAACTATATGTAAAGGTATTAAATATTACGAAAATACAGAAAATCTACTGCTAAATAAATACAAAAGATTTACTAAGCCGAATATACGGATCTTTTTAATAGGCCAACCTATAGTGCATAATAATTTCACAATTTAATAAATGCTTATATTTTTTAATGACAAAATTAAATGAGAAAATTTAAATAATAATCCAACTGTTAATTTCGCTATAAGCACAGCCCTTGTCCTAGCTCGATTCATATAAATCCCTTTGGACAGTTGCGACAATTGCGTATTTTATTAAACAATTTCGATGACACTCGAACAGCGAGGTGTTATATTCATTTTTTATATTTTTAATCTCATCGCACTTAATCAGACACAAATCAGAAATAATTTTATATTTGTTATTGCATATTTTATGACCCGCTGGCCGTAAACAAAGTGGGGCGCTGTTGTAATATGCTGATTTATAATGTTGCGACAGGGCAGTTAAATTGATGGCCTAAAAATGCGCTGACAATAAACAAGCGGCGTTACGGCGGAGGCGGAGGCGGAAGGGAGTGGGGACACTCGCGACATGTGTACAAATTTCAACAGCAGACATTTCACAAGTGCATAAATAAAATATATAATAAATATATGTTTTTATCAATGCCATGTATATGATAATTATAATTTGAATATTTGTCAATTCGTGATATGATTGAATCATGGGGCAAGCGCTTAACGGAAGCAAAGAGTTGGATATACATGAAATTAAAGGCGGCATAAATTATGGGGGATTAATGTGAGCCAAATATAGATTTTTGTTGTAATAGAAATTGTATAAATTATTTGATGGCCGAAAAAAGGATGAATGCTACCTATACGAATACTTTTATAATCGAATACTTAATAATTCGTATAGAATAGAGGAGTACAAGCTCCACAATGATTTACATTCTCAATACAGATGGGCAGACATTGCAATAAAAAACTAATAATAATAAAAAAAATAAATAAATATGTATAAAAAAAAAAAATAAAAATAAAAAAAACAAATAATAAAAAATAAATAAAATAAAATAATTTAAAAATAAATAATAATAAAAAAAAATAAAAATAACAAATAAACAAGTATGAAAGCTCAAGTCAAGTCCCCTGAACAAATTATTGAAGCAGCAGAGAGCGTTCCCATTGGTCACCTGAAGCTCGACTGTAACGAGAGAGACAGTACTTGAGTAAAAGTAAAAGCAAGGAGAGAAGCAGTGCAGAAGATCATAAAAGTTGTCTATGTGTATGCAGCAGCTCTCATTTAGTATTTGTATTTGGGTAAAGAGAAGCTAGAATGCTCACAGCAGCAGAGAGCGTTACAGTGCTTGAGTAAAAGTAAAAGCAAGGAGAGAAAAAGAGCAAAAGATCATTAGAGTTGTCTATGTGTAGGCAGCTGCTCTCATTTGGTATGTGTATGTGTAAAACGAAGCTAGAATGCTCACAGCAGCAGAGAGCGTTCCCATAGCTCACTGGAAGGTCAACTGCAACGAGAGAGACAGTACTTGAGTAAAAGTAAAAGCAAGGAGAGAAGAAGAGCAGAAGATCATTAAAGTTGTCTATGTGTATGTAGAGCAGTTCTCATTTGGTATTTGTATTTAGGTAAAACGAAGCTAGAATGCTCAAAGCAGCAGAGAGCGTTCCCATTGGTCACTTGATGCTCAACTGCAACGAGCTCTGCCTGTTGGGACTGAGAGCAACTTTGTGTTTGAGTGAAAGTTGCCCTATATAAACGGCAGCAGCTGCAGCATTTCTTCAGTCGTCCAGGCCTGGGGGAGGTCACCGCAATAAATTGAGGTAGAGTGTGTGATCGAGCAGCTGAGCATTAAAGACGTAGAGGAAATACGTAGAGGAAAGAGGAAATACATGGAAGAAATACTGCGAAATACGTCGAGGGAATACTTAGAATAAGTAGATAGACAAAAAGTGCTAAATAATCAAGAATATATGTATATACTTTGTGGGGTCTGCTACGCCTCCTTCTGCCTGTTATTTCAACAAAACCATAATACCCTGATTTCCCATTGAAAAGGGTATAAAAACAGCAGCATTAATATTAGTAATAATAAATATATAATATTAATAATAATAAAAATAATTAATAATAATAATAATAAATAAATATATAAAAACAGCAGCATTATTATTCATAATAATAAATATAATCAAGTAATTCAACGGAAAATGAACAGAAAATGAAATTACAATTACAAGTGTATATTCACATACTTTATTTATATATTTAACATAATAATATCCAATTTAATATTTATATATTTATGCACATAATTGCTTTTAGCCAATTTCGCAATACAATCAGTCAACAGTTGCTGCAGTTGAAAAAGGGTATATACACACACACACATACACATACACACACTGATATATCGTGTGCACGTCCCTTCGGGCTCACGTCAGACGTGTTTTGGGGATTGAATGTCCATAAAACGCTGCTGGGATTTATTTAATAAAGCGCACAAATAAAATATAAAATTCACATCATAAATAATTCGCCATGTCGTTAAAAGAAAAAACAAAATTGATAATAAAATGCAAATTTTAAAATGAAAAATGAAAAATGAAAAAAGAGTAAATTTTAATATGAGATTCCCTTTTAGTGCACCCGAGGGATTTGTTTGCTTAGCTTGCTCAGCTTTCAATTTGCTCTCTTTTAATTTTATTTTTTTTATGCTGTCTGTCATCAAAAAGATTTCAAATACAATTCATATTTAATATAAATAATTCATTTCATTTCATTTGTGGTTTTATTTTTTTCCTTTGCAGAACTATCGACTGCACTGCGGGATGTGCGAGTGCGAGTGCCGCATGCAGTGAGGCGTGGCGAGAAGGCGGTGCTGAAATGCTTCTACGACATCGAGGATGATAGCCTGTACTCGGTCAAGTGGTATAAGGGACGCAGAGAGTTCTACAGATATACGCCCAAAGAGACGCCACCAATGAAGGTCTTTCACTTTCCAGGTGTTAAAGTGCGGGTAAGTCGAGATTATTGAGTTAAACTATTATGAATATTTAAAACTTAAGTTTAAAGTATTAATAATAAATGAAAAAAATATATAAGAATAAAATAATGATAATAAATAATGAATAAAAAATGATAAAGAATTTTAAATGAATATTTAATTAAAATATTTATAAAAAATATATATATATATATATATAAATGGAATAGAAAATAAAAGCTAAAATATGATTTAGGTCAGATTTTTTGCTATATATACTGGCATGCTATTGAATTTGCTGGCAATTGTAAAATTGTAAAATTGTCTCTAAAAACTAGCTTCAATTAGAATTTAAATTCGTGCAAACTTTTGCCATGATATAGCAAATCGAAATAAATTAAACGAAACGTGAATCCAACAATGTGAAACATTTGCATTGAAATGCTTCACTTAACACGGGATAGTCATGCCAGGGAATGCGGCGAGGTGTGCATAGTTCAATAGACACACACAACACTCACACACACACCCACACAAAAATAGCAAATATTTCAATGCACAATCAAATCAAAACACGGTTTTTAACTTCCGCTTGATGGCAGTTACGAGCTATACGAAAAAAAAAAAGAAGAAAACTAGAAAACAAAATAAAAATTTCGTATCCCCCCCATCCCGGCGCATCCTGTTCATAGCTTTTGAGTTTGGTTCCCTTTTCGATTTTCGGTTTTCGGTTTTGCTTTTTGCAAATGAAATTCGCAATATTTTTCAATAAATATTGGCATTTTTAACTTGCAGCACACAATTTTCGAAATTATTCAGGCATATGAAAGAAATACATGGACATTTTATTTATTTTCATTTTCATTTACATTTACATTTACATTTCTATGCCAAGCGACAATAGTCAAACAAAACAAAAGCAACGAAAAAAAAAGAAACAAAATAAATAAATAAATAAATATAAACAAATGTGAAAAGACTACAAATTTGCAGTCTGCTGCAATGGAACTGGAAATATCTAAAAAACAATTTGAGTACTTAGAAAAAAAAAAAAAGAAATGGAGAATAAACTAAATTGCTGTGAATAATATTCAGAATTTTATGTTGCCAACATCCTTTTAGTTTTTATTCATTTATTTTTCATATATTACATTAAATGAAATAGTTGATGCAGTTGTTCGTTCATGTCATCAGCTGGTCTTAAATATTTATTAATATAGAAAACCCGCTGTGCAGAGTCTGGGATTTTGCTTTGGGATTTCCATATGGCCTGAAAGCATTTGACATTTTTTCTCATTTTTCTGTTAAAAAAAAAAGCGAATAAAATATTTAATAATTCATTTAACAACGCAGTCGACACTATCGCCATTTGATATTGTGCGGAGCCACAGAAGTAAAATTGCCCACTGAAAAAAACGGGAATATCTATATATATACTATATATTTGACAAACATGTCACAAGCGCAGTTTTTATTATTTACCACGTTGATGATTTTGAAACCTACTGCATGCTGTAGAAATATTCAATATATATAGAGAGATATATATGTACATATATATAAATGGCATATAAACTGCTGGCTTATAAAATGCACAAAATACAAGAAAAAACGGGCCAAACATTCGTGGAGATCCGCATAAAGTTGACCAGCTTCTGCAATTCTGCAGCCAGAACCAATGTAGTTTGTGTGCTCGTTCAGGCAGTGTTAAAGGAGTATAAAGGGATTGCCTAAAAATTGAAGAGAAATTAAAAAAAAATGTAAATAAATAAAATACTTTTAAAAAAATTGTAGTTAAAATGTTAAGGTCTTTAGATCTTGGTATAAATTTTGCATTTTATATTTTATATATTTTTCATTTTATGAGGCTAGTTGTTTTGGCAAGGAAATGAAATTAAGAATAAGAAAAAATTAATAAAATAAATAAAATACTTTAAAAAAATTGTAGTTAGAATGTAAAGGTCTATAGGTGCATATTTTGCATTTTATATCTTATATTTAATATATATCATTTTCATTTTATGAGGCTAGTTGCTTTGGCAGAGTAATATAATTAAACAAAAAAATTAATAAAATAAATAAAATACTTTAAAAAAATATTGTAGGTAAATTTAAAGGTCTATAGATCTTGCTGTATATTTTGCCTTTAATATTTTATATTTAATATATATATTTTGCATTTAATGAGGCTAGTTGCTTTGGCAAAGTAATTTAATATTAAAAAAAAAAAAATTAATAAAATAAATAAAATACTTTTAAAAAATTGTAGTTAAAATGTAAAGGTCTTCAGATAGATCTTGGTGTATATTTTGCCCTTGATATTTTGTATTTAATATATATATTTTTCATTTTATGAGGCTAGTTCCTTTGGCAGAGATTTTTAATTTAAAAAAATAAATAAATTAAATAATAAAATACTTAAAGAAATTATAGCTAATATGTTAAAGCTTTATAGGTAGATCTTGGTATATATTTTGGCTTTAATATTTTATATTTAATATATATATTTTTCAATTTATGTGACTAATTGCTTTGGCAGGGAAATGAAATGAAGAAAAAAATAAATAAACAAATAAATAAAGAAAACAATAACATACTTTAAGAAATATTAGTAAAAATGTTAAGGCTTTATAAATAGATTTTGGAGGATATTTTGAATTTTATATTTCTATTATTTAATATATGTATATATTTTTCATTTCATATATATATTTATTTTTATTATTATATTTTGCATTTTATTATTTTTTTTGTAATATCAAAATAAAAAATTTTAAATATACAATTTTTTTAAATTTTATTTTGCATACTTTCTGTAATATATATAAATAAAAAATAATAATATATTTACCCCTAAACTGCAACGATCAAGTCAATGCTTTTGCAGTTTTTCTTGCAATTTCTTTACTCTTTCTTTTGAATGTTGATGAGCGCGCATTAAGCAGTCGTTTACACTCATCCGCATTGCCTCTTGCTCGTTGTTTTGCTGTCCACCCGCTCAATTATTGAGGAGCTCAACGCGAAGCCAGCAGCAATGCACGAGATACGTTTGCAGTGCAATTTTTCACATACAGCAGCGTCCCCCCACTCCCTCCCACTCTTTCTCTTTATACCATATACACATATATATATGTATATAAAATTGTGTATGGCAAATATAGTTATGCTCTGTGTATTTTTTTAAGCAAATGTATTTCGCTTTTATGTCAGGCACTTCCCTATATTCATTTGAAGTTCTTTCTCTACATCCCTTCTCTCTCTGTCTTTCTCTCTCTCTCTCTCATTCTCTCTCTTCTCTCTTGTTGCAGCGCACTTCATCGAACGAAAGCCAAGTGGTGCTCGATGCGGTAACAATGTCCACATCCGGTAAATACAGTTGCGAAGTATCTGCGGATGCGCCCTCATTTCATACATTAATAGCGGCCGCCGAATTGGAAGTTATTGGTAAGTAAAATAAATACAAAAGCCAAACAATTGTTCAACATGGAAATATTTAACATGAATGCCAAAAGAGCCAAAAAAAATATGTGTATATACATATGTAAAATAATATTTAAAGTAAAGAAATTAAATTAAATGCCAGATTTTTATTCCAAATTGCTTGGAATGGAATGATTTAATATTTTACTGATTGTGCATCTTTAGAGTTTGTGCACAAAATTTAACTGATTTGGATCAGAAAAAGACGTTTAATATATGCATATTAAGCAGTCGGATTATTCCAAACTATCCCGAACTATTTACCTCAGTTTTATTGGATTTTGAAAACCCAAAAAGAGACCCAAACAAAGTGTTATATCAATCTGACAACAAATCACATAAATTTTACTTATGTTTAATACATTTGAATATGAATTTTATTCATTAAAAATTTGGTAAAAAAAAAAATAATTATATAAAAAAAAAACAATTATTTATTTAATATAATTTTTTTTTTTTTAAGTTTAAAAATGTGTATTATATTTTTATATTTATTATGTATCAAAGAAATGAAAATATTGAAATTGGAAATTAAATTAATGGATTTTAATGGATTTTTTATTTATATTTCTATTTAAATATTATTATTATTATTTTTAAGTATCAAAGAAATGAAAATATTGCATTCTAAATTAATACTATTTTATTTTTATTTAATTATTATTTTTTCAATATTTTTTATTTTTAGCAAATATGCTTCAATTCAATAATTTATTCATTATTTATTTTTGTTTTTGGTTTTTTTTTTTTTTTATATAATATACTATATTATTATTAGGCTTCCCCTTCGTGCGAATCATACTTCATCTCATTAGCTCTAATTAACCATATGCTTGCCCGTATAATAAATGTTTTATTATGTTGAGCTATTAAACAAAATATTGTTAATAATTAATTATATGATCTATAGCAAGGTTGCGATAGACCTTTGCAGCATTTAATGATGCATGCCACAAATGCTTAGCCATAAACAGAAAACAAGCTAATGTGGGGCTCCGCAGTGTTTGGCTGCGTTTGTTGGCTTGCGGTTGGTCCAATTGCCGCACACAGACCAATTGCTTCCAATTGGAAATGTACACAGGCAAACATACAGATCTATATAGATATATATATGTGTGTGTGTATGTCTTTGTGTATATGGTCATATAAACATGAAATAGACACGAGTAAAGTTTATCAAGGCGGGCGAGCAGCCAATTTGAGCCCCTACTTTGGCAAAGCTTCTAAACCAATCATCCGTACACACACACACACACACACAGACACCACTCACACTTGGTTCGAAAAGTTTATTGACCATCTCAAACGTTTTGCCAGTGCTTTTTCTATGTAAAATTTCTTAGTTTTGTTTGGCTGCTTAAATATCCTCGTCTTCATCTGGAGCCAGCAGCAAATTTGTTTGTGTTTCGTCTGCTTGAATACAACCGCACATACGAGCTGGAAGTTTATTTTTAAGTTACGCCACACACACACACACACACACACATGCATGCAGACAGACAGACAGTTAGACAGAGTAAGCTTTGGCATTCGTTGGGTCTCTAACCTCTTGACTCTTGACATCGGCTCAAGTCCGGACTCCGGAGTCCCTTTTGGCCCGTCCTGAACTGAACGCCATCGGACCATGTCCTGTTCGCATATGACAGCCTTGCCCTGGAATTAGACAGCTGCTTGGCTCTCGTCTTTCTGTTTGACTTGCTGCAGCCCGATGCAAAAATAGAAATATACTTATTTATAGTTGAGTTTGTTGCATCAACTGCATTGAATTGTCGTTTGGGTGAATCATCATCATCATCATTATCATCATCATCGTTATACGTGATATTCTACTTACTTACCATACTTAGGTTATTTGAATGCACACAAATAGGAGCCGGCATTTGATGGCCTCGAATAGTTGACTTTGACTGAAGCTGATTCAATTTCGGGCTAAAATGAATTTCCAATTGCATGAAATTCATGCGCTGAACCGGTGTGAGCTCAACTGAACTCAACTGATTCAGGGTTCAATGAGCTTGTGAACCAGTGTAAACTTATTTGATTGGGAGCTAACTTCAGAATACGAACGAAATACTTTTAGCATTAGTTCCAAAATGAGTTTAAAATTGGAAATATAAATTTATTAAAATATTCCAAATTTTATTTTAAAATCGTAGGAATTCGTTTGCTCTCGAAAGTGAAATGAGTATATTGGTTTTTATTTATTTTTTTTTGTAACATTTTAGTAAAACTACTAAAAATTCGTATTAGTATGAGTATATTGATCTTGTTTTTTCTTTTTTTTTTTACAGTATAGTAAAACTATTTTTAGCTATATTTAATTTAATTTAATTTTATTATTATTATTATTTTGTTTTTTTTTTTTTTGGGTTATTATTATTTCATTAGTATTTGTATGAGTAAATTGTTTTTTTTTTTTTTTTTTTTTTTTTTACATAATAAAACTTTTTTTTAGCTATATTAAATCTCTTTTAATTTTGTTATTATTATTTTATTTTTTTTAAATTAATTTTAATATGCATTCGTGTTAGTAAATAATAATAATAAATTCAAGAATGATTAAAAATCCCGTTTAAAGTTTATTTAATACATACTTATTTTTGTGCGTAGCTCAAAATTCACAGACTCTATTTCTGAAATGGTTCACTTATGATATAAGACTTACTTGTTCATATAAAATAAATAAAACATCTTTAGATATTTCAATATATATATATATAAGTATTCATTAATATATTATAAATACTTTTCAATATATTAAAAAGATATATTAATATATTATTTTTATTTTATTTATTTTTAAATATTTATTTTTATTTAAATATATTATGTTAAGTATTAGTTTCCTTATTAGGATCAATTTAACCATAAGAAAATGCCAATACTGGCTCAAAAATAGTTCCAAGTCAAAATTACTTACAAAAAAAAAAAAAAAGCTTTTAAGTGAAAAATAAAGACAAATTTAAAGCTAATTCACAAGCGCTGCTTGTTTGTTAGAGACTTGCTGTTCCAGGAACTGCTGTAAAAATCATTTGGCATGGAACGATTTCTGTCATGTTCACAATCGAACAGAATTCGTGGATCAATCATGTTTGGCTTGGCAGGGCTGTGTGCGTTTAGGCTTACAAAAGCATTTCAATTATAAACTGCGAGACCGCAGAGATTTGACCTCGGCTGTCATTACACACACACACACACACACACACACACACACACACACAGGCACAGTCAGAACAAAAAATAAAAATAGCAAACTGAAATGGAAAGCCTTCAAAATAGCCAGACATGAAGACCTTTGGGGCGCATGGACAATGGCTGGATTTGAACATCATGACAGTCGATGGTCATGAGTGTGTGTGTGTGTGTGTGTGTGTGTGTAGGCGACTAGAGTCTGACCACATAACAAGTTCCAACGAAAAACAAAAAACCAACAGAGCTTACATTCTCATCTCACATTTTGCATTGCATTTACAGAGACGCCGCACAATGCGCCATTCATAACCGGAATCCGGCCCCGATATCGGGTCGGCGACATATTGCGTGGCAATTGCACATCGCGGCACTCCCGGCCGGCGGCGAATCTCACATGGACGGTGAATAATGAAGAGGTGAGTACCAAATTATGCAAAAACGCAATTTTCTTGTTTTTAAGCGGCAGCTATCTACCTATCTCTTTCTCTCCCACTCTCTCTCTCTTTCTCTGTGAGTTTGTAATTTATGCAGGAGTGTGTGTGCATAAGTGTGTGTGCCCTGTAATTACCAGGCAAACATACTCGCATAGTCAATGGTTCGTTGTCTGTGTGTGCCACGCCCCCATCCATTACGCCCAATTTTACGGCTCAAATAATTTAGTGGAATTTTATGCACGCATCGGACATGAAAATGCGGCTAAAAATGACATCGGTGAAAACTCTTCACTTTTGCAAGCACACACACTCACACACACACACATACTAACCACACACACACACACAGAGACACACAACAAGTGCATTGGGGCGTAACTCACACATTTGGCTTTCGCCCTTCGGTTTGGCTTTCGGTTTTTCTGGGCTCAACTAATTTGGCCAAAATGTATGCAGCGATATTTTTGTCATGTTTCGCACAATTCAGCGCACTTGTTTATTGAAGCTCATTAAAATAACTTCAGCCAAGTCCTGTGCATAATGAACTGCATATCTGTGGCAGATATCCATGCATATGCCTCTCTGCTGCATCTGCATTTGAGGTGGATAATGGAATGGCATTTTGTGCGGATTGCATTGGTTCCGTCTGTGGTTGGGGTTGCCAAAGAATGCCTGTGAAGCTTTAACTTTTAAAGAAGCATATCAGAGAAGAAGCGAAATAACAGAGAGAAGAGATATGAGAATGGAGATGGAAGATAAAAGATAGAATATAGAAGATAGAAGATAGGAGATAGGAGATAGGAGATAGGAGATAGGAGATAGGAGATAGGAGATAGGAGATAGGAGATAGGAGATAGGAGATAGGAGATAGGAGATAGGAGATAGGAGATAGGAGATAGGAGATAGGAGATAGGAGATAGGAGATAGGAGATAGGAGATAGGAGATAGGAGATAGGAGATAGGAGATAGGAGATAGGAGATAGGATATAGGAGATAGGAGATAGGAGATAGGAGATAGGAGATAGGAGATAGGAGATAGGAGATAGGAGATAGGAGATAGGAGATAGGAGATAGGAGATAGGAGATAGGAGATAGGAGATAGGAGATAGGAGATAGGAGATAGGAGATAGGAGATAGGAGATAGGAGATAGGAGATAGGAGATAGGAGATAGGAGATAGGAGATAGGAGATAGGAGATAGGAGATAGGAGATAGGAGATAGGAGATAGGAGATAGGAGATAGGAGATAGGAGATAGGAGATAGGAGATAGGAGATAGGAGATAGGAGATAGGAGATAGGAGATAGGAGATAGGAGATAGGAGATAGGAGATAGGAGATAGGAGATAGGAGATAGGAGATAGGAGATAGGAGATAGGAGATAGGAGATAGGAGATAGGAGATAGGAGATAGGAGACAGGAGATAAGAAATATGAAATATGAAATATGAAATAAGGGATCAGAAGTAGATGAAATACAGAAGTAGAGAAAAGGAAATTAAAGAGCAGTAGGGAAAGAATTGAGAAAGCTAAAGGCAATAGAGAAAAGAACAGAGAAATGATTGAGAAATAGCAAATTCAACTAATATAATTGCAAAATATGGAATATATACCAAAATTTTCCATTTCTCCTCTTCTCTTCTTCATTAAATCAAGCCTGAAATAGCATTAAAGATCTGGCTGTAGCACAACTCTCTGTATAAGTTGCTCATTTGATTCCTTTGTCTAGATGTTCTAACTATGATTTCGATAGATTAAATTGCTTCACAGTAAGCTCCAACTACTCATTATGCATGGGCACAAACAAATACACTAACCGAAAGAGTATGAATGTTAGCCGAAATGAAATCCGAGTTGATTTAAAAAAATAAATAATAATTAAAGTTATTTACTTGTAATAAAGCTAATAGAAATATTGTCAATAGATATGGGTTTTACCTTCTATAATTTTCAAATCGATTTCCAGTTAAAATTAACTACAGTTTTCTGTCAGTGTAATCAATATTATATTGCAATTTGCTATTTAATTGTTTGTGGATTCCTTGTGGCAAGAGTGAAGAGTGCATTGGGATTTCACGAATCGAACTGCATTTCCAATCAATCGACAAGGGCGAACACCAAATGCAGTCAATTCCAAAGGCAAGAGCAGAAGCAGAAGAAGAAGTAGAAGAAGAAGCAGAAGCTGAAGCGAAAGCAACTCAATCCGTAACCAAGAAATTCATGTGAAACGCCATTTTAGCAGCCAGCGCGCAATTGCGGTTAGTCTGTGTGTGTATGTGTGTGTGTGTGTGTGTGTGTGTGTAGGTGTCTTCGTGTGTGTGTGCTTGCGCTTTGTTTTGTTGGCCACGTTTCCGTCGTTGTTGTTGTTGTTGTTGTTGCTTCCGCTATTATGCGCCATCAATGAGCATTGTTTGCCATGGACTAAAGCTCAAATTGCCTCAACTGTAAAAGGTGTACATGTATGTGTGTGTTTGTATGTGTGTGTGTGTGCGTAAGCTAATTATTTAGCTGGCTGCGTTTATTATATGATTTGCCATGCGTTGCGCCACGTAGCAGAACTTTATGCCAAATTAAACATTAGGTAAACTGTTTAGGCAAAGAAATAAGATCCTTGACTTATAAGCTGCTTATGTTAGGCAGCGCTCATAAGATTCGCTATAAAGTGGATTTTTAATAGAAGCAACCCAAGCAACTTAGTTTACATATGCTACAAATGCGAATTGTAATGGAAATTGTTTAAATATAAGACAGTTGGGAATATAAGGCGTATGTTGTTTAGCTAAAGCTGAAAAGTTTTTTTTAGCTATTAGTGAGAATATTTGAGCTTTAAATAGATTTATTTGCGTATATATTTATTTACATTTTTAAGTATAAAATTAAAATAAATTTGCTTGAATATATTTCTTTATATTTGAAAGTATAAAATTAAAAAAGAAAAAAATATATATATATATATACAAAGCATTTAACTTCAATAAACATTTGTATATATGTACATAATAAAAATAAAATGAAAATAAATTTTACGGTACCTATTTTAGTACATTTTAGTGTATTAAAATAAATATACATATATACACAGTATATTTGATTTAAATAAAGTATAAATAATAAAAATATAAATACATTTGCTTGTGTATATTTAATTATGATTTAAAATACATCTGCTTGTGTATATTTATTTAAATTTTAGAGTATAAAATAAAACTAAAATAAAAATAAATTTGCTTGCATAAATTAATTTTATTTTAGAGTATCAAATTTAAAAAAAAAAAAAAATAAATAAAAATAAACAAGTAAGAAAGCTCTAGTCGAGAGTGCTCGAAAACGAAGCTAGAATGCGCTCAGCAGCAGTGAGCGCTTTCATTGGTCACTTGAAGCTCGACTGTAACGGGCTCAACATTTGAGAGAGACTGTACTTGAGTAAAAGTAAAAGCAAAGAGAGAAGAAGTGAAGAAGATCATTAAAGTTGTCTATGTGTATGTAGCAGTTGTCATTTGGTATTTGTATTTAGGTAAAACGAAGCTAGAATGCTCACAGCAGCAGAGAGCGTTACAGTGCTTGAGTAAAAGTAAAAGCAAGGAGAGAAAAAGAGCAAAAGATCATTAGAGTTGTCTATGTGTAGGCAGCTGCTCTCTTTTGGTATGTGTATGTGTAAAACGAAGCTAGAATGCTCACAGCAGCAGAGAGCGTTCCCATTGGTCACTTGAAGCTTGACTGCAATAAGCGCTACCTGCTGTCGGTCTCAAAATTTGAGAGAGACACTGCTTGAGTAATAGTGGGCATATATAAAGCGCAGCAGACTTATAGTTGTAGTAGTAGAAGTAATGGTTATGGTAGTAGGACTTATTGTTATAGTAGTAAAACTTATAGTTGTAGTAGTAAGACTTATAGTTATAGTAGTAAGACCTATAGTTATAGTAGTAAGACCTATAGTTATAGTAGTAAGACTTATAGTTGTAGTAGTAAGACTTATAGTTGTAGTATACATATTATAAGGCCGTAGCTCGAAAAGCTTTAACAAGTCGAGTCCGCTCGACGAAATACCCTGAGCGAATGCTTGAAGCAGCAGAGACTGTAACGAGCTCTGCCTAGCGTCTGGTTCAACATTTAAGAGAGTCAGTGCTTGAGTAAAAGTAAAAGTAAGCAGAGAAGCAGTGCAGAAGATCATTAAATGTGTGTGCATCAGCTCTCTTTTGGTATGTGTATGTGTAAAACGAAGCTAGAATGCTCACAGCAGCAGAGAGCGTTCCCATAGCTCACTGGAAGGTCAACTGCAACGAGCGCTACCTGCCGTCGGGCTCAACATTTGAGAGAGACAGAGCATGAGTAAAAGTGGCCGTATATGTATAAAGGGCAGCAGCTGCAGCATTTCTTCAGTCGTCCAGGCCTGGTGGGGGTCAGCGCAATAAAGTGAAGTAGAGTGTGTGAATTATGACCATTAAAGACGTAGAGGAATTACGTAGAGGGAATACTTAGAAGAAATATACATAGGAATAGTACTAAATCGACCTGATCAAGAATATATATACTTTGTGAGCCCTGCCTGCTTGTGTATATTTATTTAAATTTAAAAGTATACATTTAATTAAAATATACAGACTATTGTAATTAAATATATGAAGAAGATGGCAAACAGTTTGTTATACAGCTCTAATGTGGCAGATTGATAAACAGATTTGTGTTTTATAAAGAGCAAAGTTGGATATTATTCACTTGAAATTCTTGGATCTGGCTTTGTTTTTATTATTATTGAAATATATATATACATTTAAATACATTTATTTTCACTTGCTTGCAGGTAAATCCCTCGCACGTGCGACATCATAAAATACTGCGCGATACACGCAACGAGATGGAAACCTCCATAGTGGGCATACACTTTGTGGTGACGGATCAGCACTTTGAAAATGGCAAATTGAAGGTAATTAAAGAGGGGATAATAATGCGAGAGTAGAGAATTGCATTTAACAATAATAAAATAAAATATATATTTATATATATGAATAGCTGCGCTGCAGTGCCCAGCTGCATGATATCTACTGGAAGACGACGGAGAAGACCATATTGGAGGCGGATCCGTTTGGCAAGTACGGCGGCGGCAACGGTGCCAGCGGGAATCGCGTGAGTGCCGATGAGATATATGACCAGTATACGCTGCATGAGGACGAGCAGTTCCACAGCAAGAAGAACAGTTACCTGACTCAGCTGCAGGGTAAGTTCTTCTTTTAGTTTTCAGCCAATTAGCACACACACATGCAACTAGACAAAAGGCAACAACTACATTCACATCTACATACAACAATCACAACAACAACAGCAACAACAACAGCAAAAGAGTACATGGCCTGCATTTTTCTATTTCTCGCTAGACTTTCTCTTTCATTTTGTACCCTCAGGCGAAGAAGATGACGGAGCGGATGGTTTAGAGGATGGCGGCGCCGCCTGGCGAGGCGTCAGCTCCGCCTCCTCGAGCACAACGTCATCGCTGGCGTCGAGTGGCCTGGCTGCCACGCTGCTGGCGCTGCTCAGCTGGTCGCTGGCCAGGCAATTAGTGTCGCAGCTGGCGCCGATTACAAAGCACAGGCCGATGCGGGCGAGCCAGAGCAAAGGCCTGCGGGCGCGTTGCTGCACGGACAGCAGCAGCAGCAACAGCAGCAGCAGCAGCAGCAGCAGCTGCAACAAAGGATGCAGCAAAGGATGCAGCAGATGCATCAGGCAATTAACATGATTCAATTGTCACGCAACTCTTGTGCCACACTTCAGGGAGGAACAGCGGAAGGAGACAATGCAACAGCGGCAGCGGAGGCAGGCAGCAAAGTAGGCTTCAGCCCTAGGCAACAGCAAGCAACTGCTAAATGTATCTAAAATATTTAATACTCAACACAAACAGACAACAGTTTCAGCTAGCTCAACAAAAAAGAAAAAAGAAAAATCATTTCGAAGGCATTTAAAAAAAAAACATACACACACAAGCAAACGGCAAATAAAAAAGGTAAAAAAGGTAAAAAAAAAAATGGCAACAACAACTACAACCTATCGCTAGGTTTCCTTAAATACAAATTCATTTATTTCGTTTGCCGAGCCGAGCCAATAAACTGGAACCACTTGCGAACTGGTTCACTCTCTATGATTTTTACACTATAAAAAAAAGAACTATACGAAAATGAGAAAAAAAGCAAAACCAAAACGAGTTGAAAAAAAAAATGTTGTGCTAAGCTTTTCACTTTGTTTCTCTACAATTAAATTATATAAATAAAAACATATATAAATAAATTTATATTTATATAACGAAAGTGAAAATTATTTATATACATGCATAAATAAAATGATTGATATTTATATGTAACATATAAAGTTATATACAGACAGATACACATACATACATAAATACAATACATATATACATACATACATACATACACAACACAATTCCCAAAAAGTAAATTGAAAGAAGAAGAGCAATTAATTTATAAGTCTATAAATACGCCTATATGTATGTAAAATCATATATGTAATTGTATATAATATTGAAAAAGAAAAAAAAAAAAAAAAAGAAAACAAAAACATAAGAAACGTAAATTGTATAATTGATAAGTATTTACGGTAGATAATCAAAAATAAAAAAAAAAAAAACAAGCGAAACAAGAAAAGTTTGAAGAATTGTTTAATTTAATATTTGCATAAATATGTGGGAGATGCGAAGTAAAGTAAGTATTATTTTTTAAAATATAAATAGTAATATTATTTATAAAGATAGCATTATAAAATTGCTTAATTTTATTAATTAAACAAATTTAATAATTAACCAAATTTTGTGTTGTTTATTTTATTTTATATTTGCAATCTGTCTGCTAAACAAAAAATAATAAATAAATAAATAAATAAATGAAGAAATAAAGAAAGAAAGAAATAAATAAATAATAAATAAATAAAAAATAAATTAATAATTAAATTAATAAGTAAATAAATAAATTAATAAATTATTAGTAAATAAATAAATAAATAAATACATAAATAAATAAATAAATAAATAAATACATAAATAAATAAATAAGTAAATAAATAAATACATACATACATCAAATACATCTTTAAACAATAGCTCTCAATATTATTTAAATTAAATTATTTTAATCGTTTTTGTTCTGAAACGCAATTAAATATATATATATGTATATATATTTTTTATTTTTTAATTTTAAAATGTAAATTAATAGTATTTTTTGGCATGTTAAAATTACAAAAGTAATAATTATTATTATATTATATACAGTCTACTCTTGTTATTTCGAAATTCAAGGGACTCTTAAAATACTACGAATTATCGAATGCTCGAAATATTAAATGGGTTGAAATATAAGGGGATTCTATAGGGGACTCGTGAAATATCGCAGGCTTGAAATAACAAGAGTTGACTGTAATTTAATACATATTCTAATATTTAATATGTTTCTGGTATGTTAATTATTAATTATATTATTTTATATATAATTAAATATATATTCCAATATTTAATATTTTGTGCAAATCTTAAATCATGTTAAAGTCGCCTCCCTCCTCCGAGTATAAATATATCATAAGCTTTAATCGCAAGTATCAAGTGCGTGGAGGATGATAGTCTTTGCTTATCCGGCTGCTCCATATAATTACGCAATTAATTATTTACATTCCGAGAACTCACGCCCGTGCCGGGCCAGCAACAGAAACGGACAGCTCATTAATGATCCTTCGGCCGCAGCAGGACTCGAAATACTTATAAGAAATGACAACAATAAAGATGAGCTGCTGCTGCTGCTGCTTTTGGGCCATGGTGGAGCATAGTGGATTGGTGTGTGTGTGTGTGTGTGTGTTGCCTGCGGAGCCGTCCCCTACAATTAGCATAACTAAAACGCTCAATTAGACGCCCAAAACTCGCAGGAGTCGACAGCCTGGCCAACTGGAACGACGTCTGCCTGTTGTGCAATGCAATTTTCACCTTTTATTACACATTTCTCTGAGACTGTCTCTCTTTTCTCTGTTTCTTTAATTTCTTTTGGTATATGCCTGTTCGGCAGGCGTTTTGGGGTATATTCGGTTAAGTTAGTTTGATACGCTTTAGCTAGAAATTTGTTTGTGAAGGTAGATTTTTATACTAAAGTTAGTCATATTTTAATATCATTCACAAAAATCTTTAGTTTTAACAAAGAGTGAAAAAAATTGAATATGAAATTGAAAAATAATACTAGATATATATTCGATCTATTCGATACTATATTTAATATATAATATTATATAAATGTAAACATTTTTGAGTATTTTATGGTGTGTTTAATGTAAATAAGAGAATATTAATTATATTTGAATATGATTAATATAATGCTTGAATATTATTTAAGGAACTTCAGGCAAATTCAAGTAACTGAGTCTAGTTCAACTTATTTTAGTCAGCAGAGTACAAGTCTAATAATAATCTTCCACTTCTCGTATGGCTGTTCCCATCCTGTTAATATTTTTTAGCCAGATCGTATTTAATTTTCTTAAAAAATACTAATATCAATTTAACAACATTTCAGTAAATTCGTATTATTTGTATTATTTTTTAATAAAATTATGAAATAGAGTTCTTTTTTATTTTAAATTCTAAAAATTCTAAAAAGACATCTTTACGACTATAAAAATTATTTATATATAATAATTTTGTTATAAAAATTATTTAACAATTTCGGAAACTATAAAGAGCGCTATTCATATGATGCATAGTGCTTTCACCTGAGCAGATAAACCTGGATTTTGCGGTATAAGGCATATTAACCTCATAATTTTTAACTTTTACTAGCTGCATAAATTTTCTCAAGCTATCGAAATATTCGAACTACTCTAAAAAAAAGGTCCTAAATGCTGCAGACCAACCTACAAATTCTTTAAACCTTTTTTTTATATATATGTATATATATATTTTTTTTCTTTTTATATACTCCATGTGAGCGAGTATTAGCTAGTTGATAGGTAGCATACTCTGCCAACATACTTAATTATTTTACACATATACATACATACACATACATATTTATATATATGTATATACACATTTTTTTAATTTTTTTTATTCATTGTCTGTCACTGCGTAATGTTTATTTTTAATTATATTTTTTTGTTGTCTTGTTTTTGTGCACATTGTTTTTTTGTTTGATTGTTGTTGTTGTCCATTTCGTTCAGTGTATTGCTCTTTGCTTTTTGTGGACGATTTGAGGGTGTAATAAACGTTAATGGCGGTTGACCACAAAGAGAAATTGCGAACACTTTGTTTTTCGGCCACGTTCCTTTTGTCGCACATTTTCCCGCAGAGCATTTCACTGATTAGCGCACTTTTCCTTACATTTCGCTCTCATCTCTTTTGCCGTTTCGTTCCGCTTTTCTTTCGTCTTTTGATTATTTTCTGTGTGCGGCAGCAGCAGAGCATTAGATTTAATTGGTTCTATTTAATTGATGATTTGTTATCAGCTGTTTAGTGCTTAATTATTTGCATTACTTATGCCATTAGTCGAATAGATATATAGTTGGGTCCACAAAGGACAACAACGGCCAACTTTATCAAGCGTATCAGCCAAGTTTTTCAGGCAAAGCGGCTAAAAGCATTTAACTTGAAAAAAATTTACAAAAATAGAATGCAGTTCCAAAAAAAATAATAAAAATAAAATGTTAAAAAAAAAAAAACCAAACGAAACGAAGCGAAACGAAACGAAGAAGTCGATGTTCGTCAGAGTTTAGCTTCCTTCCGCCTTTTTCGTTGGCAAAAGTTTTCGACCAAGCGAAAGTTAAGTATTTACAAAAGTAAAGCGGCTTTTAAAAATGTTCAAGCAACTTGGCTTGGCTTTTCACTTAGCGACAAACTGATGCTCAGCAGCAGCAGCAGCAGCAACAACAACAACAACAACAACAACAATGAGGCACACATCAAGTCAAGATGATGTCGCTACATATTCATAATGCTGATTGTCGTTGTTGTCCCCGTTGTCAGCAGGCAGATTGAAAATTTATTCAAAAGTCTGGCAAGTCTGCAAGTGGCTGCTGCCACGCCCTTACCACCGCACCGCCCCGGCTCGCCCTGGGATAATAACTTTAACTTGAAAAGTAGCTCACAAGCAGCTTTGTATTGTAGTTTTTCCTTTTCTCTCTTTCTCTTCCTCTTCCTCTTTCTCTGTTTTTTTTTTTTTTCGTATTATTTTCATTTCATTTTTTCATATTTTTTTCTCAACTGCTTTTCATTTAAGTGAATGTCAGCGCATTTTCACATAACTAAAGGAATGCGCCAGCTACAAAATTTAACTTGCAGTTAAGCTCGCGAATATTGCAAATGTAAAAGTACGAAATTAAAGGCAGATTTAATTGCATACAAATGTTGCTTAACAAATTTGGATTTTATTCATATTTAAATTGAAATGGCCTAATAAATATTAGGACGTTTTTCATTGCAATAATTATATTTACATTTATTTTATGTGCTTAGTGTTTTTTTTTTTTTTTTTTTAATTATGTATTTTTGTTATATTTATTTATATATATCATAGCTCGCAAATAACACGTGACACTTCTTCGTTGTCTGCGAATGAGTGTCTTTCACTCACACAATAAAAAAGACTCAGAAATTGTTTTCTCTGATCTGCGTCTGGTTTAGCTCGCTCGTGCTCTGAGCGGGTTATTGAGTTATTTCCGTTTTCGTTTCGCTCAAGTCAAGCACAGATCGCAAATTGTCTTTTGCGTATGTATGGGTAATCTCACGCGATTGTTGTGCTCTTTTACGTATGCATGTATGCATGCATGTATTTACATGCACACGAAGGCAAACTGTCTTTTGCTGAAAGCTTTGTGTGAGCGAATATCGTATTTCGAGCGTCACACCAATGAATCAATGCAAGGCGCTTGACCAAAACCGACTCAAACCAAACAAAGAGAGCCGCTCAGAGCGAGAAACGATTGAGTGTGTCTTTTAACAGTGAGAGCGAGATCGTGTCTGCACAATATTTTCGGTTATGTTACGAAGCAGAGCATTTAAGAATAAACAATCAACTATCATTTGCGAGCTATGTTTATATTACTCCATGCATGTAAGTGCATTTAAGTGAGAAAAATAAGAGCAACGAGCATCAACTACAAACATATGCACGTGCAAATCAGGTGGTATTTTAACAAACAGAGCAAAGACCAGGCTAAGCCATCTGACTTGTAGGTCTGTCGCACACACACACCAACACACAGAACCACAACGTATTCCCACACACTCACACATTCGCATTTAAAGTCATAAATTTTTATTTGTATGATGATGACTTAAGTTCTACGTGCGTAACAACGACTCCACCTATACCTGGGCTACCCCTCAGCTCATACACACACACATAAACACACAGCTGGCTTTAGTTAAGTGCATGATTATGCTTTTAGTGGCATGTTGAGGTTTTGTCAGTCAGTTGTGTGCTCTCAGCTTTTCAGCTACCCCCAGCAGCAACAACAACAAGAACAAACTTACAACGGGTCATTATTTTTTTTATTGCAAATACTTGAAACTGACTTGGACTAGGTATGTGTGCGTGTGCGTGTGTGTATGTGTGAAACAGCTGTTCCACACACGTACTTATATTACCACCAACAACTTGCCACGCCTCTGTTTTTGGCGCCCCTCTGTGCACACGCACATCCTGTGCAAACGTGCGTGAATAGAAAATTCTCTTTGGGCTTTCCCGGCCTGGCCGCCTGTCGTGCTTCAAAGGTGCTTCATGTAAGATTTTCATTACACTTTTCCAGAGCTATTCTAAAATTCATAACGGTAACTGTCTTCAAGAGTTGAAGTAATCAACATTTTCCACATATTCACTTTGTCAATATGCAAGTCAAGTTTATAAGATATTAATATATATTTTTTTAAATTTTTTTTGAGCTAACTTATGAATACATTTTGAAAATGTTAGCCATAAATTATAAATTAAAGTATATAAGTAAAAGTGCTTCTTATTAACTTATTTTTAATAGAAAGTATTACGTTTTTCTTAAAAGATGTTTGCTAAAAAGTTTAGTTTTTACTATATATTGAATAACTTATTAATATTTAAGATTTTTATTTTATTACAGTTAAAATATTTATATTAAATATTTTGTAGATTATTCATATAATTTTTTTATTTTAATTAAATTTTTATATAGTTTTTATTCTTATTTATTTTAATTATATTGCTCTTTAAAGTAAATTATAATAGTGTAAAGAGAAATAAATAAATACAAATAAGTTAAAGGCAAAACGAATGAGAGTAAAAAATTTAAAAAAAAATTTTATGTTTAATTATGATGAATTTTATTATAATTAGATATTATAATATTTTTAAAAATTTCGTTTACTCTCATTCGTCTTGGTTTTAATGTTATAAGAACATTACGACGTATAAATTATGGGTACTTAATTTTAATTTTGAATATGTTATATATGTATATATCAAATAAATAATATAAGATGTATTAAATTATTTCCCTTCAGAGCACTCAAATTAATATTTTCTGCAGCCTCAACTTGTGTCAAGGTTTTGACCTGTTTTAGAAGCATACCAAATACCATTAACCGGACCATTTTTCGTATTAACACCTTCAACACCTGCTCCCATTCGGCTTGATTCACTTCATTTGATTAAGGTGCTGCACGTCTGTTCATGTCATTGACGTGAGCCGGAAAGGTTCTTCGTCTGACTTTATTTAACATTTTATGCCGAACAAATATTATAATACTTTATAAAGTTTTCTTGCAGCAATATTTTTTATTATTCTATGCAATAAAACTAAATATTTAAACGAACGTCTATCTATCGATCTATCTGTATCATCCTTATTATAAACAACAATTACTTTATTAAATCAAAAATGCGATTAAAAAAATTACATTAGATTATTACATTATTATTCTATAAATACTATTCCGTTTTATTTCCAAATTATATTGAATGCATCGTGCAATTTATGTGAATACTATCAAATAAATTTTCGTCATAAAAAAGCTAAAAAGCAAAAAAAAAAAGAAAACTGATGATTGTCTGTGCTGCAGTCGAGATCTGCTTTTAGTGCGCATAAAAAACCGCAGAAAAGTATGCTATCAATTTTGATAGGCATATGCTAAAGCTAAAGCTGAAGCCAAAGCCAAAGCTAAAGCATAAAAATTCAACTAGATATACTTTGTTAGCCGAAACTCTTCGGCCATAAAATACGAGGCATAATGAATGGCAAACATAAAAAACTGCTCGAAGCTTATAAATTTTAATAAGCCATATGAAAATAGTGCAGCACAGAGAAAGAGACAGGCAGACAGAGTCAGAGAGAGAGAGGGAGATAGCGATGCACTACTCTATATAGATACTATGTATATATAACTATACGTATAAATGTGGAGATAATTATGTAGCTGGCAAACAAGTTGAACATGAATTTAATAGGCAGAACAAACGGCGCGACAGCTGTGAGTTATGCGAACTATTTTGCGCCTGCCTGTGAAATAAAATAGTGCAAAATTCTGGCAAGAAATTAAAACATTTTTGCAACCAACCAGGCAGACAGACAGACAGACGGACGGATGGACGAATGGACAACTGGCAGACAACAACTGTGTGAGTCATGCGACGCGCTGTCGTCTGCGTTGCTTTGCCAAAAATAATAAAAAGTACAAGAGAAGTGATAAAACATCATTAGACGACTACTAAATACCCTAGCAATGAGTGGGATAGATTAAAAAAAAAAAAAAAAAACAGATTTTATTTGTACTTAAAAATGAAAAATTAAAAAAAAAAAAAACATTTACAAAATAATATATAAGTTCATATTAAAGAATTTTCAATTTCAAACTAATATGCCCTTCACAAGTGAAAGGCAAGCAGCAGAAGCAAAAGAAACATCAACATAAATTTTAGTCAAACAAAGCGTAACGCTCATGTATTCCTTTCTTCCTCTTGGTATTTTTTTTTATGCACCAAGTGCGAACTTCAACTTCAGTGATGTGAGAGTGGTGAGGAGGGGGTCTCAAAGGGGCAGAAAGGGTAATGGCAAGTTTGTGCCATTGCCAAATGCCGAGCTGGCTGCGATTCTAATGTCGTTGTCGCTGCATGGCTAAAAATGTTGCGTTTTATAAGGCGTAAACACTCACACTGTGGCTGTGGTTACGCACACACACACACACACCCAGAGAGACACACAATCACAGTCCCATACAAGCACAAGTACATTTGTAATAAGTGAGTCAGAGTGAGATGGCGCAGGCTGGCTTTTTGGCTTGCCGCTGAAAAGAATGCAGCAAAAAAAATCACAGCCCCATGAAAAGCCAACAACAAGAGCAACAAAAACTCATGCGTTCGGAATGCGTTCACTGTGCAGCTGGGGTAGCGGCAATGATTGAGAGGAAGAGAGAGAGCTAGCGGTTTGCCGAGACATAGCTGTAGTTGTGTCTAGCCTAGCCCACACTCTCGCGCTCTCTTACACTCTCACTCTAGCGCGCTGCCCTCTCTCCAGCTGTGGCGAAATGATGCGACAAAGTATCAAATGAGGTTGCCCCTAAGCAACTGCTGCTGCTGCTGCTGCTGCTGTTTACTGCAACATAAATCAAAATCAAAGGCAAAACAGAGAAACCTACACACTTGGGTCATACTCTTTAGTTTAGAAAGAGTTGCACAGCAACAGTGTGAGTGTGAGTTTGAGTGTGAGTGCGAGTGTGAGAGGGAAAGGGAGCGAGCTAGCGTCTTGTGTGCCAAATGTGGAACGGAAATGCAGGCATGTAAGTAAGATAGTTAGATATGTTGAAATAAACAAATTTGGCTTGCTGCATGCTGCATGCAAACCGAACAAATACAATAACAAAACCAAGTAGGTGGACAGCTCGAGCAGCGGCGCATAGCTCAATGTTTGCCATGCTGATAAATATGTGAGGATGTGGCACTTTTTAAGCTACGGCCGTATGGGGGAAAAAAGCTACAAGTAAATAGAAATAAATTGTATTTAGGCCAAATGTGACAGAAGAACTAGACAGCGAGAGAGAGAGAGAGAGAGAGAGAGAGAGACGAAAGCTGAATCTTTTGAAAGTGAAAACAATAAATCATGAATTTGTTTACTTAAAACTGTTTTTAATCTACTTCAGCTGCAAATATTTACATATATTCATTTTTGAGGCCTCTTGTGGAATTGTTTATTTGTCAAATAATATATAATAAATAGTATTTGATATAGCTACTATAAATTTATTTGTTGTTGATGGGGAAACAAATTTTATTTTATTTTATTTTTTTTTTTATATATATACAAGTATATATTTTATACATTAAATTAAAAAAAAATAAATAAAAATAAAAACAATTAAACAAGTATATATTATATATATTAAACTAAAAAAAAAATAACTAAATAAAAAACAATTAAGCAAGTATATATCATATATATTAAATAAAAAAAAATAAAAAATAGTTAACTTCAAATTTTATTTTTTAGTTTGATTAATATATTAATATTTTATATCATATTTAATGCTTCCTTAAAAAAATGAGAATTCAGGATAAGGGTATTTTTTTATTATTTATTTTTTATTTGTATTTTACATGTTAAGCAGTTAAAAGGACCTCTGGTATACCCCATAAATTATATTTTAGAGAGCTTGAATGTGTTATTTGTTTGTATAAATGAAAAGTAGAATAATTAAAATATTAAAGTATTAGCTCTGTATCATCTTGTCATTCTCTTCCACTTAGAGCAGTCGTATTCGCCGATAACATAAAAATTGTTACATTGTTACAGCGATATTTCAGTCTCATTACCTTTTATTCGACATTATCGTCTTTCATTATTTTTATAGCTTCTCATTTGAAAGACAAAGCAGCAGGCGTAATTTTAATTTACAAGTCAACAAAATAAATAATCATGCAGCTAAATATACATACATAAATGTAATTTTCATGAAAATCCTAAGAATACAAATGTTTGCCAGCTCAGCTACAAATACTCACACATCTACACAAGTAATCTCATACACAGTACACTCTCACACACTCACACTCACACACACAGTCATCCCACGCACTGCTTATTAATAAATGCAGAGCAGAGGAGAAAAAAAAATCATAGCATACTTATGCGAAATGAAAAGTGAAAAGGCGACAAGCAAAAGAAAAACAATTTTGTGTCAAAATTTGAAATGAGCAAAAATAAAAAAAAAGTAAAAAAAAAAATGCAAACAAAAAAAGCAAGCACTCGAGGCGCTCTCCGAATTGTGACAAATAAACATAAATAAACAAATTAAATGCGCGACACACTCTTAAGTGAAAATGCAAAAGAAAAAGCAGAGAGTAAGCAATGCCATTGGTGGAAATTTGAACATTCGCACCTGTTTGGCTGTTTGGCTCAAATAAATATTTGATTAAGCAGCTGCGCAGGCACCAAAATGAGTTTCATATGACGGCTGCCACAAATGTAACCGAATATGTTGATGACTATTGGCCATATATGCATGTGTGCATGTGTGTGTTTGCTTAGTCATAACTGTGAGCTGAGCTGCCTTTTGGCTTTGCAGAAATAGCATGGGACATAAAGCGGCGACAGACATCGGGGCGTATGCGCAATGCGATGCTTGAGTGAATGGCGACTAATGAATGGACTCGACATTCTAAACGTGAGTAGGCGAATGCTCTCGCTCCCTCTCTCCCTCTCTCTCCCTCTCCCTCTATATATATCTGCATGCGTAGGTTTGGATTTGCACATATTTTCAATTCCATTTGGCATGCACAACACAGCTGCTGCAAAAAGTACAACAACTAGCTTGTCTCGAACACCTTTCTCTTTTAAGGCAACCATTTTTTTCAGCTCTTTTCTCTTTTTTTTTCTGTTTGTTTTGTATGTCGTTTGCCTTTTGTCTATTATCAGACTGTCCGAACGCAAAACGCACAACTCAGATTCCGATTCAATTTCAATGTTTGTTTCTGACTAGCATTTATTTGTGTGGGTGTGACTGGCAGCAGGTGTGTGTGTGTGTGTGGGTGTGTATAGGTATGCTGTGAATGGCTGAGAATTCGTTTATAAATTGGCTTAACAGTCAGTCGCTTGAAAGGTAAACGATAGAGTAACGCTTTAGCAGCAAACTCCCTGCCAATAACGCAGTCGAGACGGTCTACAATGAATGTGGAATGCTTAAATTAATAACTAAAACATGCATAAATATGCAGTTAAAGTGCAAATATAGAAATAATACTAAGCACACTTTCAAACAAATCTAAAATTAAGTAACTTTTGTAATTATTAAATTATATTCATAGCTCGCAAATAACAGTTGGCACTTTTTCGTTGCTGCAAATAAGTTTCTTTCACTCACACAATAAAAAAGACTCCGAGTTTTTGCCGCGTCTGGCTTAGCTCGCTCGCGCTCTGAGCGAGACAGATATGTATTTCTGTTTTCGTTTCGCTCAAGTCAAGCACTGATCATTTGCTTGAGTTAAATGAAGCAAATTGTATGTATGGGTTGTTGCGCTCTTTTATGTGTGTATGTATGTATGCATGTATACACAAATGCATACGAAAGCAAACTGTCTCTTGCTGAGAAGCTTTGTGTGAGCGAATATCGTATTACGAAATACGCGCAACTCATTTAAGAGCGTCACACCAATGAGTCAATGCAAAGTGCTTGACCGAAACCTATGCAAAACAAAACAAAGAGAGATTGAGTGTGTCTTTTAACAGTAAGAGCGAAAAAACGCTCATTTATCATTTTCGAGCTATGATTATATGTATTTTAATATAACTAACATATAATATAAATATTTATTTTTTCTAAATCTAAATCTTATTTAAATATAAATATTTTCTTTTTCTATAACAATAATTTTCTTACCATTATCAGAATAAATTTAATGATCACTTTCGTTATATACCAATATATTTCTGTAATATTATATTGTTAATTTTTGTTAAAATTTCATAATTAATAACATTTTAATTAATACTATGCTGGAATATATATTATTTGATATTAATAACAAACAATGGAGCGATATTCCCTCTGTTTCACATTCTCAATACACTTTTGCATAAGAAGCGCTTGTGTGTGTGTGTGTTTGTGCCACAGTGGTCAAATTCAGACAAAATGTTTACTATGCAAATCGAATGACAAGAGCCAAGAGGCAGCTGAAACAACGAGCAGCGAGTGAACAAAAAAAAAAAAAAAAAAAAAAAAAAAAACGAATCAAAGCTCTGTTCTGAAATGCTCGACTGCGGTATACCCTGACTCGAGCTTTATGCAAACTGAGAAGGCCAAATGAAATAATCTAAATGAGTTCAATTCGATAGCTAAATGAACGATGGAAGAAGAGGTGGAAGTAGCAGTAAAGATGATTGGGCAGACCTAACTTTACTCTGCTCACTGATCATGCTGATCATGAATCAAGTTTATTTCCTTTTATGCTATATGCTAATGATACATTCTTGCCTCCTTTTTGCCTGTTACATATGCTTAAACAAAGGCGATATACCCTAATTTGCAATTTGCAATGCGTTCAGTGTGCAAAAACAGAAATGCAAAAGCATTAATTAATATTCAAGTGAGCTGCTGTTTTTCTACCTCCCTCGCTCTCTCTCTCTCTACCTCTCTCGCTCTCTCGCTCTCTCGCTCTCTCTTTCTATGTTCCTTTTCATATGCGCCTGCCTTTTGTTATTTAATTTCAAGCAGGCAACATAAATGTGAAAGAGCGTGAGAGAGGGGCAGAGAGTGAGCGGGTGAGCGAGTGAGGCAGAGAGTTTCCCGGGGGAAACTTATCAGTGTCAACGTTGTGCCAATAAAAACTATACCAGCATGCAAATATTTCCACAATCAAACAAATAGCTGCTAACAGCAGCAGCAGCACCAGCAGCAGCAGCAGCACAATACAAACAAGCCCGAGATGTTGGCCAACAAATTCTGAGGATCCCCACAGGACGAACAACAAGAGCGGCATATGGAACATGCATAAGGCATGCAGAAATAATGGTAAAGAGCAAAGCGACAACCAACAAAGAAAAAGGCGCAGCACAGAAAGTGAAGCGCTTCAAATTGAAGAAGAAGAAGAAGCAGCAGAAGCAGCAGCCGAAGCAGCTGCCTCCCGTTTTCCTGTTTCGCCACAGGACAACGGCATAAGAGGACACACAACAGGCAGCAGGCAGCTTTACTCTTCCTTCATACTCTGTACAGTAAGCAAAATGGGTATATTGATTCAATGATGAATTATCTTTAAACTTAAATTAACCGAATATTATTTTTTCTGCTGAAGCCGCAAAAAAGAATTCTTAAAAAAAAAACAAAATAAATAAATAAATAAAAATTTAAGCAATTTAATATTTTTTATAATGTTATCAAGCAGTTGGCCCCAGTGCTAAAGGTTAAGTTGGTTTTAATTTTATACAAAAACTCTCTTGTTTAATAAATAAATAAGCCAGTAAATTAATGTTTCTTGAATGGCATTAAAATAATATAACAAAATAATATAATATAAATAAAATATTATTGTATTTCGAAATATAAAAATATAATTATATTTGAGTAAAAAAGGACAAAGTGTCCTCTACTCTTAAATTTAAAAAATGTTAAGCATAACACTTTGCATACAGTAATTGATTAAAAATAAATAATAAAAAAAAGTAAATAAAAAATATATATTAATAAATAGATTAGCCTTGAAGAGAGAGAATTACTTACTGTTAATGCCAGATTCCATTAAGAGTAGTTGCTGTTATCATACATCGCCGTGTTATGCTATTAACAGCATTATGTTAATATAATAACTGCAGCTCTCTTTTTGGTTCTCTGTACTTAAATCTTACTCTTACAGTCATCCACTGTTAAAAGATCACTCAATCGTGGCAGTCATCTACCTTCTAAATAAGAGTAGTTGCTGTTATCATACATCGTCGTGTTATGCTATTAACAGCATTATGTTAATATAATAACTGCAGCTCTCTTTTTGGTTCTCTGTACTTAATCTTACTCTTGCAGTCATCCACTGTTAAAAGATCACTCAATCGTGACAGTCATCTACCTTCTAAATAAGAGTAGTTGCTGTTATCATACATCGTCGTGTTATGCTATTAACAGCATTATGTTAATATAATAACTGCAGCTCTCTTTTTGGTTCTCTGTACTTAATCTTACTCTTGCAGTCATCCACTGTTAAAAGATCACTCAATCGTGGCAGTCATCTACCTTCTAAATATACGTCGTTTTCCTAAAGCCAAACTCAAACTTTAAATATCGATAATTGTTAATTTTAAACCGTTTTCAGCTCTTGCACTCAAAGTTCAATTTACTCACTAATTCAGCTCAATAGTGCCTGAATAGAGTATTACGTAGTCGTCTTTAAAGTGATGCAATATTTTTTTCGCTTTCGCTATTCGTTCTTCGGATTCGTTCACTTTCCGCTTTCACTTGAGCATTGGCTTTGATTTGCCCCAGCTGCAGTTCCTGCCTTGCCCTACGGCTTCCTCCGTCTCCTGCTCCGGCTCCGGCTCCGCCTCCTGCTATGTCATTCCCATTGCTGCAGACGCGACTAAAAAGCACAACAACAAATTTGCATAGCTCAGTGCAATTTTGCATTCTTTGTTTGTTTCAGCTGCAACAACAACAAAAGCAACAACATTAAGCACACAAATTCCCTCCTTCATTTCAGTTTTGTATTTTGTATTTTTTTTTCTTGTATTTTTTTCTTCTTGCTGCGCCAACTTTCATACGCCATGTGGGACGCACTTTGTGCCCAGCTCAGCTCTGTCGCAGCAAAGTCAGCCGAGAGAGAGAGAGAGACAGCAAAATACAAGTTGAGTGTAGAAAGTCGAAAGTTTTTCTTTCGGTAACCCCCAGATGACCCACTGCTATTCTCCAGCAACTACTTAAATGTAGCAGCTACTTTCCATTTTTATTCGACTGCGTTTATTTGCCACAGGACGCAGCTTATGCATAATATTAGACAGATCGTCACATTAAATACATTTAGTAACAATTGCTGTTGTTGTTGTTGTTGATATTTTTTATTCAATTTACTTTCAATTGTTTTTGTTGGCCAACAATTGAATTTTTATTTGAAATTGTTTGCATTTGAGTATATTATTTATATTAATTATTAATTTATATGTAATTTAGATTTTATTTATTGCATATTTAATATTATTATTTATAAATATGAATGTCTTAAATATTTCAATTCATTTAGACTTAATTAATTTTTAAGCTATGCTTATATTTATGTATAATTTACTGAATTACTTGATTAATTATTTATTTAATTTTTGTTTTTCTTTTTAATATTATCAATTTTCAAATATTTTTTTTTTTTTTTGATAGAAATTGCATTGTGTTTTATTAAATGGCAATTTATCAAATAGTTTTATCCTTGGCAGGACTCATAAAAATTCCGGTACAGCTTCTCATTTGACCCGGCGTAGCTTGCAAGGCCTTACGAAATTGAATGCCACGCCTCATGCGCTATCCGCCCGTCCGTTCTCTCTTAAATAACTTCATTTCACTTAACCTAGTCAAAAATGCTGCTTGACGCGGCTCGCAACTTGAAAGCCATAAAAGCCGCAACAAAGGCAGGAATGCACAGATCCTCGGCAGTAGCCCCGCCTACCCCCTCCCCCCTCCCCCCTCTCTCCAGCGCCATCTCCATGGCAGAACCTAAGTAGCAAGCACCTACGCAGTTTATGCAAAACTTACGCATTTCGCATGCCTCGACTCGTTGGATTGGGGGAGCGTGGGGGCGTGGTGGCATTGGGGGCGTTGTTCTTGATAAACTATAAGCCACAAATTTGCATGAGGTAAAACGCCTGGCCGCCCACCGACTACAAATTGCCATTAAATGCAGCAGGCACTGGGCATGGGCGTCCTTGTGGGCGTGGCAAATAGCGTACCAGCACCGGCTGTAAACGAATCTATGTACTGTCCCTGTACTTAGCTCTTGCTCCACCTGAGTTCTAGCTGTAACAAAAGCTGACACCAGTTGCTGGCGGAGCGTGGGTCGAGGGGCGAAGCGGACGGCGAATGGGGAAGCTCCACACTTTGTTGCAACAATTTGCGCGCCGCCCGAGGCGTGAGCAGCAACGATGTGAGCAACAGGAGAGATGAGGATGAGCAGCAGCAGCAGCAGCAGCAATGGAGGCATTGCTGCTTCATTGCATTTAATTCATTTTTATTGCAAAAGCTTACAGACGGATAGAGCCACAGGATAGGATGGAACAGCACAGGACAGGACAGGATAGGACAGGAAGCCACTTGCCGCCGTGGTCTGCTCTTTAAAATTATATTGGCGAAATTTTATGCAGTTGCAGCCACTCTTCCTGCTGCTGCTGCTGCTGCTTAGCCAAGAGCCTGTCGTAGCAGTGACGCCCAGCTCAGCTCAGCTCAGACCAGACCAGACCAGCTCAGCCCCCACCCACCCACATTCCATACAAAAGTTTTTACAAAGTAGCTGCGGCAACAGCTGCTGCAAGTTTGAACAGCAAAAAGGACTGAGCAGACACAAAGCGCAGGACCCAAGGACCCAAGACCTGGTTGAATGAGGCATTTTGATGAAGCTGCTCCATATTGGTTGCTCCGCGTCTATGTTGGCTGTTGGCTTCTTGCTGGAGCACTGGCAACATAATTTAAATAGCATGTAAATTAGACGGAAGTCTAAAATGAGTGCATAATGTCTGCTAAAACTGTTTTAAGTGATTGTAATTTAGGATAACTTGCGAGCACCTCGAAATCTTAGCCCACTTTCGCCCAACTTGGCCATAATTTTCATCTGAACTTCGCTCGCAAAGTTAAGCGCTCCATTTAAGCACTGAGCTGCTGCTGTTAGCGCTGGATAAGCGAGTGAGAGACAGAGAGATAAAGAACAGAAACAACTTAGCAGTTGGCATAGTAAGCAACATAAGCAACGATTAACAGCAGCAAACATACATATAAAGGCGTATTATTTTAAATTTAAATGTAGCCCCACTGCCCGGCATGCTAAAGAGCAGCTTTACGACTACCTCAAGACAAACATAATCCACAGTTGCTATAGAGAAACCCGACTTAAGAGCAAATGCAAAATTTAACACACACACACATGTGTGTGTGAGTGCAAAAGGTGAAGCTATGCTATATATGAGGGAGCAAGGGAGACAACTATAACATCAGCATGATTAAGACACTGAGCTGAGAGCACATGCATACATGCACATCGTTTATGCATGCACACACACTTGCATTTCTATCTGTAATTGGTTGAGCGTGCTTGTTGTAAAGCCAATCCGCTCGTGAGAATGCGCTTCTTTTTTTTTTTGGTTGCTGATCGAGCTTGCTATTGTATGTGTAGCAAACTCTTCCATTGGCTGGAGCTATTTGAGTTGCTAATCTTAAATCGGTATTGTATTGGTATGCGTGCAAAGAGATGTCGCACTTCCACAGTTAAACAGTATCACTCAATCGTGGCGTACGCACAGTGGAATACATTGTTCTTTTTTGTGTTTTCTTTTTTTTCCAGCTCTGTATTTAAAATAGAAAATATTTAGTATATTTAATAATGTATTTCTTTATCTATTTATATGGAATATTTAGAAAATGTAGGTAAAAATTTTACATTTTTCATTTGAAAGTACAAAAGTTCAATAGCTTTTTTCTCTCAAAATAGCTGAAACCAATTGCAATGGAAACGTTATAACAGCTTAAAGCAGAGACGCAAAGGCAAAAATATCGAAGATATTGGAAAATCTACTGGAAATCGAAAGCTGATGGCATTGGGCAAAAACAAAGTGAAGTGAATGAAGTGAGACTAAGGCAGAGTGAAGTGAAAGGTGTTAAAGCCGAAGCAAATCCGCAGAGCTGCAGACTTTGAGCCAAGACTTAGTTAACGTAATGCTTCGTTGGCCTATTCGCAATTTGGGCACTGCCTTTTTTTTATGGTGGGGGTTAGACTTTTGGAATTGCCACAAGAAGCTTTTGTATCAGACGCTCACATAATGGCATCTGGCAAAAAGGACACGGAAAAGGGATGTCGCCTAAAGAGAACAGAATAGAAATTTACTGCAAATTTTTTGCTTTTCTTTTGCTAACTTGAAAGTGCTTGCTAAATGAAGTTTCCAAGTGACAGTTTTCATCGGTATTGCTGTTGCTGTTGTTGTCTTTGCATCACTAGCTGCTGCTGCAGATAAACTAAACTGCACCTGGCACTCCCCGAGCCGAGCCTTTAATCATCTTAGATGAGCCCCGAAGATGGCAACACTTGAGAGCATGCTCGTTAGCTTGCTCTTAATCTATCAATAATATTATTGCATGTTATGCCATGGCCCCAAGTAGTTGGCTCTACAGTCTCTTGCTTGCGCGATAATTACCGAGCTCTGGCTAAGATACTTCAAAATGTTGAAACAAACTTTAATTCATTTTTGCAACATTTTATTTGTGTGTTTTCAATATATGTACATATACATATCTGTATGTATACTTGTTATATTTGTGTATAATTTTATTTATATTTATTTATTATTATTTTTGTATAATTTTCAGGCGAATCATCTTAAAATTGATGTAACAAGCTGAAGGTATATACATATTATCCGGATCAGATTTATTTGGCAAACATTATCGATTATTGATTACGAATTGTCCATTAAATGAAACATTTGATTTACATAGTTAAGATTTATTACTCAGCGTTCAGCTGTGCACCCCCATATACTGAGAGCACTACACTCAGTATTAGATATTTATAAATACCAGAATTTAAAATGTTGCTGGCAGCTGCTCTTGTTCTATTCTTATTATTATACTCATCATCATTATAATCATAGTACTCATGTGGGCAATTGCACATTCGGTAGCACGCAACGCAACTTCCAGAAGTTGCGTACTTATTAGCTTTTTCGTCTATTGAAATGGCCTGACATAGGCCATCTGCCCCACCACTGCATACAGGACCTTCTAATTTCTCTAGAATAGAAATGCATGCAATAAAACCAAACCGTTTTCAGTATGGGAAAGAAATGCGCAGTTACCAATAACTTTTCTATTGGGGCCCAGACATCTTTCCATATTCGGGTTACGAGGATCAGAGGATATTTTAGGAACAACACGAACTCGATCCGTATAATCAGCGAACGATAGAAAATTTTCACTAATTTTGCACCTTCTCAAATTAGCGCATCTCTCACATACCGCAACACCATTTACATCTGTGAAATTGCAATTTATATGTTTTAATTGCTCTATTTCTTTTTTATGGTTACTTACGGGGAAATATATAAACCCACGTAAGGCAAATAAAAATTGCAATTTGGAGTCCAGTCATAATTCAAGTGAGTCAAAAATTTGGAATTAAATTCCTCTTCTAAATATTTTGAAACAGTTTACTTAGATCTGTGAATATTTCCAGTAGATATCAAGAAATTTAGATTGTCCTGATCTATTCAAATGTGCGATTAAATAATAGTAAATTAAGAAATAAAATATTTAAATAAAATAAAAAATGACAAATTAATTTTCGCAAAATTTTATTCGTCTGCTTTTGATGTACCCATACATATGGGATGTCGATTATTTCTGCAGATTAGATAATTTTGAGGAGTGCAGCGTGTCCCTGCACTGTTGACCTTCTTCTTATTGTTAATCAACTGCCACACTCTATATGAGTGTTAACTAGCATCACACTTAATCAATATCACCCAATACTCAGCATAAGCCCATATATCGATAAGATATTCTATTCGAATACTATCATCTCCGATATATACTTATAGATATAACATCTATGTAAATATATTTTTTATAATTTTCAAGCGAATCATCTTTGGTTTTGTGAAAATGTATTTAAAAAGACAATTATAAAAAAATGTGCTATACCAAAATGTAAAATGGTGCTAGACATATTGCTACAAGTATGGCGGTTTCTCTTAGAGCGGTTCCCTTGCAAGGGCACATTACATAGCACACATTGCAACTTCCATATGATGAGTTCGGATCAGAATCAGCTGCTGCAATCGCGTGACATAGGCCATCTGACCCAGCACTGCATACAGTGCCTTCTATGTCACCTAGAATATAAATGCATGCAATTAAATCAAACATTTTCCAATATGGGAAAGAAATGCGCAGTTACCAACAATTTTTCTATTGGGGCCCAGACATCTATCCATTTCCGGGTCAGCAGTTTCATTGCTTAGTTTTTCAACAACACGAGCAATATCGGAATCATCAGCGAACGATAGAAAAGCTGCGTGAACATTGCAATTTTCCAATTTACTGCATTTGAAACATTTCGATACACCATTTACATCTGTAAAATTGCAATTGATATGTTTGAATTGCTCTATTTCTATCTTATAGTAACTTACTGGGACCTATATAAAGCAACGTAAGGTAAATAAAAATTGCAATTTGAAGTCTAGCCATTATTTAATTTTCTTTTTCTCAAATACATGAGAATGAGTCAAAAATTTGGAATTCAATTTCTCTTCGAAATATTTTGAAACAGTTTACTTAGATTTGTGAGAATTTCTAGTAGATATCAAGAAGTTCAGATTGTTCTGATCCATCCAAATGTGCGATTAAATAATAGTAAATTACGAAATGAAATATATAAAAAAATAAAATTATATTATAATAATATTATTGTTATTATAGAATATTAATAAATATACTATTATATATGTTTGGTTTTCAGTAAATAGTTTAATTTAAGCAAACAGCTCGACTGGCTAATCGCCTCTATATAGTATATACATATATATTGTCTATCATCCATATGATCTAGACAAATATGCTGTTCGATTATTGATTACAAATTCACTATCCATTTTTAAAGAAATCGATTATTTACATAACATCTTTAACATCTATTAACCACCGCTTAAGAATTTATTTACATTTCCAGCTCTCAGCTGGAAATACAGATTAAGTAATCTGTATTACACTACACTCTGTATTAGATATTATGTTACAGCGGAATGTAAAATGTTGCTAAACATATTGCTACAAGTACAGCGGTTCCTCTTAGAGCGGTTCCTCTGCTGAAATCGGAGGCATTACAACGGCACTGTAGGTGGCACATCCAGCAATTTACTGGTATTCCATACGTATTAATTGATTCTTCTCCAATCGCATTACATATGCCGTCTTTCTCACTGCATACAGTATCATTTAAAGTACGTAATATATAAATGTATGCAATAAATCAAAACATTTTCCAATTTGGGAAAGAAATGCGCACTTACCAACAATTTTTTTATTGGAGCCCAGACATGCCTCCAATTTCGGGTTATCCGGATCACCTTTTTTTTTTTGTGAAATAGTTTAAGCTGATCGTCAGGATGCATGACCGATAGAAAATTTGGGCGAACTTTGCACTTTTCCAAATTTTCGCATTTGAAACAGATCGCTTCACCATTTACATCTGTAAAATTGAAGAAATTGAAGAAAAAACTGTATAAGTTGTAATTGTTCTATTTATTCCTTCTTAGTAACCTACTGGGAACTATGTACAGCAACGTCAGGTTTGAATATATGAAAATAAATATTGCAATTTTGAGTCCAGACATTATTCAACTTTTTCACAATACGTAATGAGAAAACAACTGAGAATATGTCCAAAATTTTCGATTATCAATATAAAATGAGAACTTTTAAATGTTTTTGAACAGTTTATCTATGTGATGTAGACAAACATTCTGTTCGATTATTGATTACAAATTCACTGTCTATTCAAATGAAACATATTATTTACATAGTTAAGATCTATTAACCTCCGTTTAAGAATTTATTTATATTTCCAGTATTAGATATTATGTTATACCGGAATGTAAAATGTTGCTAGACATATTGCTACCAGTATAGCGGGTTTTCTTAGAGCGGTTCCCTTACAAGCGCACTGTAGCTTGCACGACAAGCAATGTAATGGGATTCCAAACGTGTTCATTGATTCTTCTCCAATCGCATGACATATGCCGTCTTTCTCACTGCATACAGTATCATTTAAAATACCTAATATATAAATGTATGCAATAAATCAAAACATTTTCCAATTTGGGAAAGAAATGCGCACTTACCAACAATTTTTCTATCGGGGTTCAGACATGACTTCAATTTCGGGTTATCAGAATCATCTTCTTTTTTGCTAACTACTTTAGGCCTATCGTCAGGATCAGCGATCGATAGAAAATTTGGGCGAACTTGGCACTTTTCCAAACTGCTGCATTTGATACAGATCGCTTCACCATTTACATCTGTAAAATTGAAGACCAATATTGTATAAGTTATAATTGTTCCATTTCTTCTTTCTTAGTAACCTACTGGGAACTATGTACAGCAACGTCAGGTTCGAATATATGAAAATAAATATTGCAATTTTGAGTCCAGGCATTATTCAACTTTTTCACAATACGTAATGAGAAAACAACTGAGAATATGTCCAAAATTTTCGAATATCAATATAAAATGAGTACTCTTAAATGTTTTTGAACAGTTTACTTAGATTTGTAAGGATTTCAAATAATATATTATTACATTAGCAATATTAAATTATATTATTATTATTATTATTTTTTTTTTATCATTTTAGGAAATTTTATAATAACTATATTTTTCTGGGGTAGAATGAATCATTCAATTTAAGCAAACAAATTCACTGTCTATTCAAATGAAACATATTATTTACATAGTTAACATCTATTAACCTCCGTTTAAGAATTTATTTATATTTCCAGTATTAGATATTATGTTATACCGGAATGTAAAATGTTGCTAGACATATTGCTACCAGTATAGCGGGTTTTCTTAGAGCGGTTCCCTTACAAGCGCACTGTATCTTGCACGACAAGCAATGGAATCCAAACGTTTCCGTTGATTCTTCTCCAATCGCATGACATATGCCGTCTTTCTCAATGCATACAGTATCATTTAAAGTACCTAATATATAGATGTATGCAATAAATCAAAACATTTTCCAATTTGGGAAAGATATGCGCACTTACCAACAATTTTTTTATCGGGGCTCAGACATGACTTCAATTTCGGGTTATCAGAATCATCTTCTTTTTTGGGAACTACTTTTTGCCTATCGTCAGGATGCATGATCGATAGAAAATTTGGGCGAACTTGGCACTTTTCCAAACTGCTGCATTTGATACAGATCGCTTCACCATTTACATCTGTAAAATTGAAGACCAATATTGTATAAGTTATAATTGTTCCATTTCTTCGTTCTTAGTAACCTACTGGGAACTATGTAAAGCAACGTCAGGATCGAATATATGATAATAAATATTGCAATTTTGAGTCCAGACATTTTTCAACTTTTTCACAATACGTAATGAGAAAACAACTGAGAATAAGTCCAAAATTTTCGAACATCAATATAAAATGATAACTTTTATATATTTTTGAACAGTTTACTTAGATTTGTAAGGATTTCAAATAATATATTATTACGTTAGCAATATTAAATTATTTATAAGGAAATTTTATAATAATTATATTGAATAATTTAATTTAAGCAAACATCTTGACTGGCTAGTTACCTCTATAGTCACCGCCGCCTTGCACCTGCCGGGGAAAGTTCTGTGACGCCACCTGTGAACTAATTCAACTGCACTCAACGAGCTTGCGTAATTCCTTAGGTAAATTTATAATTACTGTAAGCAACTTGAAATAGTTACGCTAGCAATTGAAGTTCCGCCTTGGGCACGGTACTTCTCCTCGTGGTCCTGCTCCCACTGACTCTACTTGCCTCATTTCACAAAGCAGCAATTAGCTAGCAAATAAGCGCCTAGCAGATGCCCTATACCCTAATTATAGATCTTTAATTATATAATGCTGGTATTTTATTTTAAGTTCAATCATTGATATAACGAGAAATATCTACCTAAAAAAATGAAGAACTGAAACTTTTTCTAGTAATACTCTCTACAATATATTGGTTACTATAACTATCGATTTTGTCATATTCTTATCTAAAATATGACCTAAAACCAAGAAGGTTCCGCTTGCCAGTCCTTAATCTTTAAGTTTTAATTTTATATTCAGCCTGAAATCTAATCACTATATGCTCTAAATATCAAAAAATTGTATTTTATATCGATATTTATCGATTTACTTCAAGTTATATAACCATATTGAGATACAGATTGCAATGGGTTTTATAATACATTTTTCCCCTTATCTCACTCGATCTACTTTGCAATCACTAATAGTGCTCAAAATCGATTGTTATCGATATACCAAGTAAAACGTTTTTAAGCATTTACTACGAACTTCTCCAGCCTAGGCACAGTTTAATCATTCTTTATGAGTCCAGGGTATAATAATACAACAGCAAAAAATATATATATAAAAGAGAGCCAAGGTAAAAACTTGTATCAAGTTTTGTCTAGCAAACTGGCGTCGGGGCAATCTAATTTCCATTTGCACTGGGCACTGCACCCACAGTGCCCTTTACAGCCTCGGCAGTTACTAGCATTTTCATTAGTTTTCCATTTTCAAGCACTCTCACCTGGCCGACTGTAAAAGTTCTTTGCGCAATGAAGTGCCATTTTTGGGCGCCGGTTGCACGAAGTGCACTTCCTCATAGAGATAGAGAGCGTGAGAGAGAGAGAGAGAGAGAGAGAGAGAGAGAGACGGAGAGTGTGGGCGAATATATTCCGCACAAGTATTGCATTTTATTGATTTTAATGAAAATGCAATTAAAATTTTAGCATTCGATAAGAACGCTCGCCCAGTGCGCAGCATTAACAAGCCAAAGCAGCGCGGAGAACATGATTTATGTCATGTTTGACATTTTAATTATGCTCACAGCCAGCCATCCAAATATTTATAACAATATAAAAATATATATATATTATATGCATATATATACATTATTTTTAATCAAATTTCATCAGAGTTCTTGTTTTTCATAAATTATGCTGCTGCAGTCGACTGGGCATTTTGTTGGTGCATTATTAATGTTCAATTAAATGCATTAAATTATGCTTGTAAAACATTCAGTTTATGCACTTATAATGTACTCAATTGCGCTGTAATATATGTATATATTACAGTTTGTTTCTGTTTCAATATATAGACTCCAATATACATATGTACATGTGTATTTGCATGGTATGTGATCTGTCCACTTGTGCTCTCTCAATTCGTCAGTCTTTCACTCCTTGCTCGCAAATAACTGTTGACACTTTTCGTTGCTGCAAGTAAGTGTCTTTCACTCACACAATAAAAAGACTCAAATTGTTTTTGTAGCGTCTGGTTTCGATCGCTCGCGCTCTGAGCGAAACAGTTACTTCAGTCTTCGTTTCGCACAGATCGTTTGCTTGAGTTAAATGAAGCAAATTGTGTTTTGCGTATGTATGGGTAATCATTGCGTTCTCTTATGCATGAATGTATGCATGTATTTACATGCATACGAAAGCAAACTATCTTTTGCCGAGAGGTTTTGTGTGAGCGAATATCGTATTACTCTTTACGCGACACTCATTTAAGAGCGTCACACGAATGAGTCAATGCAAAGCGTTTGACCTAAGCCGATTCAAAATAAAACAAAGAGAGCCGCTCACACGATTGAGTGATAGCGTCTGTGTCTTTTAACAGTGAGCCGCTCAGAGCGAGTATCTGCACAATCTTTTCGGCAGCAGAACATATACGAAAAAACGATAAACTATCATTTATGAGATATGCTCTCACTCTCTCCTCTTTGCTTTCTCTGCACATTTACTTTGTTCGTATATTTTTCAGTCTTTAACTATTTTGATGGCCTTGTCACTTTAATATTAAATTCCTGAATTCCCCACTCTATTCGCTTTAAGCAATTGTCATCGTTCGCCGCATAAAAATCCAATTAATTTTTATATCGGACTCGTGTCAGTTTTTGCCATAATACAAAAGCAGCAGCAACAGCGGCAGCGGGATCCTGGCGTGTGGCCCAGCTAGGCGCAGCGCACAGGACATACGCAATTAGTCAACAAATTTAACACAGTTCATTGAACAAATTTCAACAAGGCAACCTAATGGCATAATTTGCCAGTCTCTTCCACTCCCACACACTCTCTGTCTGTCTCTCTCTCTCTCTCTGCTCACATGCCTGGGTCAATTCGTGTAATTGTTATGGGCACTGACATGAGAATGAAAATTACAAGCTGCTAAAGATTAATGATAAGAAATTCATTAATGAAGAAATAAAATTGCATATAAATTCGGATTCATGATGTGTTGATTACGATAGCCTGACCAAGCACTTACCTCCCTCTCCCTCTCTCTCTCTCTCTCTCTCTGTATCTCTCTCTTTCTCTCTGTATTTTGCTTTTACAGTATGATCTCTCTTATTCATGAGCTGTTTAAATTTCTGCTCTTTTGCATATTTACCTTGTTATTTTATTACGTGGCGGATATGAGCAGAGCAAGAGCAAGAAATAAAATAAAGATGAGACAGCAGATGAGACAGAGGCAAGTGGCGAGAGGCTGGGGCATAAACAGCGCGAGGAACATTGTCACAGCAGGAAGTCAAAAGTCAAATGTTTTTTATATGCAAAAATATTTCATTTCCTACAGCGACAAAATGAAACGAAATGTTAAATAATAATAAAAAAAAGAAGTATATATATATATATATAAATATATATATGTATATATGAAAAAAAGTGCGACAAAGTAAATTCGTTGTAAAGGAAAAAGTATCGGGATCCCAGTACAAGAAATGCAAATAAAAAACTGCAATAAAAATCTGTTTAACATGAACCAAGGGACGCACAAAAATCTACAGCTAGTCAGCCAGTCAGTCAGTTAGTCAGTCAGTCAGTCAGTCAGTCTGGTGCTCTGCCTTGCGCTTTGTCCTTGCTGCTTTGCCATAATACACTTTACAACTTATGAGTGCTAATAAAATTCACTCGCCATATCCTTGACAATTCACAAAAAGTGCGCCAAGGTGCGAGCAATGATAAAGACAGCAAAAGCAGCAACAACAGCAGCAGCTACGATAAGGTCGCCTTATGGACAGCATAAAATGCGATTTCATTTGTGTTTCGCCTGCTCTTCGTTTTTTACATCTTCTCCAAGTGGAACACTTGGCCGCACAATTTCTGCAATCATTTCGCAAAGGATTATGCCTGTTCGTTCTGGATTTGCATTCGAAATGTAACTTTGAGCCAAGTCCAATGAAAATATCTCAATAAATTTTCTTTTTTCTTTTTTAATTAACTTTTCTTTTTTTTTTTTTAAGTAAGCGCAACATTGTCCACTGCATGCTTTTTTCAGCTTATAAATTGCACGCTTTTATGGCAAGCTGAAAATGTTAAAGATGAAACTGATGAAGCAAGCAGGGCTCCATTCGGGTACGACTAAGGTAAAACACTGAACACCGTTTTTTTAAAGAAAATGCGATGCGACGACTATTAAATCTGATTATTTTAATTTTTTCTTGTTTAATTCTATTTATGTTCAACTTGTTAAGCTGTCAATTAGGTAGTAGAAAAATTGTTTAAATAAAAATAAATTATATAAAAAAAAATCTATTTATTTATTTATTTAATTATTATTGTTTGACAAATATTCTATATATATACATTTAAAAAATTTTTTTTTTTTGAATTTATTTAATATTTTCAATCTGTCTTAGGCGAATCTTTTAGCAAATCTTTAAACAATAACTATTAATAACAGGATGGTTTGAATATTTATTTATTTATTTAATTATTGTTGTTTGACAAATATTCTATATATATATACATGTATATATTTTTTATTTATTTATTTAATATTTTTAGGCGAATCTTTAAGTAAATCCTTAAACAATAACTATTAATATCCGTATGGCTTGAATTTCAACGAGATCAATCCATATATTTACATATTTACATATCAATAACTAAGTCTAATCTCTATTTGGCAAAACTAGTACGTGATTTAATCAAGTTTTCTGCTATTTTATGCTTAATATAAACTAATTTAAAAGAAAAATTGGATGGAAATCAGGTTATCTTCCGTCTATAGTTTTAAAATTTTTTATTTACCTTTCTTTGTGTATAACTTTTCACTTCAAATATAAAATAAAAGCACTGTAGATTTTTTTAAAAATTATAAATTACAATAGGAACATTTTATTTTAGAAGCACGTATAGACAGGGCTAAATAGCTGTAATCCTTAGTAGAACCGAAACGGTATCATATTAAATACTGCCAGACATATTACAGCAATCATGGCATCTTTTCTTAGGGTATTCGCCTCGTTGTGCTTGCCACGGCGAAAGATGCTTCCACGTGGACAAGAGCACATGATCATGCACGATGCACAGTGCATGCCGATATTCAGCTGATCTTCCGTGTATTCCGCTATTGTGTGGCACATGCCATCCTCGCCAGCCGAGCAAATGGTATCCGTTATATTGCCTCAAATGGAGTAGTGTATAGAGTAGTAGTAAAAAAATTGGATAATATATGAGAAAAAAGCGCAATTACCAGATATTTTGTAACCTGCTTTCAGACATATATCCATGTTACGGTTAGCCGGATCTTTTCCTGTCTTTTCGACTACCCTGTCCTTATCCACCGGCTTGGCGAACTTTAAAAAATTTTTCTGAACTTCACACTTTGCCAAAATGTGACAGTCGAAGCACCAAGCTTTGCCATTTACATCTGTCAGATTTTAATGTTTAATTATTGACTAATTATTATATTTTATTTAATTTATTTCTGCATTATGAAAGCTTACTGGGAGCTAAGTAAAGAAACGCAAAGGTTAAATATATGAAAATAAAAACCAAACTAGGCTGTCCAGCCATCGTTAAATTTGCTTAAAATAAAATTTAAGAAAACAATTTAAAACGTCTATAAAAAACCGAAATTTTATTCATTAAAGCTTCATTTAATGTCAGTTTGCTTAGATTTGTAAACTTTTATCATGACAGATGGGACTAAATCGACTCAGCTCAGCATATATTTTAACAATTACAATATTTATTAAATTATTATTATTTATTATCATTTTATCATTATTATTATATTACACTACTAAAATTTTGTAGATAAGTAATTTATTTTTATCATTATTATTATATTGTAATAAATTTAATAAAATTCCAGCATATAATTATAAATAAATTTAATAGACTACCTTCAAAAATTTAATTTCAATTATTTATATATAATTAAATTTTATATAATTCAATCATTGTTTCTTAATATTATGATATTTAAATAAATTTAATAAAATTCAAGCCACTTATTAAACTAATTTTAAAAACTTAATTTCAATTATTTATTTACTAATAATTATGTATTATATATGTAGTAAGTAAATGTTTGAATAACAAAATACATTGAATTAATTTTTAACTTATTAGAATAATTTAGAAAATTTAATTTCAATTATTTATTTACAATTAAATATTATATATGTATGTGAGTAGTAAGTAAATGTTTTAAAAGTGAAATGCATTGAATTAATTTTTATTTTATTTTTTATTTTCCTTAAGTTTTTATTTATATAGTATTATAACTATATTATCATAAATTTATAAGGCATTTTTTTTTTAATAGTTAATATATTTTTGTAGTGTTCGTTTAATTGTTTATTTTTAACAGCATTAAAAAATTATAATAGTTTTTTTTTTTTTTTTTTTTTTTTTTGCATAATTTTCTATTTTAAAATATTTATTTATTTCATATTTTATTTTATTTATTTACTTATTTCTTTATTTATTTTATTTTATTTTATTTTTTGCATAATTCTCTATTTTAAAATATTTTTTTAAATTTTATTTATTTATTATTATTATTATTATTATTATTTTTTTTTTTTTTTTTTCATAATTCTCAACTTTTGATATTGATATTTCCAGCTATTTTTGTTTAACGGTTAAACTGGCTTGCATGAAAAATTCCCATGAAATTTGTGTGTAAACTTCCATTGAAAACCTACTCAAAAACGGAGTTCGATTGAAACAAACAAGTTTGTAAAACAAAGTTCACCCCGAGAAAATCCCCAACAACAAAGAAAATCCTGCAATAAGTCATATTTCTATAAATAAACACGTATATATATATATATGTATATATGCATCTGGAGAATGCTAATCGCATGGCGACGTCTACCGCTGATGCTGCTCGTGCTGGCCCCACTGCAGCCGACACTGGCGATATGGTTTCCATGGTACTTTCATCGCTATGGCTTCGAGCCGCACAGCAGCCGACATGGCGCAGCTATAAATGTGCCACCATCAGCTGGCTCAGACAAAGCTGGCGCTCCTGCGGCCACGGGGGCAGATGCATCCACGAGCAAGCCAATCCAAGGTAGAGGCGAATCGGATGTATGTCCGCCTGGGTATCAGCTGAAGGAGAAGAACACAGCGACATGTCCGCCCGGCTATCAGTTGAAGGGCAAGGAGTCTGGCGTTGGCAAGAAAGCTCAGCTGTGCGATGATAATCCGCTGGTTATGCAGCTGGCACGGCTCTACGTGATTAGTCCGGAGCACATTGTGCTGCTGCTGGCGCAACCGATGCTCGTCGAGTCCTGCGAAGAGATATCCGATGTGCTGGACCACATAAGCAGCGCCACAAGCAATTGCATCGTTGCCGAGGACAACATCTACGGCAAGCTGGCTGAAGGTCTGAGCTACTACAAGTCGGAGGTCTGCGACGGTGTCAACCGAAAGCGGCAGGCCCAGCTCAACGAGGCCCACAACTGCCTCAAGGAGCTGCGCACCGACTTGATCGCGTGCGAGGGCCCCGCCGATTGGTATGAGAAGCGTAATGCGACCAAGGTCTGTCGGGCCTTCAATGATGTGCTCGACTGTTACTATACGCGCAGTGCCATGCTGTGCGGCCGGGACGCAGCTCGGCTGCTCAGATCCTTTGCCGGCGACAGCATGCAGCGAGCCATGATCAATAACTGTGAGGTGAAGAAGCGACTGCCCCGTGTCCCAGATGCCATGCCCGCATTCAGTGTGGCGTACACAACTGTGAATTCCTTGAACATTCTGTTGGCTTTTACCTTTATCATTTTTCTTGCATTATAATATACATATAACTGTATATATGTATAGGTTCATTCGATGGCGACACGCTGACCCTAGAAATCATTTATCAAATGCTTTGACTACAACTCGAGGGCCTTCTAATGCCAACTTAAGTGTTTCGCTACAGCGAGTAAATTTCAATAAATACCCAGCGGGCTTAAACTGTCGACAAAATAAGCCAATTTACCTACAACCCACAAACCCACACACATGCACACACACATTTGTTTGTGTGTGTGTATCAACCGCAGGACACATCTAGGATATATTCGGTTTTTGGCTTGAAGCTTGCCTACAAGCAAAACTCATCAATTATGTTGACGCGGACGGCAAATACATAAACGTGTGTGTGTGTGTGTGTGTGAACGAGTGTGTGTGTAAGTGTTGTTTTTGCTAATGACCCTGCTCTTAAGCCTTCAAGAACTTGCGGACAGTTATAGCCAGTTATCGGTCAGGCATTAGCCTCTAATAGCCTGACAGCTTATTAATCTATGGCTAAATTTAATATAGAGACACATCTATATTGACCTGAGCTGAGAATTAATGTATGTATATAACGGTATTTCTCTTAATAATATAAAAATATTTATATATGTATATTTAAATCATAAGTACATATTTTTCATTATTTTAATTTGATTTTAAAGTTTTATTTAGTTTATTTAAATATTTATATTATATTAATATATATTATTATATTGCATATTATGATTATATTATATTATTATATATTATTATTATTATATTAGATTATTATATATTATTATATTATTACATATTATTTATTATGTATATGTCGAATCGCAAGTAGTATTAATATATTGACGCGCACTGTAATTGTGCTTTCTACCTACTTGCTTATTTCCCTTTTTGCATGCCTTCGCACTTGTGTGTGTGTGAGTTGAGCCTGTGTGTTCGATGCCCTTGAACAAAGAATGTTCTACGTATGACAAGGTATGGTGATTGTTTTGGTCTCACACGAGCGCAGCATGCATGGTGAAGTTGTTAAGAGTATTAAGAGTGCAGCATGTGAATGCGAATGGTTTTGCTATTTTGTGTGTTTCGCGACTGTTGTAATAGCCGAGTATGCTTTGTAGGCTGGAAAAGTCCCGTTGTAGCGGGACGACAGCGTATGTAGCTGTCGTCGAGTGTGGTTCGGTGGTAGGCACAAGAAATGAGTGAGACAAAGAATTCAGAATCGTTTGAGAAGTGGACGGCCACCGAAACTCGCTGCGCTAAGGGATACTGTGTTTGTTTTGTGCTTTAACATACATATGTTTATTTCTATATACTGCATATCAATTATTTATAATCATAGAAAATAATCATATTTTATTTTTATTTGAAATATATTTATAATTTTTATATTACATACATTTTTCATTATTTTAATTTATTTGATTTTCAAGTATTATTTAGCATATTTAAATATTCATATTATTAATAGATTTATATTTTCATATTATATTATTATATATTATTATTTATTTAGTATATTTAAATATATATATTTTATTATTTTATTATATTTATTATATATTCAATTTATTTTAATTTCTTTAATTCAAAACTCTTTCGATTTACAAATTTTGCTTAACTTTGTAAATATCTGCAGTTAGTCCATTCATTTATATTTAATATACATATATTTATTTACATACAATATATTTCATATCACGTATCTGCATCATCTACTACTATTTTGAATCCCCTGCATTCCCTTACAAATAAAACGAGATATTCAGGTGTAAAAGTATTTAATTTGAGTGTTAGGTATGTTGATATATAGATGAAATTAGTGTTTCAAAGATGCAGCCCATGTATAGCAGTCAGGAATATTGGGGGAACTAAAGAAAGGAGCGTTACATATAATATGAATAAATCCAGAAACACGAAATGTACTCACTGTGACGACCTCTTGGCCAAAAGTATAGCTGAGTGTACGACGTATGCGGAGTGTACAGAGTGTAAGGAGTGTAGGGCGTGTAGGGCGTGTAGGGTGTGAACGGAAAGTACGGCGCGTACAACAATAGTGTGTGTGTGTGTGTGTGTGTGTGTGTGTGTGTGTATTAGATCATAGTGTTGTATTAGTGTTGGAGTTGGGATTTTTTTCGAGTTTATGCGGATTAACACTGTGTGTGTGTGTGTATAGCTGAGTTCTGAGATGGAATGGATAGAGACAGTGTGTAGAGCGCATTTTGAGTGGAGCGCACCTCCCACATTGTTAGCGTTGCCGTCCCTTGCGAATGAAATGATATTAATTAAATAGATTTTATTATTGATTACACTTTGTATACTTACATATAGGAATATGCCAATTGGTCCTTTTTATATTATTTTTTATTTTACATTTTTATTCATTTTATTTTTGTTTTTGGTTTTTTTTTTTATATTTTATTTAGTTACTATATATATAACTTTCACTTTTCACTTATACTAAAATATGTTTCAAGCAGGGGTGTGTAAAATTTTTTTTTTTCGTTTTTCATTTTTAAATTTTTTTTGTACTTGTTTTTTTTTTTTTTAGAAAATTTTGGAATGTTTTTTACAGCTCCTACTGCTAGGAGCTGCGATTGTGTACTGACGATATGTTCGAAGTATGGAGACCCATATGCCGTTCAAATTTTCCAGCTCCAGTCAAGGCCTCCTTTGATGTTACAAATTTTTGTATATGAATGATTGATAAACAATATGAATGAGTGTGGCTTATAATATATTTAATTGTATCTCTTACCAACTAGTAAGTACTATTTTTAAATTCAATTTAGAGAGCTGAAATTAATTTAAATAAAATTAAAATAATATAATTATAATTGTAGATTTTTTTTTTTAGATAACTGAAATTAATTAAAATAAAACTAAAATCAATATAATTATAAGTGTAGGTTTTTTTCATATAACTGCAATTAGTTTAAATAAAATTAAAATCAAATATAAGCAATATAATTATAATTATAGATTTTTGTTGGATAACTGAAAATAATTAAAAGAAAAAACCAAAACCAAATATAAACAATATAATTATAATTTTTTTAGATAACTGCAATTAGTTTATATAAAACTAAAATCAATTATGATTAACATAATAATAATTGTAGTTTTTTTTGTAAATAACTGAAAATAATTGAAATAATATTAATCAATATAATAATCAATATAATCAATATAATAAAAATTGTAAATTATTTTCTATCTAATTTTATATAATATTAGTTATGTAAAGATTTTTCCATGGAAGCCAGGAACAATGATCGGTCAGAAGGACATACAGAGATGACCAGATCCCCTTTGTCATGCTGAAGAAAATAAGTATGTGAGCTCTATGTATATATATGTAACTGTTTCATACATTTTAGCCAAGCCCTCATTTACAAATATTTCCTCATTTTCAATGGTTTTAGAGTAAAACAAAAACATATATTTTATTAAATTAAATTTTATTAAATTTAACTTTTATTAAATTTAATTTTTATTGAATTTAACTTTCATTAAATTTAACTTTTATTAAATTAAATATTATTAAAATAAATTTTGTATGCCTAAGAAGCAATTAATCATCAATTAATATAGTTTCAAATAGTTTAACTTTGCCTTGACTTATATGAAAACTGTTTTTTTTTTTTTTTCAGAATATGCGCATAAATTTCAAATATTTTCACAATTGTCGTTATGAAAGATTTAGTGGATGTCACAGCTAATAAAAGTTATGAAGTCGATGCACAAATTTAATGTCATAATTATACAAACATACACACACACGCACACACACATACACGCACACACACTTACACTCACCCACACAGTGAGCTGATAGCTGCAGCACATAAAGTGAACAGAGGAGACAAAAATTCTAGACACACGCAACGCAGTGGGAGTGTGGAGCTCCCACAGAAAGCCAAAGGGGGTGGCAAAGGGGTAGCCAATGGCGCCTGTTTGTTGTCGCCAACAGCAGTTGTTGTTGTTGTTACGGTTGTTGTTGTTGTCTAGTCCATTAAAAGCGAGCGCTGCTTGGTTCGTTGGCGCCAACGAGACGCTCAAAATAAAAAGCAGATTGTTCGCAAACAAAACACGGGCACATTTCAATGCTTTTTACCTGTTAGCTCTTACCTGTAAATACATTGGGGCAAATAGAGAGACAGAGAGACAGACAGAGAGACAGACAGCCAGATGGGCTGACAGCCGGCTGCTGTCGCCTGGCATAGATAAAATATCTTTTTGTTTTCAACCGCATAAAAATAAGTGGAACCTCAACCCAGGTACTCCAGGTACAGTACTCTCTTACATATGTGACTTTTCTGCTTTGTGCAATTGATAATAAACACGCGCTGGCCGAGCGATTGACCCCAAAAAAACTTGGTCAGGTAAATGTCAGTCGAGTATGCGCCACTGAGCGTATACGCAATGTGATTCGTGAGTGTGCGTGAGTGTGTTAATTTGGCATTGAGTAACGTATGTTAAGCAAATTATATTTAAATTAATGCCAATTAAGCTATAAATGCCAAATATTTGCAATCGAATGCAGCGTGCATAAATTAAGCGGATAGCAGTGCGTATACGTAATGCGCTGAACGTATGCAAAACATTTGATTAAATACTGTTTTCATTCTTTATTGGTATCAGATCAGGTGTAAAAGTTTTTAAAAATTGACTACGTTTTTCTGTTGTTGTTGCAGTTAGCAAATGCAAACAGAAATTGCTTTAGAAACAACATTATTAAGTTGTAATTTATTGCAGCTCAGCCTTCAGTAAATTTGCACAATTTACTTTCACCTTCTACACCTTATAATTTAACCATCAATTCAGTTACCGCATCACGAGCCAAACCTTTTTCTTGCCATTCGCATTGACATTCAAATGCCACAGCACGTTCTCGAGCCCATCAACGAAATAGGGAAAGAAAGAAACGACGAAAGATTGAGCATATTTAATAAGTTGACAAAACATATTTCACCACGCACAAATGCGTCAGGTTTACGCTGCGTGCTGCTTCTTCTTCTTCACACACACACATATGTCTGGCATCATTATTAACAGATTTTTGGGTGCGACGCACGCACAGCGCACTGGGGCACGGCTTGGTCTAACCCGATTGTGTGTGGGACAGTGTTATTGACGTCTATTTCAATATTTATAAACAGCCAAAAACCAAAAACTGTATTATGCATGTCAAATAATAATAAATGGCATCGGGCATTGCGAAACGTGTTCGACTTTAAAAACCAACCAAAACTTTATCAAATTCAATTTTACAACAACTGAGTGTATGTGTGTGTGTGTGCGTGTGCTCTGTGAGTGTTGACTGATTTGGTTCATTGCAATTTTTCGGCCTTTAGCAGCAAGGGACAAGCGATGCAGCTGACAGGCGTAAATTCGAGAGGGTGATTGAGGCAGGGGGTGGGAGGGCGAAACTTAGTGCTCTGTGGACATAAATGCCACAGCATTGCAACTGACACTAAGACTCAGTGCCTGGTTGGGCAACTAATAAGCGTGCTGCCCGAGGTGAGCCACAAGCAGTGGCAGGCAGACAAATGGCCGGACGTGCAGCTGGTCAGCATCTCGAGTGGGTTAAAGCCAGACGGTTTTCGCACTCTCTCTATCTATCTGCCACTCTCTCCCTCACACACTTTTAAGGACTGTCTAGAATGCAGGCAAATTAAACCCATATCAAACTAAGAGCATTAAACCTTGATAGGGCAAACTAAAGAGCATCAATGCTACACTAAAAAAAAAAGAAAAATACGTAATGCGCAGATCATATAAATAGGTCTATTTGAGCTAGCTGCTTTGCATCAACTCAATTTGTATTTTAAATTTTTATAATAAAAGCTAAGTCATAACTCTTATTTTGTATCTCTATAATAATAATAATAATAATAATAATAATAATAATAATAATAATAATAATAATAATAATAATATATAAAATATATAATAATAATAATAAGAATTATGATTTAATTAAAAAAAAAAAAAAATATATATATATATATATATATATATATATATACAATGGTTCACAGCTTATTTCAACCAGCACCTCAATAAAAGTTTGTATGTCTATAAAATCTAAACTATTTGAGATATCGAAGAAATTTAAACGCAGATTGTTAGTGTGATGTTTAAACTAATACAAAATTAAACCATTTATTTTTAAAATATTTTTTTAATATTTAATTATGCTCAAAAAATAAAAAATGAGACCAAAACAGTTCCACAGCTTATTTCAACCACTTATGAAAAAAATTATTAAAATTAAGTGTTTATTAAAAAAAAAGTTAATATTTTGTGTGACCACCCTTTTGGTTAACTATCATTTTAAGCCTTTTTGGGATAGATTCCACCAACTTTTTGGTGACTTCTGGAGTAATTTTATCCCACTCCTCAACCAATACAGCTTTAAGGTGTGCTTTGTTCGATATTTTGTATTTTTGAATGTTTATTCGTATGGAACAAAATAAAAAGTATTAATTATTTTTTGAGTATAAAAAAAATATTTAATTATTAAAAATAAATGTACAACAAATAATTTTAAAAAATTTTCAATTATTAAAATTAATTTTATAATAAAAATAAAAAATAATTATTATAGAATTGATTTTTGATTAGTATTATAAAAATTTATTTTAATAACATATTTTTGTTTTTCATTACTCAAAAAATAATTAATACTTTTTTATTTTTTTCCATAAAAATTATAAGTGTTACGTTCCCTAAAAAAAAATAAAAAAAAAATAAATAAAATTAATAAATAAAAGTGCGAATATAAATTCCATCTAAAACTCATGAAGAAGTATATGAATATTTTAAGAATGTTACGAAAGATTTATTATTCACTAAACAGCTAAAGATGCAACGAATTTGAATTTTTATTTTATTTATATCAAAAACAAAGCAGCAAAATATATAGATTATTCATTTAATATACAATAAATGCTACTTTATTTAATAATTTATATCTTTTATATATTTTCGATTAAACAAAAATTACATACATTCAAGAAAACCATTTTACCCTGATTTCCCATTTTCAGTGGGTTCGGGGTATACGATATTAAAGATGAAGGAGATAATATTTTATATCTGAATTTAGATAACTCTCAGCTTTGAACTCTACATACGGACAGACGGATAAAAAGACAGACAGCCGGTCGAAATCAATCTGCCACGCCTCCTTCTGTGTGTACTTACATGAAACATTCATTCATTCACATAATAATATTTAGTTAGTAGTTGGCTTAGTCCGTATTGAATTATTGAATATAGATCTGAAAACTTTTCTAAACTTTCGACTCGTAAAGAAAATTTAACTAATCACAAAATGAATACGCAACTCAATGAGTTTGATACCGTGATGGAACAGATTGGTATGGACTTTTGCATAATACAAAATATATTCCTAATAATATGTCTCAATAGGATTTGGTAAAGTTCATTGTTATGTAATGCTTACTTTGGGCTTGCTACAGATGTTAACCATACATGAAACAATGGGAATGGGTATTATTGCACCTTCCGCGGTATGCGATCTCCGTATGAGTCTTGTACAGTTGTCGACAATATCAGCTGCGGCTTTTTTGGGTATCATATGCTCCTCTTACTTCTGGGGCTATATTACGGACAAAATGGGTCGTCGATGGATTCTATTACACACTATATCCATTAGTAATTTGTGTTCGATAATTTCAATGTTTATGGTCAGCTTTACCAGTTTTTTTGTAATGCGATTTCTCACAGGTATATTGTAAGTATGTTTGAATTTTAGGTTCATCGGTTATTTACTAAAAGTATATACATATATAAGTGCAGTGTTGCTGGTCCGAGTTTTGTAGCAGTTACCTATCTCAGCGAATTTTGCAACAAACAAATTTTAGCACGCACTGTAACGCACATGTATATGTTTACAGGCTTCGCAATGTTCTACTGTCCATCCTGGGCGACTCTCTTTCTTTCGTCAAGTTTCATGGATTTCGAAGTGGATTTAGTGGGTAGACTAACGCTTCGTCCCTGGCGACTTCTCGGTTGCTTGTTTATGTTGCCGGGGGTTATAGCCTTTGTTTTATTACTTTACATGCCAGAAAGTCCTAAATTTCTATTTATGATTGGTGATACAAAGCGTGCATTAGCAGTTATGGATTGGATAAGTATTAAGAACACTGGCCGCCCTCTAAGTCCAGAGCAGGTAGTGCTAATGCAAAAATTTCAGGAATCGTCTGACGTTAGACGCCACAAACGCACTAGTAACATTATGCAAACTATGCTTAATGACGCCATGCCGCTGTTTCGTAAACCCTATGTTGGCTTTTATGTTGGAAGTTGCTCAGTTATGTTTAGTCTCGGATTGGTGTAAGTTATTGATGGTGTGAAAACTTGTGAAATCAATTAAAGTAAAGCCTGTCTGACCTATTTAGCGCCAATGGCTTAGGTATTTGGTATACGGCAATGCGAAATCGAACAAATATGCGTCTGGACAGCAAAGCGGATATGACATTTTGTAAAATTCTCTTTAGCACGAGACCAAACGACATTGAAGATAGTGAGCCGGACCTGATTGTTGTAAGATTGTTGTCATTAGAATTTGTAATGGTTTTTATTTGAGCTGATGCCTAAAACTTACAGGCATGTAACGATGGCTTTATTGGTTTCAATGACTCACTTATATTGGGCCTCACCTATATAATTCTCTACAACATTTGTTGGTTTATGCTTTTCTTTTTACCTCGCAAAGCTATGTTCATTGCTGCATTAATCATTTCATCCTCCTGCGGCTTTGCACTAATTTTTGTGATTGGCCGGTGGCCACAGCTTTTTTCATTTGTATTATTTATCGCTCTACCTGGTGTGGTCATCAGCTTGTTGGGTGGTGCACTCCTCGAATTTGTGCCAACATATTTGCGTGCTAAGGCGTTATGCATCAGTTTGATGTGGTGTCGCTGGGGTGCAGTAGTCGGAACTACTATCGTGGGTGTCTATATTGAGAAAAGCTGTGAGATGACCATTCTTGTGATTGCCATCTTTCCGATGCGTAAGATCATATTGTAAATCATTAACATGCATATTTTATATATATTTTTTGATTGCAGTTTCAGCCAGTATTGAGGGATTTTTGCCGCTGTAGAATGTTAACGAAATTAATGAAAGTTAAAATTTATTTAACTATATAATATTTAGATATATCACAACATTTCGGAGGCATTATGTACAGAAATCAAAAGGCAGCAACAAAATTTAAATAAGACACAAATAATGTACATCATCAATAAATAACAAGTAAGAGCGTTACAATCGGGCACTACCGACTGCGGAATACTCATTCATACAATACTTTTTCAATATTTTTTCTCAAATTGCCACGCCCCTACACCGCATATTTGACAAAATTTCGATGCTTACGCTCCAAAAATGTTAAAATTACAGGCTATTTTTTTTTATATTCGATTCGAATGAAAACTTTAATCAAATGAGGCGGAATTTTGGGCCTGACAGACAGCCAGGCTAGCTAGCCCGTCGGGTTGCGGGCAACTTTTGTGGTTCAGTTGGGTGCGCTGCCATGGCACTTATTTAATTTATAATCAAATCAAAAAGCGGCCAAGCCAAGTCAATAAAAGTCAGGGCAAAGTGCGAGCACAAAAACTTTGATTATTGGACATTCAAATTGCCTCAAGCATGAATTATGTGCGGGTCCTAGAAGCACAAATGTTTGCACATTGTTGTTGTTGTTGTTGCTGTTGCTGTTGTTTGTCCTATTGAAATACTTGGAAATGAAAGTAAATAAGCGTAAAGATTCGCTTAGTGAGTCTCGATGCGTAATGCGAATGCCACAATTGTTTAATGATAAGTAAATTTAACTTTTGCTCAGCTCTCAAGTTTACATTTCTACGCATTTATTTTCAATATGCGAAGGCGAACATTTTGCGGTTTTCGCCAATCTTAAATGAAACTTATTTTGTGTGCTTCCATTTGGCCATAAATTAACAGTTGCGGCCAGGCCAAAGAATTATGGCATACAATCCACTCGCTGTGGGTGCGTTTATGAGTGTGTGAGTGTGAGTGAGTGTGAGTGGTAGTAATTTAGAATATTCACAAAGTGAAAAGTACAAGTGAAACATAAAGGAAATATAAACATTTTCAATTATATTTTGATAGGTTGCCTTTAAGAGCTCTTAAAGTTTCTAGTTAAAATGAAACCCAGTAAAAAATTATAAAATTTAAATTAGATATTGCTGAAATTTGTAAGTGATCAATTTAAGTGGAATCTAAAACAAGATATTAAACTTAAAATTGAGCTGGAATCCTCTGAATATTCCATTGATGTCTGTACAAATCGAAGCAAACTGTTTATACAGAAATAAAATTCCGGCTTTTTAAAAATAATTTTCCCTATTAGGTATTATATCAAATTCGATGGTGGATAGATTACAAATTCCGCATTTTATTTTCATATACTTAAGCCTTGCATTTTTTTACTTAGTGCCCAGTAAGCTTCCATAGAGAGTAAATAAACAAGCGAACCAAATTGAATGGCTGAAAATTAACTATTACAGATGTCAATGGCGAAGCTTCGTGTTTCCAGTGCAATGAATTGGCTAACTGCAAAGTTCCCACAACTTTTCTAAAGTACGTTAATGTAAAGGACGAGGGCAAGGTAGTTAGAAAGACAGCTGGTGATACCTCTAACCCGAAAATGGATAGCTGTCTGAGTCCTGGTCACAAAATATCTGGTAAGTGCGCATTTCACATATCATTTCATATATCAGACAACCTATACCTTTTCAGGCTCTGTAGTGAATACCATATGCTCTGGTAGCGTGGATGGTGCGTGTCACGCAATCGGTGCAGCGTCACAAAACCCGAAGGTTGCAGCTCTACATTGCAAAGTCTGTGACAAACATTGTCATTGTCGTGAAAAACGCGACGGCGGCAGCAATGAGAAAGGCAAGGGAAACGCTCTAAAAGAAAACGCTTCAATTGTAACAATATGTCTGGCAGCCTTTTATATTCTGTTTAATATATTTACATTTGCGAAATAGGGCAAAGAGTATTTAGCAATCTATACTTGCTTCTGCATATCTACCTGATCTTGATTATAACCCTCATAGTACTCATATGTGAAAGTTCTTTTGCTTGACCTAGTCACGTATTCCCGCCTTGTTTGCATTATCATATATACAGTCTCTCATAAAGATATTAATAAAATAAAGCTGCTATGAATTTATTTATGATTTATCTTATATGAAAAAATTAATAAAATTATATAAATTATACAAATACGAAAATAATATATGCATATATAAATAAAAATATATAAATTTATAAATAAAAAGTAAATTCTTTTAAAGATATAAAATAATAATATATATAAATAAAAATATGAATTTTCTCTAAGTATTGCTTCCAAATATTTTTGTGCTAAGTATTTCCTTCTTCTTCTAAGTATTTCCTCTACTTATTTCCTTTACGTAATTCATTTACGTAATTTCTCTACGTAGTTTCTCCACGCAGTTCCTCTACGTCTTTAATGCGCTGACCCCCAGCAGGCCTGGACGACTGAAGAAATTCTGCAGCTGCTGCCGTTTATATACGGCCACTTTTACTCAAGCGCTGTCTCTCTCATTGCAGTCGAGCTTCAAGTGAGCAATGGGAACGCTCTCTGCTGCTGTGAGCATTCTAGCTTCGTTTTGCCTAAATACAAATACCAAATGAGAACTGCTCTACATACACATAGACAACTTTAACGATCTTCTGCACTTCTTCTCTCTTTGCTTTTATTTTTACTCAAGTGCTGTCTCTCTCGTTGCAGTTGAGCTTCAAGAGAGCAATGGGAACGCTCTCTGCTGCTGTGAGCATTCTAGCTTCGTTTTACCTAAATACAAATACCAAATGAGAGCTGCTGCATACACATACATAGACAACTTTTATACTCTTATACAATTCTTCTCTCCTTGCTATTACTTTTACTCAAGTACTGTATGCGTGCGTGCCCATGTGTGTTTATGAATGTGTGTGTGTTTGTGTGTGTGTGTCAGAAAGACGCTACTCAAACAAATATTTACTTTGTCAATGTTATGTTGTTGTTAATGTATATGCTATGCTATTCTTTTTTTTTTTTTTATTTTGATTTTTAATATATGAAAAAATTATTATTTATTTAATTTGTATTATTCAAACAAAATTGCAAAGTCGCTCACATTAAAACAATAAAAATGAATACAAATAAATAAGTAAATAAATAAATAAATAAATAAGTAAATAAATAAATAAAAAAAAAAAATAAATAAATAAATAAATGAGTAAATAAATTAATAAATATATAAATAAATAAATAAGTAAATCAATAAATAAATGAATGAATGAATAAGTAATTAAATAAATCAATCAATCAATAAATAAATAAATAAATAAATGAATTACTAAATAAATAAAATACAATAAATTAAATACATAAATTTGCTTATTTTGTTAACTTTCTGAATGCACAACACCAGGCGCGTAACCAGAAATTTTTTTCGGGGGGGTGGGTGGGGGGGGGTTTTCAGCAAATATTAAATAGACATATTCGTACTTAATAATATAAAAATTTCAAATTTTTTTTTCTACAAAAGAATGTCTATTTTCCGCCATTTCGTTCTACAATAAATAAAGTAATTATTTTATTACAAAAGTTATCTTTCCAAATTTTCGACTATTTCGGAGGGGATTTGAACCCCCGAAACCCCCCCCCCCTGTAAACGCGCATGGCAACATTTTTTGGAAGAATTGAGCACACATTCATAGTCAATTATAAGGTTAGGACGTCTATATAGCGAGCAAATAAGATAAATACTTCCAGCAGTTTCAAAGATGTCTTTGGCATAGATGTTCCTTACATCGAGTCTTGTAGCAGTCAGCTTTTGTCAGGCAGCTGCCTTACCTCAAGTTTCAAGTTTTATTTTTGCAACATTCATTGGAAGAATTGAGCACACATTCATAGTCAATTATAAGGCTAGGACGTCTATTTAGCGAGCAAATAAGATAAATACTTCCAGCAGTTTCAAAGATGTCTTTGGCATAGATGTTCCTTACATCGAGTCTTGTAGCAGTCAGCTTTTGTCAGGCAGCTGCCTTACCTCAAGTTTCAAGTTTTATTTTTGCAACATTCATTGGAAGAATTGAGCACACATTCATAGTTAATTATAAGGCTAGGACGTCTATTTAGCGAGCAAATAAGATAAATACTTCCAGCAGTTTCAAAGATGCCAAAGATGGCATAGATGTTCCTTACATCGAGTCTTGTAGCAGTCAGCTTTTGTCAGGCAGCTGCCTTAACTCAAGTTTCAAGTTTTATTTTTGCAACATTCATTGGAAGAATTGAGCACACATTCATAGTCAATTATAAGGCTAGGACGTCTATTTAGCGAGCAAATAAGATAAATACTTCCAGCAGTTTCAAAGATGTCTTTGGCATAGATGTTCCTTACATCGAGTCTTGTAGCAGTCAGCTTTTGTCAGGCAGCTGCCTTAACTCAAGTTTCAAGTTTTATTTTTGCAACATTCATTGGAAGAATTGAGCACACATTCATAGTCAATTATAAGGCTAGGACGTCTATTTAGCGAGCAAATAAGATAAATACTTCCAGCAGTTTCAAAGATGTCTTTGGCATAGATGTTCCTTATATCGAGTCTTGTAGCAGTCAGCTTTTGTCAGGCAGCTGCCTTAACTCAAGTTTCAAGTTTTATTTTTGCGACATTCATTGGAAGATTTGAGCACACATTCATAGTCAATTATAAGGCTAGGACGTCTATTTAGCGAGCAAATAAGATAAATACTTCCAGCAGTTTCAAAGATGTCTTTGGCATAGATGTTCCTTACATCGAGTCTTGTAGCAGTCAGCTTTTGTCAGGCAGCTGCCTTAACTCAAGTTTCAAGTTTTATTTTTGCGACATTCATTGGAAGATTTGAGCACACATTCATAGTCAATTATAAGGCTAGGACGTCTATTTAGCGAGCAAATAAGATAAATACTTCCAGCAGTTTCAAAGATGTCTTTGGCATAGATGTTCCTTACATCGAGTCATGTAGCAGTCAGCTTTTGTCAGGCAGCTGCCTTAACTCAAGTTTCAAGTTTTATTTTTGCAACATTCATTGGAAGAATTGAGCACACATTCATAGTCAATTATAAGGCTAGGACGTCTATTTAGCGAGCAAATAAGATAAATACTTCCAGCAGTTTCAATGATGTCTTTGGCATAGATGTTCCTTACATCGAGTCTTGTAGCAGTCAGCTTTTGTCAGGCAGCTGCCTTAACTCAAGTTTCAAGTTTTATTTTTGCAACATTCATTGGAAGAATTGAGCACACATTCATAGTCAATTATAAGGCTAGGACGTCTATTTAGCGAGCAAATAAGATAAATACTTCCAGCAGTTTCAAAAATGCCAAAGATGGCATAGATGTTCCTTACATCGAGTCTTGTAGCAGTCAGCTTTTGTCAGGCAGCTGCCTTAACTCAAGTTTCAAGTTTTATTTTTGCAACATTCATTGGAAGAATTGAGCACACATTCATAGTCAATTATAAGGCTAGGACGTCTATTTAGCGAGCAAATAAGATAAATACTTCCAGCAGTTTCAAAGATGTCTTTGGCATAGATGTTCCTTATATCGAGTCTTGTAGCAGTCAGCTTTTGTCAGGCAGCTGCCTTAACTCAAGTTTCAAGTTTTATTTTTGCGACATTCATTGGAAGAATTGAGCACACATTCATAGTCAATTATAAGGCTAGGACGTCTATTTAGCGAGCAAATAAGATAAATACTTCCAGCAGTTTCAAAGATGTCTTTGGCATAGATGTTCCTTATATCGAGTCTTGTAGCAGTCAGCTTTTGTCAGGCAGCTGCCTTAACTCAAGTTTCAAGTTTTATTTTTGCGACATTCATTGGAAGATTTGAGCACACATTCATAGTCAATTATAAGGCTAGGACGTCTATTTAGCGAGCAAATAAGATAAATACTTCCAGCAGTTTCAAAGATGTCTTTGGCATAGATGTTCCTTACATCGAGTCTTGTAGCAGTCAGCTTTTGTCAGGCAGCTGCCTTAACTCAAGTTTCAAGTTTTATTTTTGCGACATTCATTGGAAGATTTGAGCACACATTCATAGTCAATTATAAGGCTAGGACGTCTATTTAGCGAGCAAATAAGATAAATACTTCCAGCAGTTTCAAAGATGTCTTTGGCATAGATGTTCCTTACATCGAGTCATGTAGCAGTCAGCTTTTGTCAGGCAGCTGCCTTAACTCAAGTTTCAAGTTTTATTTTTGCAACATTCATTGGAAGAATTGAGCACACATTCATAGTCAATTATAAGGCTAGGACGTCTATTTAGCGAGCAAATAAGATAAATACTTCCAGCAGTTTCAATGATGTCTTTGGCATAGATGTTCCTTACATCGAGTCTTGTAGCAGTCAGCTTTTGTCAGGCAGCTGCCTTAACTCAAGTTTCAAGTTTTATTTTTGCAACATTCATTGGAAGAATTGAGCACACATTCATAGTCAATTATAAGGCTAGGACGTCTATTTAGCGAGCAAATAAGATAAATACTTCCAGCAGTTTCAAAAATGCCAAAGATGGCATAGATGTTCCTTACATCGAGTCTTGTAGCAGTCAGCTTTTGTCAGGCAGCTGCCTTAACTCAAGTTTCAAGTTTTATTTTTGCAACATTCATTGGAAGAATTGAGCACACATTCATAGTCAATTATAAGGCTAGGACGTCTATTTAGCGAGCAAATAAGATAAATACTTCCAGCAGTTTCAATGATGTCTTTGGCATAGATGTTCCTTACATCGAGTCTTGTAGCAGTCAGCTTTTGTCAGGCAGCTGCCTTAACTCAAGTTTCAAGTTTTATTTTTGCAACATTCATTGGAAGAATTGAGCACACATTCATAGTCAATTATAAGGCTAGGACGTCTATTTAGCGAGCAAATAAGATAAATACTTCCAGCAGTTTCAAAGATGTCTTTGGCATAGATGTTCCTTATATCGAGTCTTGTAGCAGTCAGCTTTTGTCAGGCAGCTGCCTTAACTCAAGTTTCAAGTTTTATTTTTGCGACATTCATTGGAAGAATTGAGCACACATTCATAGTCAATTATAAGGCTAGGACGTCTATTTAGCGAGCAAATAAGATAAATACTTCCAGCAGTTTCAAAGATGTCTTTGGATAGATGTTCCTTACATCGAGTCATGTAGCAGTCAGCTTTTGTCAGGCAGCTGCCTTAACTCAAGTTTCAAGTTTTATTTTTGCGACATTCATTGGAAGATTTGAGCACACATTCATAGTCAATTATAAGGCTAGGACGTCTATTTAGCGAGCAAATAAGATAAATACTTCCAGCAGTTTCAAAGATGTCTTTGGCATAGATGTTCCTTACATCGAGTCTTGTGGCAGTCAGCTTTTGTCAGGCAGCTGCCTTAACTCAAGTTTCAAGTTTTATTTTTGCGACATTCATTGGAAGATTTGAGCACACATTCATAGTCAATTATAAGGCTAGGACGTCTATTTAGCGAGCAAATAAGATAAATACTTCCAGCAGTTTCAAAGATGTCTTTGGCATAGATGTTCCTTACATCGAGTCATGTAGCAGTCAGCTTTTGTCAGGCAGCTGCCTTAACTCAAGTTTCAAGTTTTATTTTTGCAACATTCATTGGAAGAATTGAGCACACATTCATAGTCAATTATAAGGCTAGGACGTCTATTTAGCGAGCAAATAAGATAAATACTTCCAGCAGTTTCAAAAATGCCAAAGATGGCATAGATGTTCCTTACATCGAGTCTTGTAGCAGTCAGCTTTTGTCAGGCAGCTGCCTTAACTCAAGTTTCAAGTTTTATTTTTGCGACATTCATTGGAAGATTTGAGCACACATTCATAGTCAATTATAAGGCTAGGACGTCTATTTAGCGAGCAAATAAGATAAATACTTCCAGCAGTTTCAAAGATGTCTTTGGCATAGATGTTCCTTACATCGAGTCTTGTAGCAGTCAGCTTTTGTCAGGCAGCTGCCTTAACTCAAGTTTCAAGTTTTATTTTTGCGACATTCATTGGAAGATTTGAGCACACATTCATAGTCAATTATAAGGCTAGGACGTCTATTTAGCGAGCAAATAAGATAAATACTTCCAGCAGTTTCAAAGATGTCTTTGGCATAGATGTTCCTTACATCGAGTCTTGTAGCAGTCAGCTTTTGTCAGGCAGCTGCCTTAACTCAAGTTTCAAGTTTTATTAACCCCCGAAACCCCCCCCCCCCTGTATACACGCCTGCACAACACAATATAATAATAATAATATGCATTAAACATACGCCTTAATAAGTCAAGTGCATAAAAATCAATAATTAACTAACTAAAATGCAGCTAAAACCAGCTGCACTTGGCACTCATTAAAATGGATTCGGCTCAGAGCGTGTCAAAGGCCAGATGTCGAATAGTGTCCAAAAACCAAGTGACTTGTTGCACTTAACCGGCAGCAAAGCAAACGAGAGGGCAGACAGAGAGAGAGAGGGAGAGAGAGTGAGAGAGAATGAGAGAGAGAGACTTGATGAGGACACACAGAGTCTACGCCCACTTGAGCCAAAATGCTTGAGCGTCTGCCAGACAAGTCTTTTGCCAACTATCCTAATGATGTGCCACACACACACACACACACACACAGATGCACCAAATATTTTAAGACAAACTGTATATACATATATATTATTTTTTGCTGCAGCTCCAAATGGCGCCTACAACTAAGTATGTCAAGCCTGCAGACTCGACTGTGTTATGTGTCAATGTCATTATGCAAGGAATGCCGCCGACTCGGCAAATGCATTTGTTCACTTTGGCCTACAAAAGTACAACAATAAATGCAAACAAATTATACATATGTATGCCTATATATGTATATATATTTTTCATGTCTGCCTGCGCTCCGTTGCATTTCCATATGCGTGTGTGTGTGTGTGTGTGTGTGCGTGTGAATTTGTAAAACAATTTTTATGCTCCAATTTCCAATCAAGACACGCACCAGAAATTCATTGCCACCTGAAGCATACAAAGTTGGACGCGACATTAATGTTGGAGCCACAACATATTTTGTTTTACATTCTTTTGCATTTCCTTCGCTGTTTTATTTATTTTTATTTTATTTTTATTTTTATTATTTATTTTGTTTTATTGTTTTTACTGTGCTGGCATTCTTGTGGCTCACGGCAGTTGAGGCAACAACAAATATAAGCAAGCTTTTTGCGAATATCGTATTACAAATTGAAGCCTGTTCAGAAATTTAAAAATTCAATGTCGACTCGCTCAACTATTCATACAAAAGACTCAAGTTATTTAAAAATATTATATAGTTAAAAAAAAATTTATTTATTAATATTATTATTTTCTTATAACAAAGACTCAAGTTATTTAAAACTATTATATAGTTAAAAAAAATTGTATTTATTAATATTAATATTATTATTATTATTTTCTTTTCAATTTTATTTTTATTTATCTATTATATTTTTTATTATATTTATATTTATTATTTATTTAAAAAAAAAAATTATTATTATTATTATGTTTAAATTTATTTATTTTATTTATTTTTATTTGTTCATATATATATGTTTTCTATTTAAATACTTTTAACTATTTCAATGGAAAAAATATTTATATTTCTTTTTACTGAATTATAATAAAAAAAAATAAAATAAAATAGCACTTATAAATTACATATTTTATTATTGATATAAAAACTTTTATTTATTTTCATTTTTATTTATTATTATACTTTTTATAATATTTATGTTTAATTATTTTATTTTATTTATTTTACACATATATGTTTTTTATTTAAATACTTTTTTTAACATTTCCAATGGGTATAATATATTCTTTTGCACTGCATTATAATAAAATAAAAAACACTTATAAATTAAATATTTTATTATTGATATCAAAACTTTTATTTATTTTTATTATTTTGTTATAATATTTATAAAAAAAAAATATTATTATTATTATTTTTTTTTTAATTATTATTATATTTTTTTTTTAATTTATTTATTTTATTTATTTTTTATATTTATGTTTTCTACTTAAATAATTTTTTTTGTAATAAGTCAAATGCATCAAATATTTAAATTTCTTTTGCACTGCATTATCTTAATAAAATAAAATAACACTTATAAATTAAATATTTTATTAGTGATATCAAAACTAATTACCTTAAGTTTTTATTTGCTTTTACTCGCCACTTTAAGGCCTTAAGAAAACTCTTTGAGCTCATTTGCCTTGTTAAGCATATCAACTTGTAAATAAATGCCAAACGAAAACACTTAGTTATTAAAATAAAAAAGCAGTATACATATATATAATTTCATATGAAAATAAAAAGTGACAAAAAAATAACAACAACAACAACAACAACAACAACAGAAAAACGAATCCAGTGCTGACACACTTTACGGGTGACATTTTTCACTTTTGCTGTTGCCGCGTATGTTATCTGACTTGACTTCGCGCTGCTCATACAAATTTAATTAAAGAATTTTCCACTGTTTTTCCCTGACAAACAAAATAAATAAATAAATAAAACTGGAAAGGGAAAAGGGAAGGGGAAAGGGAAGAAGCAGCAGCAGCAGCAGCAACAGCGAAATCAAAAAGATTTATTTACCAAGTGCAAATTTATTTTCATTTCCCCCACTTAATGACTTTATGCAGGCGAAACCCGCGAGCAGACAGCATCGGAGACATAACATGTGTCGTAAGTCCAAGCCCCAACTCTGCCCCCACCCCGCCCACTGCTGCAAAGCCCGAAGCCGTCCCTTAAATAAAGGTGCACTCGCATAGCTTCCTCTCGACTTGCAGCGGGCCATGAGATGTGCTAGTATGAGAATTTACCATGCTCTGCATTATTGTTTGCCAAGTTTTCGTTAAATGCATTCAAGAACTTCCGAAGAACTCCTCTACCCCCCAGTCGCTCCCTTTCTCCTTCCTCAGATAAGACTTGCTTGTCTCTGCATAGTCTTCTCCCTCTTTCCTATAAATATCTGTAGACGGCAACACGTATTAGCAGAAGATATTTAAGCTTCCATGTAATACGTGTAGTTGAGAGTATTCCTCTCTCTCTCTTTCTCTCTCTCTCTCATTCTCCCTTTGTTACCCTCTCTCTCTCTCTCTGTCTCGCTCCCTTTTTTTGAGAGCTGCTTGACTGCTTTTTTTCCACATTTGTAAAATGTAATTTCCACCTTATTTCATTTCATGTAATTATTCCCCCTTCTCCATTTCTTCTTCTCTTCTTTGCTACTTCTTCTTCATCTTCTTCTGCTTTTTCTAAATACAATTTTTTTTTTTAGAATTAATTTCGTAATGAGTCGAAAATCGTATTATAGATCCCGTGCGTGCCCCCCCCCCCCCCCCCCCCCCCCACACAGATGAGCAGCCATATAGACTTGAAAACTTTCTCTGTGACTTGGCTTAAAGTAGCGCTCTCTTCACTTTAGATTTTATTGTATAATCAGCTGCAGCTGCAGCTGCAGCTACTGCCTTAAATAAGTATGCTCTCAGCAGCAGGTACGTAAACATTTCACGTAATCGCTCAACACCTAATCAACATTCAGGCAAAACCCTAGCGAGAACTCTCACGGACAACCCTTCTGCACACACACACAATGCAACAAAGTTTTTGTAGTGAGTCGACCACGCCCACAGTGCCAGAAAAGTTGTTGGTAAAGGAAACGAGCTGAGCGTTTATCGCAGTTTTTGGTAAGCAGATGAGATGAAGGGAAGATGAGACGATGAGTATATGAGCATAAAGGATATACGCTGTAAATTTTCATTTTTATGAAGTTGCACAAAGTACGAAAATGTGGTTACATTTTGGATTAAACTAGTTGCTGCTGTTGTTGCTGTTGTTGTTGTTGCATAGCCATATAGCACACCATATACTATGAGCCAACAAACGAGCCGAGTAAATGTCAAGCGAAGAAAGCGAAAAGTTCTTTTCTTTTTTTCCTTCATTCCTTTCTGTTGGCATATGAAAATGTTGTTAAAAAAATGGGGTAAAATATGAAAAATAACTGACAGCAGGTGCCAGATATATTTCAAGGCTAATAATGACAGCAAACTGTGTGCAGAAGGAGAGAGAGAGGGAGAGGAAGGGCGAGGGAGTGTTAAGCGCATATCTGAGTGCTTTCATAATAATCACATATTTATTTCAGCCCCAACTACAGCGAAAACTTCTTTTAATATATCTTTATCGTCTATTAAATATTAATGTTAAAGGCAGTAATGTTAACTGGTATCTGTTAATGGAGATGTAAGAGTGAGTTTCATGATAGAACTAGAATATTCTATATAAGCTAACGAGCAAGCAAAGCAAATATTTTGCTGTCAAGTTTTGATCATGCAGATTGGTTAATAAACAATAATCTATGGCCTTTACAGTCTGCAAGGATAAAGGTATATAAATATACTATATCTAGACACATTTTACTAATATATTCTAATCTTTTATTTATAATATTCCTTATAAATACCTTTCTTGCTCTATAAATACTTTGCTTTCACTTCACGCTGCTTGCATCAAAGTCAAGAGCTCTCGCAGATCACAGCTCGAGTCTCAGCCATTTTAAATTTCAATGTCAATCAGTGCCTCGCGAGAGAGAGGTAGAGAGAGAGTGAGAACATCTCTCTACCCGCCTTTTTGCTTGTTGTTTCACCCCTTTGCAACCACAAGAACTCTCCAGTCTGTTCTGCACACATGTTAACCTCAAATTCGCTGCGTTTTGCTTACGCCCAGCTGGGGCACATGGAGCACTCCTTGTGCTCCATGCTTGATTTATTTTACATGTCACGACATAAGCGAACTTTTTCCCTCCAATAGCCACGCCCTTCCTTTCTACCATGGCTGCAAATGCGACACGTTTGTGTGTTTTCGTGTGTGTAATAAATTTTTTATATGCATTGAACAAAAAACAGCAATAGCAACAACAACAACAACAAATAATGCTAAATTCTTAATCGACACCTGTCAATAAAGCACTTTTTTCCCTGCCTGAAGACTTCTCTGGATGGATGGCTCTAGCTCTGCGAGAGTGTTTGGCACTCTCTCTCCCTTTCTTTTTAATATGCCATCCATGTGCGTTGGCTGAAGCGCTTAGCATACAATGCTTTGCATACAAGCGGAGGAGGAGGAGGAGGAGCAGGAGCAGGGGAAGCAGCAGGAGGAGGTGCTTGACATGCCACAATGGATGCAGGCCAGACACTTCTGATTAATATCTGGTTGTATTGACAGCTGAGATTTGCCAACACCCATACACACACTCACACACTCACACACACACACAGGCACACACACAGGGCACCCCATTGAGTTAATAAAATGCCAAGTGACATGTTTGAGTCGCTGGGACGTGTATGAAATGCTCAAATTTAATGCCAAAAGAAGTTGGAAAATGAGCAAAGCCAAAAGGACTTTCATAACATTTCATTGTGCATGTATGTGTGTGTGTGTGTGTGCGTGAGTCCCTGCATTATTGTCAGGTTTTTATTAAATGCGTTGCTCTGCGCCTCAACAACAACAACAACAACAACGAGCGCACTGACATAACTCATACGCCATGGAGTGCCGAGGCAACCGCAACGACTTGCAGTGGACCCCAGCTCGGCTTGACCTAACGGCTAACGGTAAACTGGGCAACTAAACCAACGACGATTGCCCAACAAACAAAGTCTAATGACAGAGATTTATGCTGTAATTGCATTTACTCGCACTACGTACAAGGACGGTGCGCCGGGAAAGCTCGGCTACGCCAAATACGCCAGGTATACGACAGCTATGCCGGGCATGAGGTAAGCGGTAAGCGGTAAGCGGTAAGAGCTAAGAGCTACATGCTACTCATGGTACTCAGCGAGCACCGCAGCTTAAGCTGCACATACAAAAATAACGACGAGTTTATGCGCTCACCAAAGGATTATGCCTGGCATCAGAGGGGGGGAGGGGTAAATATAAATAAATGCAAAATATTCTGTAAAGCGTAAAAATATTAAAATTAAATAGAGAGAGATGGGACAAGTTTCTACATTGTGTTTTAAAAATATTAAATAAGCATTTCGTATTATAATTTATATTTTTTATATAATATAAACAAAAAAAAATATATATATTTATTCTAAAAATGAAATATATTTTTTAATAAAAATTAGGATTTTCTAAATTTATCGCGAATTTCTACAAATGTATATGATTATTGATAACTGAAATTAATTTCTATTTAAGAAACAGCTGAAAATAGATGAATTAAAAAAATTTGTTTTTACATGTTTTTTATTTATTTATTTTTTATTTTTATTTATTTTTATTTTATTTTATTTTATTTTATTTCATTTTATTTTATTTATTTATTTATTTATTTTTTTATTTTTTATTTTTATTTATTTCTATTTTATTTTACTTTATTTTATTTAATTTAATTTAATTTAATTTAATTTAATTTAATTTAATTTAATTTAATTTAATTTATTTATTTATTTATTTATTTATTTATTTATTTATATACTTTTTTTTTTAATGGAACATATTTCTAAATTTATTATTTATATTATTCATAATCATAATAATAGTATTTATATAATATATTAAAAATTATATTCGAAATAATTTGTAATACATATTTATATTTCCTTTTCTTTTTTCTTTACATTTGTGTATTTACAAAAAATATATTTAATTTAATAAATACATATAATATAATTTTATAAATACATAAATATGCGATAAATTATTTTTAATTCCTAACATAGATATAAATAATATAAAATAAATTGCGAGAAATTTAAAAAGAGAAATATAAAGTTAAGTAAGCATATATATTATATATTCGGTTTATTATTTTCAATATTAAAATTCAATATGAACATTTTTTTAAATTTTTTGATAATAAAAATAATAATTAATATAATAAATACAAAATTATATTATACAAATAATTAATAAATTATACAAAAAAAAATAAAATAAACCTTAAAGAGAAATCAAAATGTTGTATACGAAAATTTGTATAAATATGTATTATAATATTGTATTATATCATTCTTAACTCTCCACAACTTTGTTTTATTATTTTGATTTATTAAATTTAACTGAATAAATAGTTTTATATATGTATATCTTAATGCAGTATTTTAATATTAATATATACATATATTAAACTATTTATTCAGTTAAATTTAATAATCAAAATAATAGAAGAAAATAGAATAGAATGAATCTGTAACAAATATTATATAAAATCAGAAAATTATTTTTAGTATGAGAATCTTAACTTTTATTCGTTATCTTCAAAAGAAAAAAAAAATAATAATAATAATATTCGACTACATTCTTTGTAGTGTTTTTTTTTTTTATTTTTATTTTCGTGTTCATTTCCATAACTCTTTATGCATTTTTGATACCCCTGATCTGCTTTAGGGTATTTTGTGTAAAAGAAATGCGGCATAAATAAGCAGTAAAAGCAATTATAAGTTTTGTTTTGCTGCCTGCAATTGGAGATTGCAATTGCACATTGCACGTTGACATCCGGTAAAATGGCCAAGCACAAAGTTTAATGAAATTGAAAATAAATGAGAAAAACATTTTACACACCTCTTACAATGCTCTCTCTCTCTCTCTTTCTCTGTCTCTGTGTGACATGGGGATTTGTTCTGGGTTTCAGTATTTTAATTGCAACGCGGGTTCGTTCAAGTTAAGCTCAAGTTTGAAGGGGGGGCGAGAGGGGAGAGTAGCTCAAAGCAAGTGCCATTCGCAATTCTCATCAGCTGCAGCAGCTGCAGCCAAACAAATGGACAAATTAGCATGTAACCAAGCTAACGCCCTCCCCTCAGCACCCCGCCTCGCCCTCCTTTCAATGTCTACAGTGGCAGGCGCTCACACGTGCGCACTTGACTTGGACTTCATTGCACTCACGAAGCACGTGGAGCATACTTGTGGAGTTTATGGGTCAAGTGTTTATTACGCCCGCGGGCGTGGCCCCAAAGCAGAAACATGGCTAAATTGTAGCACATTGTAGTGGCAGAGAGAGGGAGAGAGAGAGACACAGACAGGGTGCCCAAAGTGTTTGTTTACTTATGTAATTGTGACGCCTCATATGCTCAAGACTCGCCACGCCCACTCGAGCTGGGCAGATTCATTCATGCTTTTTCTGTCGTGCTGCGAGTTAAATTTAATTGAAAGCTAATTGCGCTGAAATGCGAGTCTTTTAATACAGACCAGCGCATGGGCAATCAATCTATCAATTTATCAATCTATCAGTGTATCATTTGCTCCATTTGACCAAAATTATTGAATGCTATTGCTTCATTTGCCATGCGACTAATTGAGTGCAGCCAAGCGTTGTTTGCATGCCAATTTTCTTCATTCACTCTATCTCACTCTCACTCTCCCTCTCTCTCTCTCTCTCTTTGTCTGTCTGTCTTGCTTTTTGTACCTTTCTCTATTGAGCAAGGCCTTTTAATTGCAGTTAATTGAACCAAATTGTTGTTTGGTATATGAACAGACAAATAGTTGCCAAATATCTGCCTCAACTGTCTCATAAGTCACTCGATTAGAGCTGAGCGCGTGTCGTGAGTGAGTCACGTGTCTCACGTGAGTCTGCCTGGAACAGAACCTAACTTCACAAGTACAACTTGTTAAGGCTCTACAGGCTGATATATAATAAATCCATGTGCATTAAAAATCTTTTATTCCATTTAAATAAGCTAAATAAAATAAGAGAAATTATTATAACATATCATGGTCTTTGCACGAGCTCTGCTCTAAATAGTAAATGTGTAGTTTGTCTTGAAAAATATTTTGCAATGAATTGATAGCACACAAATAGCTTGAACTGTAATTGAAATTTGCGTCTGTGACAGCAAACAGAAGGGAAGCAAGCAAATGCTGGCCATGAAGATAATTGATGATGGTACAATACGACAAAATCTATGATAAACTGAAAGTCGAACCAAATAGTTTGCCAGACGAGCAGGAGTACAGAGTGCTGGGCCAAAATCAAGTGGACCTATAGAGAACGCACCTTAAATGTGCGCTTTATATGTACATATGTACAGTGGTTCACAGCTTATTTCAGCCAGCACCTCAAAAAAAAAGTTTGTTTCGTCTATAATATCTAAACTATTTGGTACATCGAAGAAATTTAAACGCAGGTTGTTAGTGTGATGTTTAAACTATTTTTAAAATATTTTTAAAAATATTTAAGAATGCTTAAAATCTAGAAAATGAGACCAAAACAGTTCCACTGTATATATGTATATATCTCTCTCTCTCTATACATGTGTGTATAAGCTGAGTGAGTGGCTCCTATCGTTTAGAATAAATCCCATTTAAGCTTCTTCTTTCATTATGCATGCACAGATTAGCACCATAAATACAATTAACTAATTAATTAACAGACTGATTAACGTTAAAGGCCGTAATGTAATGCCTGTAGTACCGAACTCAATTTGATAATTTCAGTGTGTCGACTTTCAAGTTCAAGCAGCCATGAAATGACTGACGCACTGCGTCCTGCATCCTGCATCCTGTCGTGTTAGCTGTTTAAGCCAGCGAAGCGAATAAATAGAAAATTGTGTTGACACAGCTATAGAACAAGGCTGGCTGGCAGCCAGATAATTGACAGATGAGATATGAAATGTATTGTATATCAAATAAATATTAGAAATCAGTTCTATAGATATGATACTGTAACATCGTCAGATCGTAACAAAATGAGTAACAAAACAAATATGCCCTCTGTAGCACTCTAAGGCAAAATTTGTTTGGTAGGAAATGGAAAATGGAAAATGGAATGGAATGGAATGGATTTATAAGTCAGTCTAAATTATATTTGTATGTCAGTTTTAGTTCTTTTTTTTTATTTTTTTAAATTTTCAAGATGGGCGTATTTCGGAATAGCGTTTTTATTCTTTTTATATACCTCTGCTGTGCATTGCTATATTCAGTTCCCAGTGAGCGTCCATTATATTTATATAAGGGTATTGAATGACTGCCTAAAGACTAACTCTTACAGATGTAAGCGGCCAGAATAATACGTGTTTCAATTGCACCGAGCTGGAAAATTGCAGAGCTGCCAAACATTATCTACACTTTTCAGACAACTCGGAGAGAAACAAGGTTAATCCAAAGTTACTAACCGATCCAGCTAATCCAAAAGTAGATAAATGTCTAGATGACGGCTACAAAATAAATGGTATAGCTGCATTTCGTTCACAATCTATATAATTCATTCAGTTGTGTACGTTACTCTATTTCAGATACACTAAAGGGTACTATCTGCTCTGGTAGCGCAGATGGCCTGTGTCACGCTATTGGTAAGGAAACTGGTAGTCAGGCCGTTCTTTTTCGACATTGCGGGCTTTGCTATAACCAATGCGATTGTTTTAACCAAAATGGAAGTGACCGAAGAGATGGTGCTGTTATATTAACAATGTGTTTGGCCGCTTTTTACACGCTGATAAAATAGAGAATTTTAAACAGCAAACGAAGGTGTCTTTTACTGTATCTCTGTCTCTCGTATACCATTCATCTTGTGCTGTGTACGGGACTCACAGTACACATATGTATGTATGTTTATGTGATTTAAAAAGTGACTCAGGCGGTGTTCAGGGTATACACTAGTGGGGTATTCCCAAATAGATTTTTAATATCCATTAACAGTAAATCGGAACATGAGTTCGCCCTTGCTACTTGAGCTAAATGGCTAAAAATGTTAAAGAATATCATCTGTTACAATGCGATGCGATATATCGACACGAATAAACCATTTCATATTTCATATTTCCGTCAATTTGGATAGAGAAGAGTTTCTATCCAACAAAAAATGGACAACATAAGTTTTTGGATTTGGTTACTGTGCTATCATCAGAGCGTGCCTTTCTTTTATAGGAATCTCAGGAACCTTTGCTTAGTATCAATGGAAAACGAATAGAATTTGTAGTTTTTCAGTTCAATCAGTCTAAATTATTTTGTATGTTAGTGATAGTTTTTAAATTTTAAGATGGGCGTATTTCGAATTGGGCTTTTTTATCTTTTTATATATTTCTGCTGTATATTTCTATATTCAGTTTCCAGTGAGCGTCCATTATATGTATAAAGGTATTGAATGACTGCATATTAAATCTTACAGATGTAAGCGGTACCGAGAATTTGTGTTACAATTGCATCGAGCTGGAAAATTGCAAAGCTCCCAAACATTTTGTAAAGTACTTACATTACCTGGATAAGGGCAAGATAGTTGTAAAGCTACCATCCGATAAACCTGACCCAATGGTTGAGATATGTCTGGATACCGGCTTCAAAATAAATTGTAACAGAGTGCACTCGTACATTCTATTCTAAAATTCCTTATGTAATTTGTTCTATTGCTTACACTACTTTATTTTAGCTACACTAAAGGGTACTGTATGCACTGGAGGCGAAGATGGCTATTGTCACACAATTGGTGAATCCACTACTAATTTCACAACTACTTATGAACACTGCGGATATTGCTATATCGAATGTGAATGCTACAAGCAAATTAATGGAAATGATCGAAAAGAAGGCCCTATAATTTTTTTAATACTATGTCTGGCCGCTTTTTACACTCTGATAAAATAGAATTTTAAACAGCAAACGAAGGTGTTCTGTCTCTCGTATACCATTCATCTTATGCTGAGTACTGGACTCATAATACGGGACACATATGCGTGTGCTTTAAAAAGTAGCTCAGACGGTATGTTCAGGGTATACCCTATCTCTCGCTACTTGAGCTAAATGGCTAAAAATGAGCGACATGTCAGAACTGGTTGGCTATGACATTTCAATGGAAATAATGTCAGATACTGTCTTTTCATCAGAGCGTGCCTTTCTCTTATAGGAATCTCAGGAACCTTTGCTTAATGTCAATGGAAAACGAATAGAATTTGTAGTTTTTCAGTTCAGTCAGTCTAAATTATTTTGTATGTTAGTTTTAGTTTATAAATACTAAGATGGGCATATTTCGAATTGGGATTTTAAATATTTTTATATATTTCTGCTGTATATTTCTATATTCAGTTTCCAGTGAGCGTCCATTATATGTATGAAGGTATTGAATGACTGCAAATTAAATCTTACAGATGTAAGCGGTACCGAGAATTCGTGTTTCGATTGCAGTAAGCTGGGAAATTGCAAAGCTCCCAAACATTTTCTAACGTCCTTACATTACCTGGATAAGGGCAAGATAGTTGTAAGGCAACCATCCGATGAACCTTCCCCAATGGTGGATAAATGTCTGGATACCGGACTCAGAATAAATTGTAACAGAGTGCACTCGTTCTATTCTACATGCTCTTCTATAATTCCTTATGTAATTTGTTCTATTGCTTACACTACTTTATTTTAGCTAAACTAATAGGTACTGTATGCAGTGGAGGCGAAGATGGCATTTGTCACACAATTGGTGAATCCACTACTAATTTCACAACTATGTATCACCACTGCGGACATTGCTATATCCAATGTGAATGCTACAAGCAAAATAATGGAAATGATCGAAAAGAAGGCTCTATAATTTGTTTAATACTATGTCTGGCCGCCTTTAACACTCTGATAAAATAGAAGGTGTTCTGTCTCTCGTATACCATTCATCGTATGCTGAGTACTGGACTTATAATACGGGACACATATGCGTGTGCTTTAAAAAGTAGCTCAGACGGTATGTTCAGGGTATACCCTATCTCTCGCTACTTGAGCTAAATGGCTAAACATGTCAGAACTTGTTTCAATAATGTTAGTTACTGTCTTCTCATCAGAGCGTGACTTTTATAGGAATCTCAGGAACCTTTGCTTAATATCAATGGAAAACAAATAAAATTCGTAGTTTTTCAATTCAGTCAGTCAGTCTAAATTATTTTGTATGTTAGTTTTAGTTTATAAATTTTAAGATGGGCATATTTCGAATAGGGATTTTTAATCTTTTTATATATTTCTGCTGTGTATTTCTATTTTCATTTTCCAGTGAGCGTCCAATATATTTATATAATGGCATTGAATGACTGCAATCTAAATCTTACAGATGTAAGTGGCCACAATAATACGTGTTTCGCTTGCTCCGAGCTGGAATATTGCCGAGCTGCCAAACATTATCTAAAGTACGTAAGGCCGGACGATAGAGGCAAGGTAGTAATAAAGCCACCATCCGCTAAACCTGACCCAAAGTTGGATAGATGTCTGGATACCGGCTACACACTAAATGGTAACAGTGCACTCGTTTCATATATAATTTGTACTCTATTCTATTCTATAATGTCTCATATAATCTATTCTATTGTATGCATTACTTTATTTTAGACACACTACAGGGTACTCTATGCTCTGGTAGCTCAGATGGTTTATGTCACGTAATTGGTGAATTCACTACTAATTTATCAATTATTTTCCATCATTGCAGAAGATGCTATAACGCATGTAATTGTTACAGCCAAAATGATGGAAATGATCTAAAAGAAGGCCTTATAATTTTAACATTGTGTCTGGCCGCTTTTTACATTCTGATACAATAGAATTTTAAACAGCAAACGAATGTGTCATTTTCTATGTCGATATATGGAGGGTATATATTACTTTCTGCCCATATCTATATCAACCATCTGATAGTGGGTACATAACTGAAAAGTAGTTGACGAGTATATCCTAGTCGGACACCCACTCTCTAAGTATAGTCTTCTCTCTTATTAATACTAAGTGTGAGCAGAGCAGATATAGTTATATCGTGTACATATGTACTTGTTCTGTCTGTTAATAAAACGGTTGCAGTAACGGCATCATTTCTCCGTACTCAGTTCAACATTTACTTGTTCTCTCACTCTCTCGCGATTTGCTCTTAACAAGTTGCGAATGTTGATTAAAAGTTGCTTACAATATTGTATTTGTTGTATTTGATTATCGATTGGATTTACTGATAATTTCTTTTGATTTCATATATGTAATTATAATTGTTTTATTTCAAGTTGCGAATGTTGATTAAAAGTTGCTTACAATATTGTATTTGTTGTATTTGATTATCGATTGGATTTACTGATAATTTCTTTTGATTTCATATATGTAATTATAATTGTTTTATTTCACTTTGCTGTCAAATGACTTTCACTCAAAGCAAGCATATACGTGTGTGTGTGTGCGAGCTTGCAGTTGTACTATAACAATACCATGTAGCTGCACTGCTCGCACTTGCATGTGTAACTTTAGCTCCATGACTGCAAAACGACAAAATAAATACAAGAGTTGCCTCTCCTGCTCTGATCAATATGACTTTTTGCTCTTTGCTTTTACGAGAGTGAGTGAGCTGCAATCTTGAGTTCATTTCAATGCAAAGAGAGAAAACAATACGAATTTGAGCTTTTAAGGTTGTGAGTATTTAGCTTTGCAAAGCTTTAAGAGAATGCAACTTGCGTGTGAATGTGTATTGATCTCATAGGCTGTATGTATGTATGTGTAAATAGCAGCAGAATAAGCAGAGCGAGAAGTCTCTCTGTGTATGTGCATACATGCATATATACAGATATAATACATAATTTAACCAACAGTCTAAGTCTATTAAAGTAAATACCAAGCCAAAATCAACATTCTTTGTTTATGTTTGACATTAGGAAAAACTTTTTTGCTACATACTTTTGCCGTTAAAGCTACACACGGATAGAGAGCAAAAGAATGCTCCCCTGACAGCATCGCCAAATTGGCTAATTACCTAGTAGGGCAAACTCTAAGAGTAACATACAAATATATGTACGTGTGTGTGTGTGTGTAATAGTAGCTGCCCCAAGGCTATTTAATGCTAACAACGACATCACAGCTTGTATCCCCTCATGTGTGTGTGTATATGTGGGAGGAGGAGGAACAGAAATAGGCGTGGCAACTGATTCAGTAACTAATGACAATAATTTGCCAAACTCTCATCACTAAAATAAATATACTCTGGCAATTGCCACTTTAGTCATTGAAACGACTCATTCGAACTTTGCAAATTGCCTTTCTCTTTGGATGCGGGGCTCCGTAATATAAACATAAAGCTCATCTGTGTGAGTGTATTGAGAATGTGATGGGAGCGGAGACTGAATGAACTCTTTCAGCTCAAAGCTGGTGTGAGTGAATGAACTCTTTCAGCTCAAAGCTGTGCAAATGAATGCATGCAAATTGTTGCATTATTTGTCACGTTTGCCATCAACAGAGAATACGTGATATTATTTTTGTTTGCCAACGGAAGTCGACGCGACGTCGCGGAAGCGATCACATTCAACATTATTGTTTCACAAATCGAATTCATTTGTATTTACTTTCACACACACACACACATGCACACCTCAACTTTAGTTTATTTTATAAAATTTGGTGTTGGCTTAATTTACGCAATTTCGCCTAAACAAAACCAAAATGTTAATGAACTCTGCGGTTGTCAGAGAGCATTTTGCATTACTATTTAAAATATTTACTTTATATACAAATACATATATGTATATATGTATATAAGTATGTGTATATATTTCTTGTTGTTGTTGTTGCTGGTGTGTTTTATAATGGAATTATTGGTTTGCGTGTTGAGGTTTGCTTTTTGGTGTGAAAATATATTTTAGTTCACGTATTGAAAAACCATACATATGTATGTATGTTGTGTATATATGTATGTATATTATATATTTACATGCAGTCAGTTAAGCTTGCATATGAATTCCTTGCAAATATTAAAGTATTTTCCCGTAATATCTGTGAGGCTTTTTCTCAAAGTGCAAACTTAGTTGAGCTTTAAATAAACTGTTAACCTTTTTGTTAAAGAAGCATAAGCATATCAAATCACTTTCCATATTAACTATACTAACATAAGTATATTTGAAAATCTATTTATGACTACAAAATATTTCCGCTTGGAGTTTTTAGCTACAATTTCCTATTATGCTCGAACATTATCAAATTTCAATTATTGGCCCAAATCGGAATGCCCAGAGCAAGGCAAACACTGGCCATAATGATTGATTAACCCTCGACAGAGTCTATTTAATGCTGATGAAAATAACCTACAGGAATTTTTTCACAAAAGTTAATATGCCATATCGTGATGTCACACAGCAAAAATGCCCTAATAAACCATGCCCAATTTTCGTTATGATGACTTTTTTTTACAATGAGTGGTCAACTTACTGTAGGTATATTGATTTGATGGCTGGATATGTAACAAGTATTTATTGAGAGCGAGTGGTTTGATATGGCTTGAATAATATTCAATAAATATTATATTATAATAAATATATATTTTTAAATTTTTATATATACTTTAATATTTATACAATATTTTATTTTTTTTATTGATCTAAATAAGTTTTAAATAATAAATATATATATATATTTTTAATTTCTATATATACTTTTATATTTATACTGTATTTTATTTTATTTTATTTTTATTTTTTTACTATAATATATTTATTCTATAATATATATATTCAATATATTTTTTTTTTTTTTTTTTTTTTTGTTTATTATAATATATGTATTTATTCTTATTTATATATTATGCAATTTTCATATGAATGAATTTTCTATTCTTCAAGAAGATTTTACCAAATAACTTATTTTACTTTAAATTTAATTGTGTTCATCATCATAAAATGTAGAGTATTTCTTAGCCTGTCCACAATTTTAGTTTTATTCCCCATTTTTTCTAAATCAGTTCAAATTACATTACGCGCTGCTCAAAAATGAAAGCAAGGCATACATATATATTAAAAAAGAGTAAGAGAGAAAGCGAGAGAGTGTGTGTGTGTGAGAGAGAGAGAGAGAGATAGGACTCGCATGCCTTTCGACTCAGTTAGTCTTCGTTATAGTAGCCCTAATTGGTTGACGGGCGAGCGGGCCACCCACCCACGCCCAGTCCAACTTCTACTGCGCGCTGTCCTTTGTCCACAATTTCCCGGCAACTGGGCAGTTGGCATTGTGCGGCCGACTTTGACCTCCCCAGCCAACCATACTGGACGCACTCCCCATCCCCCACATTTCTGCTTGCAGCTTCAATGGAATATTGAATTACGTCTAATGGCCAGCCACTGCACAATGGACAGCCACAAAGGTCCACGTAATAACAGTAGCTGCCGCAACAAAAAAAAAGAGAAGAGCATAAAATAAAAGCAAAGAAAAAAACGAGAAGAAAAAAACAGGAAATAAAGAAGGAAAAAAGAAATAGAAAATAAAAAATAAAAAATCTTTGCAAGGACAGAAGAAAATAATGTCTTACAAAATTGAGAAATATTTTAAATATTTGCCAACCTTAAATATGTTTGGCACACACGCGTTGCCAAGGGAGCCCAGCTACCCCAACCGAAGTCAACTGTTTCAAAATGCCAACTAGCATAAGGAGCCAGGGAAGTCCACTCGAAATTTTATTTACTTAAAGCGAACGGCAAGAGAAAATGCGCGCAGCTGGAAAATCTGCAGAATACTGAATACTTTTTTTTTTTTTTAAAGCGTGATCATAGAAAAAAAATTAATTTAATTGAAGTAGATAATTTATATGGGATAAGAGAAAATTTATAAATATATAAAAATAAAATAAAAGTAAACAAAATAGCTCATGTGTGATCATTGTTTATTTTTTTATTTTTAAATAATTAATAAATGTCAAGTTATGCGGTTATAATGAACACATAAATACGCATAATTTACAAAATATTTAATGATGGAAAATCAAACGAAAAATATAGAATTTTTTAATATAAAAAGAAAATAGGATAAAATTGTAAAGAATATAAATTGTAAAAAAAAAAAAAACATTATAGAAACAAAATAAATGAGTATAATAACAAATATTATACACATAAATTGAATATAATATATAATAATTATATATTTTGTATATATGTATATATTTATTTATTGAATTTATGTTGATTATATATTTATTTAATATTATATTTAATTTATGTGTATATTTGTTATTTTATTTATTTATTTATTTTTTTAAAAAAATACACATAAGCTGAATTTAAGATATAATAATTTTATATTTATTATATATTATATATAATTTATATTTATTATATATTTTTTGTATATTATATTTCATTTATGTATATATTTGCTTTTTATTTATTTATTTTTTTACAAAAATACATATAAATTGAATATAATATATAATAATTATATATTTATTATATATTATATTTAATTTATTTTTATTATACAATATTTATATTGTATATTATTTTTAATTTATGTGTATAATATTTGTTATTTTATTTTTGTACAAAAAGTACTGAAAAAATCAAATGTTTTAAAAAATATAAGAATATACAAAATTTAATATAATAAATAAGTATACAAATTAATTAAAAATAATAAATTAATAATAAAACAAAAACAGAGTAATTTCAATATAATATAAGATAAAAAATAAAAACAAAAACAAATACAATAATATATGATATGTAAAAAATAAATTAGTAGTTTAAAATTGAATGACTATAAAAAAAAAAAAAAAAAAATAAGAAAATAAATGGAAATGAAGCGCAAAAAAAAAACGTTGATATTTAATTTATATATGTTTTTCTTATAAAAGTGTTTATATATTTAGAAATGTGAAGTTTAATTTTAAGTTAACTATTAATTGAAACTTTTCCTCAATAGTTTTTTACCTAATAGATTTTCAAATGGTATTTTACATTTTACATTTACTATATATTATATGATGAATGGGCTTTAGATTAACTCTTCAACTTGTGCAGAATCTATTTTAATCCAAGCATTCTTTCATCTGCCACAGCCGTAACCAGTCTAATCAAAAAACCATAATACTCCTATTTCCAGCTGCCAATCCAACGGTTATATGTCGATAAATGTATGCGTAAAGGATGCAGCAGGAAGTTTATGTGCTGCTGCTTAGACTCCTGCTGTTCCTGCTGCTCCTCCTCCTGCTGCTTCTCCTCCTGCTGCTGTTGCTGTGGTCAAACGGATGGGAGCAAAGCTCATTGAGTGAAGCGTCTTGGCTTTTGCCATTTGATGGCATAATAAATATTTCGCCTGCCCAGGATAAATAGCGCAGACAATGAAGACGGCCGACTGGAGCCAAGTGGAGGCGGCCCCGTCCACACGAGCGGAAGTTCAATATGTTTGCATAGGCCCAGAGTCCAAAAGGCAAAGACCTAGACAAAAGGACTGCAAAGCGGAAGGTGGAGCGATTTGTGGCACATTTTCCGGGATACGCTACTGCCTTTCATTCTTTATTTCTCTCGCTCTCTCTCTTGATTTTTGTCAAAGAACTTGAAGACAAGTTGAAATCGGTTTTTTATGCCCCAAGTTTGCTTTCAGTTTGTTTGCACACACACAGAGAGAGAGAGAGCGAGGGAGAGAGGTGGTTTGCCTTTGTGTTGGCCCGAACTATTGGCATTTGGCATTACTTGGATCTGGTCGAGTGATAGCGATAAGGCCAAAGATCCAACGGCCTCGAAAAATAAACCACTTAATGGCAATCAATTAGCGCAGATTGAGTTGCAACTTAGTCAACTCAGAAACGCTGGCCCTGCTCTACCTGCTGCTGCTGCTGCAAGGACACGCTTCAATAAGCCATATCATTGCGCACTTTGGGGCGTGTTTATTGTTGACCCCCCCCCCACGCCCATGCCACAATGCCACATTGTAAATACAGCTGCGTAAAAGGTGCAAAAGCTAAATAACAAACTTGTTTGGGTATTGCTTTTTTTATGCTTGCCGTACATCCCTCGCCCCACGCCCCACGCCCCTTGCCACTGTCCGCTTCAAGTTTTCAATGACAATGGCCGAGGAAAATGGCTGAGAGAGAAAAGTGCAAAAGAAAAGGCGCCCCACGCACACAAGGAAGTTGCCTTTCATTGGGTTTTCTTAAGTTTTTCTTTCAACAAACATTTTTTTTCCCCTTGTATTTTTTTTTTCTTTAAATATTTTTGTGTTGAAAAGTAAATGAAGCCGTATTTGCTGAAGGGCTTAGGTCATAATAAAGATAAATGATAAGCAAGTGATAAGACGTTTTTTTTCTCGTTCAGCTGCTGCTTCTTGAATAACAAACAATTTATAGGTAGCCAAAGAGGCGGGCAGCACAGTGGTACAAAATTGATTTCGAAATTTGCATTTAAAAAAAAAAATATTTGAATTTTTTTTTAAATATTTATTTATTTTTAAATATAAATATTTAAGAGTGGCTGGAAAAGTAAAGGTGTGTGATCCATTTTTAGCAATCATATGATATACTAATGATATACAAAGATTTATATTTATTTTAAAAATAAATATTTAAGAATGTCTGAGAAGGGAGAGTAAGATGTACGATACATTTTTAGCAATCATACGATATATTGATGATATACAAAGATTTTTACAAAATTTCAATGGAGTATTAAAGGAAGAGTTAAGGGAGAAGAAGAATTATCCGAGCAAACCTGCTGTTCTAGTCTTTGCTGTATCTGTCTGAGTTGATCCTTTTATTTACCGCAGCCCCTACCTATTCTCTACCATATTATGATAACTATAATGTAGGAATATTTTCAGATAATTCCTATCGAAAGTCGATCGAAATATCCCCATCTCTAGACTTATATTTTATTGAGAATATTTTATTATTCATCAAAATAGAATTTGCTGAACTTTTAATATTATTTTAAAAAATTATATTTTTTATTGATGAAAATTATTATATTTTATTTATTCATACTATATACAATATATTATATTATTTCTTTTTTTTTATAGCATATATTATTTTTCGAAAGCTTTACTTACTCATAGAATTTTATTTTTTTATTTTTTATATTATTATTTAGTTATTATTATTATTATTTTTTTTTCGTTCTATATATCAATATTTTTCTACACTTTTTCTTATGCGGAACAAACTGTGCATTATCATTATTATATTTTATTTTTTATTTTTTGTTTGGCAACCACAGACGTTAATCCTTTGACCTTTTTAGTCATAAACTGTGCGAGCTCAACAGCAAAACAAAAATTCGATTATGAAAGACGCGGAAATGCAGCATAAAGAAAAAGTGAGGCTCTACTCAGGAATGAACGAAAAAAAAAGTGGTAAATAAAAAAGGCCGGAAATACGCGTCGTGTAAACAGCAAATTGATATAAATGTTGAAAAATGAGCAACAGCTTAGGCTCCAAGTGAAACGTTGAGGAGGCGCAGAAATTCGTTAATAAACCGAATGCTGCTGCCACGGCAATTAAATGTAGGCCGTAAAACCCCGACAAGGGTGGGAGTTGAGGCTTCGGGTTGGAATTGGGGTAGGGGTAGGATTTTATGAGTGAGGGTTAGACTAAGACAATATCCGGGCCATGAAACAATGTTCCATGGCCGACTTACTGACAGTCAAATATTTGCGAAATAAATATTAAGGATTGCCAGACGCTCCTACCCCTAAATCTACCCCCGCATAACCCCGCACACCCCCGCTGCGCTGAAGCTGCTTGACAGTTTTGTATAAATCAATTGATTGCCGTTGTTACGATTTAAGTTTCCATTGTGACACAAATGCGGCCTAGCCGGGGGAGTTCCAGTTACAACAGCCACGCCTCCTCCACCCACGCAACAACCCCCCACACCCGCTGCGTTGGCACGCGCCGTTGTTGATGTCTTGAAATGCTTTCTAGCTAAATTATGTGCAACTTTCGACCTCGTCATCCTCAGCACTCGGCTGGCAGATATCTAATGTATTAATTCTGGGGGTTGGCATGGACAGAGAGAGAGAGAGAGGGGGCGACGTTCTAATAAAATTGCAAATTTTGTCGATGCGCTGGCAAAGTCGTTGGCCAAATGTCAAAATTTGCGGCCATCGATTGGAGCCAAAGTGCCAAGAGGGTTGGCTCGGCTTTATTGATTTGCAATTGGACTTAGGGTGGCCCTGGGGCTGCGGGGGATGACCTCTGCTTATAAAGACATATCTATTGAATCGAACAAATTAGGGCAACGCATTTGTCAGCTGCTCGGATATCTCTGTGTGCGTGTGTGCATAAAATGCATTTTAATTTAGAGATAGTCAAACTCATAAGGGTGACTCTCTCTGCTGTGAGGGCTGTGAATGAGTATGAGTGAGTGTATTATATGAGGGTGCTAATGCCTGAGTGCCCAATGCATTAGGTCTGCAATAAATTGCACGAAAGCAAAAGAAAAGTTGTGGAAAATGTTTTTTTCTTTACTTAAAGAGGGAGAAAAAACTGTTGAAATATTTATTAATAAACAACGCTTGGGGAGCCCAAGTAATGCTGAGGTTGAAGTGAATATTGAAATAAACATTCAAATAAGCGCTTAAAAAACTCATAAATTAAAAATTAAAATGCATAATAAAGTGTTGGGGGCAATAATAATAATGAATTATGAAAGAATGTTTAAATTATTATAATCAATTGTTGAACTATAACTATAAATGAACCATGAACTATAAATGTGCATAGACTTATTTCCAAGAAATGGAAATAAAATAAATAAAATAATACTAAAATTGCTAAATTAAAAAAAAAAATAAATAAATAAATAAATAAATAAAAAAATAAAAAAATAAATAAAAATAAATAAAAAGAATATAAAACAATATAATGCAAAATAATAAAATATCTCAAATATAATTATAATGAGTGTATTATATATATTTCTATATTTATAAATTATTATTATTAATTGTTGAACTATAACTATAAGTGAACCATGAACTATAAATGTGCTTAGACTTATTTCCAAGAAATGGAAAGTACGAAAAATTGCTAAATTTAACAAACAAATTTAAAAGAATATAAATCAATATAATGCATAATAATAAAATATCTCAAATATAATTATGATTAGCTTATTATACAATATATATTTCTATATTTATAAATTATTATTATTAATTGTTGAACTATAACTATAAGTGAACCATGAACTATAAATGTGCATAGACTTATTTCCAAGAAATGGAAAGCACTAAAATTGTTAAATTTAACAAAAAAAAAAAAAAAAAAAAAAAAAAATTGAAAAGATTATAAATCAATATAATGCAAAATAAGAAAATATCTAAAATATAATTATGATTAAAAATAATAAAATAAAAATATAATTATGATTAGCTTATTATATATATTTCTTAGAGTTTATGTACAAAAATATTTAAATGACTATTTTGTAATGATAAATTAAATTAAAAATTAATTAAAAATTCTCATATTTATATGTGGCTTAATAATTTAAGAATAATGATAAAATATGGATAGTAATTTTGATAGTCTAAACCTCAATTTGCATATGTGTCACATAGGATTATTTATTTATTTAAAGTGGTTTGAGGGCATCTTCTATCTTAGATCTACTATCTTCTACCTCCCACTTTCCTTATCCCTAGATAACTTTCGCATTTCCTCTTGATAACCCAATCTCTTCATTTAACTCACATTGATAGTCGTTTTTTTATTTGAATGGTATCTTAAAAAACTGCCACACCCCTTTTGCAGTGCAGCGTAATTGTGACACTGGCCATGCAATTGCGCTGTGGCACGACATGTGGCAAGGCTTCAAAGTGTCAACTATTTTACGGTTCTAATCCATTTGCGAGCGCCCCAACAGCTCGTCGGTTATAAATGAATGAAGCAATGTTAAACGCTGTCCGCCCAAAAAATCTGCGCACACTTTAAAATTCAAAGTGAATGGTCAAATGCAAGAGGGAGAGAGGGGGGGGGGGGGGAGAGAGACAGGGTGACTAGGGAGAGACACATTCACAAAGTAAACACTTTAAATGCGATTGCTGTCACACTTGATGACTGGCACGGGCGGTAAACAACAATGGTGCTGCAGACATAGGGTTTAAGGGGGCGAGGCGGGACGGGACGGGGGCGGTGCGGACAGCACCTACAGCACGCTTTGCCCGCCTTGCCCGCCCGCTGGCCACGCAGCACTGTCACCAATGCGATTTACGACCATTATTCAATCAGTATGACTGTTTGTCACTTTGTGTGCAACATACCAACAACGCAGCCACGCCCCAGCGTTGCCCTCCCGTGGGGGCAGCAGGGATTGGCTGCAAAACTGGAGGGAAGTCAACATGACGCCGTCGCGTCTGTGCCATTGTAGAAAAGCATTTGCCAGTCAGCCAGCGAAGCAGCAGGTGGAGCTGCAGAAGGGGTCTAGAGAGGGGTGAGGGGCGGGTGGTGAGGGGGCTGGCGTCGTAGTCAGTCAACGTTGACGCGCGCGGTTTTAATGCATTCTTATGTCATTTTTTGCACTGCGCTGCACTCGAATGTCATTTCTTTTGTATGGCGTGTGTGTGTGTGTGCGAGAGTGTGCGAGTGTGTGTGTGTGTGCGAGAGTGTGTGTGTGTGCGAGTGTGTGTGTGTGTGTGTGTGTGTGTGTGTGTGTGTGAGTGTGTATATTTGTCCTGGCCAACATTATTTTCTAGACTCCTGCTAGCTGCTGCTCCTGCTCCTGCTCCTGCTGCTGCTCCTGCTCCTGCTGCTCCTGCTGCTGTTTCACTTTTCATTCATTTTATACTTTCAGCACGCTGGACGCATTGCCAAAGGGGGAGGGGCTGGGGGGGAGGGACGCGAATGTGGGGGAGGAGGCGGCAGCGTCGTCAAACTTGAAATTGTGGGCGCATTTCATTTATGTTGACAAAAGGGGTTTTTGTGCTCCCCAATTTGAACGCCCATGCTACAATACATATACAAATACATATACATATACCTATACATACATATGTATATATGTATTTGTGTGTATATCTAGTTTGTTTTTTCTTTCAGCTCCGGTTTGTTTTTTTTTCTACTCTGCACTTCTGGCTTCAATTTGAGGAGCTGAGGCTTGCGCTTTTGTTGCCTGGCATTGTTCGTGGCTAGAAACAACGATATATACAAGCTCTATGGGTGCCACTCAGCAAATGTACCTGTCTCTCTTTCTCACTCTCTCTCTCTCTCTCTCTCTCTCTCTCTCTCTCTGTGTGCGTTTGCGAAATGAAATGGCAACAGGCTTTGGGATTAACTCGATGCCTTAATACGTTTTGATTGCGTTTTTGGCTGCTCACATCATCCCATATTGGCCCATAGGAGAAGAGCTATTCATTTGGCATAGAAATCATAAGCGCCGAAGCCACTCAAGTATTCACTTTGCTAGATAATGATAATGATAATGAAGACGATGTGAATTCATTTCGTCGAAAGCTTAAACTTTTTATACCCTGAACCCATTGAAAATGGGAAATCAGGGTATAATGGTTTTGTTCAAATACAATATATGTAAAAGGCAATATATGTAAAGGCAGGTACTATAACTATAAGTCCTACTACTATAACCATTACTCCTACTACTACAACTATAAGTCTGCTGCGCTTTATAAATGCCCACTATTACTCAAGCAGTGTCTCTCTCAAATTTTGAGACCGACAGCAGGTAGCGCTCGTTGCAATCGAGCTTCAAGTGAGCAATGGGAACGCTCTCTGCTGCTGTGAGCTTTCTATCTTCGTTTTACCTAAATACCAATACCAAATGAGAGCTGTTACATATACATAGACAACTTTAATGATCTTCTGCACTTCTTCTCTCCTTGCTTTTACTTTTACTCAAGTAATGTCTTTGTCAAATGTTAAGCCCGTGCCTGAGTGAGTGCATGTGTGTCTATGTATGTGTGTTTGCGTGTGTTTCTTTTGTAAGCAGAAAGACGCGAAGAATTATTGAAACATCAGTTCTCCGAAGGGTTCAGGGGATTTGCTAGTCGAGCAGTCTCGACTAGAGCTTTCTTACTTTTTAATCTTCAATTAGGGAACTGAAACTGGGATGCATAACTAAAAATGAAAGATTTATTTATTTATTTATTTATAGATTTATTTATTAATTTACTTACTTATTTATTTGTTTGTTTATTTTTTTGGATATTTTTAATTTTTTATTTTTTTATTTACCTATTATTTTTATTTATTTATATTTTTTATTTGCTTATCTATTTATTCATTTATTTGTTTGTTTATTTCTTTGCTTACTGAACTTATTATTTATTTATTTATTTATTTATTTATTTATTTATTTATTTATTTATTTATTTATTAATTTACTTACTTATTTATTTATTTGTTTATTTATTTATTTCTCTATTTATTTATTTTATGTATTTATTATAATGTTATTTATTAATTTTTTTATATATTTTTTTTTTTATTTTCATTTGAAATAAAATTAAAAATGTATGTTTAAATTATTATTTATGCTTATTTTATATTTGAATACAAATTTAATAATTTATTTTCCATATTTTTTATAGACATTATTAGATAATAGTATAATTTGCTATTGATCAGGAATAAATGCTCTCATTTAATATATGCTTTCTATTCAAATTGTTCTCTTTTTTTCAGACTCCAGTTTCATATGCCCCATTTACACCGCCCGTAAAGCCCGCAAGCATGCGAAGCGCCTAGAAAGGAGACAAACGCTCCAAACAATTGCACTTTAGCAAGAAAACATTTAGCATAATTCGCCTAGGGGGTCTTGCCACGCTAGAGGCAATTAAGTCCGCAGCTTTTAATTAAAAACTAGCTTAAAAAAAGAAAAGAAAAGAGAGAAGAATATATATACTTATATATGATATTATATTATATATATTAAGCACTCGTATAAATTTTGTTGGGAAAAGAAAAAAAAGGGGAAATAATTATTATGGCAAATTGTCAGAGCATTTTTCAAGTGTGTTTAAAAATGCATTTGCGAGTAAATGATGTGCGGCATTTTAATTAGCTGGCAAACTAATTGAATTTGCGCAAGAGGAACCGACTGAAGAGACTCTACAAAAAAAAAAAAAGTAAACCAACACAACTGAACTGAACTTCAAAGGCGACTTCTTGATTCACAGAGAAAAACGAGATAGAGAAATGAAGTGAGAGAGGCAGAGAGAGGCAGAGAGTGAGCAAAGGAGTCGCACGAGCAAACGACTTTTGAGTGCCTGGCATACGAAATTAGTTCTTGTGGCAGTGAGCGACGAAATTTGACAAAAAGATGCTGCCAAGATGTCGTCGCAAATTTGCAGCAAACTTTCGGTTAACCGAAAAAATTAAAACATCATCATTTCGTGCAGTGAGCCACACACACACAAAAGCCAAAAGCTCGACGAGTTGTCAGTACCCGTCCCCCCCTGTCTAACTGTCGGCATCGCCTAGTTATGCCCGGTCTATGTCTGTTGAATTTCAATTTGTGAACCGATGCGCCTGCCCAGCTCAGCTCAGCCAGCTCTGCCTGCCTGCCTGTCACTTAAAGGCCAACGAGTTCATATGAAAAACATTACGCATACGCACGGTTGCACAATTTTAAATGGCACGCGTAAGAGTCGCCGCCCATAACTACCTCAGCCATCAGGCACTGTTGGCTTGCCCACATTTTTTGACTAACCAGCCGTATCTTCGACTTCCACTTTTCGCTCTGGCTTTGGATTTTGGCAAGTTCGTGCGTATTAGGCGCCTACTTGACATCCCTTTGACCCAAAGTTTGGCCAAGCCATTTGGCCCCCGGGGAGCGCAACGAATCTCCCCTGACTTTGTTTTAAAAACACGGAAGCCAATTCGCTTGTTGTTCTGTTTTACTTCAGTTTGTTGTTGTTGTTGTTGTTGTTGCTTTTTGTTGGTTGTTGTTCTTTTAGGTAATTCGCAAATAATCAAGAAAGTTTTCGTATTAATTTGTTCAGCGCCTTTTCTCTCACTTCAATTTATGCAGAACACGTCAATTTGTTTGGTTTATACGAGATTTCTTTTATATCAGTGCTCGCCTGAGTTATTCAAGATTCGTAGCATGCGCAAAGTTGAAGATCAACGTGTAACTAAAATTAAATTTTTTGGTAAAATATTAAATTAGAGTCTGTATTAATTTTAAAAATACTTTTTTCAGCCCTCAAGTGGAAGAAACTAAAAGATCAGGTATATCTTAGCATTATTTACTTTTTATTTAATTGTATTTAATGTGCATCAATATGTTCTCTTGCTTTAAATAAATATAAATTTATTATTTAAAAAAGTATAATAAATAAAAATTATAAATAAAATATTGTATAAAAAAATAATAATAAATAAAAATAAAAAATAAATAAATAAAATAAAATAAAATGAATATATAATATATATAATAAAATAAAATAAAATATATATATAATTTTTTTTTTTTTGTGTCATTTATAATCTTTCTTGAATATTATGAAAAATCAAAGGTTAGGATTATTTAAATTTATATTTGCAGTTAATTCCATGTATAAATTATATTAAATATTTATTAATTATTTAGCTTTGTTAAAAATATTCATTATTTAATAATATTAATTTTAATTAAATTTTAATATTAAAAATACATTTAAATAACATTTTTAACTATTATTTTTATTATATTTTTTTTTAAATTAATTTTTATTACCAAAATTTTTCCATTCACATTACTTGCATTTCAATTTTAAATACCTATAATAAAATTATTATATGCGCAGCATATTCAATTCCTTTTGCTTTTATTTTGGAAGATATAATAAAATCGTGTAGGTAGTTGAATTAAAATTCTTTCGCCCAGTCATATCTCTCAGAGTATTTGCACATCAATTAAAATTATGCAAATAAAATGCCGAGCTCCGTGGATGAATGCAAATGAGTCGATAAATATTTAATATACTCTCTCTCGACAATTAGCTTAAAAATCATAAGAAATGCAGAGCAAATTGTATTATTTATTTTCTTACTCTGCTCAATTTGTGCTGCTTGCCTGTGCTGGAATCAAAGTCCTTATGCCAGAGGCGCCACCAGCTGCCCCTCCTCCAATCTCTCTATCGCTCACTCCCTCTCTCTTTCCCCAATTTGTAGCGCCATCATCCAATCTTGGCAATATTTTGCTTGTGAACATGTGCCCCTATATATACGCAATCGTATACAAATGCTTTGCGTGTCCTTTGCAATTTGCTCATACATCAATTTTCATATTCCTATACACACACACACACACTAACACACACACACACATATTCGCATATTGTGCAATATTCTCTGGCATATTTGCAACGATTTCCTTTTGTGCGAATTTTACGCACGATTTCATTTACATTTGTTCGGCTTACGTTGTTGTTTTTTTTTTCGTTTTCTTTTTTGGTTTATTGCATTCTTTTTTCCTTTTTGTTTTCTCTCTTTTGCTCTCTTCTCTTTTATTTGTATCTTTATCAGTTTTAATAAAAACGAATTAAATCTGAGCTGCAAAGATTCTTATTGTGCGCTTTGTATTTATGAATTGATTGACAAGCTCTTTGGCTTTGCCACTTCCGCATGGCTTTTAGCTGGAAGGGTATTTGAAATCTGTGTATTTAGGTGATTAAATTAGCCAAACTTTAATATAATGTGAAGGGCTTTAAGAAAACTAAAGTTTCTTTATTCCAGCTTTCTATGCAAACTATAGGTTACAAACGAAAAGTTTTAAATGAACACAGAAAACGCAAAGAAAATATTTAAGAAAATAATGTAGTTTTGATTAAATTTTTTTTTATTAAATAATGCTATGAAATTTAAGTTTCAAATAAAAATATTAAAGATTAAAATATTGTACAAGAAAAAAAAAAAATAAATAAATAAATAAATAATAATAATAATGATAACAATAGCAAAAGAAATTTATTAATAAATAACAAAAATATTAAGCAAAATTGAGTTGTAAAATTAAAATAATTAAACTAATCAAATAAAAATATTGTATATGTAAATATTCAAAAAAATATTAAAATTTTATTTTAAAATTAATTCATGAAAAAAAAATACTAATTATGCATTTGATTTGAAATAAATATTAATTATGTTACATTTGATTAAGATACAAAAATATAATAATATACATATATAAATATAAAATATAAATAATATTTCAATATAAATTAATCTAGAATTGAAATGGCATGCTTTGAAGAACTTAAACAATTCTGTGTACATAGCCATAAAATAATTAATTATTAATTTTTAAATTCAATTCTGGGCATTCCATTCCGCAACATCCTCAAGCTTAACTAATATTATTTTTGTATCAAGAAAAAAAAAAAATAAATAAATAAATAAATAATAATAATAATGATAACAATAGCAAAAGAAATTTATTAATAAATAACAAAAATATTAAGCAAAATTGAGTTGTAAAATTAAAATAATTAAACTAATCAAATAAAAATATTGTATATGTAAATATTCAAAAAAATATTAAAATTTTATTTTAAAATTAATTCATGAAAAAAAAATACTAATTATGCATTTGATTTGAAATAAATATTAATTATGTTACATTTGATTAAGATACAAAAATATAATAATATACATATATAAATATAAAATATAAATAATATTTCAATATAAATTAATCTAGAATTGAAATGGCATGCTTTGAAGAACTTAAACAATTCTGTGTACATAGCCATAAAATAATTAATTATTAATTTTTAAATTCAATTCTGGGCATTCCATTCCGCAACATCCTCAAGCTTAACTAATATTATTTTTGTATCACTCTAATAAAATGTTTTTTTTTTTTTATATCTAAATCGAAGCTAGCTTTCTTACTTTTTCTATTATCTTTGGCCTACACAGCTTTTGACCAGGCTCTCTTCATTATTAAAAAAAAAACGACGCGAACTGCCTTGAGTCTCACCTAAATTTCTTCAAAGAGACTTTTTCATGTGAATGTGCTTGAGTCAGCTGTTCGCAGTGCCGACTTAAATGAATTCAACTTGCTATCAAATTTTTCATATATTCACCTGCTTTTCAGGGCATTTTATATTCGTTTTGAACGCTGCTCCTCTTGACATCATATTTTAGCAGAGCTGCCGTCGCTTGCCCTTTATATTATTTATGGCACGAATTTCTTATGCCACATGCTGCGCTTCAAGGATTCCGAATGTGAGGATGAGGGCAACAGAAGTAGCACCACTTTTTTTCTCTCCCTGTCTCTTCGCACGTGCTACTGGGGCATCTGTCCATTTCTTTTCTGGTCTTTTTCCCCTTTTAATAAAATGTATCCAGAGTGACGTGACATCGGAAAAGTGTTCGATGAGAACAAATTAGTCATAATTTAGTGCTGATTATCAAATGCAATTTTTGGCCGATCAAAAATTATTCAATTAGCTCGCAATTAGAGTTCAATGAAATTTCAGTGATGTGCCGAATGAAAACACAAAATGAAAACCAATATTTAGCCAAAAATATCGACAAACCGCCCAGGGGCGAGTCGCGGCAAGGTATTTGCATAGTATTTCGTACGGCAAAGCATTTCGAAATGATTGAAAAATATTATTCCATCATTGACAGCTGCGGCAATGCATATTAATTTGCATACATGGATCAGAAATATATATGCATGCATACATATATAAATATATTGTATATATGTATATTTGTGTATGTACAGCATGCAAACAATTGACCACATTTGGGATTTTGAATTATTTGAATGGGCACTGGGTTGAATGGAAATGGAGCTTGTCTATAATTTAGTTATGCGGTAAACGAAAATGCATTAAACTTTATTTATGACAGTTAAATTGGTAAAATGCATAACAATTATTTTTGCATGTGCCAACAAATTATGGAATTCTCTTCAGCTATTTGCATAATTTTCAAACTGAGCGATGACCAAAATGGGATATAGAAACCTATACACACATACATATGTAGAAGAATGCGGTTGTTGTAACGCGCTCTCACAATTCTGTTGGCCAAAATCGAAAATAAAATGTAGAGTAGTTAATGGAAATCAGAAAAATATTATTGCTATTTAATAATTGTTTGAAGTCCTCAATGAACCATGATGCTATACGTCTGTAATGATGTAACAAACATTAAAGACATTAATTAATATAATTAATAATTATTGAAGGTTTTATAATGTATTGAAGCGAAGAGTAAAATTTAATTTAATTGAACTATTATAATTTATTTATTTTATTTAATTTTATTTATTATTTTTATTTTATCTATTTTATTTTATTTATTATACTTTTTTTTATTTATGTATTATTTTATTTTATATATTTATTTATTAATTTATTTTATTTAATTTTATATATTTATTTATTTGCTTAAAATTAATTCTGTAAACTATTTACAATTGATAAAGCAAAATATTAATATAATAAATATTATTTCGTTTAATGCTTCAATTAATATAATGCATACATATATGTATTTTTCCTATAAGACATTAATTATCAAAGGTTTTTAAATGTGTTGAAGCGAAAAGTAAGATTTAATTTAATTAAACTGAGAGTGTACGAAAGGTAGTTCTTTTTATTTATTTTTTAAATTTATTTATTTATTTAATTGCTTAAAATGAATTCTGTAAACTGCTTACAATTCATAAAACAAAGCAAGAAAATAATATTTCAATGCTTAAATTAATATAATGCATAGATGTATTTTTAATATTTTTTATAAAATATAGAAATGAATATTTATTTAAATTTAATAATATTTAAAAATATTTTTTAGTAATAATAACTAATTGTTTAACAAATAAATAATAAAGCTAGCTATACTTAATGAACTCAGCTATGCATCAAAAAAAAAAAAAAAAAAAACTCTAATAAAACAAATAAAAAATAAATAAATACAAAATTTTTTTTTTGCTGTATTTCTTTGCATTTTAATCTAAAGCATTTGTGGGCCAAACTACCTCAACAGCAAAAGTCTTCAACACAGTTCAGGAGCTATAAAACAATATTAAATAAAAAAAAAAAAAATACAAATAATTCTAAAATTTAGTTGTTGAACAAATATAAATCTCGCTGGCTCATATATCTTGAGCATAACTTTAATTACCAACAAGTTAACAACAAACTGTTTCACTTTCTCACATTTCACTGCCTCACCCATTCTCCCTCTCTCTCCCTCTCTCTCTCTCTCTCTCTCAATCTCTCTGTCTCTGTCTGCCACCTGACAGCTATTATCTGCAGCTGTATTTAGAAAGCGATCTCGGTGCGGCGGCATTCATTACCTTTGCTGTTAGCGACAATCATAATGAAAAACCAGTTAAAACTTGGCCCGAATCTCGCCCACAGCTAGGCGAGCCATAAAAACACACTCTGCCGCCTCCCGCCCCCCGCCCCCCGCACAAGGACAATCGCAATGGTTGGCAAACAATAACGAAACGCGTTCAACCCCAATGACCCCAATAGAAATAAAACGCATCCTTTGGCAGCATTTGGACTAAACCAAAGCAGCGCTAAATGGACATTCGCTGCAAGTGTCGTCGCATGCTGCATTTATTTCTGATCCTTTTGGGCCACGCCCACACGCCAGCTCACTCCCCCAACCATTTCACTCTTTGGACTTGAAACTGTGGACAATGCGCGCTCTGGCCGCAACAGACATTCCGTTCTTCTTCTTTTTGCCTTTGTTGTTGGTCGCGTTTTTATTGTTGTTGGTTATCCTTTTGACTATGTTGTTTTCATAGTCCTTTATTGCAGTTGCTGCTGGTTGGTAACACAGCCATGCTCAACCCCTTTAATGTCCTTCCTTGCTGGACATTGTTTCTGCCTTTACTTGGACCATTGATTTTGCGGTTGCGTTTTTGGCCTTCGGCTGCCAGCTGAGCGCTTCAAACTCGCCCATTGCCTTTTGTCTATAATTTTAACACCAAATGTTGGTTTGGCTTTGTTATCAAACACGTACACAAACACAAATACGAATGTGGGTAATTCAATTTGTTGTCTGGAGACAATTGCTGCTGCAATTGCAATTGTAATGCTGGCTAACAAATTGGCCAACCTATAAATTATAAGCAATGCCACATACCAACACACTCACACACACACATGCACACTCTCGAATTGTCATATCAACGGCTGCAGCAATCGAATCGAGCCACAACAGCAACAACTCGAAGCCTCTCCACAGCTGGTTGGCTTGGTCTTACGTTAATTGCATCAAATGGAGGCCAGGTCGAAGCACCTACCAGCCAGCTAGCACTCTGTCTAATATGCTAATTACACTGCAGTGCATGTGTGTGTGTGTGTTTGTGTTCTGTCTGACTGCAATGCGTTAGCTCGATTCATTTTTGTTGGGATTTGTTGTGAGCCAGGCAGCAGCAGCTGCTGGGAGGCGTGACTGCGTCCATGTTTGTGCCTAAGCCGCTTTTGTAAAGTGTCATGCCCCTCGCTCACCCCTCGCTCACCTGTCTCACCTCCTGCTCTGTTGGACCTGTCTGCGTTCTGTCTAATTAATTATACTTTTCAATTGTATCGCAAACAATGACAATGACATTCCCTCTCACCAACACACACACACACACACACTGACAGCTTTACCCATTTCCACTCTGAGACGGGCTTATCGCTGTGGCATACTTTTTGGGCGCTGCAGTCGAAACTTTGGCGTCGCCCCAAGCCCCGACCCGTAACGGAATTTGCATGCGACTGCGATAAATGTTTGTCTAACCTGCTTATCGGCAAATTGAGGCCACACGAAATTCAAGTGTGAAGCCGAATTCTTTCCTTTTTTTTTCACTTTTTCCTACAGTAGATAAGCGTTTACTTGGCGAGGTAAGCTAAATTAAGTATTTTTGTTGTTGAGTTTATATTATCTGCAAATTAATATTAAACAATCATTTATTCAATCTGCAAAAGTCAATTTCGTTAAAAGCTTTACCAAAAATCGATTTATAAGAAATATTTGATCTAAAAGTGTTTAAATATCATTTGCAAGGAATATATTTCTTATATTTAGTAATTTATGTTTAGAGTGAATATAAATAACAAAAAGTCTGGAAGTGCTAGTCGAGACTGCTCGACTAAAAAATGCCCTGAATCCTACAGCCTGACAAAAGCTGAATGCTACGAGACTCGGTGGAACATTTATGTGAAAGACTGTATAATATCAAGCTTGTGGATAAATTGCTTACGAAATAGAAATCATATTCATGATTCACATAAATATAAATGCTCTTAGCTAAGACCTTCTAGAAAATGTATGCCAGAAGCTAAATGCTCTGAGACTGCCTGACAAAAGCTGAATGATATGACACTTGATAGGTTGTACATCTATGAAACTTGTGGAAATATTGATCAGAGTTCATCATAAATAAAAGGCATAACCTTATGAATAATTAAGAAACAATGTTGAACTCTTCCAGTGAATGTGACAAAAACAAATCTGGAAATTTGAGTTATGGCAGCTGCCTGACAAAAGCTGAATGCTACAAGACTCGGTGTAGGGCATACAGATATAACATGAATTTTTTAATGATTTTTGAGTTTTCATTATTTAATATATTTTGCAGTTTTATAGATAAAATATATATATATATGAGATAATTTATCTAAAAATGCATAAATAATATAATTCACTATTTAAATCAAAATTTTATCAAGTCAGAAGAATTATTTTTAAATAATATCAATATTTTCATTTAATGAACGAAATGAATGAAATATTACAAATATTCGTTCATTTCGACTAACAAAGCAAACATGCTGAGAGCCCTTAACAACGCTGAACAATGTCTTCGTATATACATATAGGCAACAAATAGCCAACAGCGGACAAACACAGACAAATAGCAACAGCAACAACAACAACAACAACATTAATAATAATAATAATAATAATAATAAACTGTCTATGCCTAATTACGCACAGATAGATAGATCTCAGCGCATAAAAGCAATAAATATTATATTGACAAATCAAGATGTTTTTATCAGCTTATTGTTGGCTGGCCTTTGGCAACACTTGAGACACGCCCACCATCGCTCACCCCCGCCCCCGCCCTCGCCAATAGCCCACAGCAAACATAATGCACAAAGCATAACAAAAGAAAGCCGAAATCAGTTCATTATATACATATGGACGTATGAATGTATGTTTATAGCATATCATTAATCATTGAGTTTAGCTGGGTAACAGGACTTGGAACAGGAAAACAACTTCATTCAGCGTCGAGGCTAATAAATGTATTTGTGGGCATTGGCCAAACGCTAACTAATAACTAATCCACAAAACATAATTGTGATTTACGCTACAAGCCGTATCAATTTTCATTAGCCAAAAGCGTGACTTTCACATTTTCAGAAAAGAATACAAAAAAATAAATATATATTTATACATGTGTATACATACATATGTACATATATGCATGGGTTGCTCAAGTACATTTGCTATGTATCTGACGTCATTGGAAGCCATTCTTTTGATATCAAAGCCAGCGTGTAGTTGAAAAAGTGAATGAAAATGTTAAAGTAAATGTTCATTTGTTTAATATTAAATTATAGTTGTGAAAAAAAAAAAAAACAGGAATATCTTATGTAGAAGGACGAAGTCCTACAAAGAATAGTGGATCTATTTTTGATTTTTTTTATAATAATATTTTATTTCATTATAATTTTTCAGAATATTTACTAGACTGAAAGAGTGTATAACGAGGAATAAAATAATATATATATTTTTTTTATTTATTTTATTATTGCTTAGCATAAACTTAAATATATAATTCATAATTAAAACTTCATTCATTCATTGTGTATTGTGTTGTACATATAAGAAGATTTTACACCCTATATCGTAAGACTTTTTTACTAGAACCACAAAAAATAATTGTTGATCGTCTGTTTGTGTCTTTTACTTATACTCTGAAAAATTGTCAGAGCTCAGCTCTTCAACAAGTTCGTTGAATGAAGCAATAGCTCTCTATTCTCTATTCTCTACGTATTGGTATGGGTGATACGATTGTGCTCGCTAAATAAATGTGTGCAATAAATGATAGCGTACGTGAATGTGAATGTGTATGTGAGCGTGAAGACAGTTTGCAATGAGTTTTTGATGCATTTGAGCACTTACGTCAATCGTATTGCTCCCTAAACAAAGACCGTCATACGAATAGGTCGAAAACTGAAACGAAAAGAACCAAAAACTCTCGCTCAGAGCTCAGAGTGATTAAATATTATTATTTTCGGTTGTTTTTGCGAGAAGAGCGTAAAGACTAATGCGGTTAACAGTTACTTAAGTTCTTGAAGCAGTACTCAAAAAAATATATTGCAAGTAAGTAACAGTTACTTAAGTTTTTTAAGCAGTACTAAAAAAAAAAAAATATATATATTGTAAATTATTTTTTAAACAAATTATTTCACTTCAAATTATTATAAATAAAAAATAAAAAAAAATTTTTTAAATTTAAAAAGTAATCAATCATATAAAAATGAGATATATTAATATTATTATTTGCTTTTAATCATTTTTTATTTATAAATAAAAATAAAATGAATAAAAATTTGTATACAATATATGAACTTACAGATTTGAAGGAAAAAATATCTTTTAATTATTTGTAATATATTTATTATATTTTATATACATTTTTTTGCTAATTGCTTGAAAGTTTATATTTATGTATTTCTGCTTTAACATAAATTGTAGTTTTTTTTTTTTAATTTTTATTTTATTTTTTTTTTTTATTATATATTTTTTTATATGCAATATATAATTGAAATTTCATTGAAAACCTCTCAAACTTTCTCTGCTCTCTCCGTGTTCATTTTCGCCATTCAAAGTTAATTTTCAACTTGATTTATGCAACACTTAAGAGCTTTTCACCTTAAGGTCGTCAGCAGAGCTGCAACAGAGTGGACGAGAATTAATGAAAATAAATGCGATGCACAGAAAAATTTATATAGCTACTGCACTTAACATGATTTAAAATATTCACAGCAGGCTAAAGGGGAAAAGTTAATAAATACAGACATAAAGAAAATACATATAATTAATTGAAAAAATATAATGCTGATGATCGAATCATACATTATATCATATATTGTATATCACAAGTTCCATGTAAATTCCATGCAAGGAAATCAATATTGTTGTTAAATTGAAATTTAAATAAATGAAGTCATCTACTCGCGCCGTGGCGAATGAATGAAAGCCCAGCTGATTAAATTGTAAAATTGTAAATTAAATTGCTTTGCTTGCTAAGCAGCATTTCCTAGCACGCCCCAGGCCCCACACCCTCCCCCACCCCTCACTACAGTCAATGGCAGAACTATTAAAAATTATTCATTAAATGTGCAGCACAACAAGAAAATTTCAGAGACTGAATAAAAATGAGTTGCAAAGGGCTGGGGCCAACAATAGCACGCCCACGTGGGCGTGGCTGCTCACAAAAGTATGCAACGAAATTACAAAATGTACAAGGGTGCCAGCCAGCCATCCAGCCAGAAAAAGGGATTCCTTTTGGATCGGGTCGGGGCGAGCGGCGAAGTCAACGTGAGCTGAGAGGCAGCCAAAACTAACTAGACTTTCACTTTATTATTCATGAAAAGTGAAAAGCGCAGCAGCTGAAGCTGTTGGAGCTATTGCAGCAGCAGCTCAGTTTTGGGATTGTCGAAATGACTAGCGAGAAATGATGTGATGCGGATTCTGGCTGAAAATTAAATGAAATTAAATGCAGTGAACGGTAGCTCAATGCCGCACACAAACACCAGAGAGCTGCAGAAATTATATTCAAATGAAATTGCATTTCACACACACACACACATACATATATATTATCGCATATACAGCTGCACATGTCTTTAATAAATTTTAATTAATTTCGTATATAATTTTTATAAATACGCAGCACTAATCGCTCGCAATACAAAGCCTCACCTCGCACAGACACACTCACACACACACACACATACACACACACTCATCTACAGCCACACGAAAACAATTTGTTTCTATTAACGAAGCTGCGCCTACAAATTGCGTTTCATTTATCAAGCTGCAAAAGCAACGGACACACCTGAACAATTGATGATGGTGACGGCATTTACTATAAACAAAAGCTCAATTTGAGCTCCATAGTAGTCGACGAGTGAATGCCCTGTAAGTGAGCAGTTATAAAAAAAAAAAAAAATAATAATAATAATAATATACTCAAAAAAAAACATACAGAAATAATATTTTCATTTTTAATGTAAAAAAAATTTGTTGTTATTTTTTTTTTTTATTACTCAATAATAAAATAAATATATAAGTATATAAATTATCGTAATTTAATAGAATTATAATAAAATATTATATAGCAACAAATATATATAAAAAAGGTATATATTTAATATATACATACTAAACATTAAACATTATTATTAAAACGTAAAGTATTAAAATAGGCCTATAAACAAAATCACACTTCGAATAGTTTTAAATATTTTAAAGAAAAATTCTATAAATTTAATAAAATGTATAAACCAATTGAATAATATATAATAATTATAATAAAAGTGGAAACTTATATATATAATAAAATATATATATTTAATAAATAATAAATGTAATGCAGGTGGCAACAAAATTTTATATACATATAATTAAATATATATATTTATCTCCAATGAAATTATAAAAATAGTTTAGCAACGTTTCAATTTTATTTGCTCCACTTTTAAGTTATTCCATTTTATTTATATAGTGTAATTGAAGCAAAACAGAAATAATTTGAAAAATAAATAAATTAATATATAATTGTATTATTACAAGCGTTTATATACTCTACTCCATTTGATATTTCAGTTTGCTAGTCTGAAAGTCTTGCTACACCTGAGGCTATCATAATGAAACTGGAAATCAACATCGAGATATCAAAGTAACAGACAGAGAGAGAGGGAGAGAGAGAGAGAGCGGCAGTTAGAGAGATGTATGGAGCAGGTAAAGATGGTTAGAGTGAGACACACACATGTGTTTTGGCATTGTAAACGCTCCACCAAATACACGTAGGTCCGTCATCAACGATGGCCAATTTGAAGTCATCCTTCAGCGCTGACAAACAAGCAGCCAAAGGCGAAAGCCAGACTCAAAGCAAGGCCAAAATGCTAGATGAGAGTGAGAGAGAGAGACACACAGAGCCCAACGGACGAGCCGATAAGCTGGGCAGTGGTAGCGGCCTCAGGGGCAGCTAAAGACAGACAGAGAGAGAGGGAGAGAAAGGGAGAGAGTGAGCGAGCGAGAGGGAAGGTTAATGGCACTGGCTTTGGCAAAAGTTGGCAAGTCAGCGGGCAGGCAGTCGAAGCGGCCCCGACCTCCCAAAAAAAGCTTGCCATTACTCACAAAAACACATCAATTATGCGCTACTACATATGTGTGTGTGTGTGTGTGTGTGTGAGTGCTAGCGGCTCTTTATTAATGACAGTTAAACTGTCAGAGGTGTGTGCGTGCCATTGCAGGTGCCAAAAGCAACGGCTACGGCTTTCGCATACTGCTTCTCTGCCACGCCTCTGCCCACACACCACCACACCGCCACACCATTTCAGCGTGCACAATTTGAGTAATGCTCGCTTGTCAAATTTGACCAAAACGGACAGCCATAAGTCAAGTATTGGCCGCATTGGCCAGCACCAGCAGCAACTGAGCCAAGACCCGAGCCAAGCAACGCGTGTGTTTTGGCCATCAACTGAGTTTTCAGACCAACTTAAGTGCAATGGCAAAGTGCAAAGCGGAATTCCGAATCGACTACGGGAATTGGAATTCCAATTGCAATTGCCACGTCAAACTAAGGTGTTGGCAGCAGCTGATAATATACATTGGCTATGCTAGTTTATTAAGAGAGCTTTTGAAATAATTTTATAATAAATTATGCCTTTTTCTATTTTGTGTGACAATTTAATTAAAATGTTGTATATATATATTTTTAAAAATATAATTTAGAAATAATAGTTGATCGTTTTTTGTTACATGCTCTGCTTCGTAACATAATCGAAAAGATTGTGCAGACACGATCTCGCTCTCACTGTTAAAAGACACACTCAACGTGTCTTGCTCTGAGCGGCTCTCTTTGTTTTGTTTTGAATCGGGTTTGGTCAAGCGCTTTGCATTGATTCATTCGTGTGATACTCTTAATACGATATTCGCTCACACAAAGCCTCTCAGCAAAAGACAGTTTGATTTCGTGTGCATGTGTGCATGAGAGAGAGCGCAACAATCGCGGGTAAACACCCATACATACGCAAAAGACAATTTGCTTCATTTAACTCAAGCAAACAAACGATCTGTGCTTGACTTGAGCTAAACGTAAACAGAAATACATATCTGTCTCGCTCAGAGAGCGAGCGAGCTAAACCAGACGCTACAAAAACAATTTCAGTCTGAGTCTTTTTTATTGTGTGAGTGAAAGTCACTTATTTGCAGACAACGAAAAAGTCTCAACAGTTATTTGCGAGCTATGATATATGTATATGTGTATTTGGCCTATTAAAATATGTAGCATCTAGTTCTTCTTCATTTTATCTATTACATAAATTATTGTTAATAAATTTTTAAAATGTTGCCAAATATGTTTTGTTTTATCTTTAATATTTACATCAAATGATTTGTATTAGTATTTGGCTCACAGCTTTAACTAACGGCCTTGATCGAAATTTGACATCTGTTCTTTTCACTCTTCCGTTGAACAATGCATTAATGATAGATGTGGCATTAAAATGTTTTGTCTTTAGGTTTTTCGTTTGCTTTCTCAAAAGAACGTAAATAAACCGAAGCATTTGATCTATGTATCCGTCGTATCAAAACAATGCAAATGCCATTCACATTAATTACTATCGCAGGAGTGGAACAACAGCTTACACTTACTCCCACGCACACATACACACACACACAAACTACGCACGCTTGAGAGTATGCTATAAATTGGATGCCTAGCGAATTCCGTGAATGGGATAAACTGAAAACCGAACGTATGAATGACTTTCATTACGATTTTGATGTGAAATGCTTTAGCAGCTCTACCGTACCCTCCAACACTCTATGAAATGGAATGAAAACAAAACAACAACAACCAGAAACAAGAAAAAAATGTAAGGAAACAAACAACAGCATGTTTATCTATTCTTATGTAATCAATAGCCGAGTGTGAGACTGTGTGTGTGTGTGTGTGTATCTTGCTGGTTTGCATGTCTGCCTGCAATTCGTAGCAAGGATGTTGCTGCTATCATTGAAAATAAATGATGACATTATTCTGATTTGATGTTTGCTTTGATTGCTTCTTTCCCAAATGATGTTGAGGTAGTTGCAATACACACACACACGCACACACTGAGAGTTGTTGGCTTTTGTTTTGGTTGGTTGACTGATTTGACTTGTCGTTCAATTTCATGGTCAGTGGATTTCACTTGAAAAATGAGAAATCCGCTCGACAAAAACTCGATTACAGCTGGGAATACTTTACGGCCCACTGTGCGCAAGCTGTGCTCACGCCTAAAACTATGCAACAGTTATTCCAGTTCGCCCGCATAAATGTGCACAACAACAAAAGCAACAACAACACCAACAACAGCAACAGCACACAAATCCTTGGTGTAAACACTGAGCGCCACTCAACGACGCCAACGTCGACGCCGACGCCGACGCCACCAACTGCGCGCTAACAACAGCAAAATGGCAAACAAAACGCGGCCATAACCCGTTTGCCACGCCCACCCTTTAACACCCGCCGGCACTGCAGTTGTAACTAATTTGAAGAGTTTATGGCGGTGCTTCACCAAGTGTTTGTACAGCATTTTGATGGAAGTTAAACTGCGAAGAAACAAATACGTAAAGCGCTACGCCAAAGGCAGCCAAGTTTTGGCTCATAAAAAAAAAAAGCAACAGAGTTTTATTAATTAACAAGAAAAATCAATTTTGAAGCGAAAGAGTGATTTTTATTGTGCTATATGAAAAGCAGGTTACCGAGAGAGAGAGAGAGAGTAAACTATCAAGTATTTCCTCGACTTATTTCCTCTACGTAATTCCGCTACGTAGTTCCTCTACGTCTTTAATGCTTAGCTGCTCGATCACACACTCTATGTCACATTATTGCGACGACCCCCAGCAGGCCTGGACGACTAAAGAAATTCTGCAGCTGCTGCCCTTTATATACGGCAACTTTTACTCAAGCTCTGTCTCTCTCTCAAAGGTTGAGTCCGACGGCAGGTTGAGCTCGTCGCAGTGAGCAATGGGAACGCTCTCTGCTGCTGTGAGCATTCTAGCTTCGTTTTACCTAAATACAAATACCAAATGAGAACTGCTCTACATACACATAGACAACTTTAATGATCTTTTGCACTTCTTCTCTGCTTGCTTTTACTTTTACTCAAGTGCTGTCTCTCTCGTTACAGTCGAGCTTCAAGAGAGCAATGGGAAAGCTCTCTGCTGCTGTGAGCTTTCTAGCTTCGTTTTACCTAAACACAAATACCAAATGAGAACTGCTCTACATACACATAGACAACTTTAAGGATCTTCTGCACTTTTTTTCTCCTTGCTTTTACTTTTACTCAAGTGCTGTCTCTCTCGTTACAGTCGAGCTTCAAGATGGGAAGGCTCTCTGCTGTTTCAATAATTTGTTCAGGGGATTTGCTAGTCGAACAGACATTACTTGAGCTTTCATACTTTGTTTTTATAAATATTTACTTAAGTCAAGTAAAATTATTTTAACAAAAAATTATATTATCATATTTTATATAAAAATAAAAAATGTATATAAATAAAATATAAAAAAAACATAGGAATCGGAATTATTTCTGAGGTAAGAATCAAACAATAATTAATATAATAAAATAAAATTAAAAATTCAATTAATTAAAAATTCAATTAACTAAAAACTAAATTAAATTTTTTATTTAAGAGTAAGCCCAAAAAAACAGCAAAATGAAGATTACATTATTTGTATGGGGCGCTAAATTATATTTTTACTTATGCAAATGCCAGCCACATTTAAATTTAAAATAAAAAGTAAATAAATAAAAGCTTAAAGACAAAAGGAACAGGAAATATGCCAACAAGCATGAAATATGAATATTTTAATTATAATTTTTAAGTCTTTTTACAAAGCAGAGCGGAAGTCAACAAAAGTAAAGCAGATTCTTGTTTTTTTTTTTTTTTTTTTTTTTTTTGCACAATAGAATTTCGTATCTTGAGAAATATTTTTGTATAGCAGAAATATTTGCTAGTTAAAAATTTTCCCCGCCAGTTAGCTGAAGCTGATTTGTGATACTTATACAAAAGTATATAAATATGTATATATAATTATTATATTTATATATCAACAAAATTCAAAGTATTATTCAGAAATAAAAGAAAAAATAAATCATGAAAATTATTAAATACCAAATAAATTCACAAATTGACTTAAATCCTGAAAGTGAAAAAGTTTTAATGAAGTTTTAGTGCATATTTGCGAAAACTTTAGTTTTGATTCTTACAAGCACTGGCACTGAAATGTTGACTGAGTAATGTAGATTATGGGAAACTTTTATTTATTTATTTATTTTTTTTTTATATATATAGATACTTTCTTTATTTGTGAATATATAAATATATTTAAAGGAATAAATCCGTAGAACTCTGCTGTTTTATAGAAAATATGTAGGGTTTATTTTAATACGTCAGACTTAATATTAAATATAATATATATATTCAAAATTCTGTTATGGAAAACTTAGTCTTTCGTATATAATTTCAATTGCAAAATTTAATTCTCTAACAAATGTATTTCTAATAAAATAAAATAAAATGTGCATATTAAATGCTATAAAATTTCCTGCACACTTTATACCCCACAGTACTCACACACGCACACACACACACACACGCGTGCACACCGTTAACAGCTAATAAACGGTAAATATTGAAACATTTACGCGCACGCAACGCAGGTGCCAGACGAAAGAAGCAGACAATTGAAGCTCAGTGCTCTCAAGTGTGCCAACACTCAGCACTCACACACACCCACACACACAGATAATACTCGACGGCAGCTCAAGTGTAATTTCCATTGTTTGCACACACACACACACACACACACACACGGTGAGACACTTGGACAGAGTGTAAAAACAATCTATTACAACAGCAGCGAGTCAGGCGATGAACGACACGCACGCGGACAAGACAGGACAGAGGGAGAGAGTGAGAGAGTGAGATGGCAGATGGTACAACAATCAGCGGTGCCGTCGACAATCGTCAATTATAGCAGCTGGAAAACAGTTAACTGACAAACTGCAGTGGATTACAGATACAGACCATTTTATATTTAGCATAAGCAGCAGAGCCTGAAGGTAGGCATCAGCACACATACACCCACACCCACACACACACCCACACACACACATACAAGCAGACACTCTCTCCACGCTCAAGTATGCAATTAAGTGCTTAATGTGTTTATTAAAAGTGAAATGCCAAACAACTTTTCATGCCACGCTACCCTATCAATTTGTGCGCGTGTTGGTAGCTGTGTCTCTCTCTCTCTCTCTCTCTGTGTGTGTGTGTGTATTGTTGTTGTTGTTGCTGTTGCTGCATTTACTGCCCGCAGCGACTGCTGCTGCTGTGTAAAGTCACTCAACGTGCGGTCGCTGCGCTGTGTGCAAATGTTGTTCACTTTTGTTGCTGTTGTTGTTATCGTTGTTGCTGTCGCAATTTCGCAGTTGTTTCATTGTTGTTTATGTGTTACTAAAGTGGGCAGCTATGTGCGGGTAGCTGACGGCAGGCTTTGGTCACATGTCAGCACTGCGGCTTGCTAGTTTTTAAGCCAGACTTTTTGACTTAATTAATTAAACAATTAAAAAACAGATATACAAATGTGCATAAATAATAAATTTATTAAAAAATTTAATATTTGCATTTTATTTTAATATTATATTCTGGAAAATGTTTCTCATTAAATATTTTTGTTAGACCTAAAATTAATATTATAAATTTAATATTAAAAAGTTTATTAAATAATGAATAATGATAAAAAAAAGAGGCTATGAATGCAGAACTTTGAAATTAAAATAATAATAATGTGCATAAATAATATGTTTATTCAACAACAACAACAAATTTAATATTTGCATATTATTTTCATATTATTTTCTGGAAAGCTTTATTTTTGATAGATTATTAATTAAATATATTAATACAGATCAAAATATGTTAATATTTATTATTAATTATTATTAAATATTAATTATTATTTTTTTTAATATTATTTTCTGGAATGTTTCTCATTAAATATTTTTGATAGAGCTAAGAGTAAAACTTATAATAAAACGTTCGTTTATACTTTAAGAACAGGAATGAACAATAAAAAAAAATGAATTCCCTTTATTATAATTCCCCTCACTTAACACTTTAAATTCTTTCCCCTTTCAAATTGATTTTGCATGCATTAAATTGCATGCCATCGAAAGCTATGCTCTCCACAACTTTCAATCAAACTCACTTTCACTGCTCAAAGAAGTTTGCTTTAAGAATGCTTGTTCTCAATTATAATGCTTAAATTTGTTGTACGCAAAAAGTTATAAAATAAATGGAATAGTTTAGCAGCCAAGCTTGACTCAAATGCATCAAGTCTACAAGCCTTTTGCCAGAGTTCAAGTGAAACAACAGCAGAGCAGGCAAGATTGGGATATGACCATAAGAGCAGTGCAGTGCAGTGCAGTTCAGTGTTTTTATCGTTTGTTTTTCCGTTCATGTCCTGTTACAAAAGTTAAATATGTTTGCTGGCCAGAAATCTGTTTCGAGCTAACGCAGCCAAAGTCATTTCCTTTGAGACGTTCTCTGTCTATGTGTGTGTGTGTAATAGCATTAAATGCAGCTCTCTCTCTCTCTCTCTCTCTGTGTGTGTGAAAAGTTTTGTTGTTTCCGCTTGAGTCTTGACTTTGGCTATATATCTATATATGCAACAGTTTGGTCGACAAAATTTTTCCTACACGTCGCAATTTAAATGGCCAGAAAATTATTTTTGCCCTCTGTGTGTATGAGGCTTATAAAAGCATATGGCCAAAATGATAAAAATTTATTCGAACATAAGGATTAGGTCAAGATTTTGGCAAACAGACCTAAAAGCTAGGCAGACGAAATTCCCCTCTTTGATATTAACCCTCTAAGACTACTTTCTAAAATAAAGGCAGAAATTAGTTCGAATAATTTTTTTTAAAGTAAATAGGGGCTCCTGAGTTCAAATATGAACTCAGAAAAAATCTAGAAGCTTCCATTTACCTGGAAGGTGAGAAAATGTAAATAAGTGCCTCAAGGCACTCTTGGGGCTTAAAGGGTAAAAAAATATTTCCCAAAAAAATTGATTTTTTTATTTTTTAAAATTTTTTTTTCTCTAAATCATATTATTTGTTGCTCTGATACTCAGCAAAACAATTTTCATTGGCCGAGAGGCATAAATGCAGTTTGCACAATATGCAAATGCACTGCGTTTGTGAAGTTTTCCAGTCCTTGACCATCTTTTTCCCACATTGCGATCCAACTGATCTGGTTCATGGGGTCTAATGATTCAAAAAGTCACATCTCAAGTCCTTTATTGGGTGGTTATTTAATTTTTGGCATTATTTGAGTTGTGGCTGCCAGGGTCGCCGAGAAATTGGCGACTGCATATGTATGTATGTGATGGCGGTATATTGGCATGTAAATTAAAATGCTGATATAGTGATGAATATCTTCCGTTGTGATTTTAACCTCGTTGGTAATATTTTCCTTCAGGGATGCGACTATCATATTTATAATGTCAGAGTTAAAAAAAAAAAAAAAACAAAAAAATAGTTGATACCAAGTTTTCAGATGAGTTAATGTAGGATACCAACGAAGAGTCGCCTTGAAAATATATATTGTTAATGTGCAATTGCTTTGATTGTTGTGCCATATAACTTTATCAGGTTCCTTTTTAATTTACTCATAACAAATTAATGAGTTGGACTACAAATAAAAGTAATGATTTGCTTACTAAGCCTAATAAAGCCACCAGGAGACGGTAAAGATACACGTGTTGCTACTTCAATAACTGGCAATGGTGATTGAGGCCTCTTAGGAGATTTTGAGAAGGCTCATAGTTCTGCACATTATTGTCAATGTTTTCAAAAGTACTGCACATTAAGGGTACCGTAGACACATCTTCTAATACAGTCTTTAGAAACTCTTCCAGGTTTTCATCCTCTTTGTCACTTCATATACTCGACATGCCCACATCCGAAGGGACTGATTCGAACAACTCCAGCAGTTGTTCATTCATCAGACCATTTATAGTACCCTCTTGAAGCTATTTTTCAATCTCTATTAACAATTTTCAACAATAAATAAAAATCACACACAAATCATACAAGAAGTACAAGCAGTTGTGGAATAGCTGCTGACAACAAATTTTGCCGTTAAGCCCCAAGAGTGCCTCAAGGCTCTTATCACTTTTACGATGCTACTAAGCTCAATTTCAACATATTCGCACCATTTAAAATTTATTTGTATAGTAAATTATCCTACCTTTCACGAAAAAAATATTGAGTTCAATAGGTTTTATAAATTCGCTTTTATCAACACTTCAAAAGACAATATGCAGCAGCTGAAATTTTTGGCGCGAAATTTTATGTGATGTGAACATTTGTTTATGAAAAGTATAATTTAAAGTGTCTGAGAGCTTTAAAATTTTTTCAGGGCATTTTGGCAAGTATTTTTAATAGTCTTACGTTTTTTAAATTAACTAAAAGCTCTTAGTTATTTTTTTAAAATTAAAAATAAAATAAGTGCCTAGAGGCTCGCTTGGGGCTTAGAGGGTTAAAGTATCTCTCACTCTCTTTGTCTTCCTTTAGATATGCTTTAATATGTAGTATAGCATAACTATCTAAACTTTATTAAACCAAATAGTAAAGTATGTGGAATTTTTATTATTTTTTATTTTTATTATTATTATTATTTTTTTGCAATGCCAAAGTTGCAGCCCCGAAATGTCTGTAAACTTTTGCATGGTCAAAGCTAACAGAAGGAGTCGAAATTATTAATAAACCACATAAGCGCCGCAGATACTGAAATATCAACCTGTCTCACACTACAGCTGCCCTTTCTCGCTTGCTCTCATGCTCTCTAGCACACTTATGCTATCTCAGATAAAAAGTGGAAATATGCAGCATTGGCAAAAATTTTTGCACAGCAACGAAAACTATGGAAAACACCATAAATTTTCCACAGACTGACACAGGCAAAAAGTTTTTAGCGCTGACTCACACACACACACACATACACACTCACATGTATGCTGTGCTTGTGTGGGTTGGCAGAGAATTATCCAAATGATGCATTCGCAAGTCAAAGCAGCAAATTGAAAGGTCTGCCCGCCTTTAACAATTAATGCTCTAATGCTGCCAACGGCAACAGCTGCAGTAAGTGCAACAACAACAACAACTACTACTGCAGTAAAAGCAACAACAACTGCAACAAGTTCGTCCGCCAATTCGACATAAAACTCTCGATAAATCTGCTGCTCTGCAGAGCATTTGAACTCTGCTCGTTCGAACACTCACAATTGAAGAGCAGCGACCCCATCTTTGACACAAAGGTCAAAATTACAGTACTCATTAGGGTCGCTAGCAATTTGTGCACTACCACCGATGCCCCACTGCCACGGCCGCCTCCACTCACATGTGGCTGATGCGAGCTTAGAGAGCGAACCCCTTAATCGTGCTTTAATTGTGCACAGTCAAGATGCCAGCATTTAGATTGTGTCGATTGGGTGCGAGAGTTCAAATGGATCAAAAGTCGAAAAGAAAGAGAAGAGAATGAAGAGAACTCACTAGAAATGTACCGACAGTCAAATTACATAATAATTGTGCTGCTTAAGTAGAGATTGAAAACGAATTATATGTAATGAAGAGAGTTCTTAGAATTATTTAAAGTGTGAGCATAAACAAAAGTAAAATATTTTACTGAACACTTTAAAATGAATTCTATTTAAGAGTAGAAGCAAAAGCTTCTAAAAAAAATAATAAGAATGAATATATATAAATATAAATATGTAAATATATTACTAAGTTCAAGAATCATATAATATATAATACATAAAGAAAAAATGTAAAATAAATTGTCTAACAAAATAAAAAAAAAATAATAATAATAATAATAATCGCAGATAAAGATTGGAATAATATTTATATTCATGATAAAATTATGTTTTTTACAATTTTTATAAAATTAAAAATCCTGCAAAACAAAAATAAAATTAATAACGATAAAAAAGTAAATGAATTCATAAAATTACATTACTATGGAAATGAGCTTTGGTAGCTCAAATAAAATTATTTACATAAATTAAATATTGTTAAATTTTTACAATTATTATAAAATTAAAAGAAAAAAACTCAAAACAAAAAAATTAAATATTATAAAAAGGAAAATTAATTCGTTAAATGAATATGAAAATGAGCTTTGGTAGCTCAAATCAAATTATTTACATAAGTCAAATTATATTAAATATATACAATTATTATATAACAAAAAATAATAATAATAAAAAACCGCAAATTAAAATTAAATTCTATAAAAAAGTAAATTAATTCATACAATAACTATGGAAACAAACTTTGGTAAATAAATTCCAATTATTTACATGAATAAAATTATGTTAAATTTGCAATTTTATAGAAAATAAAAAATAAAAAAATAAATATAAATAAATAAATAAATAAAAAAAATAATTAAATAAAATAAAATAAATAATAACAAAATAGAAAAAAATTCATACGATTACATTACTTTAGAAATAAGCTTTGGCAGTTTAAATCAAATTATTCACATAAATAGATTTTTTTTTTTGACAATAAATTCAATGTATTTATCATGCAAATAATGCTGATTAAATCTGCTTACAGAATACTTGCTGCAATAAATTAAATATATTATTCCATCTAATTATAAATATGCATACATATTTATTTACCTGCTCAACCACTCCATCTTAGTCTCTTTAAATCTTTTCAAATTGATGTACGAGCTTAAGTTTAATAAACGCAATTGATCAATTACTTATCCACTTAAAATGCGCTTGCAGTATTATTTATTTATTCATGTTCATCAAGCGTATCATTTAAATAACATCGACTACAGTTGCACTCACTCTTCAAAAAAAAAAAAAAAAAAAAGAAATGCCAATGGTAATCAGGTTAGTTGGCCCATTGAAACAACAACAATTTGCATTTACTTTATGCAATTTCCGTATTTGCGTTCATTTTATTTGATTTAATCAAATGTACATCTCTCTCTTACTCCCTCTCTCTCCCTCTCTCTCTCTCTCTCTCTTACTCATTTGCGCTTCACGCTTTATTTATTTGTATTGACTTTCGCTCTGTCTGTGTTTGTGTGCAGAGCGCGAAGGAAACGGCAATAGCAACAAAAGCAAATACAATTACACTGAGTGCTACAGTTCCTGTACGCCATGCCCACGCCCCCACCCAGACCCTACTGGCATGGCCCCTTTTGGCTAGCAAATTGGCTGGCGCAACAAAATATTCCGTACAGATAAATGTAAATACATAAGCAAACAAATCATTTGGAAAATATTTCTTGCAAAAATCACATCAAGGTGCAAAATATTTACGCATCTAATATAAAGAAATCGCGAGAGATAGAGAAAAAAAAATTGACAAAGTGCCAAAACATGAGAAAACGCACAAGCAGACAGAGAGAGATACAGAAAGAGAGGGAGAGAGAGAGGGAGAGAGATAGAGCATGAAAAGTGTAAATATTGCCACTGACATAATATTTGCAAAGCAATTTTTGATTTTTCGCTTGCATTCTGTTGATGAATATAAGCTTCGCTGAGCATGTCCTTAGACTTAAGCAAAGCATTGACTGACTGATTGATTGACTGACTGAACGAAAAAACAGACTGGCAGACTGTGTGTGTGTGTATGTGTGCTGTAGTCTGCTAGAGCTTCAGCTATTTAAAGCTGAAAAAAAAGACTTGAGGGAATTTCACTTCAATATTTAATAAATATTAAGCGGATCAATTTTGTTGACTTTTTGAATATTCAGAAAAGAGATTTAATGTGTGTATTCAATATTTAAGTTGAGAATTTACTTACTTTTCATTTTTTTTAAATTTCATTTTAATAAAAATATTTGTAATATTTTTTATTAATATATAATTGAATATATTTTAATTTACTATGCTATGCTTTAAGTAAAAAAAAAAAAAAAATTATTGCATCTTTATTTAAATTAGTTCACCGCGATAAAGTGCTTAAAATCATATACATATGTATGTATATCTTTTTAAATTCTGCTGAGGAAATGTAAATTCTGTTAAGAAAACTTATTAAAGCAATTTAAAAATGTATTTTAAATATTTTAAATTTTTTTATATTTAAAATAAATAAAATAAATATGTTTCTTTTAGTTTTTTTGACATGATATATTAAAAATATTTCATTTTTTGTTATATTTAAAATAAATAAAATAAATATGTTTCTTTTAGTTTTTTTGACATGATGTATTAATAATATTTAATTTTTTGTTATATTTAGAATAAATAGAATAAATATGTTTCTTTTAGTTTTTTGGCATGATATTTTTTTTTTTTTTTTAAAGAACCAATAACATTTAATATATTTAAGAGAATATTTAATAATATTAGTCGTATTTAATTTTGCATTGTTAATAAACAATTGTGAATAAATAATAAAAAATAATATTATTAAATTTTTTCATAACTTAGTTAACGTTAAATAAAAATAATTAAAGGCGAAAGTATAGTTTAAATATTTTAACATCGACTATTAATTCCTAATAATTAATTCTCGTTTCAAAGTATTTATGATATCTAATAAAACATGTGAACGTAATCAAATGCTTACAGCTCAAAGCAAACCAAAGCCAGCCAAACATTTAGCATGAGCAACTTTTGCGAGCCGCACTTGGTATCGGCAGCATTTAATCAATAAGCCTATCAATTATGTACATTAATATTAATCTGCTATAAAAGTATGGCTTAAGCCTTTAATTGATCATAATTCTATTAGCCAATTAGACGGCACTTGTGCAAAAAATCAGGTCAAGGCTTTAGTTTGCATAAATATTGTTAATAATAATAAAGCAAATAAAAATTAATAATGAAATAAAAACAATATTTATGCAGACTGTAAAGCGCAAATTATTTACACAGGGCACAGAAATAACAACGTTGCAAGTTCTTTTTACTGCGGGCACAGATTATTATAATAAAACAAATAAATACACAAAGGACGAGCGCGCTCTCGCTCTGGGCGCCCTCATGTACAACGGGGCGTATGTGCGCGCGTATTTATGGCAAAAAGTTGCGAGGGGCACAAAATACGCGCAAGGCACAAAATTTTGCAAGTTTTGCTCTACGTGCCGCATGTGTGCCTGCCTATTCGACTGGCTCTGTGTGTGGTTCCATTGTAGCAGGGAAATCCATGCCGCTAATAATGTTTATGTAAGAACTCTTTGGAGTACGAGCTTTCACAATAATTGCATTGTTCGGCACCCCCCTCTACCACTTTTTGCCCAACCCTTCACACTATTTGAATGATAATTAAGTGTGTATTACGTGTGTTGGCTTGAAAAGGCAACTGAAAATACCCTCAGGACGAAGAACTACCAGTTCGAGTTGCGTTTTTTAGCTGCTTGGAGAAACGAAAAAAAAGGGTGTGGAGTGTATGTGGTACACATGTGTGTGTGAAGACTTTTTCTTTTGAACTGCCAGTATGTATTCCCATTATAACAAGTTTTTACAATGAAAAATAAGAGTTAGACGAAGGGAAGATTTCTTGGTATTTCTTATGAAAATTTCATTATTAAAAGAAGAAGAAGAATTTCTAAATTTTAGCTTAAATTTATATAAATATGTAACACTACACTACTTTTTCTTTATTAATAATCAATCATTTGTCAGCGCTCAGTTTATCCGAAGTGAGAGACATGGAATTTCGGTCATCATTTGACAGCGCTTAGTTTATCCGGAGTAGGAGACATGGTATTGTTAGGTATTGTTAGTCTTTTTTTTGGTATTTTTTCTTTATTCCTTTAGGAAGGGGCTGGATGAAATCAAATTTTAAAATTGTTATCGAAAAAGTTATCGAAATCGATAAATTGTTATCGAAAAGGTTATCGAAATCGATAAGGAATACAGAAAAAATACCAAAAAATACTAAAAATACCGAAATTCCATGTCTCCTACTTCGGATAAACTTAGCGCTGACAAATGATGTCTATTTAAGTAGCACATTGTTAATTAAGTTGAAAAATAATATATTTTAAAGTCTGATATACAATAGTTGCCGTGAGTTTGATTTGCATGAAAGTCATCGAAACCTATAAATGGTTATCGAAAAAGTTATCGAAAAGTTATCGAAAAGTTATCGAAAAGTTATCGAAATCAATGTGGCGGACTAATGAATGACTGAGGATGGATGAATGATTAGTAAATGGATTATTAGCTTAATTATTAAAGTCTAGTGTATAATATAATAGTTTATCTTGTTTAGTTTATAAATATTTGATATCATCCAGCCCCTTCCTAAAGGAATAAAAAAAAAATACCAAAAAAAAATACTAAAAATACCGAAATTCCATGTCTCCTACTTCGGATAAACTTAGCGCTGACAAATGATGTCTATTTAAGTAGCACATTGTTAATTAAGTTGAAAAATAATATATTTTAAAGTCTGATATACAATAGTTGCCGTGAGTCTGATTGGCATGAAAGTCATCGAAACCTATAAATTGTTATCGAAAAGTTATCGAAAAGTTATCGAAAAGTTATCGAAAAGTTATCGAAAAGTTATCGAAAAGCTATCGAAATCAATGTGGCGGACTAATGAATGACTGAGGATGGATGAATGATTAGTAAATGGATTATTAGCTTAATTATTAAAGTCTAGTGTATAATATAATAGTTTATCTTGTTTAGTTTATAAAATTTGATATCATCCAGCCCCTTCCTAAAGGAATAAAGAAAAATACCAAAAAAATACTAAAAATACCGAAATTCCATGTCTCCTACTTCGGATAAACTTAGCGCTGACAAATGATGTCTATTTAAGTAGCACATTGTTAATTAAGTTGAAAAATAATATATTTTAAAGTCTGATATACAATAGTTGCCGTGAGTCTGATTTGCATGAAAGTCATCGAAACCTATAAATTGTTATCGAAAAGTTATCGAAAAGTTATCGAAATCAATGTGGCGGACTAATGAATGACTGACGATGGATGAATGATTAGTAAATGGATTATTAGCTTAATTATTAAAGTCTAGTGTATAATATAATAGTTTATCTTGTTTAGTTTATAAAATTTGATATCATCCAGCCCCTTCCTAAAGGAATAAAGAAAAATACCAAAAAAATACTAAAAATACCGAAATTCCATGTCTCCTACTTCGGATAAACTTAGCGCTGACAAATGATGTCTATTTAAGTAGCACATTGTTAATTAAGTTGAAAAATAATATATTTTAAAGTCTGATATACAATAGTTGCAGTGAGTTTGATTTGCATGAAAGTCATCGAAACCTATAAATTGTTATCGAAAGGTTATCGAAAAGTTATCGAAAAGTTATCGAAAAGTTATCGAAATCAATGTGGCGGACTAATGAATGACTGCGGATGGATGAATGATTAGTAAATGGATTATTAGCTTAATTATTAAAGTCTAGTGTATAATATAATAGTTTATCTTGTTTAGTTTATAAAATTTGATATCATCCAGCCCCTTCCTAAAGGAATAAAGAAAAAATACCAAAAAAATACTAAAAATACCGAAATTCCATGTCTCCTACTTCGGATAAACTTAGCGCTGACAAATGATGTCTATTTAAGTAGCACATTGTTAATTAAGTTGAAAAATAATATATTTTAAAGTCTGATATACAATAGTTGCCGTGAGTTTGATTTGCATGAAAGTCATCGAAACCTATAAATTGTTATCGAAAAAGTTATCGAAAAGTTATCGAAAAGTTATCGAAAAGTTATCGAAAAGTTATCGAAAAGTTATCGAAATCAATGTGGCGGACTAATGAATGACTGCGGATGGATGAATGATTAGTAAATGGATTATTAGCTTAATTATTAAAGTCTAGTGTATAATATAATAGTTTATCTTGTTTAGTTTATAAAATTTGATATCATCCAGCCCCTTCCTAAAGGAATAAAGAAAAAATACCAAAAAAATACTAAAAATACCGAAATTCCATGTCTCCTACTTCGGATAAACTTAGCGCTGACAAATGATGTCTATTTAAGTAGCACATTGTTAATTAAGTTGAAAAATAATATATTTTAAAGTCTGATATACAATAGTTGCCGTGAGTTTGATTTGCATGAAAGTCATCGAAACCTATAAATTGTTATCGAAAAAGTTATCGAAAAGTTATCGAAAAGTTATCGAAAAGTTATCGACATCAATGTGGCGGACTAATGAATGACTGAGGATGGATGAATGATTAGTAAATGGATTATTAGCTTAATTATTAAAGTCTAGTGTATAATATAATAGTTTATCTTGTTTAGTTTATAAAATTTGATATCACCCAGCCCCTTCCTAAAGGAATAAAGAAAAATACCAAAAAAATACTAAAAATACCGAAATTCCATGTCTCCTACTTCGGATAAACTTAGCGCTGACAAATGATGTCTATTTAAGTAGCACATTGTTAATTAAGTTGAAAAATAATATATTTTAAAGTCTGATATACAATAGTTGGCGTGAGTTTGATTTGCATGAAAGTCATCGAAACCTATAAATTGTTATCGAAAAAGTTATCGAAAAGTTATCGAAAAAGTTATCGAAAAGTTATCGAAATCAATGTGGCGGACTAATGAATGACTGAGGATGGATGAATGATTAGTAAATGGATTATTAGCTTAATTATTAAAGTCTAGTGTATAATATAATAGTTTATCTTGTTTAGTTTATAAAATTTGATATCATCCAGCCCCTTCCTAAAGGAATAAAGAAAAATACCAAAAAAATACTAAAAATACCGAAATTCCATGTCTCCTACTTCGGATAAACTTAGCGCTGACAAATGAATGATTAGTAAATGGATTATTAGCTTAATTATTAAAGTCTAGTGTATAATATAATAGTTTATCTTGTTTAGTTTATAAAATTTGATATCATCCAGCCCCTTCCTAAAGGAATAAAAAAAAAATACCAAAAAAAAATACTAAAAATACCGAAATTCCATGTCTCCTACTTCGGATAAACTTAGCGCTGACAAATGATGTCTATTTAAGTAGCACATTGTTAATTAAGTTGAAAAATAATATATTTTAAAGTCTGATATACAATAGTTGCCGTGAGTCTGATTGGCATGAAAGTCATCGAAACCTATAAATTGTTATCGAAAAGTTATCGAAAAGTTATCGAAAAGTTATCGAAAAGTTATCGAAAAGCTATCGAAATCAATGTGGCGGACTAATGAATGACTGAGGATGGATGAATGATTAGTAAATGGATTATTAGCTTAATTATTAAAGTCTAGTGTATAATATAATAGTTTATCTTGTTTAGTTTATAAAATTTGATATCATCCAGCCCCTTCCTAAAGGAATAAAGAAAAATACCAAAAAATACTAAAAATACCGAAATTCCATGTCTCCTACTTCGGATAAACTTAGCGCTGACAAATTATGTCTATTTAAGTAGCACATTGTTAATTAAGTTGAAAAATAATATATTTTAAAGTCTGATATACAATAGTTGCCGTGAGTCTGATTTGCATGAAAGTCATCGAAACCTATAAATTGTTATCGAAAAGTTATCGAAAAGTTATCGAAATCAATGTGGCGGACTAATGAATGACTGACGATGGATGAATGATTAGTAAATGGATTATTAGCTTAATTATTAAAGTCTAGTGTATAATATAATAGTTTATCTTGTTTAGTTTATAAAATTTGATATCATCCAGCCCCTTCCTAAAGGAATAAAGAAAAATACCAAAAAAATACTAAAAATACCGAAATTCCATGTCTCCTACTTCGGATAAACTTAGCGCTGACAAATGATGTCTATTTAAGTAGCACATTGTTAATTAAGTTGAAAAATAATATATTTTAAAGTCTGATATACAATAGTTGCAGTGAGTTTGATTTGCATGAAAGTCATCGAAACCTATAAATTGTTATCGAAAGGTTATCGAAAAGTTATCGAAAAGTTATCGAAAAGTTATCGAAAAGTTATCGAAATCAATGTGGCGGACTAATGAATGACTGCGGATGGATGAATGATTAGTAAATGGATTATTAGCTTAATTATTAAAGTCTAGTGTATAATATAATAGTTTATCTTGTTTAGTTTATAAAATTTGATATCATCCAGCCCCTTCCTAAAGGAATAAAGAAAAATACCAAAAAAATACTAAAAATACCGAAATTCCATGTCTCCTACTTCGGATAAACTTAGCGCTGACAAATGATGTCTATTTAAGTAGCACATTGTTAATTAAGTTGAAAAATAATATATTTTAAAGTCTGATATACAATAGTTGCCGTGAGTTTGATTTGCATGAAAGTCATCGAAACCTATAAATTGTTATCGAAAAAGTTATCGAAAAGTTATCGAAAAGTTATCGAAAAGTTATCGAAATCAATGTGGCGGACTAATGAATGACTGCGGATGGATGAATGATTAGTAAATGGATTATTAGCTTAATTATTAAAGTCTAGTGTATAATATAATAGTTTATCTTGTTTAGTTTATAAAATTTGATATCATCCAGCCCCTTCCTAAAGGAATAAAGAAAAAATACCAAAAAAATACTAAAAATACCGAAATTCCATGTCTCCTACTTCGGATAAACTTAGCGCTGACAAATGATGTCTATTTAAGTAGCACATTGTTAATTAAGTTGAAAAATAATATATTTTAAAGTCTGATATACAATAGTTGCCGTGAGTTTGATTTGCATGAAAGTCATCGAAACCTATAAATTGTTATCGAAAAAGTTATCGAAAAGTTATCGAAAAGTTATCGAAAAGTTATCGACATCAATGTGGCGGACTAATGAATGACTGAGGATGGATGAATGATTAGTAAATGGATTATTAGCTTAATTATTAAAGTCTAGTGTATAATATAATAGTTTATCTTGTTTAGTTTATAAAATTTGATATCACCCAGCCCCTTCCTAAAGGAATAAAGAAAAATACCAAAAAAATACTAAAAATACCGAAATTCCATGTCTCCTACTTCGGATAAACTTAGCGCTGACAAATGATGTCTATTTAAGTAGCACATTGTTAATTAAGTTGAAAAATAATATATTTTAAAGTCTGATATACAATAGTTGGCGTGAGTTTGATTTGCATGAAAGTCATCGAAACCTATAAATTGTTATCGAAAAAGTTATCGAAAAGTTATCGAAAAAGTTATCGAAAAGTTATCGAAAAGTTATCGAAAAGTTATCGAAATCAATGTGGCGGACTAATGAATGACTGAGGATGGATGAATGATTAGTAAATGGATTATTAGCTTAATTATTAAAGTCTAGTGTATAATATAATAGTTTATCTTGTTTAGTTTATAAAATTTGATATCATCCAGCCCCTTCCTAAAGGAATAAAGAAAAATACCAAAAAAATACTAAAAATACCGAAATTCCATGTCTCCTACTTCGGATAAACTTAGCGCTGACAAATGATGTCTATTTAAGTAGCACATTGTTAATTAAGTTGAAAAATAATATATTTTAAAGTCTGATATACAATAGTTGCCGTGAGTTTGATTTGCATGAAAGTCATCGAAACCTATAAATTTTTATCGAAAAAGTTATCGAAAAGTTATCGAAAAGTTATCGAAAAGTTATCGAAATCAATGTGGCGGACTAATGAATGACTGAGGATGGATGAATGATTAGTAAATGGATTATTAGCTTAATTATTAAAGTCTAGTGTATAATATAATAGTTTATCTTGTTTAGTTTATAAAATTTGATATCATCCAGCCCCTTCCTAAAGGAATAAAGAAAAATACCAAAAAAATACTAAAAATACCGAAATTCCATGTCTCCTACTTCGGATAAACTTAGCGCTGACAAATGAATGATTAGTAAATGGATTATTAGCTTAATTATTAAAGTCTAGTGTATAATATAATAGTTTATCTTGTTTAGTTTATAAAATTTGATATCATCCAGCCCCTTCCTAAAGGAATAAAGAAAAATACCAAAAAAATACTAAAAATACCGAAATTCCATGTCTCCTACTTCGGATAAACTTAGCGCTGACAAATGATGTCTATTTAAGTAGCACATTGTTAATTAAGTTGAAAAATAATATATTTTAAAGTCTGATATACAATAGTTGCCGTGAGTTTGATTTGCATGAAAGTCATCGAAACCTATAAATTGTTATCGAAAAAGTTATCGAAAAGTTATCGAAAAGTTATCGAAAAGTTATCGAAAAGTTATCGAAATCAATGTGGCGGACTAATGAATGACTGCGGATGGATGAATGATTAGTAAATGGATTATTAGCTTAATTATTAAAGTCTAGTGTATAATATAATAGTTTATCTTGTTTAGTTTATAAAATTTGATATCATCCAGCCCCTTCCTAAAGGAATAAAGAAAAAATACCAAAAAAATACTAAAAATACCGAAATTCCATGTCTCCTACTTCGGATAAACTTAGCGCTGACAAATGATGTCTATTTAAGTAGCACATTGTTAATTAAGTTGAAAAATAATATATTTTAAAGTCTGATATACAATAGTTGCCGTGAGTTTGATTTGCATGAAAGTCATCGAAACCTATAAATTGTTATCGAAAAAGTTATCGAAAAGTTATCGAAAAGTTATCGAAAAGTTATCGACATCAATGTGGCGGACTAATGAATGACTGAGGATGGATGAATGATTAGTAAATGGATTATTAGCTTAATTATTAAAGTCTAGTGTATAATATAATAGTTTATCTTGTTTAGTTTATAAAATTTGATATCACCCAGCCCCTTCCTAAAGGAATAAAGAAAAATACCAAAAAAATACTAAAAATACCGAAATTCCATGTCTCCTACTTCGGATAAACTTAGCGCTGACAAATGATGTCTATTTAAGTAGCACATTGTTAATTAAGTTGAAAAATAATATATTTTAAAGTCTGATATACAATAGTTGGCGTGAGTTTGATTTGCATGAAAGTCATCGAAACCTATAAATTGTTATCGAAAAAGTTATCGAAAAGTTATCGAAAAAGTTATCGAAAAGTTATCGAAAAGTTATCGAAAAGTTATCGAAATCAATGTGGCGGACTAATGAATGACTGAGCATGGATGAATGATTAGTAAATGGATTATTAGCTTAATTATTAAAGTCTAGTGTATAATATAATAGTTTATCTTGTTTAGTTTATAAAATTTGATATCATCCAGCCCCTTCCTAAAGGAATAAAGAAAAATACCAAAAAAATACTAAAAATACCGAAATTCCATGTCTCCTACTTCAGATAAACTTAGCGCTGACAAATGATGTCTATTTAAGTAGCACATTGTTAATTAAGTTGAAAAATAATATATTTTAAAGATTGATATACAATAGTTGCTGTGAGTCTGATTTGCATGAAACCTATAAATTGTTATCGAAAAGTTATCGAAAAGTTATCGAAAAGTTATCGAAATCAATGTGGCGGACTAATGAATGACTGAGGATGGATGAATGATTAGTAAATGGATTATTAGCTTAATTATTAAAGTCTAGTGTATAATATAATAGTTTATCTTGTTTAGTTTATAAAATTTGATATCATCCAGCCCCTTCCTAAAGGAATAAAGAAAAATACCAAAAAAATACTAAAAATACCGAAATTCCATGTCTCCTACTTCGGATAAACTTAGCGCTGACAAATGATGTCTATTTAAGTAGCACATTGTTAATTAAGTTGAAAAATATAATATTTTAAAGTCTGATATACAACAGTTGCCGTGAGTTTGATTTGCATGAAAGTCATCGAAACCTATAAATTGTTATCGAAAAAGTTATCGAAAAGTTATCGAAAAGTTATCGAAAAGTTATCGAAATCAATGTGGCGGACTAATGAATGACTGAGGATGGATGAATGATTAGTAAATGGATTATTAGCTTAATTATTAAAGTCTAATGTATAATATAATAGTTTATCTTGTTTAGTTTATAAATATTTGATATCATCCAGCCCCTTCCTAAAGGAATAAAGAAAAATACCAAAAAAATACTAAAAATACCGAAATTCCATGTCTCCTACTTCGGATAAACTTAGCGCTGACAAATGATGTCTATTTAAGTAGCACATTGTTAATTAAGTTGAAAAATAATATATTTTAAAGTCTGATATACAATAGTTGCCGTGAGTTTGATTTGCATGAAAGTCATCGAAACCTATAAATTGTTATCGAAAAGTTATCGAAAAGTTATCGAAAAGTTATCGAAATCAATGTGGCGGACTAATGAATGACTGAGGATGGATGAATGATTAGTAAATGGATTATTAGCTTAATTATTAAAGTCTAGTGTATAATATAATAGTTTATCTTGTTTAGTTTATAAAATTTGATATCATCCAGCCCCTTCCTAAAGGAATAAAGAAAAATACCAAAAAAATACTAAAAATACCGAAATTCCATGTCTCCTACTTCAGATAAACTTAGCGCTGACAAATTATGTCTATTTAAGTAGCACATTGTTAATTAAGTTGAAAAATAATATATTTTAAAGATTGATATACAATAGTTGCTGTGAGTTTGATTTGCATGAAAGTCATCGAAACCTATAAATTGTTATCGAAAAGTTATCGAAAAGTTATCGAAATCAATGTGGCGGACTAATGAATGACTGAGGATGGATGAATGATTAGTAAATGGATTATTAGCTTAATTATTAAGTTGAAAAATAATATATTTTAAAGTCTGATATACAATAGTTGGCGTGAGTCTGTTTTGCATGAAAGTCATCGAAACCTATAAATGGTTATCGAAAAAGTTATCGAAAAGTTATCGAAAAGTTATCGAAAAGTTATCGAAATCAATGTGGTGGACTAATGAATGACTGAGGATGGATGAATGATTAGTAAATGGATTATTAGCTTAATTATTAAAGTCTAGTGTATAATATAATAGTTTATCTTGTTTAGTTTATAAAATTTGATATCATCCAGCCCCTTCCTAAAGGAATAAAGAAAAATACCAAAAAAATACTAAAAATACCGAAATTCCATGTCTCCTACTTCAGATAAACTTAGCGCTGACAAATGATGTCTATTTAAGTAGCACATTGTTAATTAAGTTGAAAAATAATATATTTTAAAGATTGATATACAATAGTTGCTGTGAGTCTGATTTGCATGAAACCTATAAATTGTTATCGAAAAGTTATCGAAAAGTTATCGAAAAGTTATCGAAAAGTTATCGAAATCAATGTGGCGGACTAATGAATGACTGAGGATGGATGAATGATTAGTAAATGGATTATTAGCTTAATTATTAAAGTCTAGTGTATAATATAATAGTTTATCTTGTTTAGTTTATAAAATTTGATATCATCCAGCCCCTTCCTAAAGGAATAAAGAAAAATACCAAAAAAATACTAAAAATACCGAAATTCCATGTCTCCTACTTCGGATAAACTTAGCGCTGACAAATGATGTCTATTTAAGTAGCACATTGTTAATTAAGTTGAAAAATAATATATTTTAAAGTCTGATATACAATAGTTGCCGTGAGTCTGATTTGCATGAAAGTCATCGAAACCTATAAATTGTTATCGAAAAAGTTATCTAAAAGTTATCGAAAAGTTATCGAAATCAATGTGGCGGACTAATGAATGACTGACGATGGATGAATGATTAGTAAATGGATTATTAGCTTAATTATTAAAGTCTAGTGTATAATATAATAGTTTATCTTGTTTAGTTTATAAAATTTGATATCATCCAGCCCCTTCCTAAAGGAATAAAGAAAAATACCAAAAAAATACTAAAAATACCGAAATTCCATGTCTCCTACTTCAGATAAACTTAGCGCTGACAAATGATGTCTATTTAAGTAGCACATTGTTAATTAAGTTGAAAAATAATATATTTTAAAGATTGATATACAATAGTTGCTGTGAGTCTGATTTGCATGAAACCTATAAATTGTTATCGAAAAGTTATCGAAAAGTTATCGAAAAGTTATCGAAAAGTCATCGAAATCAATGTGGCGGACTAATGAATGACTGAGGATGGATGAATGATTAGTAAATGGATTATTAGCTTAATTATTAAAGTCTAGTGTATAATATAATAGTTTATCTTGTTTAGTTTATAAAATTTGATATCATCCAGCCCCTTCCTAAAGGAATAAAGAAAAATACCAAAAAAATACTAAAAATACCGAAATTCCATGTCTCCTACTTCGGATAAACTTAGCGCTGACAAATGATGTTTATTTAAGTAGCACATTGTTAATTAAGTTGAAAAATAATATATTTTAAAGTCTGATATACAATAGTTGCCGTGAGTTTGATTTGCATGAAAGTCATCGAAACCTATAAATTGTTATCGAAAAAGTTATCGAAAAGTTATCGAAAAGTTATCGAAAAGTTATCGAAATCAATGTGGCGGACTAATGAATGACTGAGGATGGATGAATGATTAGTAAATGGATTATTAGCTTAATTATTAAAGTCTAGTGTATAATATAATAGTTTATCTTGTTTAGTTTATAAAATTTGATATCATCCAGCCCCTTCCTAAAGGAATAAAGAAAAATACCAAAAAAATACTAAAAGTACCGAAATTCCATGTCTCCTATTTCGGATAAACTTAGCGCTGACAAATGATGTCTATTTAAGTAGCACATTGTTAATTAAGTTGAAAAATAATATATTTTAAAGTCTGATATACAATAGTTGCCGTGAGTTTGATTTGCATGAAAGTCATCGAAACCTATAAATTGTTATCGAAAAAGTTATCGAAAAGTTATCGAAAAGTTATCGAAAAGTTATCGAAATCAATGTGGCGGACTAATGAATGACTGAGGATGGATGAATGATTAGTAAATGGATTATTAGCTTAATTATTAAAGTCTAGTGTATAATATAATAGTTTATCTTGTTTAGTTTATAAAATTTGATATCATCCAGCCCCTTCCTAAAGGAATAAAGAAAAATACCAAAAAAATACTAAAAATACCGAAATTCCATGTCTCCTACTTCGGATAAACTTAGCGCTGACAAATGATGTCTATTTAAGTAGCACATTGTTAATTAAGTTGAAAAATAATATATTTTAAAGTCTGATATACAATAGTTGCCGTGAGTTTGATTTGCATGAAAGTCATCGAAACCTATAAATTGTTATCGAAAAAGTTATCGAAAAGTTATCGAAAAGTTATCGAAATCAATGTGGCGGACTAATGAATGACTGAGGATGGATGAATGATTAGTAAATGGATTATTAGCTTAATTATTAAAGTCTAGTGTATAATATAATAGTTTATCTTGTTTAGTTTATAAAATTTGATATCATCCAGCCCCTTCCTAAAGGAATAAAGAAAAATACCAAAAAAATACTAAAAATACCGAAATTCCATGTCTCCTACTTCGGATAAACTTAGCGCTGACAAATGATGTCTATTTAAGTAGCACATTGTTAATTAAGTTGAAAAATAATATATTTTAAAGTCTGATATACAATAGTTGCCGTGAGTTTGATTTGCATGAAAGTCATCGAAACCTATAAATTGTTATCGAAAAAGTTATCGAAAAGTTATCGAAAAGTTATCGAAATCAATGTGGCGGACTAATGAATGACTGAGGATGGATGAATGATTAGTAAATGGATTATTAGCTTAATTATTAAAGTCTAGTGTATAATATAATAGTTTATCTTGTTTAGTTTATAAAATTTGATATCATCCAGCCCCTTCCTAAAGGAATAAAGAAAAATACCAAAAAAATACTAAAAGTACCGAAATTCCATGTCTCCTACTTCGGATAAACTTAGCGCTGACAAATGATGTCTATTTAAGTAGCACATTGTTAATTAAGTTGAAAAATAATATATTTTAAAGTCTGATATACAATAGTTGCCGTGAGTTTGATTTGCATGAAAGTCATCGAAACCTATAAATTGTTATCGAAAAAGTTATCGAAAAGTTATCGAAAAGTTATCGAAATCAATGTGGCGGACTAATGAATGACTGAGGATGGATGAATGATTAGTAAATGGATTATTAGCTTAATTATTAAAGTCTAGTGTATAATATAATAGTTTATCTTGTTTAGTTTATAAAATTTGATATCATCCAGCCCCTTCCTAAAGGAATAAAGAAAAATACCAAAAAAATACTAAAAGTACCGAAATTCCATGTCTCCTACTTCGGATAAACTTAGCGCTGACAAATGATGTCTATTTAAGTAGCACATTGTTAATTAAGTTGAAAAATAATATATTTTAAAGTCTGATATACAATAGTTGCCGTGAGTTTGATTTGCATGAAAGTCATCGAAACCTATAAATTGTTATCGAAAAAGTTATCGAAAAGTTATCGAAAAGTTATCGAAAAGTTATCGAAAAGTTATCGAAAAGTTATCGAAATCAATGTGGCGGACTAATGAATGACTGAGGATGGATGAATGATTAGTAAATGGATTATTAGCTTAATTATTAAAGTCTAGTGTATAATATAATAGTTTATCTTGTTTAGTTTATAAAATTTGATATCATCCAGCCCCTTCCTAAAGGAATAAAGAAAAATACCAAAAAAATACTAAAAGTACCGAAATTCCATGTCTCCTACTTCGGATAAACTTAGCGCTGACAAATGATGTCTATTTAAGTAGCACATTGTTAATTAAGTTGAAAAATAATATATTTTAAAGTCTGATATACAATAGTTGCCGTGAGTTTGATTTGCATGAAAGTCATCGAAACCTATAAATTGTTATCGAAAAAGTTATCGAAAAGTTATCGAAAAGTTATCGAAAAGTTATCGAAATCAATGTGGCGGACTAATGAATGACTGAGGATGGATGAATGATTAGTAAATGGATTATTAGCTTAATTATTAAAGTCTAGTGTATAATATAATAGTTTATCTTGTTTAGTTTATAAAATTTGATATCAGCCAGCCCCTTCCTAAAGGAATAAAGAAAAATACCAAAAAAATACTAAAAATACCGAAATTCCATGTCTCCTACTTCGGATAAACTTAGCGCTGACAAATGATGTCTATTTAAGTAGCACATTGTTAATTAAGTTGAAAAATAATATATTTTAAAGTCAGATATACAATAGTTGCCGTGAGTTTGATTTGCATGAAAGTCATCGAAACCTATAAATGGTTATCGAAAAAGTTATCGAAAAGTTATCGAAAAGTTATCGAAAAGTTATCGAAATCAATGTGGCGGACTAATGAATGACTGAGGATGGATGAATGATTAGTAAATGGATTATTAGCTTAATTATTAAAGTCTAGTGTATAATATAATAGTCTATCTTGTTTAGTTTATAAAAATTTGATATCATCCAGCCCCTTCCTAAAGGAATAAAGAAAAAATACCAAAAAAATACTAAAAATACCGAAATTCCATGTCTCCTACTTCGGATAAACTTAGCGCTGACAAATGATGTCTATTTAAGTAGCACATTGTTAATTAAGTTGAAAAATAATATATTTTAAAGTCTGATATACAATAGTTGCCGTGAGTCTGATTTGCATGAAAGTCATCGAAACCTATAAATGGTTATCGAAAAAGTTATCGAAAAGTTATCGAAAAGTTATCGAAATCAATGTGGCGGACTAATGAATGACTGACGATGGATGAATGATTAGTAAATGGATTATTAGCTTAATTATTAAAGTCTAGTGTATAATATAATAGTCTATCTTGTTTAGTTTATAAATATTTGATATCATCCAGCCCCTTCCTAAAGGAATAAAGAAAAAATACCAAAAAAATACTAAAAATACCGAAATTCCATGTCTCCTACTTCGGATAAACTTAGCGCTGACAAATGACGTCTATTTAAGTAGCACATTGTTAATTAAGTTGAAAAATAATATATTTTAAAGTCTGATATACAATAGTTGCCGTGAGTTTGATTTGCATGAAAGTCATCGAAACCTATAAATTGTTATCGAAAAAGTTATCGAAAAGTTATCGAAAAGTTATCGAAATCAATGTGGCGGACTAATGAATGACTGAGGATGGATGAATGATTAGTAAATGGATTATTAGCTTAATTATTAAAGTCTAGTGTATAATATAATAGTTTATCTTGTTTAGTTTATAAAATTTGATATCATCCAGCCCCTTCCTAAAGGAATAAAGAAAAATACCAAAAAAATACTAAAAATACCGAAATTCCATGTCTCCTACTTCGGATAAACTTAGCGCTGACAAATGATGTCTATTTAAGTAGCACATTGTTAATTAAGTTGAAAAATAATATATTTTAAAGTCTGATATACAATAGTTGCCGTGAGTCTGATTTGCATGAAAGTCATCGAAACCTATAAATGGTTATCGAAAAAGTTATCGAAAAGTTATCGAAAAGTTATCGAAATCAATGTGGCGGACTAATGAATGACTGAGGATGGATGAATGATTAGTAAATGGATTATTAGCTTAATTATTAAAGTCTAGTGTATAATATAATAGTTTATCTTGTTTAGTTTATAAATATTTGATTTCATCCAGCCCCTTCCCAAAGGAATAAGGAAAAAATACCAAAAAATACTAAAATACCGAACTCTACTTTGGATAAACTAAGCGCTATCAAATAATGACTATTTGAATAACACATTGTTAATTAAGTTGAAAAATATTATATTTTAAAGTCTAGCGTACAATATAATAGTTTATCTTGGCATGCTGTGAGTTTGATTTGTATGCAAGTTATCGAAATCGATAGATTGTTATCGAAAAGGTTATCGAAGTTGATAAATTGTTATCGAAAAAGTTATCGAAATCGATAAATATTTATCGAAATCACTGTGGCGGACCAATGAGTGCCAGATGATGGATAATGATTAATAAATGGATTATTAGCTTAATGGATTATGTATATTTGATAGATTAAGAATCTGGCCTGCTGTGAGTATGTTTTACATAAAAGTTATCGAAATCGATAAATTGTTATCGAAAAAGCTTTCGAAGTCGACATGGCGGACTAATGAATGACTGATGATGGATAAATGATTAATAAATAATTAATGGATGATGTGTATATTGATAGATTACGAATACAGCGACATTAGCAATGATTATATAATTAATAAAGAAAAAATACCAAAAAATACTAAAAATACCGAAATTCCATGTCTCCTACTTCGGATAAACTTGGCGCTGATAAATGATGACTATTTGAATAACACATTTAAAAATTAAAATAAGTAATTTCTCAGTAACTAAACTAAAATTTAGAAATATAATAAATGTATACAAAATGTACTTGAACATAAAGTTTTAATTTAATTAGACATCATTTTCGTTTTTCCGCTGTTCAGATTATATCGTCAGGAGTGTTTCTCCTTATATACTCTTAATTTATATATGTATACATAAAATGATAACTGTTTACTATGCTTTATTTTCCGCTCTTAGCCCACAAAACTCGCTGAACGTGTTCGCCAGCAGTTAGCATTAAAAATATGACAAAAGTAATTGCCATTGCATACAAACAAACAGGCGCAGTGCGGCGTGTGTTGTAAAATGTGTTGTAAAACGTGCGTGTCGCGGCGCGGCACAACTATAATTTAAATGCTGCTGTAACACTTTAGTTTAATGGATTTACATGCGCTGTTAGCGCACAAGGGGTTCGAGCTGTTCGAGATGTTCGAAGACAAGCCACAAAATGTGTAACGCCAAATAGCTTCAAAGTTACGTCCCATAATGAGCATAAAAATATAATGCCCATATAAATATAAGTACATATACATATATATATTTACATGCATATATGCATTTACAATGTAAGCTGAGCGAAAAAAAAAAAAAAAAAAAACACACACACACCAACCCCTGGCAGTCGCTCGATGAGTAAACTGCTGAAAATTGTTTACCAAAGCGACGGGCTGATGATGTCATCAGCTGAGCGTCAGATATCGGAGGAGGGTTGTTTGCCAAATTATGCATCCTGAGTTTACGAACAAGAAGAGCAAAAAAGGAACAAAAATGAAACCCATTGCAGAATCAATAACAATAAACAGAGCAGCGCAGCTCCAGAAACTTCAAGATGCGAGTCAGACGTCGCCTTTTGCCACGGCCAGACGTCCCGTCCAACTGGCGCCAATATGAGCAGACATACATATATACTACATCTATATCCATATCTATATACATATATATTTACTTCATATTTTTAGAGGGTGGCTCTGGTTGGTGTTGCGATAGTTTTCAACTTGGCAACAATTTTGAAACAAATTTTTACAAATATTTTTCAGCTATACGATTTCGATTTTATTAATTAGAAAAACATCCGCAGGCGATAATTAAATTCGGGAATTTTATAAAAAAAATAAAAAATAAAAAAAAGTGGGGGAAAATATGTAAGCAGTGACTTTTTGCAACAACAAAGGATTTTTGATACAGAGCCAAGCCGCTGGCCCGCTAGCGTTAAATTCAATTTTCGCTTTCATCTTTTAATCGATTGCGTGTTAATTAGATAATTTTTTAAGTAATTAACAGCCGACAGTTGCAGCTGAAACAGAAGTTGCCAAAGCATTTATGCTGCAGGTTCGGAAAATAGAAAATTGTTGGTGCATGGCCGCTGCTCGAAAAGACTTTGTAGCCTGGAGGCCTACAGAAACTTGGATGCCATAAAATTGAGCTAATTTAGCTGATTATTATTACAGCAGCTAACCAGTTTGCTATATTTATAGGAAAATGTTGAGCTCAGCTAAAAGGGGCTACCTTATCGCCTGAAAGAAACGAAGGGAAGGGAAACGTTTTTCAGACTCTTTTATCTTTTTAAAAACAACTAATTAAGGTGGGCTAAGCGCTAAGTTAACAGAAAAGAGTTTATTAGATATGGAATGATGGAATGGAACGAGATCGAGAGAGAAACAAAGTCCAGACAGCTGGAAAGGAAAGAAAAATAGACAGCAAGACAGAGAGAAAGAGAGGGAGAGAGAGAGATCGAATGATCCATAAGTAAGATCGATAAGCAAATGGAGAGTTATGGGGAGAGAGAGTAAGGGAGTAAGAGTGTGACAGAAAGTATTGGAGAGCGAGAGAGAGAGAGAGAGAGAGAGAGAGAAGGAGAGGGAGAGGGAATAATCAATAAGCAGACGGACTAGACAAAAGAAAGAAACGAGGAGGTAAGCAAAAAGAGACAGAGAGAGGAAGAAAGTAAGTGAGGCAGAGAGAGCATGAAAGAGAGATAAAGAGAGAGAGAGAGATGAAGGAGTAGAGTGCCTAAACCAAAGAGTATTTGAAAGGATTCTCAACTTATCTTCTTCTTCTGCAAAATTACCAAAACTATGCTTCTCATGAAATTACCTATGGTATCAAATATAAATATAAATTAAAATTTCTACCATCGCAATTTCTCTAATTCTACGAATTTCCCCCACTCACCGAGTATTTAGAGCAATTTCACTAAACTAAACATAAGTGAGGCTAGTCCAATTAGTTAACCCAAAGTAGAAGCCCCCCATACACAATATTAAGTTGAGGTTATTCAAAAAGCTATTAAAATAGTTGAAATGAATTTTATGCAAACCAAATACCTCTATTTCATTTTCGACCAGCTATGGTACATAGATATACATATATGTTTTCCAGCTCTCCCACATCTGCACTAATTAAATAATAAATTTAAGTACTCATATCAAGTTGTTTTAGTTGTTGTAGCTGTAATTTGTTTGTTTGTCTGCTTGGGGGGAGTGGGAGGTACACGCTTGCATTTGTATTTTATGGATGGGTACGACATCGTTGCGGTCGTCATCAGCGCCATCAGCGTCGATTCATAAAAGCTCAGCGCACAAATGCAGACAAGGACAACAAGGAGCGATGCGCCTGCATTGCATTGCATTGCACTGGATTGCATTGCATTGCGTTACGTTGAGTTCCGGTGCTGCTAATTACTCAAGCAGACGGGGACGATGAGGACTCAAGGACCTTGTCGGCGGCAGCACCACATATAATGAACACATGCCAACTGTGCGACACAGTGGCATAAAAAGGTTTTTCTTCTGCTGCTACTCTCTGCGTTTTTTTTTCGCCACTTCACAAGTTATTTACGACTACGCAGGCGGATGGTTGAGCGGGGCGTGGCACTTGCATATAATGCACACAACATAATTTTAATTAGTGGCATGTGAAAACCCATAAGAGAGATAGACCAAACAAACGCACACACGCACAGAGACAGAGAGAAAGAGAGAGAGAGAGTGGGAGAGAGAGAGAGAGCGGGAGAGAGAGAGAGAGAGAACTATGCTTGCAACAAAAATTATTATGTTATTACGGCTTTTGAGCACAAGCCGCTTATGCGTGGGCGGCCACAGCGGACCAAAAAGGGCGTGGTCCAGGTTTAGCAGCAAAGGCAAGTTATGTGGGGGATATATGAAAGTGTGTGTGTAGGTATGTGTGTGTGTGCGTTTGTGTGTGTCTCTGTGTTTTATGTAAAATAAATTGACAACACAAACAAAAACCATATTTGGGTCAGTTTTTTTTTTTTTTTCCTTTTTTGGTAAAGAGTTAAAAATTGGAAGTTGAAGAGAATGTAGAATTAGATGATATGAGTAAATAGAATTGTTGGATTAAAGTTTAAAAGAATTTTTTAATTTAGATGGAGAGTTTTAGAATTAGAAAATATGAAATAAGATAAGGCGGTTAGACTGTATTATACTTCTGGCATATTTCTTCTTTTTCTCTTCTTCTAAGTCTAAATCAAAAGTTCATATTTGTATATGCCTATTGTACATTTGATGAATGGCTGACATCATCAACTTTTTATGAAAAAAAAAAATAATTATTAAATACAAATAATCGTGTAAATTACTTAAAAATTAATAAACAAAAATAATCGTGGCAATTACTTAAATATTAATAAATATAATAAATAAAATAAATAATGAAAATAATCTTTTCAGTTACTTAAAGCCCAGTATAATATAGTTTAAACACTATATAGTATTCATACACTAAATTAATATTTCAACAGCCACAAAAATACTCGCATTCCAAAGAAAAAAAAAACAAGAACAATACTGGCCATTCATTAAAAAAATAGATGTAAAAATATATATATAAAATAATATTAAAAAAAAAATATATATATACAAAATTATATAAAAAAAAATATATATAAAAAAATTGTATAAAAAATATATATAAAAAAAATAAATATAAAACAATATATATAAAAATATATATATATATATTTCGGATATTATTGCAGATTAGATAATTTTGAAGAGTGCAGTTGTCCACTGTTGCCCTTCTTCCTCTTGCTAATCAACTTCCTATTTTTTCACTAGAACGTTCGATTACACCCATTGCAACCAATTGGCAACCTCGTCAGGGCCACATTCGATATTAGTGTTAACTAACAACACACTCGAATCAATATCAACCAGTACTATGCATGAACCGATATATCGATAAGTTATTCCATTCGAATAAGACTATCATCTCCGACATATATAAAACAGCAGAAAATCAATCAATAATTGACTAAAAAACAATAATTTTTAAATAATAACAAGTAAGAAAGCTCTAGTCGAGACTGCCCGACTAGGAAATCCCCTGAACCCTTCGGAGAACTGATATTTATATAATTCTCCGCGTCTTTTTATTTACAAAACAAACACACACACACACGCACTCACATACATAGACACATATAGGCACGCACGCATAAACACGCATGGGCTGCCGTGTGGGCTTCTCATGGAAACTTAATTGTTTAATAACTTTTTTTGTGGACGTACGTTCTTCATGAAACTTTTAGATTATGATTATATCATTACTATGCGTGTATATGCCGAATCTCAAGTCTCTAGTATTTGAAATACGCCTTTTACAAAAGTGATGGTGAGGGGGTGGATATAAGGGCGGGGGGTGAATTATAACAAAAACCGAAATTCTATAAAATCCATATGAGTCTACATTTAAAATTTGGAGACTCTAGCTCAAAAGATGTAGGAGATATAATTTTATAACTGGCTTTCGATAAGGTTTTTCATCGATAAAAAAATAATCGGACGAGTTATCGAAATTATATGATAAACTCGATATGCGCGTGCTATATACGGACATTTTAAAAAAAAGTTGAAGTCTCTAGCTATTGTATCTTCGGAAATCGACGCGTTCAAACATACGGACAGACGGACAGACGGACAGACGGACAGACGGACAGACGGACATGGCTAAATCGACTCAGTTCGTCGCCCTGATCAAGAATATATATACTTTATGGGGTCTGCCACGCCTCCTTCTCCCTGTTACATACTTTTAACAAAACCATTATACCCTGATTTCCCATTTTCAATGGGTTCAGGGTATAAAAAATACAAATAAAATAAAAAATATAAATCAACTTGTTCAATCCACTGGTTCATAAAACCATTGAACTAACTAATCTAGTTAGCCAAGCTAAATAACAAAAGTCATTCAACAAATCGAGCTCCAAGTAAAAAGCAACCTAAAATTTCCTTTTTTTTCAAAAAAAAAAAAAAAAACATATAAAATAAAATAAATCAAGCAAGTTCAATGCTAGTCAAATATTTCGTAGTACAGTTCAGTCGAAATATGGTTGTACGGCAATAAACAGTTGCGAAAGTTTTCCAAATTCAAGCACTCTATGCTTTCTCAATCGATAAAATTTGTGTCAATATTTTTTTGTTATACGTGTTCGTTGTAAATGCTGCACCACGCGAGACTCGTAGCAGTTGCTGTCAAAACTAAAAAAAAGAAAGGCGAACCGCCTCAATGTTGAATGTAGCTCGAGTTTGCAAAGTTTCATAAAATTTTTGGTTTCTAAAAGCACAGAACGAAATTCGTGATTTTCAAAAGCCAAATTCATAAAAAAAAAAACAACACAAAACGAAAACAAATAAAAACTGAAATCCCGAAAATTGTTAAGAGAAGAACATCATGTGCAGTTTGGACGATTTCTTTGCTAAGAAGGACCGTAAGAAGTCCACAACAAAAACAAATCTCTTGGCTGCCGACGAGCTCTATCGCACACTGGAGGAGACCACCAAGGCGGCCCAGGAAGTGGACAGCGCCGAGAAGCTGCAAACGGAGGTGAACAGCAATTCGCATCCGTCACAACATCAGCAGCATTCGTCGCTTGAATTTGGCATACGTTTCTCCGACGAGACCATCGATGAGGAGGATGAGTGGTGTGACTTCACCGAGGAGCACGATCAGCCGTTTCCCAATCTCAAGCGCAACTCCAAGTTGGGTCTGAGCGCAACGGCTGTGGCCGCCAGCGAGGATGCAAGTCTGACTGACGAGAACTGTCCCTATCAGGATACGGGCGGCGATGGGTTGGGCGTGGGCCCAGCTCAAGACGAACTGGGCAAGCCAGCGTGTCCCTGGCTAAAGCTGGAGCCCACCGAGCTCAGCAAGGTCATGGAGTCGCCTATGGAGCGTGAGCCGCCGCAGTCGCCGCTGCTGCCTCAATCACAATTGCAGTCGCAGTCGCCAGCTGATTCACAATCCCAATCTGTCTCCCAGACCACAATCAAGACTCAGCCAAATATCAAGAAGCAAGTCTATGTGCCGCCGGCTCTGCGCCAGAGCCAGAGCGAGTTCAGTGTGCGTCCACGCAAGCAGGGAACTTCTGCGGGCATGAAGCTAGCCAAGGGTCAGGCGCCCGATTTGAACAATGTCGATTTCTTTCCATCACTCTGTCAAGCACGCACCTCGAAGCGTGCCAAGTAGTTTTCGCATTCATCATTTTTTTTTTTCTCCGTGTTTTCTAGTTAACAAATTTAAATTTGCAACGATTAAAGCTTGAGTCCCGATTAAAAAGAAAGAAAAAGAAAGACATTAAAACAATCTCTCTCTCACACTCTATCTATCTCTGCCTTGCTCTAATCCCTGGCGTGTCATTAGCTATAAACAAGCCAAATATTTACAGCCAAATCGTTTGAGCGCTAAATGCACCCCGCGGACTGTTTTACGCAACACGCGCCAAACTTTGCCCACAAAATATGCTCATTTTGGGCATTTATCATATCGTTAGATTATCTTTTACGGCCACATATGACCATGAATAAATAAGGCATAATCAATTTATGTGGCGCAGATTAAAGTATTCGAATGCTCAAGTCGATTGGTCGAAATTCTATTGATTGTAAAGCCATTTCGCATAGACAAAGGAAAATATATATTAGGTAAATTTAAATAATGTAAACTTAAAATAATGGAAGATATAAATGATGTTAATTTAAATAATGTAAACTTAATATGAATATATGAAAAGATATTTAAATATGCATACAAATAAATATATTTATTTAATTATTTATTTATTTTATATTTTATTTAATTATTTTTATTATTTTATTTTCTTTTCTTTTATAAAATTAAAATTTATATTTGTAAATGCCCATATTATTTTTTATAATTTTATTTTATTTTATTTTATTTTTTTTTTTTTATAGTATTATTTTTTTTTTTAATTGATAGAATATTTCATAAATTCGGTTTTATAAACTTTTATAAACTTCTGAACATAATTTGAGTGAGAGTGGCTAAGCTAAAAAAGGTATATAAAATAATATAATATAAATGTCCATTTGAAGATGTCGAATATATCCCCAAATCCATTGAAGTATATGAATATAGTGAAAAGGACATTCAACCCGACTAATATTTATTTGAAAAATAACAGCTATAAAATTTGTGTTTTTCTCAATTGAAAACTGACATAAAATTTATTTGGACGAACATTTTGCATTTTGTAATAGATAATCCGTTACTGGTTTGAGAGTTACGGGTCACAAGTGAAAGCAGTGTCAGCATGGTATTATTGTGATAGACGTCCTCTGCCTCGACCAGTTTTTGAAACCTACTTTCCTTCTAACCAGGCTAGCAGTGGCCACCAAAGGGTCCATAGCAGGAGCAACACCCGTATGGTCCAACTGGACCGCAACAGTGGTTGACTGCCCTAAACCACTGTCCATTGTAGGGTCCGCAGAAGCCGCATGGACCCAGCCCACCTGTTGGACCGCAACAGGTGCCAGGCATTGAACGCAAGCAAGGATTACACATTTTTGGTGCTAAGTAAAAGGAAAACCAAATTTAAGATATCAACTTTTCTTATTTATTTATTTTTTTTATATATATATATATACTTACTATAGCCTGTTTACGGAAGTAGGTTATCAAAAAAGTTTGTGAAGGTTTTTTTTAATGCTTAAAGATGTTTATTCTTCAATAGCCGAGACGATTATGAGAATTCAGAGTTGGGGCTGTGAGCAAGGGGGTTTGTCGCTCTAAAATTCAATGTCAGAGCCTGCTATTTTAATAATTTATGAAACAACAAGTGTCTCGGGTTTCCAGAAAATTTTTTGTTTGCTTGCCTACTCAGTTATGACTTGAGGTTTCATCGGATGATATATAAGAGAACTGCCAAATGATCTATGGAATGCCCAAGGTTTTGTTGAAATGTATGTAACAGGCAGAAGGAGGCGTTGCAGACCCCACAAAGTATACATAGTCTTGATCAGGGTGACGAGTTGAGTCGATTTATCACTATTCCTCTGTCTATTTCTTCTAAGCATTCCCTCTACGTATTTCGAAGTATTTCTTCCAACTATTTCCACTAAGTAATTTCTTTACATAATTCCTCCACGTTTTCCTTTACGTAATTTCGCTACGTAATTTCGCTACGTAGTTCCTCTACGTCTCTAATGCGTTGACCCCCACCAGGCCTGGACGACTGAAGAAATTCAGCAGCTGCTGCCGTTTATATACGGCCACTTTTACTCAAGCTCTGTCTCTCTCTTAAATGTTGAGCCCGACGGCAGGTAGGCTCGTCGCAGTCGAGCTTCAAGAGAGCAATGGGAACGCTCTCTGCTGCTGTGAGCATTCTAGCTTCGTTTTACCTAAATACAAATACCAAATGAGAACTGCTCTACATACACATAGACAACTTTAATGATCTTCTGCACTTCTTCTCTCCTTGCTTTTACTTTTGCTCAAGTACTGTATATGTGTGTGTGTGTCAGAAAGACACGAATAATAGTTGAGTCTAGTCGATCAGTCTCGTCTAGAGCTTTCTTACTTGTTTATATATACGTTAGCTATAGAAAGACTGCTTTTTAATTGTTTCAAGGCAGATCATATTAGAAAAGATTACAAATCTTTGATTCCATATGATATCAGCTACAGCTTTGCCTTTGTCCACAAATACCTCGCCAGCTCTTTAAATTCTATTTTCCAGTAGCTCTCGTCTACGTTTCGCTTAGCTCAGATCCATGCTCTTTAAGACATACCAGAGTGAATTCAAGAGCTTTTGTCTGATTGAAATGAAGTTTAAGTTATGTGGCAGAGCTGCTGAGTCTTTGTCTGCTCTTGGCTTCAAAACAAAAACTCCAGAAACATATTCACACACAAAACTTTATATTCTGAATTCCTGTTTTTCTTTGTCTATAAACCGAGCAGCTGTGGGGCCTTTCTCGACTTCACGCTGAGCCCTTAAGGGTGTTTCATTGACACCTGCTGCTATATAAAGGGAATACACGAGTAGTTTTAACTCCCAAATGAACTACTTAAAAGTGGGCCAAGCAGTTGCTGCCTTTTACTTCTTCTTCTCTTCTACATTTAATAAGTTTAAGTGTATATTGTTTAACCATCACGTCTCTGATTTAAGCATTTCCTTTATTTTACACATTTTTCACATTCACTTTCAATACTCCCCCTCCACCCCCTCCTTTTGGCCAGACTTTGCATTCGCTTTGTTCTTATGGGTCCCCAGGCTAGCCATTAGCATTTGTGCTCTGTTAAGCTTTTGTGGAAATCAGCGGCCACAGTACCACAAATCTGTAGAGTCCATGGCTGGAGCATAATATCAAATGGAAATACACTTGACTGCACTTGTGAAATATTTGCAGTGTCGCTTGCCGCTTACCCCTGAGGCTCTGCCACTCGTTTGGGCCATAACTCAGCGAGAGAGCGAGCTGAGCAACAAGTGTAGTTAAACTCCTTTTCTCCACTTTTTTGTTGTTGCTTCTTTTGATTGTTTTAGCTATGTAGTTAAGATAGAAACCACTTTTCTTGACTGTGCATTTTATAGGAGAAATATGCTGCCCCGCTACCTCGCCCGCTGCCTCGCCCACTCGTGCTGCTCTTGCTCTTGTTTACTTCAAGCCGTATCCCCACAGTCAAAGCGAAGTAAAGTCATTTGACAAGTTTTGTCACGTGCGTCACATGTTGGAATGTGCCCAGCTCAGCGAAGGCAGCGCTGCCTACGTTCCCTGCCACGCCCTGCCTCGTCACAGCCTCGTCCTGCCTTCTGGCTTCAGCACATTTCAAGCAATTTTCCACACAGCAGTTGTCGTCATTGTTTCACAAAATTATTCTACTTGTAGTTGTTGTTGTTGACCTGGTTTTTCTGCTTATACAGCGCCCAACACTTTTGTTGTTGTGCCGTTGTCCTGCTGTCGCCTAGAATCTGAGAGTGTTGCTCTTGTCGCTTCCGTTGTTTGTTTAAATGTGTTTGTGATTATTTAGTTATGGCATCTAATTGAGTTTTCTGTTGTTATTTGTTTTAGTCATTGTCTCTGTGTGTGTGTGTGTGTGTGTGCTTGAAGGCCCTTCTGCTCTCTGGCTAATTGAGTTGATTACCTCAACATCTTGTCAGCTTGTCCATTGACAGCAAAAAATAACTCAAAGTTTAAAGATTGAACAGGGCTGTTAATTAAGAGAACTTGTTAGTTTGTAGGGTCATTGAGTTGAAATAAGGATATTTCCTGGAAGGATCTACTCTGGAGTTTGGATATATTATATAAGAAATTGTTAGAGACGATCGTAAAGCCAATGCAAGTTCCATGGTTAGTCAAATTTCTTATTGAATATATCTTCTTATATTCTCAAGTTGATATACCCACTTTAGTCATTGTGAATTGCCTAGGGTATACGGCATAAAAAAAAAAAACATAAATATAAACTTGTTTAGCAACTTGAACTAACTCAAGTAGCACACACACACATACGCACACGTTAATGCTCCTTGAATCGCATTCACAATAGACGATTGGCAATAGACAAACTCCATTTGAGCGTATAATTGCATGCAACGGCGCTTTATAAGTCAGCATCCGCTCGACTCGATGACGTCTTTACTCACTCTGGGGTTTTGTGCTTTTGATTGCTCACTGACTGACTGACTGAATGATTGACTAGGCGCTGGACTGTGTGGGCGAGTCTGACTGACTGACTTGTTGTGCATTTCAATAAAACATTCACCGCATAACTACAATGGGCATAAGTTATGCTCCCCTGGCGTCGACATCGAAGTACTTGCTCGGATTTCAACGGCTCACGGCTCAACAGCAGATAGAGGCAAACAAACAGAGAGAGAGATAGAGATAGAGATGGCCACAGAGCACTTGACTCGCACTAATTCCCGCAGGATGATAGAACATGCATTGAATGGACTGATTGATGGTATCCGCACAAACTCCTTTGTGTTGCATTCAGCGGCTTATTTAAGTTGGCTTAAACACGCATTCAATGCATTCGAGTACATCCAACAGTGGTCATAATCGATATAACAATGGTGTATAAGTACAGTCTAGATTCTACATTAAAATATGGTAAACTAAAAATTTAATTAACGTGAATCAATGATCAAATAAAAATTACTTAATGATAAGTATTTCCAATACTAAAAATAAATTTATATTGAAATTTTTTATATATTTATTTTATATATATTTTTTTAATATTTATATTTTTTCATTGATTAATTATTTGGCTTGGTATTTCAAGTACTAAAAATAAATTAATATGATGCAATCTTTTATATATTTATTTATATTTCATTTACATATATATTTTTAATAAGTATATTTTTTTATTACCTATTTATATAACTTGGTATTTCAAATTCTAAAACTAAATTAAAATGATGCAATATTTTATATATTTATTTTATACATATATTTTTAATATTTATATATTTTTTCATTGATTAATTATTTGGCTTGGTATTTAAAATACCAAAAATAAATTTAAATGATGCAATTTTTTATATATTTATTTATATTCATTTTATATAGATTTTTTTAAATACTTATATTTTTTCATTAACTAATTATTTGAGTTGGTATTTCAAGTAATAAAAATAAATCGAAATACTGAAATTTTTTTATATTCATTTATATTAATTTCATACATATATTATTAATATTTATATTTTTTATTGCCTAATTATTTGATATGGTATTTCAAAACACTAAAAATAAATTAAAATGATAAAATTTTGTATACATTTACTTTATATATATATTTTTTTTTTTAATATTTAAATTTATATTTATTTGACTTTATTTGAAATATAAATACTTTTTTGATATTGAAATCAAGCAACTATTATTAATTAAATTATATAAAAATATATTTTATTTATTTTTTTTATAATTTTGTTGTTTTTTTTACCATTTTTTTAAATAATTAATAATTTACTCTATTTTTAATATTTTTTCTAGCGGCCTTTCTCCCATTAATCAAAACGAAAAATAACAACAACAATAGCTGAAAAGTTATCGCTGGACTTCCGCTGCACGGTCGGCGCTTTGAATGGGGACATTGAACTTCCTCAATTTCGAGCTGCTCGAGGCATTCCATTGCGCAGCTTTGAAGCAAAAGGAAACTGCTGCAAGCACGTAATATTAAACAGCCAGCAGTCACAACATCAGTTTATATATATACATATATATACTTGTGTATATCTTTAAAGTTCTTCAACTTCAACAGCACCGCAACAATGCAGCGAAATATGAAACCAACACGCGATGTAAAAAAAAAAAAATTAATTGAAATTGTAAATCCGGCTAAACTTTAAATATATTTAAAAAAAAAAACATTTCTATAATGTGTATTGGAAATGAAAAATTCTCTTTTATATTTCACTTACTTTTTGTTTGGCATATCAAAAGCCAAGTGCTGTACGGTCAATGATTCTCAATGGCTGCTTCAAGTCTTGCATTTTCTCATTCATATTGCAATCAATTAATTAAATTGAGTTTTGCTCTTGCTGCTATTTGCAATTATACAAAAAGGTATTCAAGAACAGTAGCAAAAGCAGCAGCAACAGCAGTAAAATACAAATCAATCAAAAATTCTTGGCATTTGCGTTTAGAATTCGTGAATTACACTTGGCATTGGGGGAAGCTTTGAATAGTTGCCATAAGATATGTAAGACCTTGCCTTGAATTTCGACATTTGATTAGAAAGCATGAATTGAGCTAAAAGTACCCTTACAAATTGATGCTTTGGGTGAGATATACATATGTATGTAATCCTTAAATAAATGTAATTAGCTTAGTTCGTATAAATACTAAAAGGGACAACTGGGCTAGCAAATAAAAAAAAGGTATATAAAATAAATAAATATATGTATATATATATATATATATTTTTTTTTAATATACAAGAAATTACAAGAAAGAAAGAAAGAAAGATTTTCAAGATTTTCAACTAAAAAAAAAAATAAATAAATAAATAAATAAAGAAATAAATAAAAATAAAAATAAAAAATAAATAAATAAATAAAAATAAAAATAAAAAATAAATATTTCATATTTTTTTATATATTAATTCAATAAAAGAAAATCATAATGAATATATACATTTTTTATTTTTATTTATTTATTTTTTTTTTTTATTTATTTAACTAAAGGTTTAACTAAAGGTATTTCTCTATTCAACTACTATACTACGCTCATTCATTTATCATTTCGTTCAATGTATTTTAAATACCTCCAATTGAAATTTCATTTTGCCAGCATTTAGGTAATTTTAAGTTTTCCATCTTGGCTGCTGCAATCAAATTGAATTAGACATGCTTAAATTACTCAGATCAGCATTGAAAGTTGTTTGGGCTGCCTGGTGGAATGAACGTTTTCGAATTTTGTCATAAATCAGTAAACTAATTAATTTAAATACATGTGCCAAATTAGAGGCGTATAACAACCAAACAGCTGTTCCAGCTACAAACGCATAAATCTCGAAAGCAATTTGTCCTTAAAGTGTCATAAAATGCATGCAGCTCCAGCTAGTTAGCAAGAGTTGAAGTGAACTTCAAGTAAAAGTTTATAATTAAAACTTTACGCACGTTTTGTCTAAGTAAATACAACATACGCACACATACACAAGAGACAGATAGAGAGAGAGAGAGCGAAGGGTGTGTGAGTCAGTCTAACAACATGGCAACTATTTGGCTTTGGCCTTTTCGTATGCGTGATGCGCACAAAAATTTTGTGTTGCATACTTAAGTGGGCGAACTGTTGCCCCAGGGCTGCATTCGCAATGCCGGACATCTGTCCAATGCGCGAGCATATGTCCCATTTCCCAACGGGCTACGACTGACACTCATTACGTGGCGAGCTCACTAATTTCAACAGATAAAATGCTAAGCGAAAGAAATGAATAAATACAAACAACTTAAAACAAACAAAAAATAAAATAAAAATAAAAATAGAAAAAAATGTAAAAAAAATTCACTGAATAGAATAAGTTTTAAAATCGGTTTAAGCAAAGATAAAATACATTTGGAAATTTAATAAAATGATCTATTAGTAAAGTTAAAAATAAAAAATATTTTGAAAGTAAACATATATTTTGAAATTTAATAAAAATTATGTACCAGCTCTACTCTCTCTTAATAAATAAAAAAAAAAAATAAATAAATAAACAAAAAATTTTAAAAATAAAAATAAGTAAAATGATCTATTAGCAATTTTAAAAAGATATAATAAAAATGTTTTCATGTTCCTCAAAGTCAATTAAATATGAGAAGTAAAGCAGATTGAACTTAATGAATTAATATGGCGAGAAAAAACCTCTCTAAAAATATGAGTACTGTAATTTACGTAAACAAATTAAAAAGAAAAAAATTTAAATAAATTTAAAAGAAATATAAGCCTGTATGAACTATATAAATATGATGAGAAAAATAAAAATTATATAAATATATATAATATATAAACATAAATATAAAAAGAAAAAAAAATTTTTGTTTATAGATAAAAAAAAATAATAATAATAAAAAACACTATACCAAATTGAATTTATTTATAGATAAAAAAAAAATAATAAAAAATATAAGCCAAATCTAATCAATTCGAGATGTCTATAGATTTTTAATATATGCATATATATTTATTGATTTTAATATTTAATATTCCGATATGAGCAAGAATATTTCAAATGTCAAATATTCACTTGTTTTTCCATTACACAAATATGCCCACTGGCACACACACATACATATGTATGAATAATATTTTTAAAATAATTCCAGAGACAACAACAACAAGAGAAAAGTGAAGCAAACAAGCAAAACTAAACGAAAGTTCAAATGCAAATATTTGCACAATGTTTGTATTCTATTCCCATGTTGCTGGGCCAACAAAATTTGAGTTGAGTTTATGGTCAGTTGATTCTTTATTTTTGTTTTTATTTTTATTTTATTTTTCTGTTGCCGATTTACATAAAAGACAGTGTCAGTCGGACGAGTAGTATATTTGAATTTCATTAGCTATGAATTTTAAATTCATTTAATTAACACTTTTGCCTCTTAATTTCTTCTCTTTTTTTTTTTGACTTTACCGAATCACAATTTAATGAATAGTACTCGGAGCACGTGCGAACATATCCAAACATGGCTGTTGCAACTTAAAGCTGCCGCAAAATGTGCCACACAGATATTGGCCAGCCGACCAGAGCCCAGGCATTCATTTGCGTGTTAATTGTCGAAATGGTTCGTCGCTTGGCAACTTTAAAAATTGCATGTAAAATATTGTAAATTGTTGCGGTTAGCAGTCAACTCTGAGAGGCATGAATACCCTGCATGGCATGAATAAGTGACGTTTGCAAAGATGCTTTGAGTTGTAGAGCAAATGATTGTAAAAGAGAAGTTTTTATAAAATTCCAGTTACTATAGAGCAGCAAATGAAGTACATCGAATAAATATATATTATTTAAATGAAATTGAAATGATGTTTTTAAATTGTTTTAATTTAATTTATTAATATTTTTATTAATTTTATTTATGTTGCATATTTAAAATATATGATTTTTATAATGTTAAAATTAATTTTTTTTAAATTTAATTTATTATTATTTTTATTACTTTAATTTAATTTTCATATTAAAAATATATGTTTTTTATCATTTTAAAATTAATATTTTTTTAAATTTAATTTATTATTATTTTGATAAATTTTATTTAATTTTCATATTTAAAATATATATTTTTTATTAAAATTTTAAAATTAATTTTTTGTTTTAATTTAATTTATTATAATTTTTATTAATTTAATTTAATTTTCATATTTTAAATATATATTTTTTTTAATTTTAAAATTAATTATTTTTTTTAAATTTAATTTATTATTTTTTTTTTTATTTAATTTAATTTTTATATCTAAAATATATATTTTTTATAATTTTATTATTAATTTTTTTTATTCATTTTTAAACAGCTAAAAATAAATCTATATTACCTTGTTTTTTATGTCTTTAAATTATAATTAAATATTGTTATGTTTTTCTAATTTTTCTTATACTCATTTTTAAATAGCTAAACTTAAATTTACATTATTTAATTAATATTATACATTATTTTTATGTTTTTCTATATTCTATATTATTTTAAGTCGGGTTTCTACAATATGGCAGCACACTTTATATCTTTATTTAATCACTCTCCATTGTAGAGCATTAAATATTCGTTGCCTTGCAACGCATTAACCCAATTATTTGCTGGCATTAAATTTCACAAAAATGTCGCATACTGTTTTTATTGCCATTATTGCCAGAGTTCTGTGGAAAGTTTATTGGCTTTTTTTCTCTCTCTCTCTCTTTCTCTCTCTCTCTTTCTGTTGTTGTTAAAACATTTATTGAACAATCGTCGGTCGGCATGTTAATTTTTCTGCCATTGTTTTTTAATTTATTTGCATTATTGTCTGCTTATATCTTTTAATTATATACATATATACATATTACATGTGTTTTAATCATTGTTTGTTTGGTTAAATTATTGTTTCTATATTTGGCTATGATTAGATTTAATGATTTTAATACATAGCAAATAGATTTAATTAGAATTTGATTATTTAAATCATCAAAGCTTATTTGTTTTATTTTATTTTTCATTTATTTTAGCAGCATAAATTCACCCTGAATTCATGGAACTTAGAGATATACCCTATATAATCATATCACATATATTCTTTATCAAAATGACAATGATCACTCTATCAGTTTATATCCGATCTATCCGATAGTATTTATCACTCTTAATATTATTAAAATTATAGCTAGTATTTCCCTTTCAACTCCTATTTTCCTTAGACTGTCGCATTCCATGGCACATCGTCCATTATACCCAGTTTCAGGGTATCATAAAATTATCATTCAACTGTCATCAGCAGACGCGTCGTCGCCCGTGACAATGAAAAAAAATGCTAATGCAAATAAAAGCAAGATAAAAAGATGGCTGAATCGCTTTCGGCCAGCAGCTGGAACATCATTATTCACATGGCAAAAGTGAGCATTATCATGTCCAGCAGAAGTAACAAAAAATATGAATAGATAAAATGCCAGAGAGTCAAAGCATTAAATAAGCGAAAGTGGACAAACACAAAAAAGCAACGAATAATTATGGCAAAGTACAAATAAAACCAGGCACAAACAAAAAAAGGCACAAAATGCTTTACCTGAACCTGAAAAAAATAAACAGAAGAGAAAAAGCTAAAACCGCTTGAGATAGCAAATGACAAGCCGCACTTTCATTATATATATGTATATATATATAAATTCTTTTTCTTTTTTTTGTAGTCGTCTCGAATGCGCTTTGTTTGTTCTTGTTGTTGCTGGGCATTCGAAACTTAAATGGCTTAGCTTGACACTTAGAGTCTTTGATAAATGATGTTTAGCTAGTGCAAGATAAAGTCAACTTGCTAAGGCTTGAGCCACAAAAATGAACAGAAAATATTGACTTAAATACATTTAAGTAATCTGATGGAATTTTTTATTATACAAATATTTAAGTAGATTAAAAGATTTACTTTTTAGTTAGCAACAGACTGCATCTGTTTATTTATTTATTTATTTTCTGTTAACAAATTGTTGTTAATGAATTGCTACTCAAATTGTATTCTATATTTTTTCATTTAATTTATTTTTATTAAAATAGTTAAGGAGTTTATAAGATAAACTTTTGAGTAAGACTTTTAACATGTCTGTGATTAATATATACATACATAGCTCGCTCAATTTTTCTTACATGCTCTGCTTCGTAATGTAACCGTAAAGATTGAGCAGACACGATCTCGCTCTCACTGTTAAAAGACACACTCAATCGTGTCTCGCTCTGAGCGGCTCTCTTTGTTTTGTTTGTTTGAGTCGTTCGTGTAACGCTCGCAAATGAGTGTCGCGTAAAGAGTAATACGATTTACGCTCACACAAAGCCTCTCAGCAAAAGGCAGTTTGCCTTCGTGTGCATGTAAATACATGCATTCATACATACATAAAAGAGCGCAGCAATCGCTTATGATTACCCATACATACGCAAAACACAATTTGCTTCATTTAACTCAAGCAAATGATCAGTGCTTGACTTAAGCGAAACGAAAACTGAAACAACTGTATCGCTCAGAGCGCGAGCAAGTCTGAGTCTTTTTTATTGTGTGAGTGAAACAGACTTATTAGCAGACAGCGAAAAAGTGTCAACAGCTATTTGCGAGCTATGATATATACAGTGAAGGAAAAAAGTCAACATATATAATGTATGTACATATATAAAAAGATAAATAAAATAATGTTTTTTTTAGGAACTCGTAGTCAAAGGGTACTCGATATAAAATTTCAAAAATTTTAAATAATATCAAAATATAAATACTGCAAATAATAATTTAAAAAATTGATCTTTTACCCTTTTTTTATTTATTGAAATCACTAATGATTCGATATGGAAATTCCAAATCTTGAGATAATTTGATTATCTCTCTTTTGCTCTACAATTTTGTCGGTTGTTAAGCTTATATAACTACATACTTAGGCCATAAAGCAGCCTTAAGCTAAACTCAACTGCTTAACTGACGGCAACTGCAGCTAATGCCAGCGCAAATAGGACAGCTGCAATGCCAACAAATTATCAGTTTCACATTTCACTTTGTGCAATCAGTGAGTGACCACAGCAACAGCAACAACAACAACGATAACAACAACAACTCGAGGTTAACACTTACAACAACAAGAACAACAACAATTGTCCAGACAACATCGTAAATGACGCTCAGCGAAATTGTTGAGTTTGCAGTTGGCCAAGCCAAATGCAATGCAATTAATTGATATCATTAATATGGCTTAAACGTGGCCGAGTTGTACATGCAGGTATAGGTATATACAGCTTATATACCGTATATAAATATGTATGTATATGTGCATGCATATATCTCTGCCTTATCGGCTTGCGTGTTAGCTAAGCGGCTAAGTTGTGACAAAAGCGAAGAGAAACTCGAGGCAAAACTAAAGTTTTGGTATGCGAATGATTTTCCTTTTCTTTTTCTTTTTCTTTTTTCCTATTTAATTAATACGTGTGACCTCTTAAAGTTGCGACCACTGAAATTTAAATTCAATTAAACTTGAATCAATCGCCAAGCAGGCTGCGATCAATGCAACAACACGAGCCAGCGGCCAACCCGCGCCGCCCCGATTTCCCCGCAGCCGTTCCTCGAGCACAACAACTCGCTCACTGGCTGACTGACAATGCGAGCGTCGGCCACAAATAACCGCAGGATAACTTCATTTGCATGCAACACACACACACACACATTAAATGTGTGTACATGTATTTGTATTTATTCTTTACATGGCCAACACTTTTCATTGCATACTTTTGTGCGCTGCCGCGGCAACGCGCATAAAATGTTTTTCATCTGCATATAAGTATATGATATTTATATATATGTATATATCTATAAATTTACAGCCATGTATATACACATATATGTTTTATCTCTTGTCTGCATTTACATTAAAAGAATTTTTATTATTGTTGTTCACGGCGTGTATTACAAGCCGGCGCATATATGAGAAAAAAGTTGAGTCTTTTATTAACAGATAGTTAAATATGCAAAATGCAAAATGAAATGTGCATTGGGAAAGACGACTATGAAATGCTCTATAAAAATTTTAAAAATTGCACATCAATTTATAATGCTCCAGATATATTTCAAAGTTGATTATAAAAGTAGACGAATATCAAATGTTTTTTTTTTTATTTTTAATTTTATTAATTATAAAAACATGAATTTGAACAAATTAAATGAATACAAATATTTTCTTATAATTCAACTAAAATTACTATTAAAAATAAAATAGAATAAAAATAAAATTAAAAAAAAAAAATACATATATATAAATAAAAAAAATTAAAACATAAATAAAAAATATAATAAATAAAAATAAAAAAATTGTAATTATATATGAAATGTTTTTTAATGTTAATATAAATATATAAATATAGATTAATATATATTTAATAGTAATATAAATATATATATAATATAGATTATAATATAATATATTATAAATATAAATATTTGAAAACGTGTAAGCAAAAACAGACCAATATGAACTTTACTTAAATAATAAATCTCGGTAATAATTAAAACAACTCTTGATTCACAAATTTTAAATAATAATGATAAATATTTTTAAAATTTATTTAGGATTGTATTCCTATATATGTATGTATGTCTCTTTAATATATAATTAAATGTACTACAAATCTGCCTATACTAAGCTTTTCACCTAAATTAAAATGCTTATTTTTTTCTCTCTCTCTTTCCCTCCATATTTTTCGTAAACTTAATCACATAACTAATCAACTTCATTTTGTTGTGCAGCCTCCAGTATTTATGCATTGGCACTAGCAGCAAATAAAATGCTTGCAAATGAATAAATAAATACAAATTAAATAAAAATTGTGAAATTTTTACAATAACAACGTCACATAATTGATGTTCAGTTCATTCGTAGAGGATGTGCAAACACATCAAGAAAATAAATAAAATAAAAAATAAAAAGTAAGCAAAGGCAAAGAATTTAACGAATCAGCCGCATCTTTAAGGGGCAAATCCACATAAATATGATGTGAGCAGTAAATTTGCATAGAATTCATCAAAAATTGACCATTAATAAATAAGCTGTTGTTGTATTTGGCATTTTCGAGAGAAGAAGAAAAGGTTTTTCGGGAATGTTCAATTTGCATGGAACTCTCATAAATTAGACATTAACTGGCCCTTTCGGTTGGGTTAATGGGCAAACACGTGCGATATATGGCCCAAGCGAATGTCAAATAAAGACAGGGACTACAAACTGGAGTCCATTGTCCTTAAACTTGAACTTAAAGGCGAAACGGGCAACCGAGTACGGCCGCCACTGCCGCCACTGCTGCCTGTTGTATGTCACATCATTATCGACATTAACAACAAAAAGCACTTTATTGCCTTCATCAGGCGGCAGGTGCAGCAGCAGCAGCAGCAGCAGCAGGCGCTGCTTGGCTGCCAGGGCAACCCAAAGATGCAGCCTTGCCTCAACTCAACTCCACTCCACTCAGATCGGTTCACTCAAGCCTATAACGGTCTATACGCAGAGATAACGGCTATGGAAGACGCCTGCCAGCGGCTGAGTCATGGCAATCAACAGCAGCAACAGCAGCAGCAGCAACAATTCGCTGCAACTATATACTGATAATATTTGCCACACCCATAACGCCTGCTGCGGTGACTAGCTGTGTGCTAGGCATGTGTGTGTGTGTGTGTGTGTTTGTGGCACACATGCAACACTGTGTAATAGGGGTCCACTGCTCTCAAAGTTTGCGGTGCCTCTGTGTGTCTGTCAATGCATGTATGCATGTGTGTGTGTGTGTGTGCGGCTGCTGTATAACATCCCGAATGACTTTAAGTGTGATTAAACTTGAAGAGAGAGAGTGAGAGCGAGTCAGGGAGAGCTCTAGCCTTATGCCTGTGTCAACTGCACCTACTTAAAGCAAATTATGAGACATCATTCGAGACTAATTGCTTTATATTACTTACATTTTGTCGCTTTATATGTATTCTTCACTTTGTCCTGTGCGCCAGTAAGCAAAATTTTGTCCATGATTGAAATATTCTGTGAAAGACAGAAAATTAAAAGAGTTATACTCGCTAGAAATTTTCGAGCACAAGCGCCACCCTACCGATCTCAACGACAGTCGCACACTGACTAAATAGTTGCCTGAAGGTCTCTGACCATTTATATTCTTACAATAGCAACGCAAAGCTTACGGCAGAGTAACTGCGGAGTAAGAACGACGCTCTGATTGCCTATGGCGAGTGCTATTTAACTACTCGCACCAATACAACGAGTCTTATAAGCACCAAGAGCAGTAATAGAGCAATGCTCGTTCTCTCTCGCAACAGCTGCAAGCTGCAGACGTTCACTTCCCATCAGAACGACGCTCTAATTGGCTATGGCGAGTGCTATTTAACTGCTTGCACCAATACAACGAGTCTTCTAAGCATCAAGAGCAGTAATATAGCAATGCTCGTTCTCTCACAACAGCTGCAAGCTGCAGGCGTTCACTTCCCATAAGAACGACGCTCTGATTGGCTATGGTGAGTGCTATTTAACTGCTTGCACCAATACAACGAGTCTTATAAGCATCAAGAGCAATAATATCGTAATGCTCGTTCTCTCACAACAGCTGCAGGCGTTCACTTCACATATACTAATGCAATACACATATCTTTTTAAGCAGCGGCATACACCAATACACTAATACAACTAACACATGCGTACACTGCTTGATCTTTTCTCTTCCATTTCTCTCCTCCTCCCATACCAATGCAGACTGTTAAATAGGAATTGCTAGCTGAGTGTATTGAAAGAGATCAAGAGTAGTGGCTTCATCCGCGCTCTTGATAAATATGTATGTAATGTTAGCTCTCTCGTAGTTGCAGTAGCACTCACGATTGAGTGAGTGAGTGTGTCTTTTAAGAGTGCTGCAATGCTTATATATTATCTGCTCTTTCCGTTCAGCCGCGCTCTGGATAAATGCGCTATGTTAGCCCTCTTTCTGTAGCCTACAGTGTTTATATATTATCTGCTCATTCTGTTAATCCACGCGCTGCGCATAAATTCGCTATGTTAACCCTCTGTTTGCAGTAGCAGTCTGTAACCTATAACCTACAGTGTTTATATATTATCTGCTGTCTGTGTTCAGCCGCGCTCTGCATAAATTCGCTATGTTAGCCCTCTGTTTGCAGTAGCAGTCTGTAACCTATAACCTACAGTGTTTATATATTATTTGCTCTCTCTATAGTGGCATAGAATACATGCATATGTAAGTATGGAATAGTATAGCATACATCCGAATACATCCGAATAGTCTGTAAATTTTGTTAAACGCAAAACTCCCTTTCGTATTACCCTTCTTCCCAACCCCCACAGACTTCCCTTAAATACTTAATTATTTTAAACAGATTTTTGTCTGTTCACTTGACCTCGAAATATTTAATATTCAATATTGTTTTTCTCAACCCACGCATAGATTGCCTATTGAAAAATGAGCTGGTAAAACGGGCCGCGTTGAGCATATTAAAAACTCTTTTTCTACATTTAACCCAAACGCCAACAACAACAAAAAAAACGACTGTCTGCTGCACATGTTTGTAAATCAGTTTACAAAATGCTGCTAGCTGCCACGTCAAACGCATAAAACGAGAGAGAGAGAGAGAGAGAGAGGGACAGAGAAAAGTAAAAATAAATAATAATAAAAAATAAAAAAAAGAGAAAGAAATGAGCCCGAGTCATAAACGGAAATCAAGTGAAAAGGTCAAAATACAAAATACTCGCAATTTGCCAGGCTCGCTCGCTCCGTCGCTCGTCCGTTCGCTATGCAAAATTCTACCCACAATGGCGACCTTTGGCCCCTGTCAGCCGCTTCAGCTCCGCCCCGCTGTTGAGCCCCTGACCTGGCGTTAATTTATTTGTCGGTTGATTACAACGCGCTTCCGGCAGACGACAGCGGCGGCAAAAAAGCAAATTAATTTTTATGTCTCAATGTTTGGGGCGCTGCAAACGTTTTGAGTAATGTGACGGGCACCTCCCAAGCGGAAGTGTATTAATTTCCGACCCACACACAGCAAACGTGAGACCTGAACAACAACAACAACAACAAATCACAATGTTATAAATGGATGAGCCGCAGCGAATTTTCAAATGCAATTTAATAATATTTTTGAAATTTAAATAGAGAAAATCGATTGACAAATGCCAAAAATAACTGTCAAATGAGATTTTATAAATATCTATTTGAGATGAATGACTTTGTGCATAAATTAGCCAATGACTGTGAGTTAATTATTACAAAAATCGAAAAGCATTTAATTAAATACTGATAATTGGAGCGGACTGAATAAGCTAAGCTTACGGTGACTGGAATTATATTTTCATGTTAATTACTTTTACTAATCAAATACATTGTAAATTGATCGATATTTGTTTAGTATACAAATTTGAGATATAATATGATAATGCATTCTGTAGCACTTGAGCTGGATACAATAGGAATAATAAAATTATAGATGTTTAGAGATAAATGATTTGAAAATTATTTATGTTTAAGACAATGTAGATTTAAATAGAATTTTGTTGAATAAACTAAAGTGATTAATTTCTTAAAAAAGCATAAACAATTGTGATAAAAGCATAATATAAATTGAAATGTATATAAATAAATAATGAAAAAAAAAAAATAAATAAATAAATAAACAAGAAATTTTTATGATGCAGTTCTATTATGAATAATAGAAAAAACAGAAACTAAGGTCTTAAAAACAAATACAAAAAAAAATCAATTGTTAAACAAATGTCAACAGTAAAAAAAAAAAAAAAAAAAAAAATTTTAAAGAAATATACAAAATTCCACTTAAAAAATTACATTTTACAAGAAACCCTTATAGCTCTTGAAAACAGTCCCGCTCACTTATTCTCTGTAAGGGATATTTGCTTACATCATACATATTTAAATGTTTATGTATATATACAATTTTTTTATTCGGTAGAAATCAATCATTCGCTGTGATTAGCTACATACTGCTGCTGCTGTCTTTCCACATCGTATTCACAAAGGAATTGCACGTCTGCTCTTTACGATGCCCAAGGAGCCAAGTAAAGTGACTTTATAACATACTCAAATGCAGGAAAACATACGCACAAACACACACATGCACACACACACACACACACACACACAGTCTCTCTCCCACTCTCACTGTCTCTCTGCTGAGACTTTTAATGCGCCAGCTATAAATGTCAAGTCCCGTGGGTAGAAGGTCATGACAAAGAGGCAAACGTTAAACCACAGCAGCGCACAAAGCGGCAAAAGAAAACAAATAAACAACAACAACAACAACAAGAGCAGCAGTAACAATAACAATAATAACAAAGCAAATGACACACACACACAGAGAGAGAGAGAAAGAGAAGAGAGAGAGGCACAACAGCGCAACATTAAGAAATTTAATTTTTATTGCTGCCAACGACGCTTAAGCTAAGCATGTGTGTATGTGTGTGTGTGTGTGCTAAGTATGTGTGTGTTTGCTATAAAGCATTTAAGAATTATGAGCAGCAACAAGCTGCAGCAACCGCAGCAGCAAGAGCAGCACAGAAACAATTAGCTGCCGTCACACAAAAGTATGCTAAGAGAGCGCTAGAGTGTGGGTATAAGAGAGTGCTAGCGTGTGTGTGTGTGTGCAGATTGAGACGTGATGCCATTAAAGTGCATGAGCGTGACCTGCCAAAGCAGCAGCCACGCCTCCCGCGCCTCAAGCGTTAAGGCTTATGATTAATGTTTGCAATAGGGCGGACACAAACAATAAATGGGCGAGACAGAGACAAGCACAGAGAGAGAGAGGGAGAGAGAGAGAGGGAGGGAGAGTGGGCTGGCTGACTTAGACTGCAACAGCGTGAAAAACCGCACAGGATGCAAAGGATGTTGCGCATGTTGAGGCCAAGCCGACAAAGTTTTGCATGTGGCAACAGCAACAGCTACACCAACAACAACAACAACAACAGCGAACAGCAAGTGCCAAATGCACATGTGCTGCAGCCGATCCCTGCCGCTGGAAATTCCCTCAGCCAGCTGGCTGTGTGACCGTTGGGCTTCAAATTAAAGCGCAACATTTGCCGCAACGCTGCGTCATGCAACTGAAGTATTTGGCCGCAACAGCAACAGCAACAGCAGCTCTACGCCCCTCCCTCTCTATCCTCCCATTGGTGGGCGTGGTCATTTCATTCGCTTGGTTTTGTCTGTTTGCTTCTAATTAAGCTTAATGTGCTCACATGCTGAACATTTAAAGCATGTATTTGTTTGCCAACTTGTTGTTGCTGTTGTTGTTGCTGCTGATGTTGCTGTTGCTGCTGCTGATGTTGGTCATGTTGTTGCGTGCAGGTTTTGGCTTATTTAAACTGTTTTGGATTTAGCTTTCGGGCTTGGCCCTGCCCCACAGCACACAATTAACGCAAAACTTTAAAGCTAACCTAAACCCAAAAAAGGCAAACAAGCATTCCACATACATTTTATGTGCGTCAGTGGGTTAGTCAAAGGATTTCGGCCACAGAGACTAGCCCAAATGCTAAAAAAAAAAAACAAACTAGAAAACAGAAATGAAAAACAATGGAAATCTATTGGCAAAGAACTGGCAATGAAAATACTCTTGTGAGGAAAGAGAGGAATGAATTAAAGCAATAAACTATGAAAGTAAATAAATTATTAAAATTTCCTGAAATTTTTTGAATTAATACAATATTTTATTTATTATAATTAAAATATTACATGGCTTTATGAATTTTATAATACTTAAGCCATGGTATGCTTTAATTAAAATAAATAAAATATTTATTCAAATAATTTCAGGCAATATTAATAATTTATTTTCTTTCATATTTTATTGCTCATATTTTAAATTGATCTTATTTGAATTTTCATTGCAAGTTTCTTCACCAATAGATTTCCATTGTTTTTCATTTCTACTTTTTAGTTTTTTTGTTTTTGTTAGTACTTTCTAATTAGTTCTTTATAATTCAATATTTTTTTTTTTTTTTTTTTATTCCTGTATAAGTTAAAAAAAAAGGTTTTACACACTTTATATGACTTTTTTTTTACCTATTTACATTTTCATTAATTTTTTCCTTCTACTTTTAGTTTTTATTTTTTATTTTATTTTTTTTATTTATTTATTTATTTTTTTAACTGACTATAATTTAATTTTCTTTTTTTTTTAATTAGCTAAATATTAAAATAGTTTATATATATTTATTTATGTAACAATTCATATAAAAATAAATTCATTTTGTTAGAACTTTGTTTATCTTAGCTGCAATAATATAGAAATTTTAATTTTTATTAATTTTGTCCATCATAGAAAAAACTATATATGTATATATAACTAACTATAATAAACAATGTTCATGGACACGTGCACTATAAATCTAGTTCTCAAATATTATTTCTGTACAGCTCCTAATAAACTGCAACTTATTTTTTTTTTAGTATTTTCAGGCTGAAAGAACTTTTGCAGCGCAAATGATGCGGACAAAAAGAAAAAAAAAAAAAAAATAGAAACAGAAACAAAAACATTCCAGCATAAAACTTGAAGGCGTCACAACTTACGCGAATTTCACGCGAGTTCAGCAATGCCACGCCCCCTCGTCGTACCGAAAAAGTTTCGTGTCTAAACAGCAGAAAGGCAAAGCTATCCGGAAAACAACAAGGGCGTGACAGGGGCGAAGAGCAGAAGAAAATAAAGAACAAACTCAAACAAGTCTCGAGTTGAAATTTTATTCTCTTCGCGACATGAAAACCTATTAAAAAATTGTGGTCCCATTTCTTGAGGTGCACCGGAGGTGGGCGGGCGACATTTTTTACCGAGTGCACTGACCCGAAAGAGAAAGTTACACAATTGGCATAAACAAACGGAAGTATGCTCAACAGGATGACGTCTAGGAAATTTAATTTTGATATATGACAAGGTCAAGGATCTGACAAGCTGAAATGCTAATGAATATAAAATGTGTGTAAAGCGAAAAGTTGAAATGATAATAAAGAAAAAGGTGTATAAAGAGAGAGAAATTTATAGAAAGAAAAAAGGTGTATAAAAAGTGAGAAATTGATGTAGAAGATGAAGTCGAGAACAGCTGAACTGATTAGAGGTTTTAGAGTGGATAGAGAGAGAGAGAGAGAGAGAGAGAGAGAGAGAGAGAGAGAGAGAGAGAGAGAGAGAGAGAGAGAGAGAGATAGATAGCGAGAGGGGAAAAAAAGTGATTGAGAAAAGATAGAGGTAGACCAAGAGTGTGTAAGTGGAGTCGAAGTGGATGAGATATAAAGATAATTGGGGAGAAATAGGAAAGGAAAGTGAGATAAATAAATGGCAGGAGACAGAAGTGGTGAGAGTGAGTAATAGAGAGAGAGAAAGAAAAGAGAAATAAAGAGAGAGTGGTAGTAGATTGAGGGACAGGCAGCGTGAGAGTGAAAGAGAGAGAGTCAAAGAGGGTATGAGAAGGAGGTAGAGATAGAGAAAGATGGGAGCTTATAGTATGAGAGGTGGAGAGAGACAGAGAGACGTGCATATAAAGATATAGAGAGACTGAGATTGATTGGCAGTGAGAGCAAGCGAGAATGAACAACAATCATGGCCAGATAAAGTAAAAGGGTTAGAGAGAGAGAGGGACAGAAATAGTAGTAGTATAATAGTAATAGTATAATAGAAAATATGTAAGGGAACATATTATTGGAGTAGAGCTCAAGTTAACAGCACGTTGCTTATTACACTCCAATTGGCATGAGAGTGAGACAAAGACAGCTGTAGCTGAACTTGGTTCCGCGCAATGCTGAGAGAGAACGAGATGGCAGGTAATCCTCTTGTCGAAAAGCAATGTAACGATTGCTTGAGAGCAAAGCAGCAGAAGCTGCTCAGAATTGTGAGTCGATATAATGATAAGAGAGAGAGAGGGGGGGAAGTACTTCTGTACTGGGAGCTCGTTAGAGAGCATAGTTATATAGGGGTATGAATATAGGAAATGGTCAGCGCAAGATGCAACCAATTTCCCTTTAAGCTAATTGCAATGCACTACATTTTAAAGAGCCATAAATGCATTAACTTATGCAAGACACTAAGATCTGTGCATGTGTGTGTGTGTGTGTGAATGCATGAAAGTGTGCGATAGTCCGTGTGTGTGTGTGTTAATTAAAACCGAATGCGGCTTTTAATTGAAATTAACCTGGCGATGGATGCGATTGCAATGCGTATTTGTCTGACAAATGTGTATGCGGTTCAAAATGCAACACATAAATCACAAAATGGCGGTAATAATCAGACAATGCACACACACACACACAATGCATAAAGTGTGTGTAATGTGCGTGTGTGTGTGTGTGTTTGTGTGTGTATTTGGATTTCAATCTCTCAAGCCAATTGACAATTGCCGCAATTCAATTGAAAATCTGCGCGATTTCCGTTAACGAGAGTTGAAAAGGCGCTCGGCAACAAAACGCATAAATAACTTGGCATAAATACTTAAAATTTATGCACACACACACACACACACACACACATACACACTCCCCATACACCCACACAAATTGCACACAATTACAAAATGCAATGGAAATTGATTTATCACGCAGACAACATTTACGGTCACGCATCCAACATAAATTTTCATTCGCTGTCTTTTTTGGGGGAGGACAGAACCGAAAATCTTTGTTGTTGTTGTTATTGTTGTTGTGAAATTGTTTTGTGCCGAGCATTAAATTGCAATTTCATAGAGAAACCTTGCTCTATATATATAAATAAATGTATGGCAGCTACTATATGCCGCTTACACTGCGAGAAAATAAAAAATAATATACATACATATAGATTTGTCTGTGCGTAACCCCAAATTAAATAACAATAAAATATATAAATTATATTTTTCGAGTAATTTGCGGTCAAGCACGGCAGCAATTAAAGTCACATAAATTGTTTGCTACACATTTTTTTTTTTTTTTTTTTTTTTTTTTGTGACATTTAGTCAAGTATTTAGCAAATTTTGTGGCGAGCGCATTTTAAATTTATTATAATTTAAATATTATAGCAAATACATAAATGGTGTTTGCAGGCGATTTATATTGGTTATGCTAATTGCTTTAGCTGCGGTACTAAATACTACATTTAAATGCAATCAACTATTTTTATTTAGTTTATTAGCAATTTGAGTAGACTTTTGAATATGATGGACGAATTTATGAATTAAGAAATTTAAAAAATAAAATAAATTAAAATTAAAGTTTTTTAAACTCATAAAAATATGCTAATAAAATTAAAAAAAAAAAAAATTAATATATTTAGACAAGTGTACAAATTTTCTTATTATTTAATTTATGAATTAAGAAATTTAAAAAATAAAATAAATGAATTAAAGCTTTTTAAACTTATTAAAATATGCTGATATAATTTTTTTAAATTATTATATTTATACAAGTATACAAATTTATTATTATTATTAAGATTAAAACTTCTTAATAATAATAGTCAGAGTTTTTATAATTCATTTAAGCTATATAGATTTAATATTTTTTTCCTAATATATTATGTTAAAAACTATATTTGTTAAATATATTTAAGATATTTTATTATATATTTATTTTTTTATTTTTTTTTTAGAGAGATATACGCACTCTTTTAGTTACTAGTTTCAAAGTCTTAAGTCCCTCACAATTTATGCTTGAGCCCCACTTAAAGTTTACGCTTCATTACAGCTCGCCGACTCCTGCTGCAGTTGATTTTCGCAGCTCAAATTGAATATTGACTACAAACATTTTGACTGTCGCTCAACCCTGTCACAGCAGTAACACAGGTGAAAGGAAGAGAGAGAGAGAGAGTGAGTGAGTGAGAGAATCTGGCCCTCAATTGCGCACATTACATGCGAGATTTGCATGCCAAAAATTCATTAGCACTTAAACAATGACAATTTATGTAATACATATATAAAGGCACGTCGTTTATTGTTTCCGATGGGAGAAGGCCGACTCAGCTATGCCTCAATGAAGTTTACATATATATATGTACATATGTATGTGTGTGCGTGTCTGGTAAATCTAGACGGATATTAGATTACATTCTGTTCATAATTATTGCATCCTGAGGTAACAATGCGCATTGCATTATGCATTTTACATGACCGAAAACTGTTGGAATTCGATTTGAGGCAGTTGAATGATTCATTGAAAGATTCATACACACCCAGTCACACACATTCATTTATGCAGCTGCTTGTGTTTACATTGCATACATTCTCCGCATTAGTATGACTGCCAGAGGTATGAATACGCATTGTAATGGGCCAGACGAACAAGAGCATTCAATTTGAATGAATTAAATGATTTGAGCAAGTCATTAAACTCTTTCAATGATTCATTCATTCAGTCATGCAGTCATTCAGTTATTCGCTCATTGTCTGCGTTTAATTCGTTTTTAAATGAATCTGTCGCAATGTCGCCTCGCCGCATAAATCAGTGTGCCAGATATTAAGTATACGCCGCGCGGCACAAGGTTTGCTTTCGACACTTTTCCATTTTCAAATGTCTCCCAAGACGCCACTAAACAAATTAGCGTTAATTTAATGACAGACATTCGCCCATTTTGCGACAAACATGCAATTTATTGGCTTCCAAAAAAATAGAACCAGGAAAGAGAAACGTTTTCTAGCCCTCCAAGCAAACGAGCGAGCGAGCGAGCATTGTGAATTGTGAACTCTGTTCGTTTTTGTTTGGGCTGTCCATAAATTTTATTAGGCTTCCAGATGTGCGGGCGGGCAATGTCAGCAGCAACTGTTGCACAGGCGTGGCTAAGCGACTGTACGAATAAATGAATGACTGAATGAGTATATTAGCCAACCCCTAGTGAATAGGGCCAACGATCAACGAGATTGTGTGTGTGTTGAGCTGCTGCGTGCCCTTTGCAGTTGAATTAAAGACATTTGCACTTGGGTGAATTTAATAAAAATTAAATAAAAATAAAAAAATTCAAAAAAACATTAAGACTTTAGAGTTAAAAGTTATAGAAAAGAAATATATTTATTTTAAATATTTGATTATTTTATAAATATATATTTTATGTTATATAAATATTTATAGATTTTCATTTATTTAATTTAATAAAAAATAAATAAAAAATATTAAAATTTAAGAATTAAAAGTTATAGAAAAGAAATTATATTTATTAAAAATATTTGACTGTTTTATAAATATATTTTTTATATTATACATATACATGCATGTATATATATTTATAGATTTTTCACTTAATTATTTAACTATTTTATAAATATATTTTTTATATTATACATATACATGCATGTATATATATATTTATAGATTTTTCACTTAATTATTTAACTAGTTTATAAATATATTTTTTATATTATGTATATATGTACATATATTTATAGATTTTCATTTATTTATTTAAAATATTTGACTGTTTTATAAATATTTATTTTATATTACATATAGATATTTATATATATGCATATATATATTGTGTTATTATTGTAATTATTTTTTACACTAATGAAATATGCCAGCTATAATTATATCCATTTATACCTATTTACCCACATGTCATAAAAGTCGATTGGCTCATGTGAGTTTAGAGCAATTTGTAGCTGAATGTAGCATCATGTGGCAGTTGCACAGCTCCATTGCAACTCAATAATGAATCTTGCTCACTCTCTCTCTCTCTCTCCTTCTCCCTCTCTCTCTCACAGTTTACACTTCCACTCTCGCTCACCTTTTCGCTCAGGTTATGCACCAGACAGCAGCCAAACAAGCTGCCAGACTGACTGAATTTTCGATGCTGCTCTACTTAGGAATCGTGACTGGTCTACAATAGCTTTTACAATTTACATGCATATTTTCAACTTTGGTTGAGCTGCCAGAAAATTTAATCATACGAACAAAAAAGCAAAAAAAAAAAAAATTGCTAACACGGAGAAAATATGAAAATTGAAATGCAGGCAACAGCGAAGACGCTACTTTGCCAAAACTATTCAACAACTTCCAATGTCGAGAAATTATTAACAACAGCAACAACAACATAGTGAAGGGGAAGGAGAAGTTTAAAAATGCATTTACCCGACTCTTTGATGCACTGTTAAAAATGGGTAGTGAAAATGAAATGGGATTAGATATTAAAAGATAAATTTGAAAAGTGAAAAATATATTATAAATTAAAAAAAATAATTTTATTTAAATTAAAATTTCCAAAATTAAAAAAATAAAAAATAAAAATAAAATTTCAGCATTAAAAGCTACAAATACTAAAACGTATATACCCCAAATAAATTAATAAAAGTAGTGTATTAAAAAAACAAAAAGAGCAAGTAAAATAGTTTGAAGCAAGAAAATGCATCGAAGTTTTTGAAAGCATTTTTCGCACAGGTGTGCACAAATTCTCGCACCTTTTTTGCGGGCTGGCTCTCAGCTCTCAGCTCTCTGCCCGCAGCGCGCTGTAATGTTTCGGCCTGTTGGGCTACAGGTTCTGGAGCCAGCTGACTGTCAAGCATGCACTACAAATTTCTATTTGTTGGGCTGCTGTACATAAGTTCAGCTGGTCTCTGTGCCCGCATTACCCCGCCCCGTTGCGCTCTTTCACTTCAAGCTGTATTACTTCGGCAGCTCCTTTTTCATACCTTTTGGCAAAGTGCAAACTTTTGCATACAACTAATGTGCACTTCCGCTTTGCACGCCATTTTGTTTTCTTGCAAAACTTGAGCTCAAAATGCGATGTTCTCCAATATTATTTTCTGTGCTTCGAACTTTCCAATGGGTCGCGCATTGAGGAGCTACCAAGAACTGGGCTCCTACGGTTGAGCTATGCGCATTGTGTATTGTAAAAGTTTTGCCTATTTTTTGTAAAAATAATAATAAAATGAAAATAAATAAATAAATAAATGCATAAATCGTTAACAGACGGCGACGCTCAAGGCTGTTATACTATGTTCAATAAATTAAATTTATAATATTTATTAATATAACATTAAAATTAATTTGAATTAGTTGATAGGCTGTTTGTTTCTATGTCTGTCTCTCTGTCTGACGACGAAGAACTACAGAAGTTCATTTAAGTTCTCTCTATGCACGCAGCAGTATTCATTTGGTATTTATATTTGAGTGAGCGCGGCTAGAATGCAGAGAGCAGCAGCGAGCGCTCCCATTGGTCACTCGAAAGTCGACAGCAACTAACTCCTACCTGACGTTGAGAGCGACTTCGTGTTTGAGTGAAAGTCGATCTATATAAAGGGCAGCAGCTGCAGCAATTCTTCAGTCGTCCAGACCTGGTGGAGGTCAGCGCATCAAAGTGATGTGAAGTGTGTGATCGCTCAGCTGAGCTTTAAAGCCTCGGAGGAGATACTGAGAGGTAATACGTAGAGAAAATACGTAGAGGACAAAGAAGACTTAAATAATATCATTCGATTTCTCTCTATGTACGCAGCAGTATTCATTTGGTATTTATATTTGAGTGACCGCGGCTAGAATGCAGAGAGCAGCAGCGAGCGCTCCCATTGGTCACTCGATGGTCGACAGCAACTAACTCCTACCTGACGTTGAGAGCGACTTCGTGTTTGAGTGAAAGTCGATCTATATAAAGGGCAGCTGCTGCAGCAATTCTTCAGTCGTCCAGACCTGGTGGAGGTCAGCGCATCAGTGTGTGATCGCTGAGCTGAGCTTTTAAGCCTCGGAGGAGATTCTGAGAGGTAATACGCAGAGCAAATACGTAGAGGACAAAGAATAATTACAGAATATTCATTTCGTATTTATATTTCAGTAAAACGAAGCTAGAACGCAGAGAGCAGTAGCGAGCGCTCCCATTGGTCACTCGAAGGTCGACAGCAACTACCTCCTACCTGACGTTGAGAGCGACTTCGTGTTTGAGTGAAAGTCGATCTATATAAAGGGCAGCAGCTGCAGCAATTCTTCAGTCGTTCAGGCCTGGTGGAGGTCAGCGCATTAAAGTGATGTGAAGTGTGTGATCGCATTAAAGACTTGAAGGAAATACTGAAAGGAAATAATGAGAGGAAATACTGAGAGGTAATACGAAGAGGAAGTACGTAGAGTTAATATGTAGAGTTAATACGTAGAGGAAATAGAAGACATATTTTGAGGAAAAAATACTTAAAGTAAATACTTGCAAGAAATTAATGAACAGCAAATATAAATATGAATTATTAGTGTTACACAAAAGTAATTGAAAATGAATTTTAGCTTTCATAAATTCAACTTAGACATAAATTCATAATACTTCAAATTGCAATTGAAATCACAATTCTGAGCTGTAACAATTATTTTATAGCCTCAATGCATATGTTTACTTAAATAGCTTAACAATGATAAGCTGCTGCTGTCGCTTCTGCTGTTGCTGTTACTGTTGTTGCATAGCACAAAATCCTTAGTTTTGCATAGATTTATAACGGATTTAAGCTGAAGTCAAATTGCATAATCACACTCGCAAGATGTGCTCAAATTGTGCTGACCTTTTAACGTGAATGCAACTCAAGATATTTGATGGTCCTACACTCAGCCGCAATGCGTAATTATACACATATACACACACACATGCGCACGCACACATAAATCATAAGCATAATTGCAACACTCGAGCAATATATGAGCTGTTGGGCCAGACCAAGCCAACCGTTGGAAATGCTTTGGCAGCTAGTCGAGCGCTTTAACATTGCTTAATTAAGCGACGCCATGCGGCGCAAATGGCAGCGACTATGACTGCAGACACACACACACGCATATATACATATATTTACACACATATGCACACACTCATGCAAGCAATCACACTCTGCCTTACAATTATTAGCTCGACTATAATAACAGTTTTTATTTCATTGCCACAGAAACAAGCAGCGTGAAATTAACACGAAGCCATCGAATGCGTCTAAAACTGTGACTGCGAATGCTGTGACCGTGATCATTGCCGTGACTACATTGTATGTGATAATGGAACTTGGGAAAATGTTGAAGATTGTATTAAATAAGAGAAAATTACACAATAATAGAATTTGAAAAAATATATACATGTATTTATATATTTAAAAATTTATATAAAAATATAAAATAAATCTAACTTTAAGATAATATTACTATTAAAGATAATTGAACTTGAGAAATTATTGTAAATAATATTAAATAAATATTAAGAGGAAATTACATAATAATCAAATTTAAGCACATATACATGTATTTATATATTTATAAATTTACAAATTTATATAAAAATATTAATTATGTCTAAATTTAAGATAATATTAATAGAAAAAAGAGTAAAGACAAATGCTGCAACAAAAAAAAATAAAAATAAAAACAAAAAATATATATAAATATTTTATTGTTTTTATTACAATATAAATAAAGCTGACAAAAAATATAAATAAAACATATTATTATATAAATATTATTACAATTTAATTAAAGCTGATTCCTAACTGACAAAAATATAAATAAAATATATAATTATCTATAACTAATTTATAAAATCTGAGACTTTGTCAAAAAAGTTTTGTACACTCACAGAATTTTATGGCTCAAATATTCATTTGATATTTGTATTTTGCTCTTCCAATTTTTTCCACCATTTAATTCATAGTTGGGTTTTCTCAATAATCTCTTCTCTGCCTTATCCACTCACTGTTTCTCACTCACTTTCAAGCCTCACTCCTTGCGGTAGGCCTGGCGTCTACATTTCACATTTCACTTTAAGCTCGACTTAGACGGGGCAGAGAGAAAAATTGTCACAGAGTGGAAAAAGTTGCCATTTTTTTCGAAAAATAAAAAAAAAACACACCGTTTTTTCCTTATTGCTATTTTGTATTCTTTTTCTGTAGCTCACATCTGTCTCGGTTCGAGTTTTTTTTTTTCAGATATATATATATAGTTTTTTTTGTTGCTATGTTGCAAGTCCCCTTGGACTTTTATTGACACTGATAAGTGTGCCCAGAGCACAGCAAAAGGTAAGCAAAGCTGGCAATTTAAATTGAAATTGTTTGCCGCATCGCAACAGCAGCATACACTCACACACACACACACACACACCACACAAAAGATGAAAAAATAGTAAAAAATCTAGGAAAATGCTGGAGAAAAAATCGGCAGCAGCAGCAAAAAAAAAGAAACCTGCCAGAGAAAAATTAAGTGAGACAAAGTGTTTTGTGACAATGCAGCAACAGCAACAGCAACAGCAACAACAACAACAACAACAACAACAACAACAACAACAACAACAACAACAACAGCAACTGCAAGGCTCAACAAAACCCGTAGACCAAACGAACGTCTAAAGTTTCGTATGGGGCAGCAAAAGGGGGTGCCAGTGGGGGGGGCACAGTGCGTGTTAATTCCCTTTGGGCAACAGTTTTATTGACTGACCGCACACGCACACACACTCACTCACACTCACACACACTCACACATACAACATTGAGATCCATTCAGATGCGAAACGATGCCTTCGATATGCGTGTTCTGATTGTTTTTGTTTAACATGCAGCTGCATCTACATCCACATCCATCTGCAGCCAGCAATTGGATATACCCAAACATATACTCGCAGACAAACTGACAGACATACATTTATCTATATATAACATATACATATATATCTATATATATATATACTGCAGCTCGCATTGAGTTGTTAACCAATTTCGGACATTGCCTGCATTTCTTCATTGAAAAGAAATGTGTACAGAATTTTTTCTCTCTTTTGGTTGTAGTCCAAAGATTTTTTTGAAGAGTTAAAATTTTTACATTTTTAAGAGATACTTGAAAGTAGTTTAACATAGAGCTGTTAACACCGTCCATGGACTTTATTCTCTGTTGATATGTCGACTCTTTAAGCGGCTAGCTTAAACATTCTTTGTAATTTAACTAATCTATCAATGACATATTTATAATATTTCTTATAGACAGGACTATGAGGTAAGGAGTACGAGTAATTTCGCAATTTATTTTATTTTATTTCAATTTATTTTATATTATTTTATTTATTTTATTTTATTTTATTTTATTTTATTTTTTATTTAATTTCATGTTGTCTCACTTAATTATTATTTATTTTATTTATCTTTATTTTTATTTTAATTTCGATTAATTTAATTTTTTTTATGCTATTCGATTAGCAAAGACAAAAAAACATCGACTCGTAATACAAATAGCTCAACACATATCTATCAAATATCTAAATACAAGAAAATGATGCATCTTCTCTTCATATTTAATTAAAAACCATAAAAACTAAAGCTTGACAGCTCAACAGCTGTTTATTTGGCTTTTGATTTGATCGATTCGACTACAAGACACAGTAAGCTGTAAAAGTTAGTGGACACAGAGCGTATTGGGGGCCAAAAGGTTTTCATAAAATGTCTGGACATGAAGAGCTCTCCCACTGAGCTGCCATATAGCGTTATTTGTCTACTTTTGCAAACTTGTCATAAATAAAAGAAAATGAATCCGAAATGCAATGACTTCAACTATGGGCGGTCACAGTTCTAACAGCATCGAACAGCATTTTCCAAAGGGCGGACCAGACTAATATGACGAGTCTTGACCGTTGGAAAAAATGGAAAATCTAAAATAGCGAAGCTGCTCATAATGAAAAAATGTTGTAAAGCCAAAGATTAGGTGGCGAAAATAAACAAAGCGAGAAATTTAATATTATACTCATGTTTTCTTTTTTTAACTTTACTATTTTTTCAATGAATAAAAGTGTATGAGAGTAAAATGTGGAAAAAAAATAAACTAAAAAAATTATTTATAATATTATTTATGTTATATTTTGCCTAAAACTTTGACTACGAACGAGCATAATTTTTCACCAGTTTAAAAAATTGCTCTTAATAGAGACAGGAAAAAAAAAAAGAAAAAAAAAAACTTATGCTCGGGAAACCATAAAAATAAAGACAATATTTTTTGAGAGGGAGAAAGATATTATTTCATTGTAAGCAGAGTGCGTCTACTGATAATAAATTTGTATATAATGCGTCGTACTTCTTCGGCGTAAGGATAAGCTCAGTTTTACACAGCAGGCATAAGTCGGCTTTGCTCGGATAATGGATACTCTACATTAGTCCATTTACTATGACGAATAATTGGTTGTGATTCTGGGCAGTAGACTCTATTGCAGAGCTGTATGACAATGCATAAGAAAGATGTTTTAAAAGGAGCGCTAGCTTAATTATAAATAATAGCCATAGAAGAAGAGAAAAGATTGGGATAAAAATATATTTTATCCACAAAATGTTTCATTTTAAAGAACTACATTTTCAACTAGAATTTTTTTAAATTGTTCCAAATAAAACATTGAAACTTTATCAAGTTGATCTAAATTATATAGTCAGCTTCATATGATATATTAGTTATCTGTTATATTATAAATATAAAAAAAAATAAAGAAAATAAAGAAAAAATCAGTTTTATTAAATATACATAAAAAATATAAAAATAAAATAAATAACAAATCTGTTATATACAAAAAAAAAAAAATATATATATATATAAATTAAATACAATAATATAAAATAAATTATGTATATATTTATGTATGTCTTGATATTTAACAAAGTCCTTGAAAGAACGAGCTTTAAATAGAAGGAGAAAAATAAGGAGAGAGAGAAAGAGAGAGAGAACGGCATGAAGTCAGAGTGAAAATCACATTTTTAGCACAATTTTCAGATTGCAACACAAATTAATTTCCTTTGAGAATTGCCCCTTGCGCAGGCTTATCGAGTGCCCTGGCCAAACGGCTGCAGCTGGCATTGCCACAGTTGCTGCAACTGGCAGAGCTACGTTTATGTATATTGTTGCAGCTAGCCGAGCCGAAGAGCTCTCAACTTGACTTCATATATTTTGGCAAAATCAAGAACTTGGACTTGCCTGCAGCTTATAATGATCTCCGCCAGGACATAAGCTCGACACACTCCTCTGATTCTTGGGTTATTTAAATGCAATTAGTTTAAACACTGCATGCAAATAAAAACACGTTAATATCTGTCTGTGTGTGTGTGTGTGTGTGCAAAAGTTGTAATTAATTATGTAGTTAACAACGCGCATACGCAGCGTGGCACCAAATAAGTTAATGCCAAAATTACGCTGCTCTAAATGCCTCTCAGCATTTGCCAAACATATTCTGAATATACAAATTGTACTTTATTTATGCATTACCTTTTTAATACACTTTCCATGCGGGCAGGCAGGCCAGTTGAGTTAACTTTGCAATGGAGTCTGTAAGCTGGAATGAGAAAAATTTTTGTGCAAAGTGCGATTAGTTGTATGGAAAGAGATTTAATACTATAAATTATTGAAATAGAAAATTATTATTTAAATCATAAACATCCATGAAAGGAAGAGAGCTACAGATAGAGCGAGAGCGTTGTTCTTATTAGTTAAAGAAGGAAGGCAACTAAAGTTAATTAATAGTAAAACAATTCTTTGATCCCATAGGATATTAATAGCTAATAAAATATAAAAATAGAATATTAGGAAACAAAATAAATAAATAAAAATGTAAGAATAATAATATAAATACATATATTTATTCTGAATTGATATTAGATTTTTTGGTAATAGTTTTTTTTTTATGTAAAACTAGATTAAGCAGCCACTAAAGGTAGCAGCAAGCTTATAAAACTTTTTACAAAAAAAAAAAAAAAAAAAAAAATTATTTAAATATATGTAAATATATTTTTTAATTATTATAAATTTTATATGATATATTTTAAATATATTATGATTTTAAATATATATAGAATTGCCATATAAATAAAATTATATTTTTTAAATATAAAATATATATACATACATATATATTTTTTTATAAATATATATATTTATTTATTTTTTTTAAGGTTAATTGAGAAACCTGGAGTCAATTTAAAATTAAAAAAAGCCTAAACAAAGTAGAGAGAATAAATATCACTTGTAGCACCGACCCGATGGGGGTGTTTTATTTGCCAGTCCGGCCAGCTATGCCCACGTTATACATATATATATTTTTTATAAATTATTCTGCTCTTGATTAAAACAAATAATTTCACAATTAATTAAATCATTTGACAAAAAATATATTTCAATAAATGATGATCTATTGCTCAAGCAACACTTCCCTATTCTCTATTTAACTCTCAAGGCGATATATATATAAACTTGTGTATATATTGTTACACTTATTTAAGAGTATTCACATTTCGTTTTATCCCATTTGTGAGTTCATCTTTATGCTTGTTTTTTGTTATATCATTAACATGTGCATAATTATATGCAACCAGATGCCAAGTGGCTTGTCGGCGGCACAAAGACAATCTGTGAGTCGTTTCCTGTTGGCCCCATTTATTGTTGTTGTTTGTTTGTTTGTTTGCCTGTCTGCTTGTTGTTGCCTGGTGCTGCTTACAAGTTCAACTCCTGTAAATATGCTCCACACACACACAAACACACACATACACGCATACAGAGAGGGAGAGACAGTCTCGCAGAGCGACAGACAAAAGTTGGTCTGCCGACAAAATCATACATAAATATTGTTTTTATATGTTTATGTGAGCTCGCTCTCCCTCTCTCTCTCTCTCTATATGTGTGTGTGTGTGACTGTATTTGTGTGTATTGCCATTTAGATTTTGCTGCGCTGTTGTTGTTTTAGTTGGTAATTATGAAAGTTTTTTGTGCATGCTACACAGATTTAAACAGGCAGCCCCCAGGCAATCGGAAGACAGGTATATGAAAATATGATTATTATTATAGTCCCCCCTAAAAACACATATGCACAAATATACAAATTTACAAATATACATACATATATATATACATATGTGCGCACCTGTTCATTAAATTAATTAACGCCAACCTTAGGTAGCGGCCCAAAGACTTTACTTAATATATTAATGGTGCTTAATATCAATGTAAGCTAGTTAAGTCTATTAATTATTTAATAATGTAATAGCTTAATAGTATCATAGCCCTTTGCATTGCAAAGGCTCCAAATTAAGGGATAGGTTAGGTTCCTATTAAAAAAGCTTAGCGAACGAAAAGCTTTCAAGGCAATCCCACAGGTTTCGTGTTCTGTTATGTGCTAAAAGCTGGCGATGCTTTGTGCTTTCGAAAGCTTGATCTAAAATGAGAGTGAGAGTAAGAAAGAGAGAGAGCGAGAGAGATATATACTCTTTTTTGTGTTAGATATAAATCTTAATTCATTTACTTGGATACGATTTTTAACACCATAAAAAAAATAATAAATTAATATAAATCTATAAGATTGGGACTTTGAAAGTTTTGTAGAGTGTAAATTGTTTTTGACTGAAAAAAATAAAATAAATAAATGAAATGAAGGTAGAACAAGAAATTGAAAAAGTACAGGAGAGAAAATGAGAATAGAATATAATATATACAAAAAAAAGTATATATATACATATATATATATATATATATATATATATATATATATATATATATATATATATATATATATATATATATATATATATATATATATATATATATAGAAAATAAAAATGTCGATGAAATGGAAATGGAATAAATAGCGAGAGATAGAGACAGAGAGAAAAATAGACACTGAAAGAGCAGCAGCTATATAGGAAAAGTAAAAGGCTTATCAAAATGCGTTAGGCATGAGCTAAGCTGGTTGATTTATCTAGATTTACGCTAAAATAGAAATATTATTGGATTAAATTCCACTCAAAGAAATCAAAGAAGACAGAGACAAAGAAAGGCAGAGGAATAGAAAGAGTGTGAGAGAGAGAGAGAGAGAGTTAAACGAAGGGGTGGTAAGTGAGGAAAAGAAAGATATCGATAGTCATTCAAAGACATTTTACAACAAATTCCTCCACTTATCCATAATTTCCTTCAGATTAAAATAATAATATTTAAGAGACAAACTTTTAACTTCTTCACCAAAATTGTTCCATTAATCACCTAATTAATACCGCTTTTCAGCATATTCCAAATAAATACTACAGAAATACTAAAAGAGGAGCAACGAAATGATCTCGCCCCAACAACTGACAGTTCTCGGCTGATCGTTGGCGTTATTTGGTCTGTTGGTTTGGCGCATTCGCGTTCTCCCAACCGCCAACCGCAACGCGCCCGTCTGTGTGTTCAGATTTATTTTTAAGCTACACACACACAAAAAGTATATGCTCTGTGCGGGTGAAGTGAAAAGAAGGAAAGAAAAATCGCCACAAGAAAAATCATATATTATTAAGTTAAACGGGATTTTCCGAACCAAAAAATTGAGTCATATTTTGGTAATTGAATTCGAAATTCAAATTTAAATTGTGCAATACTAAAAAAATCTATCCAAAAAAGTTTCAAGTGTTTCATAAAGCAGTGTATATATGTATATATAGCTGTAATATATATTTATACTAAGCATATGCAGTGCGCTGTCATAATCACAAATATAAAAAATATTTTGGCAAGCATTATAAATAATTTAATAATTATTCATATTTTGTGGTTGTGTTCAAATTGTTAGTTTTTAATATTACAGTGAAGAAAAATCAATTTCTTAGCTAGTGAAAATTCAAAAAGAAATCATCAATTCACATAAAATAAAATACAAAATAAAGAAGAATACGTAGAGTTAAAAATATCAACGCCACGTATGCTCAGTGCCTTTGGCTCGGATTTGTATTTGGACGGATAGCAGAATAAATTCTTTTGTTGTTATTGCTGCCACGAGGGAGTGAATTGATATCGTGTAAGTAAAATGTAGAACATGCGAACAGCAATTTACAATCTACATATATACATATATATATCTATTATATATTTAATGTACTTATTTGGAATGCAGCATCTGCTTGGGCTCATATAGTATACGAAAAATCTTGTTTAGCGCTTGCAATGCATTTATGAATTATCGGTTCAATAATTCTTAATAGTTTTTTGCTACTGTTGTTGTTGTTGTTGTTGTTGCTTGTCTAAAGGCAATTCAATTAAGCTAAATTTAATTTCATTGTCTGCTGGCTACTGAGAATCGGGGCCAACAACAATAACAACAACAACAGCAACAACAACAAGACGATCGCATCGACAGATCCAACTACGTGTGCTTGATCTAAATATAGAAGTGCGGGCAAGGAGAGCAGCAAGAAGCAAACAGCATCATGCCCAAGCTAAACTAAATGAATTCCCCCACTAACGCCGTACCCCACCTCCTCCCCACCCCCTCTGTTGTCATCTGTTGGCAGCTCGCTGGCGTTTTTCTGTTGTTTTCAATAATATTTAGCAACACATTTTTCATTTAAACAAGCCAAGCGTCGCACACACAATAGCCACATTTTCCTCGATACAGTTACTAAGCCAAAAATGCCGCTAAATCAAATTCTGTTTGCTAAATGAACGCATAGAATTTAATATATAATTAAATATTGTATTATTATTTTGCTAGAGTTGGCCTTCAAGCCAGATCAAAATCTGTGCGAATATTTAATGTTATTTTTATTTTTTTAATATATTAACATTTCTTGTTATTTGATGTAAGTTTTTAATATCAATAAATATATAAATAATATATAATACATAAATATATTTAAAATTGCTATAAAGAATTTCTTTTTTTTTTTTCAATTATTACAAATATTTAAGTGACCAAAATATGAATATAATTAAAATGCAAGTAAAAAATAATATTAATATTAAGAATAATTAAATATTTATATATAAAACAAAGTTTATATGAAAAAAAAGAAAAAAACGAAGAGAAAAAAACATGTCTTTTTAATAATTAAAACTATTTAAATGACAAAAATCTTAATCAAATTAAAAGTGCAAGTAAAAAGAATATAAATATTAAGATAAAAAATAATAATTATATATAAACAAAGTTTACATCGAAAGAAATTAAATAATTATATATAAAAAAAGAACAAAAAAAAATCATGTCATTATTTATATTTAATAAACTTAAAATTATATTAGCAAAATTTAAATTATTTTGTTATAGAAACAATTTTTAAAAACTTTATATACTTCCGCAATATTTTCTATAAATCTAATAATAAATTAAAATTAAATAAAAATGATATATGTAAGTTAAGTTAAATGATATAAGGTATTGAAATTCCGAATGTAATTAGCTAAAATAAGATAAATTAAATAATAAAAAGTGGAATATGATTTAGTTTTGCTATTAAATATATTTCTCTAAGATATATGTACATACATATATTTTTATTATTTTTATTTTAATTAAATTTTAGTTTTCTGAATTTACCCCAAATATATGCTGCCTGCACCTAAATATATATTTAATATTATTTACAACTAAATATACAACTGTTTATTGCTGTTTTTAGAAAATCTGCATTGAGCAGTGCTAACGGATAGAATAGAAAATACTGTGCATAAGGCCAAAAAGCAATTACACTTAAGCATTCAACAGCTTTGCCGATGAAAATTTCTTAAACAAATTCACCGACTGCTCAACAAATTGCTTACACACTCGAACATAATGTTAATAATATTAATGGCGAAAACTGAATCGTTTCTGCAGATTTGTTAACATTTGTTTTCCCTAATTCACACTAATAAAAAAAAGAGAGAGAGAGAGAGAGAGATAAGAAAACTGTAGGAAGTCTGACCAGCACCTAATTTCCAGCCGGATGTGCCTCATTAGCAAATTTTGTAGAAATCGCACGATTTATTGCCAAGTGTCAAGGAAACTGCGCTGATGACTCAGCTCAGCGAAAGGCGAAAGGCAAAAGCCAGAAGCAAAAAGAAAAATAATCAAAGAAATTTGTTTCTGAGACCCTAAAAGTGTCAAACACAATTTGACAATCGAAAGCGCTCTCTATTTCTCTCTCTCTCTCTCTCTCTCCCACTCCCGCTCTCTCAGCAGCTGTCAAATGTGTGTAGCAAAGCTTGCGGCGCATGCGTCGCTCACGAACAGCTGTTCACTTCGCACTTAACAACAAATGCAAGTGCGAGCGAGCGCGTTAGATCTATTCAAATATATATCAGAGCTAATTTTATTATATACATATATATAAAAGCGGGCATAAAAGTGTTTGGAAACGAAAATCATTCTGAAACAAACATATGTGGGAGTAAAATTTGGTGTGCACGTTTTTTATATTATCGCAATTTGTTTGTAAACAAAACACTTTGTTTTGATCGAGCAACTGAATTCTTTTGATTTTCTTTTTTTATATACATATATATTTTTGGAATAAAATAAAAGCCATGTGTTGAACTGTAATTGTTATGTTTCTAGTATAATTTTTATATTAACAAATGGGCTTATAATTTGCGCTGCTGCGGGACTTTGGGGATTAAAAATTTTTTTTAATTTTATGAAAAATAAAAAATAATAATATTATAATAAATACCATAACCATAATAACCATAATGTGAACTGGAATAGTTAGATGAATGAAAACTAAAATCGAAAGCAAAACATCCAGGACATTGAAAAAAATAAAAATAAAAATAAATACAAAAATATAATAAATAATAAATATAATAACATAATAAAAAAAAAATTAATTAAAATTAAAATGAAAATATCCGGGACTTTGGAATTAAAAACTATTTTTAATTTATAAAAAAAAGTAAAAAATAACAATAATAAAAATAAATACAATAATATAATAAATAATAAATACAATAATATAATTTAAAAAAATTAAAATTAAAATATCCGGGAGTTTGGAATTAAAAACTATTATTTAATTTATAAAAAAGGAAAAATAACAATAATAAAAATAAATACAATAATATAATAAATAATAAATACAATAATTAATTTTAAAAAATATGTAATTTAAATTTAAATAAATATATCCGGGACTTTGGGATTCAAAACGATTTTTTTAATTTATAAAAAAAATAATAATAAAAATAATATAATAAATAATAAATACAACAAGAAAAAAAAATTAAATTAAAATCAATATTAAAATATCCGGACTTTGGGATTAAAAACTTATTTTTAATATATAAAAAAGAAAAAAAAAAACAATAATATAATAAATAATAAATACAATAATATAATAAAATACAAATCAAATTAAAATTAAAATATCCGAGACTTTGGAAATTAAAACTATTTTTTAATTTAAAAAAAAGAAAAATTAACAATAATAAAAATTAATACAACAATATAATAAACAAAAAATACAATATTATAATCAAGCTGTGTTTACAGCTTTATTATATTATAGCTTTAGCCTTTTTATACTCTTTCAACCTCATTTAAGTGCCATAGATTTAAATAAATATTTATGTACTTTTCCATTATTTATCTCAACTCAAAGTAATTTCAATAGTTCCAAATCAAAGTCAGAGAATTCAAAACAGCTGCTCCTAAAAATCCTTATCAGCTACAGCAACCTCTGAAGTGACTGCCTGAACCCGGCTGCCTAAGCCAACGGGCAGTTCAACGGCAATCGATAAAGTTAAAGCTGTCGGAGCTTGCGAAAGCTCCATTCCGTTGTATATCAACACATTTTCACGGTTGCCACGTGAAAAGCTAACAAAGGCTGCACAGTGTGCTTTTGTGTGTGATTCCTGAAACGCGTTCACGTTGCTGTTGGGTCCAATTGGCCTGCGTGGAGACCACAGAAGAAAAATAATAATACAAATACTAAACCGTTAATAATACGATTCGTGACCAGATAATGCAAATGTAATGTCCCGTTGGGAGTGCTCCAAGATAAAGCCAAAGTCAGCCTTGGCTGCTGTGAAGAAAGAAAAAAACGACGACGAACTGCGTCTGAAATTTTTCACACGTGTGTGTGTGTGTGTGTGCGAGTGTGTGTTGTGCATGTGCATGGCGTGTGTGTGTGTGCTTATTACATATGCCTGGGTAGGTCAATCGGTCAGCATTTACTGTTCCAGGAAAATGCTTGCGTTGCCCTGAAAACTGTGCTATGCATTTTGTCCCCAGCGACTCATTAGATAAACGCGCAAATTAGTTTATAGCCGCGCGCACTTGACCCCAATACGTCTAAATGCCAAAACGACAAGCTACTACGCCCCCTCGCCCCCCAACACCACCACCCCCCCTCGGTCGTCGTAGTGCGGTTAGCATTTGAAGCAACTTGAATTTTAGTGACGAATGCCAGGGTGCCGCGTGACGGGGCGAGCGGTGTGGGCGGGGCAGTAGAGCACTGGAGTAGCTGTCATTCAATGAAAGCCAACAAAAAAAAAGCCTTCGTTTGGCATTTGGCTAGAAACTTTTTTTGGTTGGCTGCTGCAAAGCTTCACAGTGCTTTTGCTGCAAAGAGAGAGTGACAGCCAGAGAGAGCGGGAGAGAGAGCGTGTGTGTGTGTGCGAGAGAATGAGAGCCTGGTAAAGTTGATTGCCCATTTGACAGTTCGGTTTGGCCAAAAAATTTGTTGCGACAACAAAGAAAATGTAAACATTGCGTATGTTTTTGTTTTGATGCGCACGCACACACACACACACACACACACACACACAGACACACACACAGGCATATACAGACTGTGTCAAGGGTTTTCGTTTTATATATATAGAGCGCCAATCAATGATAAGTTATCAGCCAGCATTCGCCTGGAACTAAGCAAAATTCAATAATGCTAATGAATATGCTGATAAAAGAAAAATCAATAAATTAACCCTCTAAGCCCCAAGCGAGCCTCTAGGCACTTATTTTATTTTTAATTTTTAAAAAATAACTAAGAGCTTTTAGTTAATTTAGAAAACGTAGGACTGTTAAAAATACTTGCCAAAATGCCCTGAAAAAATTTTAAAGCTCTCAGACACTTTAAATTATACTTTTCATAAACAAATGTTCACATCACATAAAATTTCGCGCCAAAAATTTCAGCTGCTGCATATTGTCTTTTGAAGTGTTAATAAAAGCGAATTTATAAAACCTATTAAACTCAATATTTTTTTCGTGAAAGGTAGGATAATTTACTATACAAATAAATTTTAAATGGTGCGAATATGTTGAAATTGAGCTTAGTAGCATCGTAAAAGTGATAAGAGCCTTGAGGCACTCTTGGGGCTTAACGGCAAAATTTGTTGTCAGCAGCTATTCCACAACTGCTTGCACTTCTTGTATGATTTGTGTGTGATTTTTATTTATTGTTGAAAATTGTTAATAGAGATTGAAAAATAGCTTCAAGAGGGCACTATAAATGGTCTAATGAATGAACAACTCCTGGAGTTGTTCGAATCAGTCCCTTCGGATGTGGACATGTCGAGTATATGAAGTGACAAAGAGGATGAAAACCTGGAAGAGTTTCTAAAGACTGTATTAGAAGATGCGTCTACGGTACCCTTAATGTGCAGTACTTTTGAAAGCATTGAAAATAATGTGCAGAACTATGAGCCTTCTCGAAAATCTCCTAATAGGCCTCAATCACCATTGCCAGTTATTGAAGTAGCAACACGTGTATCTTTAAAGTCTTCTGGTGGCTTATTTAGGCTTAGTAAGCAAATCATTACTTTTATTTGTAGTCCAACTCATTAATTTGTTATGAGTAGATATCGAGTAAATTAAAAAGGAACCTAGTAAAGTTATATGGCACAACAATCAAAGCAATTGCACATTAACAATATATATTTTCAAGGCGACTCTTCGTTGGCATCCTAAATTAACTCATCTGAAAAATTGGTATCAACTATTTTTGTTTTGTTTTTTCTTTTTAATTCTGACATTATAAATATGATAGTTGCATCCCTGAAGAAAAATATTGCCAACAAAGTTAAAATCACAACGGAAGATATATATCACTATATCAGCATTTTAATGTACATGTCAATATACCGCCATCACATACTATGCAGTCGCCAATTTCTCGGCGACCCTTGCAGCCACAACTCAAATAATGCCAAAAATTAAATAACCACCCAATAAAGGACTTGAGGTGTGACTTTTTGAATCATTAGACCCCATGAACCAGAGCAGTTGGATCGCAATATGGGAAAAAGATGGTCAAGCACTGCAAAACTTCACAAACGCAGTGCATTTGCATATTATGCAAACTGCATTTATGCCTCTCGGCCAACGAAAATTGTTTTGCTGAGTATCAGAGCAACAAATAATATGATTTAAAGAAAAAAAAATTTTTTAAAATAAAAAAAAAATTTTTTTGGGAAATATTTTTTTACCCGTTAAGCCCCAAGAGTGCCTTGAGGCACTTATTTACATTTTCTCACCTTCCAGGTAAACAAAAGCTTCTAGATTTTTTCTGAGTTCATATTTGAGCTCAGGAGCCCCTATTTACTTAAAAAAAAATTATTCGAATTAATTTCTGCCTTTATTTTAGAAAGTAGTCTTAGAGGGTTAAATAAAGCATTAATCAACGCCCACACAAAAAAAAAAAAAAAAAATAAGGACAGCAGACTTCAATAAATGCCAAATTTTAAATAATTTAGTAAACAATTTAAAGCAACAGCAAAAAACACAAAACGTCCAAAGAAGCAACAAATGCACCACCGTCTAAAATTAAAATAATAATATTATTAATAATAATAATAATAATAATCATAATAAAAAAAAGCTGTTAAGCAGTTTAAGCATGAATGTGAGCCAGCCACAGTGAGCGAGCACGTGAGTGAGAGAGCAACACCAAGAGAGACAAATAGAGAGAGAGAGAGAGAGAGAGAGAGACAGAGTGTGTGTGAGTGAGAGAGCATACAATTTGCATGCGGGCATACATACATGTATGTCAATGAAAGACTGAGACTTGGCACACCTGTTGAACGGCTGTTGTTGACCGCATTTGTTTAGAGTCGTTCTCGCCAGCAAAGTGAATGAGAAAGCAAAAATCAATTTTGTCGTGGGAAGGAAACTTCAAATATGAATACAGGTACCAAATGACATGGCGTATGCGTAATATTCACATTTCACATTTCCATTCGACCACACTCGACCACTCGTCTATCGCAGCGCCCAGCACATTCATCAAACTTTGTCAATTGATTCAATGTTCATTACACACACACACACACACACACACACACACACAATCGAAGATTGATATGTTAGTCGAGGGCATTGAATGACGCTGATAAGCGGGTTATACATATGTAAACTCTTTAGAAAAAATTTAGAAAATTCATTTTTATTTATTTATTTATTTTCTTTTAATTTTTAATAGCATATTGTTAGTGGAATATGCTAAATAAACTAATGAAGCTGATAGAAAATGCATGTAAATATACAAATTTTTATAATATGTAAGAGATAATATTTATTATTAGATTTATTGTTTACTTGAAAGACATTTTTTTCGTAAAGAAACCTTAACAATAAATAAATCAATTTAATAGTGAATAAAAAATAAAACTGATAAAGTAAAGCAATTTATGTTTAGATAATTCATATTTTGTAAAATTCTTTAAATAATTTCTTGTATATAAATTTATTAAATTTGTCAAAAATAAAAATCAAAAAAGACCTATAAAAAATTAAAAAAAGAGTCTGTCAAAAATGTAAATAATATCCTATAATATATAAATTGATTTGCCAATGATTTCAATACTTAAATTAGATTAAAATATTAAAATACGTTTACTATTTCTATTATTTTTAAAACTTTCTATTTTAAAGGATTTTCTCTAGACACTGAATAATTTAAACATGAAAATATACAAGTTTTGTCATAATCTAGAATTTGAATATGTCTCTCTTTATAATTTTAACTATAGACAAAAATATATACCAAGAATAAACCAAATGTTAAAAAAATTTTATATACATTTCGATTTCACTCAACGATATAGTTAACTAGGCTTTTTTTATTAAGCATATGTATATTTAATTTATGATCTGGTAAATATCTGGCAAAGAAATCTAAAAGCAAAAATAACTAAATTTATATTTTAACAACTATAATATAATTATCTAAATAATTTCATGTTTTCTTTTCATTTTTTGCCTTTTAATTTCTAGTGAATTCATAACCAAATATGTATTATTAAATATTTCAACTGAAACACCCTGTATATTGAATTTCGGGTATATTAATTGTTTACCCAACTCAGTTATCAATGCCTTCGATTGATTATAGAATAGTTTTAGGGAATTTATGGCCCATCTAGATTTTATTTCTATAGCAATCAAATACAAATCTATATTCATATACATATTTCACACACACACACATACACACTCATACAAATCACATAATGACTTCAACTAATTAAATTGACCACTAACATTAATTGTGAATACATTAAAATTAGGAGAACATAAGGAGCATGCAACGTCAACGCAGCAAAAGCAACAATCGCCAACAGCCCAGGAACAACAACAAGAATACCAGCAACAACAACAACAACAACAGCAACAACAACAGCAACACCAACAACAACAAATTAACAAATACGATGCCTTGGATAGTTCTAGTAATAAATTAAATCATAATAAAAACAATAACAATAAGGCTAAGGATAAGGATAGAGCTAGAGACGCGTGCAAAGATTTGTCACCCAGCTCCACTGATGAATCATGCCTGACCAAACAACAACAACAACAGCAACCAACCAACAGCAGCAGCAGCAGCAGCAACAACAGCAACAGCTCGCGCAATGGAGCAACAACCTCAACATCCCAGCGTCGACGTCAGCTACAATTTCAGCGGCAGAAGGAGGCGAAACTTTATGACCACAGCGATGAGCCGACAGCAACAGCAACAGCAGCCACAGCAGCAACAGCCACAGCAACAGCAACAGCAACAACAACTGCCACTACGACCAGTCCAATGGGCGGCGGCGAGTTGGTCAACTGCATAGCCTACGATGATAATACACTCATAATCGAGCGCAAGCCATCGCCCACTTCGCCGGCCTCGGCCAGGCGCTATATGAAAGCGGAGACACCGACTCGCGGCAGTCGCAAATACAATCGCAAGTCGAGCACGGCCAGGAGTGAGCTGGAGGTGATAGTGGTTAAGCCCGAGCAGCGTCATCAGCAACGTTCGCCAACGATAACGTTGCCGGTGCCAGCAACAACTGCAGCAACAGCAACAGCAACAACTCCAGCAACAACAACAACAACAGGTCCTACTGTGCTACAACAAAGGTATATGCAGCTCCAGCTGGAGCACGATAAGAAATTCATTTACAATGCAATCCAAGACTTTGATTATTTGGAACATACAAATTCTAGGAATTCTAGGGCATAGTAAGTTAGCCAACGATGACAACAATGACAACAACAACAACAACAAAAAAACACTCCCTAAAAACTAACCTCAATAACTATCGTATACTAACTATCGTAAACTATATGTTGTAAATCGCTGTTTTTGTCCCACTGTGCCAGTTTATATGTGTATGTGTCTGCCTGTGTGTGTGACTCTGTTTGTGAGTCTCTGTGCATAAGTCTAAGCATGCTCCAAGCATGCTATAGCATATGATCTAGGATATATAAGTGTATAAATATATGGATCTTGGATCGCTGGGAATAACAGAATTGTGGAGAGAGGGAAAGAAAATAGTACAAAATCAATTTTAGAAGGAGAAAAGGAAGAAATATATATATAAATAAAATAGAAATTAATATTAATATGAAATTAATAGATGAAAATATCTACATTAATATTATTAATAATATTTTTATTAATAATACTATTATTAATATTATTAATATTGATATAATAGAAAAATTTATGTTTAATATTTATTTACTCTAATTTTCTTTTCGTTAATTTTTTTTTGTTTAAAAGCATTTAATAATTATTTGTTAACTTATATACATATATGCTAGAATATTTATTATAATTTATATATTAATTTTATTTTATTTATGTTTATATATTTTTTTAGCTTTATTATTTTTGTTCCTTTTTATTAGCTCTCATATTGTGTATAAGCATTACAGATGTAAATATTATTATTATAGGAGAAAATTAAAATGCTGCCTTATTTATTCTTAAAATATTTTAAGAGTTTATTTAAAATATAGTTTATCTTTTTTCTGTTAATTATAGGTTTCTTAACTTTTTATTTGTTAATATTTTTAATTTATTTATTTTGTTATTTTTTAAATTTTTGTTTTATTTACATATTTATAAATTCAAAATTTGTTTTAATATTTTTTTTAATGTATTTTATATTTTTTATTAATTATAGATATTTTAAATTTTTTATATTTGGGAATATTTTTATTTATTTTTTTTTATATTGTTGCTTTATTTATTTCTAAAATTTGTTTTTATTTATTTATTTTATTATTTTTTTTTTTTTTTATCTATGCTAAGAAATTTGATAAAACTAATTAAAAATATTTTATTATTTACATATTTATTTTCATACTTATTTTCGGTCGTATTTTATATATGATTGATAATTCATGGTGTCTATCGCATGGCTAACAATTTGTGAATCAGCAAAGAGAAATTGGGTTTAGTATTCATTTTAAGTCTCCTAAAATTTGGGCGACGAAAGAAATATCAAAAGTTGTTTTCTAAACAATTTAAGGCTCCATATCAAAATGTCTCTAAAAGCTACAAATGCATTAGATGACGCTGGGTATATCTTTAAGGAAAATATTAATATTTATATATGAAATATCAACAAATATTTGGGATCGTTGTTAGCCCGTGCCAACAATTATTTTATTTGTATTGTAATTTCTCCTCGCCGAATCGTTGTAAAATTTCTAGTAAAAATGTATTATTTAGCAACTGCATCCAATGAGTATTTAGTATGAGTATGAATATATATATATGTATATTTATATTATAAAGATTTAACTAAAGTATTTTATGTTTTTGCTCTATCCCCAATTGACGCAACAGCAGCAGTCCCCGCGAGGAGACCCCAGCGAGCAGCTCCAGTCGAATTCGTGCGGCTGCTAACAATACCGAGCTTGCGCTGAGCACGGTCACTAGCCAAATTGTGAACAATACGACCTATAAGCTTGACTTTAAGCAGCGTCGACACAAAAACAACAACAACAACAACAATAACAACGGCAGCGAAGCGAACTCGGCGAACGGCAGCAGCAAACGGCAGCGACGTAAATCCAGCTGCAATTCGTGTGGCGGCACCGCCAGTCAACGTCTCACGCCAGAGGAGGCGGCAACATCAGCAGCAGCCACAGCAGCAGCCGCAGCCGCAGCAGCAGCAGCGGCAACAACAGCAGCCGCGCAGTCGGCAGCAGCAGCAGCTGCGGCGCTTGGCTGGCAACAGCAACCGCAGAATAGTGTGACCAGTGCTGGCAGCACCAACAGCAGCTACAGCAGCGGCGCCCGGGACGAGGAGAGCAGCTACAGTGCTGTGGGCGGCGACAGCAGCAGCAGCAACAGTTGCAACTGCGACATCACCGGCGACAACAGCACCTTGCATGGCTTTGGTGTTGGCGACATCAGCAGCTTTATAGGCGACGACGACTGTGAGGGGGAGGACGACGACGGCGACGATCCGGATAATCCGGAGGCAGCTGACGTCAGTTCACAGACCTTGCGCACAGCGGCAATTGTAGCCGCCGTTGCGGCAGCAGCCAAAGAGCAGCAGCAGCAGGGAGCAACTGGCTCAGCCACAGCTGGATCCGCTGGCGGCGGCAATACCGATTGTGAGAGCATCAGTGAGCGGCGACCGGAGGCGGATGATGATGCGGACGATGAGATTCGAATTATTGCAGGTGCAGTGCGCAGTGGAAACGATTCGCTCGAGGATGTTGGCGATGTTGATGACAATGCGGATGTCATTGTAAGAAGGAATACACGCAATCAACGGCCCTCCATACGGAGGACATGTAGAATAACCGAGGAGGACGACGACGGCGTTGAGATAACCGACGACGACGACGACGACGACTACGACGAAGAAGACGAGCCCGAGGGCACAACCATTGATATTGATGATCAGGAGCAGCTGGCACAGCAGCAACACGACTATCGGCATCACGACGAAGACGACGACGAAGAGGACGACGAGGAGGAGGTCGACGACGACGACGACGAGGAGGCTGACGAGTATTACGAAGAGGAGGAGGACGACACTCAGGCATTCTCACCCTTCTACTCCAGCTCCGCGGAGCTGATCGATAATTTCGGCGGCGGAGCCGGTAAATATTTCAACATCATGGACTTTGAGCGAGGCGCCGCTGGCGGCGGCACCTTCACGCCCAATGGCAATGGAGGCGCTGCCGTTGGCGGCGACATGTCCAATGCCCATAATCCGCAAACGGATATGGGTGGCGGCAACAACATAATGGGTAAGTTCACCATTTCCTCAACACCTCACTAATTCGCTCTTTGAGCCGCTAACTATTGCTATCAATGTCCCATCACCCACACACACCCCCCGACAACACCTGTTGCCTACCACCTGTACAGGCATCGATTCCATGGGCATTGCAAACATTCCGGAAACTATGAACGGCACCACAATCGGACCCAGCGGCGGCGCTGGACAAAAAGCTGGCGCCGCCGGCCAAAAACGTCCGCAGCGACGCGGCAAGCCACAGCCGGATCGACCACAAAGAGCGCTCTTCTGTCTGGGCCTCAAGAATCCTATACGAGCGCTTTGCATACGCATCGTGGAATGGAAGTATCCTTTTGAGAGTAAACAACAAAACGAAGGTTCTCGAAAGGGATCATAATTAAGTGTTTATTATAAGGCTATAAAAGTACTCAAACAAGACGTTTGCATATTGATCCATTTTACTCAAGAGTAAAGCCAAGAGTAGAGCCACTTTACTCAATATGCAAACGTCTTGTTTTAGTACTTTTGGATCATTCATATTCACTGAGTGAATTTCACTCTAATATGCAAGCAAACTATGCTCAAGTTAATGTTCTCTTAAAGTTAGTTTCTCTTGAATTTCATTTCACATTTTACTTCTACTCTTAATGACAAAATGAACATTGCTCGCAAGTAACTGTTGATGCTTGCCAGAAAGTGTCTCTCACTCACTTTCAGAAAATACTCAGAGAGCAAACGATTGCATTCGTTCTTCAACGAGTGGCTTTTTCCCCGACAGTTAGGTTGAGTTAAATGTAACAAAAGTCTGTTGTGCATGTATTGATCTGTAAGGTTTGCAAGTGGTGTGATGCCACTTCAGCTTTCTTCTCATCAAACCTGCCTCTCGTTGAAAATCGAATTGCGACAGGAATTTAAAGTGCTTTTTAGTTTTTAGGAAAAGAGGCCAGAATACACATTTATATGCATATTTATGTATATATGCATATTTTACATACATACATATTACATATCTTGGATAATGTCCTAATACTAAGATTCAGCTTTCATAGTTGTCTTTCCTGCTAGATCTAGCTTTTTCTGCTCTAGAAAAATGGCAGCACTAGTTGTGTTCACTAATCACATCGAAAGCGTATGTATGTACATACATATGTATGCATGTATGTGTCTGCATGCCTATATGAATGTGAAAACCGTTTACCGATCCTTATTGTGTGAGTGTCAATCGTTTTGCTACCTGAACGATGCTCCTCAAAAGCGCGCCAGACAAAGGCGCATAACAAAAAAGAACATCAAAAATAGCTTAAAGCTGTTGCTCAGAGCGAGAGGGACTGCTTATGCTTTGCTTGGTTCATTTCGCGGACAGAGCGTAAAGAATAAAGCAATTTACAGTTATTTGCGAGGCTACAAGTATAAGTAATATGTGTAATTTGGAGTGTGTCACAATTGAGTGACAGTTTGAGTCTTTTAACCGTGGACGTTTGTGAGAGTGAGAGCGGGTACACTAGTCTCTCGCTGGTCGTGCGATCTCTCTTTCTCTCCCGATCCCTTATGCGTTCACTGCAACGAGAGCAATAAAATGCCAGTCTGAAAATAAAAGTAGAAGTGAAGGGTTGTGTCGCTTGAGTTTGTACGCTAGAACGAAAAGACGCTACAAATTTTTTTTTTCAACACGTTGGAGCTTAACGGTTTGGCATTAAGAGTTGTAATCAAGATGTTTGTTAATGCTTTATGCATTACTATTAACTATTCAATATGTATTTTGTGTACAAATTAATCATTATTAAGTTTAAAACCATGCGGATTTTCCTTAACTGAAATCAATCAATAGACCATTTGAGTTCCTTATTTTGTTAACCATTTTTGCCAATTGTATTGCCTTGGCCGTTTATACGCCTTATCCGGGCAGCGATTCGAATGTGACGAATCAAACCTTGGTAAGTGAGATGGGGTCTACTCAAAGAGCCCTCAACTATTTATTTGAACACAGCTGATATTATGGTTATTAATCTTTATATATCTATATTTCTTTCGTCTGTCTTTTATGAATCACCACGCCTCATCAAACTCATCAAACTTTCATTCAATCATATCATTCAAATATATATCATAATACACACACACGTATACACACACACACACACACGAAACGCCAACAAAATTCCAAAATTAGGAAAAAGTGGAATATATATTCCTAGTTATATTCACAGCGGAATGTGTTATGAAGATTTTAGCATATGGTTTTGTGTTACATAATGGTGCATATCTAAGAAATGGATGGAATTTATTAGATTTTACAATTGTAGTTATAGGGTAAGCATATAAAATATGCCAGTTAAAAGCGTTGAGCGCCCAGGCCAAGAAAAAAAATAATATATATTCGGCCTAGTTTTAACCATTTTCTATGTTACCTTATATCCAATTCAATCGAAACTGAGACACGTATGAAATTGTCTGTGCCAAATCACATTTTTACAGAGCGATAAGTACAGCACTGTCCCATCTGATGAAGGATGCCTTCGATGTGAAAGCGCTACGAGCCTTTCGTGTGCTGCGTCCACTGCGACTTGTCTCGGGTGTACCAAGTAAGAGCTTTCCGCACAAAACCGGAAAAATAACACACAAATGCGATGAATCAAAATTTACAAGAATTACATTTAAAAAAAAAAAAAGAATCCATTAATGTCCTTGTAGAGCAAAACAAAGAATAAACTACGGTCTATAAACGTAGTTAAGATGCTATACAGAAAAAAGTCGAGAGAGTACGAAATAAAAGAAAAATATTTAGTTTAGAGAAAATACTATTATAGAAAAAAAAAAAAAAAAATTAATAGATTAAATACAAAAAAAAAAAAAAAAAAAATGTATATATATATTTTTTTTAATTAATTCAATTTCTTAATTTAGAAAAATTGTTAAAATATTTTTCAAGATATCTGTGGTCCGTTAAAAATGTCTATTTTATATTTCTCTAAATTAAAATATAGTTAAAAATAAATTCAATTAGTAAAGAAAATATATAATAAATAAAAAAAATTGTTACATTACTTAGTTAATAACTTGAAAAGTAGCTTATATATTTTTTACATTAAAAAAAAATATATATATTTTATATATAAAAAAAGATTTAATTATTCAAGAATAGATATAAATGATTTAAAATTTTTAACAAATTAAAAAAAAGTGCATATACAAAAATATTTGTAAAATTAAAAGTAAGTTTAAAAATTTATATAAAATAATTTTAGTTGCAAAAAAACTAAATTCTCTCGATCTCTCTCACTATCAATTTCTGTGCAGCATGATAAGCTTTTGTTGTCTATGTATGTATGTGTAGTGTAAGCCGCACTTGATGTTATTGTAAAACCCCTAGCAAGCACTCTGTTTACTCCAGTCTAAACATACGTAAATTGTCTATTGGCTATTCATACGCTTTTCGCAGGTCTACAGGTTGTGCTTAATTCAATTTTAAAGGCCATGGTGCCACTGTTTCACATTGCACTTCTGGTCATATTCGTTATCATAATCTATGCCATAATTGGTCTAGAGCTGTTCTCTGGTAAATTGCATAAGACGTGTCGAGATGAGGTAACAGGTAAGCGTTAATATCAAAACTAAAAAAAAAAAAAAAAAAAAGGAATTAATACAAGAAACAGTACAATATTTATACGTTGTACGAATATCATTCAATGTCTTGAATGCTACCAGATATGTCGCATTAAAATTCAACGTCCTGTAGCTCTATTACTAGTAGATTAGTGCACGGTTTTGCGGACAAGCACACATCCCAATTAGAACCACAACAATTACAACAACAACAACAACAACAACAATCAGAACAAATTAGAACACAGTTTCCACACATCCATACAAAGAAAGATATGCCAAAAATATAAAACCCACACACAAATATATAATATATAAACATATATATATATTTATCTTTATTTATATATTATTTTTATATATACTTTGTCCAATTTTCGCCGAGCTAATAAGCTAATCTGCTAGTTAATAGAGCTGTTGAAATTTTATATAAATGGGACTACTGAGCGGCATATTCCGCAAATCGAAAACCCAATCAGAAACAGCACACAACAGCCAACAACAACAACAACAACAACAACAACACAATCAATCATAAACATTATCATCCGCATATATCATATCATATCATATCTCATCTTACATAGTACAACTCATCAACTAATGCATGAAACCTAACGAAAAACAAACCAAAAAATAAATATAAAAAAAAATCAAAATACGAAAAAAAAAACAATCCCAAAAAAAACTCGGAATCTAGGTGAATACGAGGAAGATGTGAGACCCTGTGGCATAGGTCGGCTCTGTCCCGAGGGCATGAAGTGCTACGGCAATTGGGCCGGACCCAACTCGGGCATTACGAACTTTGACAATTTCGGACTGGCCATGTTGACCGTCTTCCAGTGCGTCACACTCGAGGGCTGGACGGACGTCTTGTATTATGTAAGTAGTCGAAATTAATACATATATCTCTTGTTCATATAACTAATATTCACTCTTCACTTCAGATACAAGACGCCATGGGCAGCGATTGGCAGTGGATGTACTTCATATCCATGGTCATATTGGGCGCCTTTTTCGTGATGAACTTGATTCTCGGTGTGTTGTCCGGCGAGTTCTCCAAGGAGCGTAACAAGGCCAAAAATCGCGGTGATTTTCAAAAGTTGCGCGAAAAGCAACAGATCGAAGAGGATCTGCGCGGCTATCTCGACTGGATCACTCAGGCCGAGGACATCGAGCCCGATGCCACAGGTGGCCTGATGCCCGATGGCAAAAGCAAGCAGCCAAATGACATGGACTCTACCGAAAATATGGGCGAAGAGATGCCCGAAATGCAGGTCACTGAGTCACGTTGGCGCAAAATGAAAAAAGACTTTGATCGGGTGAATCGGCGCATGCGTCGCGCCTGTCGCAAAGCGGTCAAATCCCAAGCCTTCTACTGGCTCATCATTGTCCTGGTGTTCCTCAACACGGGCGTGTTGGCAACGGAGCATTACGGGCAAGTTGATTGGCTGGACGAGTTTCAGGGTAAGTTCCAGAGTTATGTGTACTTAGATAGGTGATAGATGTGAGACAAGTAGAGCAGCTTTAATATTATTTTTAACATCGATTTCGTTCTGTATGTTCTAGCGTTACGGATGCATTTGAGAACTTTTTAAATTACGTTGGAACTAAATATTTATTTTTGCATAAAGATTATTGTGGCATTTTTTATTTTTTTTTTTTATATATTTATTTATTTTATTTTTGCTTTATTTATTTATTTTTTATTTATTTTTTTTTTGTATTTTATTTGTATTTATTTATTTATTTATTTTTATTTATTTATTTTATTTTTGCTTTATTTATTTTTTTATTTTATTTTATTTATTTATTTATTTTTTATTTTTTTTATTTATTTTTTTTTTGAAAATAAAGTTTAAGTAGTTTTATACTTATTAAAAAAAAAAATTAATAAATAAAAATAATAATAAGAATAAAAAATTGAATAAATAAATATAAATAAAATTGTTTTAAGATATATTAATTCGTCTGCTAAGAACTTGGCGTAATTGTGTTACACTGATTATAGATTCGTATTCATTACGTTATTTTTTTTTTAAGGAAGATTATTTAACTTATTTATTTTAGTCACATCTTTACAACTATATGACTTAAAGAATATTCAATTTTATTAAATATTTCATTAATTATTATTTGCTATTTATAAAGATTTATTTCAGCAATTTTTAAATCCATCTATTTATTTCTGTCAATCTACAACTTCAGCTAAATATATTAAATATTTTGTTTTTTTTTTTCCAATTTTAATCGTCTATTTTCCGACTTCTTTATAGAGTACACAAATATCGTGTTCATTGGCCTCTTCACCTGCGAAATGTTGTTGAAAATGTACAGTTTAGGCTTTCAGGGGTATTTCGTATCACTATTCAATCGCTTCGATTGCTTTGTGGTGATTGGCAGCATCTCGGAGACGCTCTTGACCAAAACTGGAATGATGCCGCCATTGGGCGTGTCGGTGTTGCGTTGTGTACGCCTGTTGCGTGTCTTCAAGGTCACCAAGTGAGTGCAATTAAATCAAATTTGAAAACATAATTATTTACTTGACTAACTGTAATTATCGAATTTCAGATACTGGCGTTCCCTTTCAAATCTAGTTGCTTCCCTATTGAACTCAATACAATCAATTGCTTCGCTATTGTTACTGCTCTTCCTGTTTATTGTGATATTTGCATTGCTGGGCATGCAGGTTTTTGGTGGTAAATTTAATTACAATGAAGAGGAGAAATATCGCACGAACTTCGATTGTTTCTGGCAGAGTTTGCTCACCGTGTTCCAGGTAGACAGACACTTGTATATAAAGAAATCTTTTTACCATTATATAATTATATGTGCTTTGTTGTAGATCATGACTGGCGAGGATTGGAATGCGGTCATGTATGTGGGCATTAATGCATACGGCGGAGTCTCCTCATATGGCGCTCTGGCTTGCATCTACTTTATCATCTTGTTCATTTGCGGTAATTATATATTGCTAAACGTATTCTTGGCCATTGCCGTGGACAATTTGGCCGATGCCGACTCACTGTCGGAGGTGGAGAAGGATGAGGAGCCGGTAAGCAATGGATTAGCTCTATAGAATTTGATTTATAACGAGCTTGATCTATTCCTAGCACGATGAGAGCGCCCTGAAGAAAGATCACAGTCCCACACCCACCATAGATGGCATGGATGATGAGCACCTGAGCATAGACATGGATATGGATATGGAAAATCCTGATATGGACGATGATAAGTTGTGTGCGATTTGCTATAGTTGAAGGCTTTGTATTTGATATTATCATATTCCAGGGATCACGAGACACTCTCCGATGAGGAGGTGCGCGAAATGTGCGAGGATGAAGAAGAGGGTATGTTCAATTGTATTAAATGCAATGCTCTGACTAACTAGGCTATAAGGAATAACTAGCATAAGTATCTGAGTATTAAGTGGTTAAGTAAGTTAAGCACACACACATATTATACACGCTGCTTTGGACACTTACTCAACAACCATATTCAAAAGAGATATACCTACATATATATATACATATATAAATATTTTGATGATATTCATGCTACTGCTACGCTTTCATTTGCTGCCTTGGAACACATAAAAAAAAATACAAAAAATACCAAACCACAAACAACAAATCAATTTGATATTAATCGAAAGACTCCCATTCTGAAGTATCAGCACGTGTTACTGCACGACCCCGGCGTTTATCTGAAGTCAGCATGAAGACGACTAAAAAGCCCATGCCACGCGACAGTGCATTTTTCATTTTCAGTTATAAAAACAGGTAAATCAACAACAACAACTACAACAACAACAACAACAGCAACATGCACAACAACAGCAACAAAAAAAACAAACACACTAAATACAGTTGTTTGATTCATGTGTGTTAGCATAAATATATATATATGATACTTAAATATATATATATTGTTAACGTTTTATTATGCACAATGGTTTTTCATTTTCTGCATGCTTACATTATTAAATATCTCTATATATATAATTTATATAAATTCACTTGATAACTTGCCTATCGAGCTCTAAATTAATTGCATATTCCACTGTACATAAAATAATTTTCTATATAAACAGCCAAAGAAAAAAAAAAACGGAAACTATAAACAATTTCTAAAGCTGAAAATGTTTTGTTTAAACACTAAACACAATTTTTAATTTGCAATTAGTTTTTTAAAAAGTTCACAGATAAAAGTATATATTTTTGTCTTTTTTTTTTTAAATAGTTTATTTAGATCTTAAGCAATTGTATTTTTAGCTTAGATTTTATTTACTTTAAGTTATATATATATTTTTTTTTAAATTTACATAAGTATTTCTTTTTTTAAGTTAAGCAACTATGTTCTTTTACCATGAATATATATGTGTTTATTATTTTTTCCTCATTGGCATATGATTAACAAAAAAAACAATTAAACATAAAAAAAAAACCAAAACAAAATTTAATTACATTTAGTGGATGAAGAGGACATGATAACGGCACGCCCACGCCGTATGTCTGAGGTTAATACGGCCAACAAAATTCTACCCATACCGCCGGGCACATCATTCTTTCTTTTCTCACAAACGAACAGGTTTTTATGTTTTAGTTAACCCATAAACGATTAAACGGACTGATTAAATCAGCAGTTTTAATTTTAGTTCAATTCTGTGTGCTAAAAAAAAACTTTGTTTTTAATTTATTTTTATACATGTATTTTATAAATATATATTTTAATATTGTATTTGTCTTTTGCTTAACAATTTTTGTGTATATCCTAGTCTTATTCCATGTGTATGTCTGTATGTGTGTGCGTGTGTATGTGTGTCTAGTTAATTAGTTTTACAATTGCTTATCCTGGAGAAAACAAAATAAGAAAAAAAACCCGTTTTTGTCCTTAGTTGTATAAGAGTTCTTCTGTATAAGACAAACTCTTTCCTAGCAAATGCTTCAACTTTTTGTTTTATAATTGTTTTTTTCGGTCTTTTAACTGCATGTATTTTGTTTGCTGTTTATTCCCATGTTAATTACAAACATTTAAATCTTCATAGTTATTAAATACTATTTAATTTATTCACAGATTTCGCGTCTTTTGCCATTGGCTCTGCAATCACAGCAATTTCGGCAATATCATCCTCTGTTGCATCATGTTCTCGTCCGCCATGTTGGCCGCTGAGAATCCGCTGAGAGCGAACGATGAACTGAACAAAGTAAGTAGCTCCCGATCCGAATCGGAATCGAACGTAAGTCTGGTTTCAGAAGCGTTTACGTAGCGAGTGTGTTATACTTTGAATCACAATTTCTATTCAGTGTTTGTTAAACCACTTCTTCTTTTCATGTTGTGTCATTGAATCAACTATTTTCCAGGTCCTGCTTAACTTTGATTATTTTTTCACGGCAGTTTTCACAATAGAACTGATTCTGAAATTGATTTCATATGGCTTCGTGTTGCACGACGGAGCCTTTTGCAGATCCGCATTTAATCTATTAGATTTAGTTGTGGTCTGCGTCTCATTGATATCTGTTGCATTCAGGTAAAAACCCTAAAAAACAAGTAACAAATATCTAAACGCTACTCTAACCCAGTAGCTGGATATAAATATAATATATTTTTAATGAAATATATAATCATAATCGATTTCAACTGCAGTTCGAATGCGATTTCAGTCGTGAAAATTCTACGTGTCCTTCGAGTTTTGAGGCCCCTGCGTGCCATTAATCGAGCCAAGGGTCTAAAGGTAAGACACATCTGTTTGTTCGTTTTGCTTTCACAGTTATCTCGTTATCAGATTTTTTGAAATTCACCTGCTTCTATTAAAAACTATATAATATTTCTTTAATTATATTTTATTTGATTTGTGATCAAGTTTTGTTCTTATGATTTCCACAAATATTAAGCTACAAAGAAAAAAATGGAATTAATAATATCAGCTTTCTATTAATTTTTTTCATTTTAATGCGAGCTAAACAATTTTGACTTTATTTATTGCAATAACATTACAATAAAAAAAAAAATAGAAAAAAAATTTAGTTGAAATTAAAACCTTGAAATGCTGGGTGTAGGGTGCACCACGATAAAGCTCTGCAAAAAAAAAATTATATAATATTCAAATATATATAATTATAAATAAGCTCAACAAATACCGTTCAATTTTGAGTTCAACTTTTCTTTTAACACCTAACGAAAATGGGCGTGGAATAAATGCTATGGGCGTGGCGCTTAGGCATAAACTATGTGCCATACATGTTGATACTAAACCAAAATGCAATTAAACAAAAAAAAAAAAGAAAAGAAAAACAAAAACAATTTATGGCCACACACACATATAAACATATCTAGCTAGCGTATGATTTATCGTCTTTTATAATAACTTATATAAATACATATATACCGTCGTATCACATACAGCATGTTGTTCAATGTGTCATAGTCGCTGTTAAGACTATCGGAAATATTGTGCTCGTCACATGCCTACTGCAATTCATGTTTGCCGTGATAGGAGTCCAATTGTTTAAGGTATGATTTTGTTCTTAAGTGCTTATCTCTATTAAGTTAAAAAAATATATATACAACAAATGAAAAGCAAAAAAATACTTGTATAAAATGGAAAGAAGCCTATGTATTAAATTATTTTCTAGACTTTTGCCTAGCTTCAATTTTTTTTTTTAAAGAAAACTAAGCCAAGTTTTAAGAATTTTCCCATAGTAACTCAATTGTAATTGTAAAGCTCTTTCGAAGGACTTTATTTGTACTATAACTGCACAAACATGCAACAGTATATATATTTATTTATTTTTTTTTGTCTCTCAACTTTATAAATAACATTTTGTTGTCGTTTTCAATTTGTTTAAATGTTCCAATCTCCATATCTAACAATTATTAACAAATTAAAAATAACCTTATTCCTTAATTCCTCTAAATTATTTTTGTTGTTTTCTAAAGTTGATTTCCTTGCCTAATTTTTAATACTAATAGCTAAACAGTTATACAAAATGTACAAAAAAATAATTTTCTAAGAAATTTCTATGTAAATAATTCCATATACATACTATATGCTGCCCAGTATTGCTTATTAATGCTCAGCATAACGATATAAATATTAATATGTATAAATACAATTTATTCAATGAAGATCTACGAGATCTATATAGAACTGAGAAGAACAGAGCAGACAATTTAGTTGAGCTAAATCTAATCTTAAATTAGGCTGGTTAAGCAACACACATATGTTTTTTTGTTTACAGTGCACAGGAATCTCCTCTCCTCTCTCGTCGAAATGCAGACCTAACCTAACTCACACTATTAAAACAAGAACAAAAATCGTGCAAACTTGTCAACTCTTATATTCCACACCCATTTTCTGCGTCAACATGGATAAGAAACTATATATATAAATGTGATTGTAAGATCATATAAGCACAACAAACACACACACACATATACACACATACAATATAATGTCAAAGCACATTGAAGTTATCCAATAGTTATATAATATCTCAAGCTGCGATCAACCTTGCACCCTAGCATCAAGGCAAAACCCAAAAAAAAAAAAAAAAGAATAATTATATAATACTATATATGTAATGAATCTCGATTAGACGAATTCTGTTGTAGTAACAAACCTGCTCATAAAATACACACATACTTATTCATGCTCTAACATATACTATTATTATTATTTTTTTTATTCTATTTATCATTTTCATTAATTTTTTAATTATATTAATTTTTATGAGTTTTTCACCCACTGTTCGTCAATGTCATTAACCTCTCATGATAATTGTATAAAGCAACACACACACAGACTCACACACACACACATACACTCATGCACACATTTATTTATAACATATACAATACAATTTTCCGAATTGAAAAACCCCTTACAAATGAATTTTCCTCTTTTTCTCTTTTATCGCTTCGGTTTTTGCTCAAATGCATTTGCTTTGTGCAAAACGAAAAAAAAAAAAAAACAAACCTAAAATTGAAAATCAAAAACAACAAAATAATAAAATCAACAACTTTTGATTTCAATGAAACTATTCCAAAAATGTGGGCACAATAACAAAAAAAAAAAAAAAAAAATTCCACTGATTGATGTTGCATAAACACACACATCCAATAATAATAATAAAAAAAATACATACACACACTCACACACATTCGAATACAAATCATACACGCCTGTCAATTCGATTGCTCCTAAACAAAAAAAATATGTACATCTATTTATACACTGCGAAAAAAAACCCTGTTACAGTACGTGGTCAAGTGCGTAGTAGTCGCAATTAAAACAATTGGTAATATCATGTTGGTTACATATTTATTGCAATTCATGTTCGCGGTTATTGGAGTACAACTCTTTAAGGTAATTTCTTTACAATTTTCTAAAAAAAAAAAAATAAAAATAAATAAATAAAAATAAAATGTTTGGTAAAGGGTAACTAGAAACGGCTTTATGTGTGCGCTTTTATTGACAGAATTTACTCGCTGCTTAATATGTGTGTGCTTTGAACTCTCTTGATGTATCTTCAGCTAAAAATTTCTAGAAAACAAACACAAATCAAAAAGGAACTCTCTCTATCTCTCTCTGTCTGTCTCTCTCTTTCACATTCGGGATATTGCAGTATGTTAGGTATATAAGCTTTAAATAGTTCTCTCTCTCTCTCTCTCTCTCTCTCTTTCTGTCTATTGATCTTATGATTTAGCTACAACATTGGTAAATTGTATGAAAATATAAATTCTCAAAGCTCATTAATTATACAAACAACACAAAAGAAAACTTCATTTAATCGTTGCAAAAGCTTTCAAAAGCTTGCCGCGCGCTAGCTTTCTAACCTCTTAAAAATTCCTAATGTACGATTTGTAAACCCCGTCCCGCCCCAAATGAGTTTTCTAGTCTAATTAGCTAAGTAATTTCCTCACCCACTCAACCCCAACTGAAGCTAGTCAAGCTGCTCGCTAACACTTTGTACCATATATAAATATATATATGTATGTATTATCCATCTAACAACTTGATAACCCTTGTAACCCTCGTCTGTAAATATTGTGTTGTCTGTCGCCGACAAAAAAAAAATAACACTCAATATATATATAAACATTTTAACCCTTGTGTATGTAAAAAGTTTGTTCATGAGAGACACCCTGTATATGTACGTGTATATAGACTAGCTTAGTCTATTGTATCTATTTTTTTGCTGCATAAAGCATATAGTTAGTCAAGACTTCTATTAAGTGCGCTCAGCTTGTAACTGAAAAAAAAGAAGAAACAAACAAGTTAAGCTAACTTTACGTAAATTCAACAATTTCCCAATTTCATTTTACCATTTTAATAATAATTGCAAAAATCTTTTGTGGCGATCGATAAATTGATAATAGGGTAAATTTTTCTCCTGTTCTGATGGCTCCAAAATGGTGAGAGAGGAATGCTAGTAAGTATCTTTAATATCATTTAAAATCTTTCTAAATATCATATATAAATACTTTTCCTTTATTCAAGTGGAACGTATTTGGTCTATGAGGGCGGCGATATGAATAAGCCGCGTCTCAAGGAGCGTGAATGGAAAAATAACGGTTTTCACTTTGATGACGTGGCCAAGGGCATGCTAACACTATTCACTGTTTCCACCTTTGAGGGTTGGCCATCGTAAGTACTTGGCATCAGTTTCCCAATATTTACGCAATACTAATTGAAAAATGTTTGCTTTTCCCAAAACCAGCCTGCTTTACGTCTCTATCGATTCGAACAAGGAAGATGGTGGTCCAATACACAACTTCCGTCCTATAGTCGCTGCCTACTATATTATCTATATCATTATAATTGCCTTCTTCATGGTCAATATCTTCGTCGGTTTCGTTATTGTCACATTTCAAAATGAGGGCGAACAGGAGTACAAGAATTGTGATTTGGATAAGAATCAGCGTAATTGCATAGAGTTTGCATTGAAAGCGAAGCCGGTACGACGCTACATACCCAAACATGGCATACAGTATAAGGTCTGGTGGTTTGTGACATCATCGTCGTTTGAATATACCATATTTATATTGATTATGATAAATACGGTCACGCTGGCCATGAAATTCTACCAGCAACCACTCTGGTATACCGAATTGCTGGACGCCCTGAATATGATATTTACAGCGGTGTTTGCCTTGGAATTTGTCTTCAAATTGGCAGCTTTTCGATTTAAGGTGGGTTTTTAAAATTATAGAATATGTTATACTTAAAAAAAATGTTTATATAATTAAAATATTTTTTATTAATTTACAGAACTATTTTGGCGATGCGTGGAACGTTTTCGATTTTATAATTGTGCTGGGCAGCTTTATAGACATTGTGTACTCAGAAATTAAGGTTAGTGTTAGATTACGATCTAAAATTGTTAATGATTATATAGATATATGTAGTTGATATTTTTGATATATCTGTATTAAATTTTATATTAATATTTGTATATAAATTTATATTTATTATTTATATTTATATTTTTGTCTATATTTATATTTAAATTTATATCTATATTTAGTTGTATATTTCAATTTATATATATATTTATATTTATATATAAATTTATATTTTTATTAATATTAATATTTTTATTTATTTTTATATTTATAAATATATATTTACTTATAGTTATATTTGTATTTGTATTTATATTTATATTTTTAGTTTTATTTATACTTACATTTATATTTATAAATATATTTATATTTATATTTATATCTAAATTTATATTTACATTTAAATTTAAATTTATAAATATATTTTTACTTATATTTATATTTATATTTATATTCAAATTGATAAATATATTTTTACTTATATTTATATTTATATCTAAATTTATATTTTTATTTATATTTACATTTAAATTTATAAATATATTTTTACTTATATTTATATTTATATTTATATTTATATTTATATTTATATTTATATTTATATTTATATTTATATTTATATTTATATTTATATTTATATTTATATTTATATTTATATTTATATTTATATTTATATTTATATTTATATCTAAATTTATATTTGTATTTGTATTTATATTTACATTTAAATTTATTAATATATTTTTACTTATATTTATATTTATATTTTTATTTATATCTAAATTTATATTTATACTTATATTTAAATTTATATTTATATTCAATTTTAATTTTTTTTATTTATATTTATATATTATCTTACATTCTATATTTTATTCTTTTCAGAGCAAAGACAAGACGCAGGCCCGTTGTGATATAGTTGAAGGCTGTAAGGCGAAGGTCAAGGAGGTTTGTGCTTTGCAACAATTTGCCAGAGAAAATGATTTTCTAAAAATTGCCTTTTTCTATTTGCAGGTTGGCTCAAATTTGATTTCCATAAACTTCTTTCGCCTGTTTCGTGTCATGCGTCTCGTCAAGCTGCTGAGCAAGGGCGAGGGCATACGCACACTGCTTTGGACCTTCATTAAATCCTTTCAGGCACTGCCCTATGTTGCGCTGCTTATTGTGCTACTCTTCTTCATTTATGCCGTGGTGGGCATGCAGGTGGGTTAATCAGTTTAGAATATATTGTATTATTTATTATTGCCTCCCTTTCCCTTCCCATTTCAGATGTTTGGCAAGATCGCTATAAATGGCGGCACGGCCATAACGCGTAACAACAATTTTCAAACGTTTCAACAGGCTGTCCTGGTGCTCTTCCGTTCCGCCACCGGCGAGGCCTGGCAGGATATTATGATGGCCTGCTCAGCACAGCCGGAAGTGAGATGTGACGAGCTGTCGGATACACCAAATGCACAGTGCGGCTCATCCATTGCATATCCCTACTTTATATCCTTCTATGTGCTGTGCTCCTTTTTGGTAAGTATTTTACAATATTATATATACAAAATCTTTGCTAAGCTTTAGCTAATTGTTTTTTCTCTTCAGATCATCAATCTGTTTGTGGCCGTCATTATGGATAATTTCGACTACTTGACTCGGGATTGGTCCATCTTGGGCCCACATCATCTGGATGAGTTCATACGCCTGTGGAGCGAATACGATCCGGATGCCAAGGGACGCATCAAGCATTTGGATGTGGTCACATTGCTGCGCAAAATATCACCGCCCTTGGGCTTCGGCAAACTCTGTCCGCATCGCATGGCCTGCAAGCGACTCGTCTCCATGAATATGCCCCTCAACTCCGACGGCACGGTGCTCTTCAATGCCACGCTGTTTGCGGTGGTGCGCACCTCGTTGAGCATTAAAACGGAGGGCAATATCGACGATGCGAATGCCGAATTGCGCGCCACTATCAAACAGATTTGGAAGCGCACAAATCCCAAGCTGTTGGACCAAGTTGTGCCGCCGCCGGGCAACGATGATGAGGTGACCGTGGGCAAGTTCTATGCCACTTACTTGATACAGGACTATTTCCGACGCTTCAAGAAGCGCAAGGAGCAGGAGGGCAAAGAGGGTCATCCCGACAGCAATACGGTCACACTGCAAGCGGGCCTGCGCACGCTGCACGAAGTATCGCCGGCACTGAAGCGCGCCATCTCCGGCAATCTGGATGAGCTGGCCGAAGAACCGGAGCCCATGCATCGCGTAAGACTACAAAGAGATCTCTTAGAAATATCTGAATATATGCTCACTCTTCCATTCTCTTCCTGTCATAGCGCCATCACACGTTGTTCGGCAGCGTTTGGAGCTCCATACGGCGGCATGGCAACGGCACGTTCCGTCGCAGCGCCAAGGCCTCTCAGAGCAACGGTGCCCTGACCATTGGCGGCTCTTCGCTCGCCGCTGCCGGCGTCGGCGTCGGCGGCAGCACCATGGTGCTGGGCAGCGCCGATGCTGGCGGCACAGATTATCTCTACGACAATCTCAATCGCAGTGTGGCCGACGGCGTCAACCACATCACGCGCAACATTATGCAGGCGCGTCTGGCGGCCAGCGGCAAGCTGCAGGACGAGCTGCATGCAGCGAGCAGCGGGGGCGAGCTGCGCACCTTTGGCGAGAGCATCTCGATGCGGCCGTTGGCCAAAAACGGCGGCGGTGCCGCCTCAACTGTGACGGGCACTTTGCCGCCGGAGGCAAATGCATTATCTTATGAGTGAGTATTGGAGGGGGTCGGCCGACGGGGCGGGTTGAGCCAAAACGTAACCAAAGGGGGGTGGTGGTTCTAGTGGGGCATAGCAGGGTGTGGCGTGCACATGGCTAGCCGCTGTGAGTTGATTATTTGGTTGTATTTCACTTTTTTTTTGTTTTCTTCTTTTATAATAATATCTGAATTAGCCGCACTTTGAAGCTGTCAAGTTCTTGAGTTGTTCCATACCATACGATATACTTCCTGTTACTATGGCTTGCTGTTTAGTGAGAACTTTTCTGTTCGATTTCATTTGATAAGAATATACATATACATATAATTTAATTTACATGATTTGGCCACGATTTTAAATGGCATTTTGTTGAACACTTAGTGCGTCTTAAACGTTTTTTGTAATGAACAAAAGGAGCCCGGCCCAAACAGGGGTTCCTCTCAAAAAAATCATTTCATTGTTGCAAATTAGCGAACTAGTCGAACAAAAACTCAATTTAAATTAAGCAAAATTAAAGATATATACATATATATAACTATAAAATGATATAGTTTAAACAAAAGGTTTCCTTAAAAAAAGAATGAAATATTATTTATATATATACGTACAACCAACACTGAGAACCGTAAAACAGCAACAACAACAAAAAAATTTACTCAACTCCCCGAACATATTAATTTCAGCAACCGCAATCGTGGTATTTTATTGCATCCATATAACAATGGTAAGCGCAAAAATGCTGCAATTGCAACAACAACTACTGCAACAACAGCAACAATTGCAATTGCACTAAAAACAATAACAACAAAAAACATTCAAACCAGTTCAAACAAGTTTCTACTTATAATTTAGTTAAACTTTCTAAATAACAAATTTTGTTTGTTTGTTTGTTGTTGCATTTAAATAAATTATTTATTTTTTTTTTTTTTTTATTCTGAAAACAAATTTCTTCATATCCTCAATAAACTGTAATTATTCTTTAATTTGCGCATACTAATTAAATATAATTTTTAATCATTTACGATATAAATATATTAAACATTTGAATTATTTTCATTGTAAATTTTGTTTAACGTCAAAAGCCACTAAAAACAACAATCAAAAACCAAAACAAAACAAAAACAAACAATTCTGAGTTGTGAGTTCTGAATTTTGCCTGCGGCATGCCAAAAAAACAAAACCAAAACAAATATATTAAATTAATTATATTAAAAACAAACAAACAAAAACTAACTAATGCGCGCAATTGTAATGAAGCAACAAACTTAAATTTGTTTTCAATGTATTTTTTTGGCTGTTTGTTAAATGCGGCGAAAATCAATTAAATAACATATATAATATAACACTCATCCGTATGGTTATCCATATATTGATTCGTAGTACACATTAATAGCCATAGTTAACAACGTAATTGTAGTTAATTTTGTAGTTTAGTTTTGGGCTAATCTAGAAATGCTTTTGCTGCCAATTATATATATTATATCTATATATAAATATATAGCTCACAGTCACACGAAAACATCATCTAAATAAAAACACAATTACATACATAGGAAAACATAATTCAAGTAGAATAATTAAGCTATAATAATATAATTAATGATAATTTAAAAGTATGTTACATTTTTTTGGAGCATAATTACCAATTCTTTTGAAAATAATTACTATAGTAATTACTAAATCTTCTTCAGGTATAAATCTCTTAACATTTAAAAGAAATTTCGACTTTTGTTTCCTCAGTAATTTTTATATGAATAATTACTGTAGTTTTCTGTTATTCCAATCTCAGTTTTTATAGTAAGCAGTTCAGATTTTCTCAAATATTTTAGCAATTATAGTAAACAGCTGAAATTACTTAAGCAGTGATGATTATAATTATATTTTATTGATTATAAATATAATTATTGCAATAATTATTATCATCATTTATAAATACCAAAGAATTTATATACTCTAAATCAGAATCTCTGCAGTTATATTATTTTCTACACACGATTACTCAAATAATTACTTCAATTACTAGAGTAATTAAATATAAATAATTGTTACTTCAGTAATTTTGTTTATCCGCTGTTAATAACAAGGTATATAGTTTATAACTATCAGCAGGTTTTATGAGGAATTATATTCTTGATTAATTACCAAAGTAATTATTAAATATTTATTTAATTAGTTCAGTCACTTTAAAGTCTTTACAAATATAATTACATCAATAATTCAGAAGTAATTATATAAATATGCCTATAATGTAAAAGTAATTAATGCAAGTCTCATTATTTAGGGATTTACAATGCCTTTCCTAGCCCTAACGATTGAACCCAACTAACATCTAACTTTTTCAGCTTCAAAGCGTTTGTTTGTTAATTTAACCAACAATGCACATGGCTCCTTTTGTTGATTACAAACTAACAAATTGAGAATTGATCGAATTGACATTGATAACTCTTTGAATGCCATATAAATTGACAATCGCTAACGTAATATTATTAACATTAAATTAGTTTTCGAGAAAAGCCAAAAAATATTCCAAATTTTCTACTCAATTTCTATGCCAATAATTGTGTTGTAAAAGTAATTTGTTTTTGTATAACTCTTTTTTATAAACCATCTTTATTATAGCATAAGTGATTCGAGTTTAAAAACAACCGAGTGCTGAGAGTCGAACACTGGATGAGTCACAGAGAGTTCGAAGCACCTATTGTAGCTCTCATTCCGAATGGGCAGAAAATATCTTGTATTTATATTTTTCATTGCAATTTTCTGCGACGGGTTTACTTTTTTTTTTCTGTTATTATTTTTGTATAAGAAAAAGCATTCCCTGAGTGTGTATATATATATATAAAAAAAAAAAAAAAACAATGTGAGCTTTACCTGCGTGGAATCTAAACATAACACCAACAACCAACAACAACAACTATAACAGCCAACAACAACAACAACAACTGAACAACAATCGTTTAAACACGCAACAAAGAACGAATCGAATGAATGAAAATGAAACTATAAAAGGTTACCATAATCAAAGTATATCCACAAAAAAACTTAATCGAAATGATATTGGTGTCTATATATCAAATAAATACTATATACATACATACATATAAATATATAATTATATATGTATATGTACTCATATAACAGTGTGTGTTGTTGTGCGCATATGTACTCATTTATAAGCTGGCCTGGCCGATTGAGCGTACCCATCAAAATGTGTGCCTTGCGTCCATCAAATATATTTTATAATCTTACAATTATACCCATGTCAACGATATATATATATACATACATATATATTTAAATATTATTATTATTATTATTATTATTTGATATGCTAAATCTTCAAGAAAAATATTTATTAACTGTTGTCTCAATGTTGTCTAAACGTCGCTTCTTATGTTATATGTCGGGATGTCCCATTAGGGTAAAACACTGAGAACCCAACTACAAGACTCTGTGCATACCCACACATACTAACACTAACACACACACACTCACACATACACTGCTTGGTTTTTGATTGAGCTTGAGCTGAGCCGCCTGCTTCGTGTCCATGTCGATGCCTTAGATAATGCCTTAGTGTACCGCCTTTGTAGAGCCCAAAGTGTTACAAGACAAGCGTCAAATATTGTATATGCCTCAATATATAGATATATAGAAAGATTGTTGCTTGCTTTATATTGTATACATATACCTAAATATATATATTTATAGAGATATCTAATCAACTTTTGTTTTCGATAGAACATACTTTTATATACATGTCATTTACATAAAGCTGTACAATCTAACATTTAACATATTAATAGCTTGTATTATTGAATGCTTGAACTAACAGTCAAATGTAATTTAAGATATCTTATGTATAGTATATAGACTTGATGATCAGATTCGACTGGAAGAGGGGTGCAGTAATGTAAATTAGAGAAATGTTTAATTTGGTATTTTTGTAATGTGTGAAGTAGAGGCAGAATTTTAGAAATTATTATGAAAATAGACAAAGAAATATATCAATTTATAGATAGATCTACTGCGAGTGTAAGACTGATATTTTAAGGGATTTAAATTGAAAAAAAAAAATAACACATAAAAGATGTGTGGTATAATAAAATTTCTGCAATAGTTCAGGCTATTAGAGTTTATAGACTTATAGCTAAAATCTTTTAAAGAAAATTGAAACCAGTTAAACTTTTCCATTAATCAATCCTCAAAGCAGAAATTTGTATAAATTTTTAAATTAAAATAAATAATTATAAATAATAATACGATTACTCAAAAAGTATTGGACAAAAATATTAAACTTTTGCAGTACTTAAAAATAAAAGTTTTTAGGTATTTTAATACCAAAAGGAAATTTAGTATTCAAAGTTTAGTTAGTTTAGTTGAAATGATCATCAAGCGCTGTACAAATACCAAAAAAAAAAAAAGAAATACTCTACTAATAATCCCCACGCAAAAGCGTATATACTTCAGCTAATCAATGTACGTTTTTTATATATTTATATTTTATGCAATTCATATATATGTATATAGTCTACGCGGCCAATGGTGCTATTCCTGGCCACGAACGCATGATCCAATCGACACCAGCTAGTCCCTACGATCAGCGTCGTTTACCAACTTCATCTGATATGAACGGCCTAGCCGAATCACTGATTGGAGGGGTAAGTGCAATGTAGAAATAATTTAGAAATATACTAAATTTATGTGTTCTTTAGGTACTCGCCGCTGAGGGTCTGGGTAAATATTGTGATTCCGAATTTGTGGGCACAGCTGCACGAGAGATGCGTGAGGCGCTGGATATGACGCCCGAGGAAATGAATTTGGCTGCCCATCAAATATTATCGAATGAGCATTCGCTAAATCTCATTGGCAGCAGCAATGGCAGCATCTTTGGTAGTGCCGGTGGCGGTGGCGGTGGCGGTGTTGGTAGCAGCAGCATTGCTGGTGCATTCGGTGGAAGTGGCGGCAGTGGACCATCATCGTTCTCGCCGCGAGAGGGTTCGGGCACTTTACAATCACCACCGATACCAGATAATCGTCTAAGACGAGTTGCCACAATAACGACCACTAACAATAATACTAAGTCTCAATTTAGCCAAAATAATAATACGAATAATTTAAATAGTAGAACAATGTCACCTACACAACAACAGCAACAACAACAACAACAACTATCGCCTCAGCGTAATCTGGGCAGTGGTCAGGATAATCCTGCCTCCTTCTCATAGCATACAAATTGTAGTCCATATATGCAAAATGTCTTCTTGATGGAATTTTAATGATAAACATTTATGAACATTTTTTTGTATCATTTTTAGCAACAACCAAAACACAAAAATAAAAGAAAAAAAATTATATTATATAAAAAACAACACTAGACATAGAATATTCAAATCGAAAACAAAATAAGCCCCACTATGTAAAATTTAAGAAAAAAAAATGGAAAGGAAAAAAAAAAACATTTGTAAAACTTGTAAAAAGCATTGTATATGTACTTACCTTTAAAAATTAATGGTTTGCCTTTTTGATAACGTCTATGATGGTTTATCGTCCTTTATGAACAACCAAAAAAAAAGAAAAAAAAACACTGAAAAAAAAAAGAAAGAAAAACTACAATAATTATAACACACAAAATATTGTATATGAACAAAAATAAATATATATTTTTTAAATATTGATCAACAACAACCAAAAAGAAAAATCACACAACCTAATTGATTAGTTCTTATAATCATCAATAATAATTATAATAATAATTCATCACAATATGTACATCAGCATGCCATCTACTTATGTACATTTGCTGTACGTATTTCAATTTAGACGCATTTTATTTTTTAAGTATTTAATAATTGCGCAAATAAAGCGATACACAAAATATGGAATTGTTTAATATGTAAAAATTGTAAACCAAACCCAAAATCATATAAACTAATTAATTTAATAGCGAATTTTCAATGAATGAACGCCCAAAACTGAATAATGAATTGTTACGATTGATTTTATAAAAATAAATGAGCAAATTAAAAAAAAAAACTGTATTTGTTTTTCTCTTTAGTTTTATTTAAGAGTGTTTCTTTTTTTTAAGAATGTCCAGTTATAGTGCCTAAGCGGGAGATACACTCAGCACTCACTTTCCTATCAGTTTATTTACATGCTCGGACACGATTGAGTGTCTTTTAACAGTGATGCTCGGACTATACTTATATATGCATGTACATATATGTGCTACGCAATTCAACACCTCTAGGCTTTGGCAAACGTTTCTCTCACTCACTCATTTATGAAGAGCGAAAAGAGACCAAAAGCTTGCTCAAATTGCAACTCACTCAATTTATTGTGTGCCGCTCTCACTCACTCAACTGAAGTCTATTTATATGTATTGTAATTGACGTATGCATGTTGTCGGTGCAGTTATCGAGCCCTCTCACATTTACTCACACAAACACACACACAGGTAACCACGCGCTCTGCTTTCTACGCAGTTTGCACAGCGGCTGCTGTCTGAGCTTTAATATGGGAAACTAATATGCAGCTTCATAAAAAAGCAAAACAACGAAACTATGCACTGCTACTCCACTGCATTTACAACATGTACAACTGCTGCATCAGCTCTTTAAACAAAGCCATAAAAAGCCAATAGTTTGGCAACAAGCTGCTGCCATGGCAGAGGCAGCCAAACAAACTTAATTAAAAAGGAGTAAGCATAATGCAATCGGATGCAGGCGACTGCAGGATGCTCGCCTATGATTAAAAAAATATAATAAAAAAAATAGTTAAATTTTGCAGATATTTAAATGGACTATATAAACGGAATATATAATAAAAACAATATTGAGAATATTTCTCGACCTGCCAATAAATATACATATAATAATAATAATATAAAATATAAACTTGACATTTTCCATTAATAATTCAACTCTCAAAAAGCAATCGAGTGCAAGCCAATCCTTTCCCTTCTTAGCTTGACTGCTCTTAAATTTTTATTGCAATATTTGTTGAACTTATTTAAAGTTTATTTATCCAGCATTTAAAAGAAAAGTATAAAGAGAATAGCAAGAAAATTTCTCTCTTTTATATATTTGCTCTATTTTATTTATTTACAACTGGAATTTGACCTTCTGTTGCTGGCAGCTGTACGTTTATAGCTTGACCAGGACGTGTTAATCTGCCACACCAAGGATTTAGTGGCACTCGCTACCCGCTACCCGCTACCCTCTCACCTATCCTGGTCGCACTTAAGGCAAAACTTTGCACAGTCAACCGCAAAAACACAACACACAGATCGATTTTCTGTCTTGTGCATTTTCTTAACAACACTTTTCCTTTTTCCAGACCCCCCCCACCATATAGTTGCTGTTCGGCATTCGCTCTCTCCTTCTTTTCGTTCTGGACTCTGCACATTGCAATTTGGCTGGGGCTTGCCAATGCCATTGTTTGACTTGGGCTAATACGAGCTGCCGCCTTTGCCCTCGTCTTCTGTCTCTTGGCCACTGCCAGCCTTCAGCTGCTCTTCTCTAAGAATACAACTGAGATTTCCGAGACGTTCAGCACGTTCGATTCGAACCGGGGGTTCGGTACGAAATGTACCAAGATTAAATATTTGCACGGTCAAAATCATCGACAGCTCAGGGAGCTCTGACAGCGCATGGAATATGCAACTAATCATCTGATGTCTACAAAGTGCCCCACCATAAATATTTCACATGCTCTCATGTAAAGGCTCTAATGCATTTCTGTGCAAATATTCAAGCAGCAGCATGTGTGTGTGTCTGTGTGTGTGAGTGTGTGTACTTTAGGGTAGCCCTTGAGTATTTGATCAAATAGCTAGAGTAGCTGCAAGTTTTTTACAACATTTATTATCGTAGTTCCTGTATTAACACTAATGAAAAGCAATGCCAACTTGATCTGAAATTAGTGCTCCAAAATGCTACAAAATTTTTAATAGTCTAAGGACCCCAAAAATGAATTCTCATTCTCGTGCTCTAAGTCGTTCAGTAAACATGTGGTGAAAACTTCTCTAAAAATCTAAAAAAAAAAATTTTGAAAATATTTCTTTTGAATTGTGAAAAATCAAAAAAGTGTCTCTTCTTTTTTTTCTTGTGAATTGTGAAGTGCTGCTGAAAAATGGAAATACAAGCGATGCCTAACTAAAGCTAAGTGAAATTTCTTTAAATATATTGATAATAAATTTATAAAATATTTAACAAATCCCATACGAAACTTTCTAGAATTTTTCATAACCTTAAAACAAAAATTCTCATTTTGCCAACTGAAATCTTTATCGCTCTTCAAGAAACTTTACGCAATAACTATTCGAAGTTTTATGTGACTTTTTTTTGGGGTACTTTCTGGCAAAACAACAAAAACTTTTTCCAATGCAATTGCTTAACCAATCGAATCGTGTTTTGACAAGTCTCACAAAATGTCGTCGGCAAGTCTGCATGATTTAAATGCTGATTCACAGTCAGCAGATATAATTGTGCTGCTAGCCCAAAAGAAAACAACTATAAACTGGTTAAATAAGTAAGAAAGAGAGAGAGAGAGAGACAGGAAGAAGCGAGCATAGTCCTAGTTAAACGGCCCATTAAACAAGCTGCACACGGCATTTAGTTTTTGCCGCAGGCCTAATTGGCCTCATTATGTGCACAGAAATTGCGTTGCTCATTTGCGATTAACCTCACGTAGGGCATAACTAAAAAAACAGGAAAAAAAAAACAAAAGTGGAAGCATTTAACCAAATACACAAAGAGGAATTATTGAATAGCCGCAGAATTAATACACTTGCAGGGAAAGTATGAAGAATTTTGGCAACAAAAAAATATGTTAAACGAAATAATTTTTTATAATTCTCCCTTAAAGCAAATTTTTGTTTTTTTTGACAGCGCTTGCGTGACATTTAATTGTAGGCCTACTTATATGTCAAAATTTTTCTAGAATTTTGTGTGAATGACAAATGTAAGCAAAGCAGAAAAAGGCATAAGGAAATATTTATCAACTAAGAAATAAGTATTATTGAGAAATCATAAATAATAAATATTACTAGGAAAACAATAAAGTAAACGAAAAATAAAATATAAAATAAACAACTAAAAAATAAATTATTTATCAATTATAAAATAATATTTTATATTATTTTCTTTTTTTTCTTTTGTATATTCATTATTTATTTATATTTATAATTTATAATATATTTATAATTTTAAAAAATGATAATAAAATAATAAAAGTACACAATAAAATAAACAAACAAATAATTCATAAGTTAATAATATTTATAAAACTATTTTTTATTTTATTTACTTATATTCAAATAAATAATTCATTACTTAATATTTATAAACCCATTTTTTATTATATTTTTATTTTTTATTTTTTTTATGTTCATTATTTATATATAATAATTTTAAAAAAATCTTTTTTATTTTTAAATAATTTAAAAAATATTTTGAAAAAAACTATTAATAATAATTAAATAAACACAAAATTTTAATGCAAATTTAGTTGATAATCAATAATAATTGTAAAAATAATAATAATTAAAAAAATAAAAATAAATAAATAAATAAAAATGTATATTTAAACATTTTCTTGTAACCACTCCTTTCACATCATTTTTCGCCTTGTCCCATCAGTAGATTTTTTCAAGAGTATAAAAAAGAGCTAATTCATTTTTTTCTTCTACAAATCAAGACCAAATTATGCATGATATCATCTCGCATCATAGTCAGTCACTGGCATTGTTGAATTTGAACAACAATTTTTGCACACACACACACACACAAGCACACTGCCGGCGGCATTATCTTTTGTGTGCTTTTATCAGACCAGACATTTAGAGGAATTCAGCGCACGGCATTAACCGCATTTGTATGCTGCCAAAGAACCAGCTAATTTCACGTTGAGTTGAATATATGTATGTACATATAGCCGCAGGTAAAGCAATACCAACAGAAGAACAAGAGAGAGCAAAAAAAAAAAAAAGAAGAAAGAAAATTATGATGAGTGAGAGGGAGAGAGAGAGGGAAGACGTAAAGCAAATTGGTACCAGTGAAGTATTAATTACCTTTGCCAAGGGCGCACAGAAAGAGTGTTGATAAACGGGAGCAGATGTTGCCAGTGTTAATAAATGCTACAAATATCGAGCAGCACATTTCTTTTTAGGTTGTCTTGTATTATAAACAATATATATTGAAATTTGCCAAAAGAGAAACCAAGCTCTATTACAAGTTTTTCCATTTTCCATAAACATTTTGGCCTTTGTTGCATTGTTCAACACTGCCAGTAGCACATTCATTAATTTTAATGTGTCAGCCCCTTTAAAGCGCGCTGCACTCGCCGGGCCAACTAGCCCAAGGTGGTCTATTAAATTTGTATATATTAATATCAGTAACGGAACTCATTTTCCATAGCTCTCTGGAGCGGCCAAAATTTTCTTTTATGCTTGGTAAAAATGTTTGCCTTTTGAGATTATGAATAGCTAAGCTAATCCTCCAGCTGTGCTGTGTTATGGAGCTTAGCATGTCAATGTATGTGTTCTGTAATATATACATTTATGTATGCAGAGTAGCAGCATATTAAATGGGAAAAAATACTGTTTAGTATTTTTTAAATACTATTTAGTATTATTACAATTTCGTTTTCTTTGCAAGTCTCTTTTATTTTTTATCGATGAAAACAATCGAGAATATTTTAGCATATAAATGTTTTAAGTAATTTCAAATTTTCTTCTAATTTAGTATTTTTCTAGGTTGCTGATTTCTCTGTTAATAAATACAAATTTATTTGTAAATTCCGAAAATGTTGCAATATTATTTTATTATTATTATTTATTTATTTATTTTTTTTTTTTATATTATTTTTTATTTTGTTTGATTTATTTTTATTTATTTTTTATTAAAGCCCATGTTATTTTTTTTCAGTTATAATTATTTATTTTTGATTTAATTTATGTACTTAATATTTTGTATTTTAAACATTGTTGTATTCAAATATATTTTAATTAATTAATTTATTTTTTTTTATTTTTATTTTAATTTTGATTTTCATCTATTTTTTTTTTTTTAACATTAGTTTTTACTCTACATTTTGTACCTTTCCTTTCCCTTTAGTTAATGAAATACAAATTTATACATATATTCAGAAGGTTCAACCCTAGCTTAGCTTTCTACATTTATTAAAATTTTTCAACTAGCATAAATAACGGGGCGGGAATTTATGCAATCATTTTTGGCATTTAAGAACCATTTTGTCAACAACGAAACGAAAAGCAAGAGAGAGAGAGAGGGAGAGTGAGTGAAGAAAAAAATTATAAGCAAATGCGATTTAACATATTAAAGCCATAAAACGCTTTGGGCCGCGCTGGGCGGGACGGTCGGTCGGTCGGTCGGTCGGTACATGCAACATTCGGTGGCAGCAAACGCCAACCGGAGCCGCGCGAAAAGCAGAGCTCATGCTGACATTGTTTATAAGATTAAAAACAGCGCAACGAACGCAACAGTAAAAAAAAAAGAATGTATGAAGTAAAATGTCTGGCTGGGCTGACTGCCTGGCGGACTTTTCACTCAAGTCTGCCTGGCCTCCCTCCTCCCTCCTCCCCCCACCCACGCCCGCTACTCAAAAAACTTGCTATAGAAATATGTCACAGCATGTGAAAGTGAGAGACAGCGACAAAAAAGAAACCGAGGTGTAATATCCTGCTTGACAAACACAACAACAACAACAACAGCAGAACAATGTGTTGTGAGCACAGGATACCCAAAAAAAAAAGAAAGAAAATATATATCGGGCCATGGCAAATGCGAACGCACTGTAGGTGGTCCGCTACCCAGGCAGCTCCTTTTCTTAGCCCATTTCGAGTGCGCTTTATTAAAAAAAAAAAGATACCAAATATATATGTATATTATGATTACGGATGTTGTTCTGCTTGTTGACCAAACTGTCAAATTGCCAGATCACAACAGCCATCAATCTCCGGCAGTTGCGCATCGACTTGGCCACAGGATATTTGCTCATTTGTTTAGACCCGATTCGTGTCTGTCAATATGCCAAATTGTGTTCGCACCGCAAGCAACAGCAGCCCTACTGAGCTGCATTTGCAGCCTCTAATCAGCCATAGGCCATGAGGCTAACCAATACGTGAGCAACTGCATCAATTGAAGCGAAGTGTTCTTACATCCAATCCGTTCATTAGGCTTTGCTGCACTTTCTATAATATTTTAAGTGAATTGAAAAAATAATATTAATAATATTTTATTTGAATTAAATTTTATTTTTATTTAATATTTTAATATTTCATTTTATTAAATTTATTTAACTTATTAATAATTGTTGCCAAACACAAGATACTTTACATGCCTCAATATCTTTTATTTATATTTATATTTATTCATTTTTGTATTTATTAAAAAATTAAAAAAAAAAACTTTTTTTTTTTTTTTGTGTGTGTCTTTAACAACCAATAAAAATAATTTTTAATTTAAAATGAGACAGAAAATTGGATTGACATAAATTAAACGTAAAGAGCTAGAAATGATTATATTTATTGAAGTAAAACTTTCTGGCAGCGCTGTAAAGTATTTAAAAACTGGACACTCTAAAACTATTATGCCTTCTGCTTAAGCTTATTCCCTAAGCTATTTTAATTCCATGCTCATTTTATGCAATCGCTATAGGGACATACATACATACATACATACATACATATTACATACATATATCTTTAACGAGTTATATTCTATCTTCCTCTTTCGCAAATTAATAGCTCAAATATCCAATGAGTTTTTGTAATATATATATATTTTTTTTTTACTATTATTATTATTATTATTATTATTATTATTATTATTATTTTTTTTTTTTTTTTTTTTTTTTTTTTTTTTTTTGTAAAAAGTTTTTTACTTAATTAACGAGCTTACTGCTGCCTTTAGTTGTTTTACATTAAAAAAAAAAAAAAAAAAACTAATAACAAAAATCTAATTTCTATTTAGATAACATATATAGTATGTAGGTATGTGTGTTAATATTATTTTTCTTAAATTTCTATTTATTTTATTTAATTATTTATTTTTTCCTACTTCTTTTTTATATATTAATATCTATTAATAATTTTGTAATATTACATTCCTTCAATGTAGCAGTTAAATATTTGTCGTCTCTTTTACTCTTTCACAAATGCTAAAATCAAATAGCCCACAAAATTCTATTTAAAATTCTCTTTAATTTTGCCAATTATTATTTTATGCTCTTAACCAACTTTAATATTTCTTTTTATAGAGTGAGCCTCAGCAAAAATTATTTCGACTAATAATTCTCTCACGCCTCTACACAAATCAAATATATCAGCAATTCTTTTTCGCAAATATCAAATAGTTTATCTGCAGACAAACCTTAAAAAAAAGAGGAAGGGTATTCCCTGCCAATAAATAATATAAAAGTTTAACGCCAAAAAAATGCATCACAGTGTAGGGCATACAAATCCGCTTACACTAGCAGCCGCCAGAGCTGTGGGGAAGGTAAAACTATGAGAGGAGAGGGGCGAGGGGTAATCCAGGCAGAGCAAGCGAGTGAGTGAGCGAGCGGGTTGCATCAGCAGGAAGTCAGCTAGTCGGCTAGCAACAATTCAAGCAGCCTTGGCAAGAGCCATCCAGTCCATTCACACATTCATTCAGTCAGTCTGTCCATCCGTCCGTCCATCCGTCCGTCAGTCAGTCGTCACTTCATGTGCTCGCTCGAAATGAAAAAGAATGATGCAAGCCGTAAGTGACGGTGGGTAAAATTGCAAAAATATGAACGACGACGACGCCAAATGCATTTAAGAGTGATTCGTTCAGCTCGTTCAGCTTGTTCAGTTGCTTCAGTCAGTGCTTTGCTGCTCTTAGCGTTGATTCTTCACTTCCAACAACAACAACAACAACAACAGCAACTACTACTACTACTACTACAGCAGAAGCAAACAGCACATTGACTGTCATATTAATGCCACATTGAGGCAAATTTAGCGGCGAGTGTTTGTCACTTTTGAAGTGAGCCTGGCGAATTGCTGTTGCGCCTTGATTGAATTTGCCTTTGAGGCGCCGCCAATAAGTTAATTTATCGCTTAGCAACACTCAAATTTGATTTAAAAAGCAAACCAACATATTTATTGCTCAACTATTGAGATACTTCTATGTGTAGCTGTGGAAGACTGTCGATGCAGTTAAGAAGTAGCTGTTGTCTCAGGTGAAAGTAAACAGCTGAAACTGTAAATGATGTTAGGTTTCTTGTATATCCCATATTTACATATGAGACTATTGTGAGAATTTGTCAATAATTTGCTTGGCTGAGGCTTTGATCTCAGTTGAAGTTGGCCATGGTAAATGGAATAGTCAAGTATAAAATTCAGACTAGACAAAGGGAAAATCTACATATAATCTGATTTAATGCAGCTGCGAAAAATAATATAGCAAGTTTAAGAAGCTCTACTCGATATATTTATTAATTTATTGATCTACTTTTTGCTTTTACATAAGCAGTAAACAATTTGTTATTGCAACAAAAAAGAATTATCACAAAAATATTCATAGTTTTTATATATTTTTAAAAATAATTATATATATAATTTACTGCCTCAGCTTCTTCAATCTGCTTTACTAAGTAAATATCAAAAGTGTGTACGAAACAATATTAAAGAAAAATAAAATAAAATAATAAATATTCATTAATATATAATAAAAAAAAAAATTAAATAATAATAAAATATTAAGTAAGAAATAAATTATATTTTTCAGTTTTGGTTTTTTACAAACTGAGTAAAAACTTTGTTAAAAATATTCCAAATAGATTTTACGGCTTGAGAGAATGCTCTTAATTATATATTGATTTATTTATTCATTTATTTACTTATTTTTACCAAGAATTATTTTTGAATAACAATTTTTGTTAAGCCAGAGCGACAAAGGCCTTCAGACATTAACTCTAATCAAGATTATAGTTAATAATAAAAATAAAAATAAAAAAATATATATATATTTAAAAATATTTTTTAAAATATATATATATTTTTTTTAATGGATAAATAAATGTATAAAATAAACTTTCGTGTGACCTAATACATGTACTAAACTGAATACATATGCTATACTTAATACATAAACAATGCTTAATACATACAATATACTATTTTTATTCACAAATAAATCCAAATTTATATTTGCATTCAACAACCAGCAGAGATCCCAGTTCATAAATATATTTTATGCTGAATATAAATATTTATTATATAGATATATATTTTTTTATTTTTTGTATATTTTATGCCAACGAACTATAGCTTCATTTATTATAAATATATTATTTGAAATCAATTTATTGATTCCACATTTGCCATGCCACATTGATGCCCTATCCAAACAACACACACTCTAATGGGTATACAATTGGATAATCATGTTTATGGCCCTCAGTTTCGAGGGCGTATTTTAAAAAGATTTAATGCACATTCAGTTTGTTCAATTGCACAAATTTGCATTCGCATTCGCATTCGCATTGAATTAATCATGCACTCCGCTGCCACGCCCACTAACGAACGCCCACTCATTTCCGTTTTGGCAATCGTTAAAACTCAGTTATCGACTGCAGGCAACGCCGCTGTCGCGCAGCTACAACAATTTTCCACTACGAGTCCCGTTCACTATTCATTTAGTATGGCTTGGCTTCCGTTAACTTGAGCTAACATTAAAAAGAAGATGGCAAACATTTGGGAGTTAATATGCAGAGAGAAAGAGAAAGAGAGAGAGAGAGAGAGAGTGAATCAAAGCGAAAATGCAAATTAAATTTCTCACATTTTGTTGTGTATGATTTTTAACTCTCCTCCTCTCTCTTCTCTCATATGAGACAGCATTTACTCCTCCCCTGTGGGTAATGAGATTTAAAGGCATCTCTCAAAGCGCAGACATAAATAAATTGCATTCAGAATGATGCAGTTGCAGCAGGAAGTAGCAAAAAACAAAAATATATGTTCAAATTTGTGCACTCAAATATTAAATGGAAATTCTCAATTGTACAACATGCTCTCAGTTACACATAATATACATTTTATTTTGCAGGAGCATTTAAGTAGTATATCAACTGCATGAGCTAAATTATGCACAAAAAGCGAGCAGCACAAGAAGAGCAACATAAATAATTGTTTATGCATTTTATTTTATAACTACCATAAAATATGGAGCTCAGCTATTTAAAAAGCTTTTCAACAATATAGTGCATAAAATTTTACAAATATTACAAATATTCTCCTTATTTTATATATATAAATATTTATAAAAGACAATAGCAACGAAAATATATTTATTTATCATTATTTATTACAAGATATACATATAAATTTTAATGGGCATAATTTTATTAGAAACTAAAAATTCCCTTAAGGAAAACTATGACGAATAGTAATAGAACTCTGCATAAAATATAAAAATAAAATAAAACTGGAGGACGAATAGAAATAGAGAACTCTACAATTATGTAGTAATAATAAATCAATAATAATAATAGTAATAAATAAATAATAAACTGGATGCTCTGCTATAATTTTAAACGAATATTTATTTATCATTAGTACATATACTTACATATATATATTTTTTTGAGTATATACTTTATTATTTATTCTTAATTTTTGTCCTTTTTTCTCCCTTTCTCCTAAACTGAATGCTCTGCAATAAATTTAACCGAATCTTATTTTTTATCATTAGTACATACATAAATTTACACATATAGTTTTTAAATATTTATTTAAATTTTAAATATTTCTTTACTTTTTTTTTAAATATTTCTTTAATTTTTTTTAATATTTCTCTATTTTTTTAAATATTTCTTTTTTTTTAATATTTCCTTTTTTTATTATTTCTTTATGTTTCAGATATTTATTTATTTTTTAAATATTTATTTATTTTTTGAATATTTATTTATTTTTTAAATATTTTTTTTATATTTTAAAAATTTCTTTACTTTTTTTTAATATTTCTTTATTTTTTTTTTAATATTTCTTCATTTTTTTTTTAATATTTCTTTATTTTTTTCTTTTAATATTTGTATTTTTTTATTTATTTATTTTTTTTATTTAGTTATCTATTTTTTTCCCGTGCCTTCTATTATTTCTCCCTTCATCTTACATTAATTTGTATTTCAATTGAACAGTTGCAAAAACTTTCATTTGCTGCAGCAATTTCTCATCAATTTGATTGCAATTACAGTTCCGATCCGAATATATGTTTTGCCCCGCCCACGCCCGTTTCTTGCTTAGCCAAACATTACTGTCCAAATATATAAACTAATTTGCGTGTTGGTTTTGTCACGCTTTTGCATCCATCAACGTGAAAACTGTCAAAATTTTCGACACAAATACTAACATTCATATAGAGAGAGAGAGAGAGAGTGTGTGTGTGGGGGAGAGAGGGGGAATGGGGCTACCACAGCTTGAGCTGTAAAAAGCAGAAAAATATTTTGCCACTGCATTAGAGCCAAAAATAGGAAAATAGCGTAGCCAAAGCCAATGTCAGACATGTGAATGTCGCACGCTCTCTGACCAGCAGCAGCAGGAGCAGGAGCAGGAGGAGTAGCAGGAGCAGGAGCAGGTTGCTGATGCACTAATTACAAACATGTCAGCGGTGGCTGGCTGCGCGGGTTACGGTAATAGGTGGATGGAGAGGGCAAGGTAGGAGGGGGGGGATGAGGGAAGAGGGTAGATGTCGGATTCCACTCATCATAATCAACGCGATGCTGCAAACTTGACTTCATTTCGCTAGCAACTTTTGGCCTGATGGCACATCAGCGGCTTTTCCACTGGTCCAGCTGTAATTTGGCAGCACATTTTGCCAACATGAAATTTGATTTTGACACAAACACACAGACACACACACACACACACACACAGACGTTAGACTGCCGGCAGTGTGTTAGATAATTATGATGCATGTGCCGAGAGAGAGATAGATAGAGAGAGGGGGGGAGGGAGAGGGAGCAACAACAACGTATAGACGCTTGGTTCGTTGAACCTTTCTGGCTTTAGCACCAGCCAAACAATAGCCAAGCAGCTGCCCTTTGTTTGACAAGCTCGCCAAAAAGGACACAGAACAATTGTAGTTTCGAATTTATTAAGTGCTTCCTGCTGCTGAGGCAGTCAAGAAGATGGAGCCACGATGCCAGGATGCACTTACAACTGTTGCCACAGGCTTTTAACTCCATGCATATCACACGGCTTCCAGCTCTCCCCCTCTCCCTTTCGTATCCTATCTATGGATATTATGCATGTGTTTGTCCATTTATGCTGCTCATATTTTAAGCCAAAGTTCGTCCTTCCTGTCATGTTGCTTAGCTGCTGTTGTCGTATATATGTATGTATGTATGTATGTGTGTCTCTACTACAGAGTGCACTTAATGCAAATGCCTAGTCTTTTAATTGAGATACTCTTGCGTGTCAGTTACATCTCTAGCATTACAAACTTCTGCTGCCTTGGCATAATTTAATTAAATTTCATACTCAATCACAGATAATTTATTATTGAAAAATTAGTGTAAATGATAACTTTGTCATTCACCATATAAATACTATTGAAGGCAGTTAAGAGCTAATATGTAAAACTTGTGATTAGCTTCGCTCAGCATTTAACTTCAAAATCAAATGATTCATTCACTGACAGATAAATTGCTTGACTAATTGAATAAATGCAATTAGAATATCAATCACAATATTAACTAATATGCATGCGACTGTGGATTGTAATCGACTGGCAGATACCCTAGATATATTGAATAGGGATTTTTCTGTTTACGAAAATTATTTTTGGCGAGGTAGGCAAAAAGTTAGAAATAATAAAGAAATAATAAAAATTTTATTTTAAAATAAAAAATTATACAAAAATATATATTCTATATTCGCACAATTAGGTAATAAAATATAAAATATTTAATTAACATTTCTAAAACAACATTTAAAATAAAACTTTCATAAACAAAATTTATTAAAAAAAAAAAAGAAAAGAAGAAAGAAAGAAAGAAATAAAAAAAAAAAACATTAATAAAAAAAAAATATATATATATATTCTATATTCGCACAATAAGTAGGTGATAAAATGTAAAATATTTAATTACCATTTCTAGAATAACATTTAAAATAAAACTTTCATAAAAAAAATTTAAAAAAAATTAAAAAACATTAATAGACAAATATTTATATTTTAAATTCGCATAATATGTAGATAATCAAATATAAAATATGTATTTAATAAACATTTGTAAAAAAAAAAAAACGTAATATAAAAATGTACATAAAATTAAAATAATAAGAAAAAATATTTATTAAAAAAAATATATATATTCCATATTTGCACACAATAAATAGATAATCAAATATAAAATATTTAATAAACATTTCTAAAAAAAAAAAAAACTTAATATAAAAATGTACATAAAATTAAAATAATAATAAATAATAAGAAAAAACATTTATACAAAAAAAATATATATATTCCATATTTGCACACAGTAAATAGATAATAAAATATAAAATATTTAATAAATATTTCTAGAACAAAATTTATTATAAAATTTATTTGGCAAATAAATATTAATAAATGATTATTATTCAAATTATAGGCACAATGGCACACATTTTGAAGGTTGGCGTGTGAAAACAAGAGTTTTCAATTAAAATACAAAATTGAAATTAATTACAAATTTTTGTTTAACAAGCCATGTGTGTGTGTGAGTGTGTATGTGTGTAGCTAAATTGTTTTTCAATTTATTCATTTTTCGATTTGCTACTTTTTTTTGTTCACTGTCAGCGCGTGATTGAGAGCAAACACTCAATCAAACACACTCGCAACACTTGTGCATTTTCTCACCTAATTAGTTGTCATTTTGCAATGGTAATTTGTTGTTGTTGTTGTTGTTGTTGTTGTTCTGCCCTACAACTACAACAGAGAGAGCCAGCTAGTGCAGCAGCCTTTGGGCACACAAAAATTTGCATGACGTTTTGTATTTAAATATTTATGGAAACTATTCATGACAAAAGTTGTGCAGCCCTCGTTTCCGTCTGGTTTGTTTTCATTTTACAGTTTTGTTTGCCTATTTTGCATATATTTGTGTCGTCTTCTTTCTCCCTCTCTTTCTCTGTGTGTGAACCATGTTAAATTAGTTTAGAAATTGTTGCCACAATAAATATATTTGCATTTTCGTCGCTTCAACAATCTGTGAATCTACGGCATATGCATACAATATGTTTGCTGACCCAACTCATTGTGTGAAGCTTGTAATTATGTTGAAAGTCTCTTTGTGTGTGTGTGTGTATTGGCCAGAAGAGTGTATCTCAAATCTCCCTTAGGGTCAGCGTAACAAAATCTTTGAAATTAATATAAAAACTTCAAATCAACTATTTGAAATTTGCATTTTTGGCTGAGAGTCAAATGTCAAAATTAAATTTATGCACAAGAATGTATCTAAGTAAGCATAAAGGCTAAAGCCTAATTTAATTTAAGCCTTAAGCATAGTTTGCTATATTCATTTTGTATATATTTTGTTTACAATGGAATAATAGATAATTCAATAATTTAATTACAGCCAATTGCAAACGCAGAGCGTGCGATTTAACGGGGATTAAGTTTAACTTTCTAATCAAATAAACTATTTATTTGTACTTTTTAATTTCACTTTATTATAATTCTAGGAATTTTAGTGAAATATGTGTATTTTTACATAAGCTTTGTTTTCTAAATACATCAATTATATTTTCCTGTCCGCTTTCATATTTAATTATACTCATTCACGAAAGTGAAATGAGTGTATTGGTATTTTTATAATAAAATAACTCAAAATATATATATTTCATTTTTTATACCCTGAACCCATTGAAAATGGGAAATCAGGGTATAATGGTTTTGTTGAAATGTCTGTAACAGGCAAAAGAGGCGTAGCAGACCCCACAAAGTATATACATATATTCTTGATGATTTAGCACTATTTGTCTGTCCATTTCTTCTAAATATTCCCTCTACGTACATATGTGTTTCCTCTTTCTTTTAAGTATTTCCTCGACTTATTTCCTCTACGTAATTCATTCACGTATTCGTCTACGTAGTTCCTCTACGTCTTTAATGCTAAGCAGATCGATCACACGCTCTACTCCACTTCGTTGCGCTGACCCCCACCAGGCCTGGAAGACTGAAGAAATGCTGCAGCTGCAGCCTTTTATATACGTAAAGCCACTTTTACTCAAGCTCTGTCTCTCTCTCTCTCTCAAATGTGAAGCCCGACGGCAGGTAGCGCTCGTTGCAGTTGACCTTCCAGTGAGCTATGGGAACGCTCTCTGCTGCTGTGAGCATTCTAGCTTCGTTTTACACATACACATACCAAAAGAGAGCTGATGCACACACATTTAATGATCTTCTGCACTGCTTCTCTGCTTACTTTTACTTTTACTCAAGTACTGACTCTCTTAAATGTTGAACCAGACGCTAGATGGAGCTCGTTACAGTCTCTGCTGCTTCAAGCATTCGCTCAGGGTATTTCGTCGAGCGGACTCGACTTGTTAAAGCTTTTCGAGCTACGGCCTTATAATATACTACAACTATAAGTCTTACTACTATAACTTTAAGTCTTACTACTATAACTATAAGTCTTACTACTATAACCATTACTTCTACTACTACAACTATAAGTCTGCTGCGCTTTATATATGCCCACTATTACTCAAGCAGTGTCTCTCTCAAATTTTGAGACCGACAGCACGTAGCGCTTATTGCAGCCAAGCTTCAAGTGACCAATGGGAACGCTCTCTGCTGCTGTGAGCATTCTAGCTTCTCTTTACCTAAATACAAATACTAAATGAGAACTGCTGCATACACATAGACAACTTTTATGATCTTCTGCACTGCTTCTCTCCTTGCTTTTACTTTTACTCAAGTACTGTCTCTCTCGTTACAGTCGAGCTTCAGGTGACCAATGGGAACGCTCTCTGCTGTTTCAATAATTTGTTCAGGGGATTTGCTAGTCGAGCGGACTCGACTTGAGCTTTCATACTTGTTTTAGCAGAAATTTGTGAATTCTGATAAAAAAAAAAAAAAAAAATAAATAAATAATTAAATCAATAACAAACTAAAAAAAAAAAATAAATAAAATAAAATTCTGATAATAATAAATAATAAATTTAATATAATATAATATATTTATATATATATAAAAATAATAAATAATAAATTTAAAATAATATTATATATTTATATATATATAAAAAAAAAAATAAATCAATAACAAACTGTAAGAAATAAATAAAATAATGATAATAATATATAAAATATAATATAATATAATATTTTAATCAAGTTATGTATATAATTAATTAAAATAAAAAGTGTGAAAAATATCAACAAATATTTTATACATTATATAATAAATTAATGCTTATAATTAGTTTTAATAAAAAGTGTAGAAAATATCAAACATTTTTATATTTTTTATATAATATGCTCAAGTAAAGATTTGCCTGATGAACTCTTTTATTCAGCTCTTCTATTTGATTATTTATTACTTCACCACATTACTTCAAAATAAATTTAAGCTGTCAGCTTACACTGCTTCAATATTTTTTATTAAATATCATTCGCTTAATTTCAAACATTCACCAACTAGCAACTTCAACTCCCATTTGCCCTATCGCAATTTCGCATTTTCACAATCTCAAGTGCCACAAGGTTGGATCACAAAGCTCCCGCTCGTAAATGCGCTCCATTAAATGCATCATTTCGAAATAGTTGCCACGCAATCACAGCTACAATTGAGTGCGTCCTGCCTCAACGCCTTGCTCCTCCTCCTCCTCCTCCTCCTGCGTGTATGCAACAAGTTCTCATTTTTCCTGCACTCCTTATGCAATTATTTTCGCACAGAAGTTTACACGCAACTTTGACTTTTGCCTTCGTGACAACAGTGAAGTGTTCTCGCCACTATTTTTTGGGCTTCTTATATACAGTAAGCGCGTTTCCATTTCACGTGCTGCTTGGCCCGCAGGCAAGCGTTTGCCAAAGGATTTGTCACGTGCCATTTGCGGGATTGTTTTCACGCTGCTCTCTGTAAATCCAGCACACCTAGCCAAAAAAAGAAGTGAAGTTATGCTAACAATGCATGTATATATACATACATATGCAATGAGCATACATACATATAAATGTATTATGTATATGCATAGGAATGCAATGTGATAATATTTTCGTTCAGTGTGCATTAATGCATTTATCGTAGCCTAAGAGCATTTTAAGCAGCTTTCAAAAATAAATTAATAATAATAGAGAATAATAAAGCGATTTAAAATTATATAAATAAATTGTTATTATTATTATTAAAATAAAAAAATTAATAAATAAATTAATTAGAAAATTTAATTCATAAATAATAAATGTTTGAATTAATAAATTATTATGAATAAATCGCAATATAAACATATAATTTTATTTTTAAATTAATCAACTATTATAAATAAATCTTAATATAAAAATATAATGCTTCTTAAATTATTTATTTATTTATTTATTTATTTCTTAAAAGTATTGACAAAACAGAGTCAATTTAAATTAAAAAAGCCTAAAATTATAAATAATATACTTAAATTTATTAATTATATATTATTAAAAAATTTAAAAATTTATTACGCTTCTTAAATTATAAATAATATACTTAAATTTATTAAGTATATATTCATAAATAAATAATTTTATTACGCTTTCAATTTTTAAAAATATATAACGAAATTTATAATAATTATTTTTTTTTAAATTATATTTCGATTCCCTCGGAATGTAATTATTATTATTAGTAGTAAACAAAGAAAATCATTTGCCATTGTTGGCTGCTCATAATAAATATTTATTATTAATGCTTTATGCTTTAAAAAATATTGCATGCATTAGCAACAAAAGTATCAGATTGGAAATAGATTCTGCCATTCAAAGTATTTTTATGTTCAGTTTTATTTAATTAAATACAATGCAAAAACCATAAATATTTGTTGTTCTATTTTGTCAAAGCAGAAATTCAACTAAACCCCTTAAATAGCTTTCCCATAATTTGGCAAAAAAAAACTCACCACACAGCACTCACAATTTCACCTACAGTTCGTCGGTAAAGCAGTTCACTCAAGTTCCCCTTTTTCATGCCAAGTTCTCAACACAGTGAGTTCACCACTTGTTCAGCCCCGCCAATTCAAGCAACTCACCACAGTCTGTCTCTCATAAACTCAAGAAACTCACCACATGGAGTCTCGGCTCTTTGCCGGCAAGCACCTGTTGCATGCTTAGAGTATAATTTTCACCTCTACCGTCGTAATACGAATGAGGCAAGCTTATTCGGCCCCCTCCCTGCCCCCTTCCTGCCATTCGGCTGAGCAACCATGCGCAAAGAGTGTGCATTTAGCCGATTCGCGTCACATTTTCGGTTAACAAATTTATTAGCTCGATGCGAATTTTGACTCAACAAATACTATATGGGATTCGATAGATATGATTTATAGAATGTGCAACTATGGATAAGCAATAATAAATATATATAAATAAAATAAGCAATAACAATAAAATAAATTAGTTATTGAAGGAAAACTTAGTATACTTAACAATTATGGCATTTTATATATTATTTACTACATGTGCATTTTATTTAGCAATTTATTTTTACATTCTCTATTGCTATTCTAGCTAAATATATTATTTTTATTTTCATTTATCCGCTCCCTTTTAATTTTCATTGCTTCCTTCATTTGTTTAAATTTTTTTCTGTTCCCTGTAAAGATTGAACTGCATTTAAGCTCATGTGTCAATTTTTTGTGACAGAAAATCAGTTGATAGTTAGAAGAGAAATTTTAATATTCAATTATTATATATAATTCTAATAATTAACTTTAAAAAAACCTTAAGGTTGTAATATCTCCAAAATGCAAAGTCATTTAGGGAAGACCTGATTTATTATTTTTAATAATATTGTCAGCTTTTCTAATTATTATATATATATATATATATATTATATATATATATATATATATTATTTAATAATTTTTAAAAATATCTGCTGTGTTCTTATATTTTTTCTGCAAACTATATTAAGAGTAAAGACGAGGTGTAAGGGGATTTTTTTCCAGAGCTATCTCAATATAGACAAATTAATATATAAATGTTTGTTACACTTTATAGAAAAAATTCAGAATTTTCCCTTTTTAAATTTATGTATATTATATTTATATTTACTTGATATGATAAGGCAATTGTCGTGGTCCCAGCGTCATTTTGTGAAAAGTTTTCTCTTTCAAGCAATTTTCGTTCGTTTAGTAAAAAGTTTATACAAATCTGCTTTTTAATGCAATTTTTGGTTTTGTTGCTGGCAAACTAACTAATGCAATAACATTCAATGCTCAAATACAGTTATTATTGTCGCATGTTGTTGTTTTTAATTTTTTGTGTGTTTGGCTCATTCATTGGTTTTCCGTTATTGAGCTGGTTTTTGGTTTTTTCCACGTTGTTTACTTTTGTGACTTGTTTTTCGTACATTTTTATAGAGTACATAAAAGCTTTTGGCCGGGATTCTCTTGGTCAAATACGGTCATTCCCATATATGTGGCTGTTTGGGTTGATTTCAATTATTATTTTTTGTTTCTTGTATTTGTATATATTTTTATAATTCGCATTTAAATACGAAACGGGCTGCTTTCTTTTTTTTCGTGGCTATTAATGGACATATTGTTTGGAATATACCTTTAAACAAAACCATATCAAATTTAATTTTGTCAATTACGTTTTTTCCTCTTCTTCTGCTCTTTTTTTTATTTTTGGTGGTTTTAATTTTAATTTTTTTTTTATTTATTTTTTAGCCCATTACAAAGTTATTGGTTTTGTGGCATTTTCAATTAATGTCATTGCGTGTTTTCAATTTGTTTAAATCCAATTTGCAATGTTAAGCAAATGTGTTTGCGGTTTTTATTTAGCTCGATTTTCCTTTTGCGCTTCTCTATTTAAATTGCTTTGGTTGACATAAAAACAAAAACAAAAACAGAAACAAAAATGAAAACAGAATTGAACATAAATGAACATTAATATTCATAGAGTTTATAAACTTTATTGGCAGGCTTTATTATGAGCTTCTGGCCGCAGTCCAAGTGCAATGGTCTTAATCAACGCAATTAATGTTGTCTACATAAAAAGTTTCTTCATCCAAAGTGCGGCATCAAATAAATTAAACTAATAGTTTTTTGAAGATATTTCAGTTTAATTTGAATCAAAAGCGGTTCACAGATATTTTTTAAAATAAATAAAAACTAATAGAATTTTTCAGTATGACCCACTCTCTAATCTTAAATAAAAATATTAATCTTAAATAAAAATCATTGATGACTTTATTAAAAATTAGCTGAAATCATTGAAGACCTTTTTAATGACTTTCTTTATAAGAAATTTAATATATTATTTATAAGAAAGTTAATATTATTTCAAAAGCATTTTTTTTTTTTTTTTTTGCTTTTATACTATATATTATATTAATATTATATTATCTTAATGTATTATATTACATTAATATATCAACATATTAACAGCTTACTAGGATTATTTCAAAAGCATTTTTTGCTCTTACACTCAAAGCCCAATCGGCTTTGCTTTAAGTTGTTTTTGATCCACTTAAATTTCCTTTCTAACTGAAATCACCCTTTATATAATCTTTTCGTCATAGAACTATATGAAAAGTAAATTAGCTTAAGTTTTCAGTTATTATTATACATTGAAAAAGTTTCAAACAACTTTGTAAGGCTCTTCATCATCATAAGATGAGTTTCATTACTTAAAATAGTAATTCTACTATTAAGAACAAAAGCTGCATTCAAACTCTTTCGAGACTTTTCTCATTTGTTTAATAAGTGGCTAAAAGTTCAACTGAGCTGATAATTATATGCTTAGTTTTTACTTAACGATTAAAGCTTTATTTAATGAGCTTTAAAGCTCCAAAAGAGCTTCTTTGCATAGAGGAAAAGGAATTGCTCTCTCTGTAAGCTTTATACTAACATAAAATCATGAATAAAACATGAATAAAACGTGAATAAAATCATGAAAAATATTTTATAAAATTCTAGTATTAGGATACATTGAAGCTTGTATAAAAGCTTTTGATTTTTGTAAGCTTTTGGCTGCAGGGCATGTCAAAAACCAATTTATAACTTATACCAAAGAAATTTGCTTCGGCTTCCCATAAGCTTTTGCTTAAACAACTAAAAGAGATTGCTCGTTTTATACCAAGAAAACGTTCCATATATTCCATTTTTTCTTTCCTTTCAATAGTCAATAAACTAACAAGGCTTCTCATTTACATCCAGACACCTCTCCATATATATTCACATTTGCCTTCATTATTTTCTTTCTACGACCTTTCAATAATTTAAGTTTTTGACCTTGTTTTGAAAGTAACGCAACGATAATAACTAACCAAATATCTGTGCTCCGCTCGCTACACTAATTAATTAACCTACTAGCCCAAAATCCGTTATTTCTGCGCCCTTCGTCTGCTAATTAAAAACGCAATAAATCATCGAACGTTAAGCAAATTTTAGGTGCACATCGAATTATTCAAGTAAAGCCAAAAGAAAGGGAAAACTATTGAACAAGTCGAACAACAAGAGCAGCGGGTGGACGGAGTTAGATATATATATATGTATATATATGTATTATGGGTCGACTTGCTGTTCAGTCTGAAAGGCGCGCCGCCGTCAGTGTTGTAATCGTGATCATAATAATCCTAATAATAATAATGGCCATTAGGGAAACGTTGAACCGGCAAACCATTTTGGCCATTGAATACAAGTCGTGCGGAAATTATTCATTATAAATGTGGAGTACACGCTGAAAGAGGGGGTAGGCGAGGCTTTTGGGTGTGGCAGATGTGGGCGGCAGGAGTAGTGTAAGAGCCAAGTGCTTGGGTGCTCGGAGGAAACCTGCAGCCAAAAAGCCAGCAAATCAATTCACAAAAACGTGCGCAACGATTCGCCTTGAATTGCATTGCATAAGCGAAAGCGAAGCAGGCTCGAGAGCGAGAGAGAGTGAGAGTGAGAGAGAGAGTTAGAGTTAGAGTGAGAGGGAAGAGTGGGCGCTGCGTTTTTGTATTTGCTTGCGGCATGCAAAACTATTTGCGGAATTCGAACGGCTGACAATGCGTGTCTATATCGTATTACATGCAAATATATATACATATATACACATACATATATATACTACAGTTAGATATATATCAGCTAGCTTAATGAATTGAATACTGCTGACAGGCGCAACCAAATAAAGCGAATTAAATGGCTAACAGCATTGGGAGAGCTTTAAGCAGAGAGAGAGAGAGAGAGAGAGAGAGAGAGACATAGATGTGATGATAGGTTTGGGCAACAGTTTAGCAAATTATACGCAGCATAAGTCAGGATTATCACTTCAGCAGTTACTGCCAACCAACAGGAAGCAGCAGCAGAAGGATGCAGTCAAGTGAGAGCGGTGCGCGGAAAAGCGCACAAGTTAAAGAAATAAAGAAATGAGAGAGAAGAGGCATGAAAAAAACAGCGAACAAAATGTAAAAGAAAATAGAAAATAAAATAAAATTCCACACTAAATCGTTGTAAGCGTGTTAAACGAGAGAAATGACCAGCGACGCCCACTTTTCATCCTGCGTACATGTGTGTGTGTGTGTGTAGTCGAAGGACATGCTTAGCTCTTCGTTATCATCATCATCATCATCATTATCATTCGCATCAGGCAGGCCTCTGCGCGCTGCCTTGGCCAGCTTCACTTCATCCAAAGGCCACTTGTCAATGGGCCCCATTGTGCGAAGCTGTTGCTCACAGTTATTTTCTTCTTCTTTTCTGATTTTCTTTTCCCGCCCCCCTTCATTTTCATTCGCTTTTGATATCATACTTATTTCTCTTCTATTTGCCTATCATTATCTGTTTAATGCTTAAAATGCTTACTTCCATTTAAGCATATTGTTGTCCCTTCTTCAAGGAATGCTCCACATTTTTCTTCTTTCTCTGCTCCTTTTGCTCTCCTTGCTCTTCTTTTGCCATTTAAAGTTTAATTTTCAATCTGGAAAGTAGATAGAAAAATATGAATTCTGCCTTTTTGCAGTATTTTTTTTTCAATTTTTATTTAAATTTTTCTTTACATTTTTTTAATGATATGCGTTTAACTTTTATTCGTTTTCTGATAAGGATCAGAATATCGTAGATGAAACATTTCTTTTTTATTAAATTGTTTTCAAAAGCAAATCAGTTGTTTTTTCTTGTTAAAAACTTACCCTACGCATAAGTAAAACATTTAAAGGGGACAAAGGATTATTTATAGTTTTTTTTATATTTTTTTTATAAAACTGAATATTATTTTTAAGTGCCTGTTTTTGTTTATATGGTTTCAACTACTATTTAAATAATTTATGCACTTTTCCACAAATGTATATTATAGTATATTATTATGTTAATAATTATTTATGAGTGGGATCAGTAATTTAATATATTTTTTAATAATAGGAGGTATATATAAAAAAAAAAAAAAAATAATTATAATAAAAAATACAAAATTTAAAAATAAAATAAAAGAATATATAATAAAAAATAAAAAATAAAATTACAAAAAAATAATAAAATGAAAGAAATTAAAATTAAAAATAAAATACAAATAAAATAAAAATTAAAAATTAAGAATTAAAAATTAAAAATTTAAAATTTAAATTTAAAATTAAAATAAAAAAAATAAATAAATAAAAAAAATAATAATAATTTAAAAAAAAATAAAATAATCTTCAATTGTTTTGTCTTGCCAATCAAGAAAAATGTAGACTAGAAGTAATATTATTATTAACTGAGCTTTTTCTTAAAACAAATAAAACAAACAACTCTTATTTTTATAAAAAAAAAGGTTGAAGAGGCTAGCAACCTGTACTCTATAATTAAGTTAGCTACATTATTTTACAATGTAAGTTGGCTGCATATAAATAATTATTTAATCAAAAATAAGTTTACTTCGAGTTTTATATTGAAGTATAAATTCTATTGGCTTCCTTTAATTTAATTATTTATTTCACTATTTTATTTGTTATTCCCCAAGACCAAAAAATTCAACATATGAATAAAAACTATGACTACAATATGTATTTCATAGAGCAGAGTTTCTTTTATAGCTTCTATTCAATTTAAAAAGCAAATTTAATCTACTAAATTTATTACTATTATTAGAACAATCTTACATTTATATATAGCTGTTAATTTATAAATATATATATTTTATATTTGTATATATCTAGACTACTTTGTTAAAATATTCCTGTACTTCATTTTAGCTATCTCCACCATTTAGAGCTGCTATCTTTAGCCTGTTTAACTTGCTAAGACTATAAAATGCTAGCTGCCCCTGCTCCTGGCCCCCTGCCCTATCGGTTGCCCTTCCCTGATTGATTGCATTTATAGCAACTGCCTTTCGGCAACTCTAGCCCCGGCCCCTGCCCGATAAACAGTGCAACTGTATTGCAATTGTGAGTGGCAGGAAACTTTGTAGCTGGCTTTTTATGCCCACAATAACCGCAACAAAAAACTTTTTAGTCCACTTGACTCAAAATGCGCTTTACAGGCGCCACACAGTGGCACACACACCTAACTGATTTAAAACGTGGTGGCAGGAGGAGGAGGTGGAGGGCGGTCGATCTGACCGGGCAATGTGCAGCACACAGTAGTTCAATTGAATTCAAAGTGTTTTTGCACTTAAAAGTTTAAACTTTAATCCTTCAATAATATTATGGGTAAAGTGCAAAGTTTAAGCTGCATGAACCAACGGCAGCCCCATCCGCAACTGTTGACCCCGCCTCCTGCCCTACTCACTGCACCTGTTAACCAATGCCACAGCAGGCAGGGCCAGTCGAGCAGTCAGCTCTCAATTATAGGTAAAACGCATCGAATTGTGGCCTGTGGCCATGGAAAAGGCGCGCACACAAATTGGCGTTCGGCTCGGCTCATTGGCCAAGTTTAGAGCCGCTTTTAGCATAATTTGCATTATTAAATCCCTTACATCCAGCCAACACAATTGGCCCGGTATTAACGCATTCAATTAGATGTTGGCCCGGACAATAAGCCATATTTCGGCACACAAGGCCTAAGCATTTAACCCATTTAAGGCATTTCAATTTACAGCAATTCTCATGGCATATCCGCCTCCTGCTCGCTGTTCTACTTTTTGTTTATTTGCGATTGCATTCTATGGCATAATTAGTTAATTGACATCGCGGTTTCTTACACGGCTCACCTTGGTGGTTTTTATATACATATATATGTATATATATATTTTGGTTCTATGTCTAAAAGTGATTTGAAGGTTGACTGCGCTCATTTTGTGATTTGTTGTCGATTTTTGCGGCTTTAATGCTCGCACAATTTTCTAATTGAGTTTGCAACTTTAAACAATTTAATTTATGCTGCAGAAGTAGTGCTTAAATATTGATCCGATAGCATAAGCAATGCTCTAGCAGAAAATACAACAGAATATTCAGCAATAATTCTTAGAGCTTCATCTTTAGATAATATAATTATATGAGAGCTCTGCTTTCTACTAAGAATACGAACAAATTCTAATAATAATAGCTTATCCACCTTCATTAATGAATATTACTAGAGATAAAACAAACATTAATTCAAATATAATTAATATTTGAAGATCTTCCAATATATACTCTATTTTATAATAAATTATTAAGGTATTAATTAAAATAGATTATTCATATAATATACTTATTAAATCAAAACAATTTAGAGTGATTTAGTTGAGAGTGCTACAAATAGGAGATCTCTTGAACCTAGTGAAGAGTTCATATTCCAATTCATTCCATTCTGATGCAATTCTACGCTTCTATTATAAAAGTAAATTAAAGATCTCTCTATTTGAATGGTGGAAGAGAAAGATTTCGTATTCCAATTCAATCTATTCTATTCCAATTCCCTCTCATTCCAATTCCATTCTATTCCAATTCCATTCCATTGCAATTCAAATATAATTCCATTACAATTCCATTCTATTCCATTCTAATTGCATTACAATTCCATTTCTATTCCATTACGATTCCATTACAATTTCATTACAATTCCATTCCATTCTAATTTCATTACAATTACATTATATTCTAATTTCATTACATTTCCATTCCATTTCATTCCAATTCCATTCCATTCCAATTTCATTCCATTCCATTCCAATTTCATTCCATTCCATTCCCTTCCAATTCCATTCCATTCCATTCCATTCCCTTCCAATTCCATTCCATTCCATTCCAATTCCAATTCCACTACAATTCCATTCCAATTCCATTCCAATTCCATTCTAATTTCATTACAATTCCATTCCATTCCATTCCATTCCATTCTACTCCATTCTAATTCCATTCCATTCTTCATTATACATAGGAAATTTGAGATCTCTAGATTCTAAACTATTCAGTTTTTGTTAATTCAAGAAAAATCTGTCGCTCTGATCAGGAATATATATACCATATGGAATCTGCCACACCTATTATACCTTTTACTTTTCATTCCCCATTCTCTGATTTCTCCTTTTACCATATTTTAGTGGAGCAAATGAAATTTCACTTTATGAAATTACTTTTCATTCAATTAATAAATAAACTCACCTTGGAAAATGATTGAACAGCAATTAGATTTTACTTTTCCGATCACTAGGAAAAAAACCTGTAAAAAGAAGTGGAAGTAGAATTAATACTTTATTGCATTTTGTCTGTAAATAAGAGAAGCTTAAATTTTATATGAAGTCTCAATTCCTTGTTCTTTATTTATCATTTAATAATTAAAAAATCTTTCTATAAATATTGAAAACCACCTTTGAATATTTCCCAACAGCAGCATAAAGCAAGTCTCATTTTTAATCAACTCTATTTAGATTCTCTTTCGCCCTTTTGATTATTGAATGAAGAAACTTTTCACAGTTTCATATTATTTAAAGAGAAATGTGTTCACTTTTGGCAATTTCTGCATTTTTGTTCAGTTCATTCCCATTTTTAACCAAATTGTAGTCAATTAGTTAAGGACTTTATGAATAAATTGAAGCAATAGAGTAGACTGACAGTAGAAGGCAGCTAGCAGGAGGCAGCCAGGAGGCAGACATTTCTGGGCCAGTTTTGTAGCCTAGGCAAAGCTCAGTTACCACAATTGTGGGACTAGCTGAGGCAACAACAACAACAACAACAACATTTTCTGGTTGCAACAAACTTGCAGCAACGTTGTTTTCACGCATCCAAGTCCAGATTTTGGCCAAAATAGCAAGCAAATTGACAGCTTTGTTTCAGGCAACAGGCCTTTGGGCTAAGGTGTATTGCTGCTGTTGTTTGTGTGTCTGTGTGCGTGTGTGTCTGTGTGTGTTTGTGTCTGGCTAATCAAATGCTTTGCTTTGAGCTACTGTTTACGGTTACGGTTACCTCAACTAAACCAAATGTAAGCTGATATTTCACTTGCTTCTCGGACAGGGCCTAAAAGCAGAGGCAGGCACAGTCTTTGGTTTTGCTTCGGCCTTCTCCTGCTCAGATGCTTCTTCGGGCTGTTACTGTCCGGGCTAATCAAAAAGCAAAAATGCTAAAATCGTCTTTGTCATCATATGTCTAACACCCGCCGCCCATCAGCTCTCGCAAAAGCCTTGCAAATTTGCATAGGCGTTGATTTTGGGCCGTAGCACACGCACAAGGACGAACACGGCGCACGCACAGCGTTTATATACATATACAGATATATACATATATATAGGTGTGTGTATGTGTGTGTGTCTTGATGCTAGGCGCATCAATCAAAGGATTACATATCGAAAGTGGAAAGGCGCTTTAAAAAAAAAAGAAAAACGAAAATCACCAAAGCCTCTGGAATGTAAAAAAGAGAGAAAGAGAGATAGAGAGAGAGAGAGAGAAAGGTAGAGTGAGACAGTAGACAGAACAAGAGACTCTGCTGTGGCATGCCATTTGAATGCAAAATAGAGCATATATAGCTGCTATATAGCTGCACGTTCTGATAACATGTCAAAAGTTGCTCATGTACATGAAATTTAAAGCATTCTTTTTGCATATGAAAGCTGCTTCTGTGGCCTCCCATGTGATCCCATCAATCACCGAAAAAAAATGGAGAAACCTCCCGCTGAGCTAATGAGTGTTGGCAGTTGTCAAGTGGTTGTGCGGGGGGGCGGGGTCGTGCAGGTATTATTGTTAACATGCCGCACGCAAAAAACCGCAATAAAATTGAGCGTTGAAGCATTAATTAAAATGTTGACATGTAAAAAAAGATGATTCATATACAAATATTTATCTATATATAAATATGTTTATATTTATATTTATATAGTCGTATAACAATATTGTGGTGAAATTACATTTGCTTTTGAAAAACTACCAAATATAGCCATAAATAAATTTTATAATAAATCGGATTTTCGAAAGAGAGCAAATTGCATCTGAAATATGCAAATAAAGCGAATGCTGACAGTAAAATTATGCGATCAACGTGAGTTGAATGAAAGCTAAAATACAATTGAAATGAGTGAGCGAAAAGCAAAGAAAAGAAAAAAAAATATATATATATATATTTGTATACAAAATAAGATATTGTAGAATAAAGTAAATACATTATTTACAATATATAGAATCATTAAATTGTAGTATATTAAATTAGGTAGTATAAAAAACATAGATCATAAGTATTAGATGAGATAAATATATTTTTTCATGCTGATAAAATATAATAAATAAATAAATGAGTTAATAAATAAATGAATAAATAAATAAATACATAAAAATAATATAATAAATAAATAATAAATAAATACATAATAAAAAAAAAATAAATAATTAAATAATTTATTAAATAAATAAATGAATGAGTAAATAACTAAATAAAAAATAAATAAATAGTTAAGTAAATAATTAAATAAATAAAAACAATAAAAAAATATATATAGAAAGAAAAAATAAATAAATAAACAGATAAATGAATGAATGAATAAATGAAAAAATATATTAATGAATAATTAATTAAATGAATGAATAAATAAATGAATAAATAAATAAATGAATAATTAAGTATATAATTAAACATATAAATAATAATTATTATATAATGAAATAAACGAAGAAATAAACGAAGTAATAAATAAATGAATGAATAGTTAAATAAATAAATTAATATTTAAACAAATGAATAATTAAATAAATAGATAAAAAAAAAAAATAAAGAAATAAATAAATGACTGTTTGATTCCTTTATATGCGCATAAAATATAATACAATAGATAAAAATAAGTATATTTTCTATAGTCTAAGAAAAATGTAATAAATAATTGAATTATTTAAATATCTTCAGTTCTTCATAATCAATATTAAGTTCCTTCATATCCTTCATTTGAGCAAATCAAATATAATAATAAATAAATATTTTAGTCAAGATTAATATGCTTTGTATTCATATAAAATATAATCGATAAATATAAATATATTTTATATATACGCATCAAATATAATATTTCATTTCAATTCCTTCGATTCCTCATCAATATAATACTCCCACTTAAGTTACAAGATAAATATGCTTTATTCCTGCAGATCAAATTCAATAAATTCAAATTAAATACATTTATCTTCCCAATTATTGAAAACGTTTTCGACCACAAATCGTTAGTGACAAATTCGTACGGTGTATGAGTGTGTGTGTGTGAACATAATTACTTTCAATGTAGAGTCCGTTATATGCATGGCAACAACGAATATTGTAACAGCACTTCTAGAGCTCCAGAACACACGTCTGTCCGTCCGTCCATCCAAATGTTTGGGGCAGCAGTTGCCAGACGCCGCACACATACTACAGTCGCATTAATCTTGTAATTAATTAAACCAAAGTCCAACCATAAGCACAAAAAGTGACTACTTAAGCCATTTTGTCTCGAAAGCTAACACATGGCCCACACACACACACACACACACACACACACACACAGTGGCAGTTGGGCAGTCAAGTAAGTGGCATATGGACAAGCGTGTGGGGCATTAACATTGGCCACACACGCGGCGCATTTACTGAGTGACAAGCCGTTGCCCCCTCACGGGCTCCACACCCCCCTCTCAGTGAGTGCCCAGTCCAAAAAACAAATGAAACATTTACGGAGCGGAAACGGAAACAGCGGCCTGAACGTGTGCGTATATATATGTGTGTATTTGTCGTTAAAAGTAATGGAGGGGAGTAGCATGAGAGAGAGAGAGAAGGAGAGAGAGAGAGAGAGGGAGAGAGGTAGAGAGCCTTCATATCCAGCACATGGCCATAGCAGGGGCAAACGGAGACTATTGTTTGCAGTCTCGAGTGCCACCTGTTGTTATTGTTATTGTTGTTGTATAATTGTTATACACAATTAGAGGTCGTGAATGAGACTTGAGATGGAGAGAGAGAGAGAGAGAGAGGGAGAGAGAACGAGAGTGAGTGAATTACTAATTAAGGCAAACAAAACTGAAAACAAGTCAATTTATGTAGCAAAAATAAAAGAAATTTCATGAGTGCTCTTGGCAATTGATGCATTCAATTAGGTATAAATTAACACGTGTGTGTGTTTACCTGGTGACTGAACTAATCATTACAGGTAATTAGAATAGATATATTGAGAGATGATGTGAGAGTTTTGCTTAAAAAAAAAAAAAATAAATAAATAAAAAAAAAATTTAATAATATTTGTCCTTAAGTAAATGTTCATTCATTTATTCTAATCAATATTGTTCACATTCTGAAAGTTAATAAGATAAAAGTATATATATTAAATGGACAGTATACTAACATTTTTTATTTTTATTTATTTATTTTTTTTTTATTATTGTTAATTCTATTTTTTAAATTATTATTGTAGTTACTATTTTTATTTTTTTATTATTTTTTATTTATTATTATATTTTTATTTTTTATATTATTATTGGTGTTATTTTTTGTTTTTTCGTTTTTTTTTTATATATATATTATTAATATTATTTTTAAAATTATTATTTATTTTTAAAATTATTTTAGTTATAACTCTTTTTTATTTATTAATTTTTATTTTTATTTTTTATTTTTTTTTATTTTTATTTTAATTATTTATTTTTATTTTATTTTATTTTTTATTATTTTTTATTTTTCATATTATTATTATTATTATTTTTTTAAAAATGGTTAAAGTTATAATTTTTATTTTTTATTATTTTTTATTTTCAACGAAGACAGTTTAATAGCAAGAGGCTTGCTATATATTTGTGTATTATTGTTTTTAGTTTTAATTATAATAGCTCTACATTTATCTCTTCAGTTTCCATAGTCGACGTATCATGCATCGACTGTAGTCAAAACAAAAACAACAAATTAAATATCACGCATCGCATCCTTATCGTAATTACAATAACAAAGGCTCCAACAACAACAACAACAACAACACTCCACTTTTTACCTTCACATGTCCATGTTGAACGTTGAACTTCATTTGCATATGTCTCTCATTTTTGCTCTTATTTTCTTGTTTTTGTATTTTTTGCTGACCATTTTCGTAGTCTGGGTTTTTCTTTGCTTTTTTTTTTTTGCTGCTGCTGCGGCCTACAGCATGGTCGACACGCCCTGCCCACATTTTTATTTATCTTTTGTTCGCTGTGCACTTAACATGCAACATGTAAAATGCATTCAAGTTGAATTCGTTACGCCCATTGGCACTGTAGTAACTGTAGTTTCTACATATGGCTTAAATATCGGTATTATATTTGAATTCTATAATTATTTATCACAATACAAAATGTTAAAATAAATTCATTTACCGCTGATTTTGAATCAGGCATAGAAAGTAAAAGGTTTTCTTTTTAGTATAATTTGACTTATCAATTTTTATCAATAATTTAAAAAAATCAGCTTTTAATTGTCCTAATTTATTTTGTAAAAATATTAAATGATTAAATTAGTATTGCAGCTCAGCTATATGATAATTTGAACAATTTTAACATTAACATTATTAGCAATTATAGAAACATTTGTAATAATTTAAAAATTAATAGCTTATATACTTAATATAATTTTAAAACAATTATTAAACTAATAACATAGTTAATTCAAGCTTGTAAAAATTTAATTAAAGAACCAATATTTAATATGAGTAAAACATTTATATACATATATTTTTTTTTTATTTATTTCAGTCATTTAAAATTATTATGGCAAATATATTTATTTAATGTAGTACAAAAATTAATTAAACAACCAATATTTAATATAAATTAAGATATATATAATTATATATTTTTTTTATTTATTTCAGTAATATAAAGTTTTTTAATTTTTGGGAAATATCTTTCTTTAGTATTTCGTTTTATTTGTTATATTATAAAGTACACTAGAATATATTAAATATTAAATTTCAGTTTGCTGTTTGTTGTTTGATGTGCAATAATTTTCTACAAACATTTTATTTATTTTGTTTTATTAATGTTCATTATTTATATTTCCATGTATTACACGCTCTTTTATTATTTGCTGTCATATTCCACGCATTTCTTTGTTACTTTTAATTAAACTTTTTTTGGGAAATGTGCATAATTTTTTTAATACCTGTTTTTCTTATCCACAAAGCTATTATATGATTGATTTTAATATATTAAGTTTCAGTTTGCTATGAGCAATAATTTTTTGTATCTACATTTTTTGCTTTTATTATAAAATCAATATGTATATATGTATGTGTTTCCACACGCTCTTTTATTATTATTTTTTTGTCATATTCAACGCATTTCTTTGTTACGATCATCCATTGAAATCAATTGCAGTTGCACGTCCATCACGGGCGTTAATATTTTGCTGTCGGAAATTAACACACTTTCCGTTTCCGCTGTGTGGCGCACACACCCACGCACACACACACACTCACACGCACGCAGACATACAAACACTGGTATAATTTATTCATATCGCCAGCCGTGTCCTTCTTGCCTACAGTTTTTCTTACCTCAGCAAGGGCGAATTTTCTTTGCATTTTTGTTGGTTTTTGGTTGCCGCTGCGAAATGTGCTAAATAAAAATTAATGACTGCCGGAAGCGAATTGTAATCAACGGGCCGAGCGGTCAGTCGACCGTGGTAGTAATAAAAATACAACAACAACAATGGCAAGCATAAATGGCCAACAACAAAGCCAACTGGACGTTCATGGCCAAAAGTCTGCGAGCATTTCCGTTGATTTTTCTTTTCTTTTTCTCTTTATTTGCGCTCGCTTTCAGCGGCCATGCTTGATATGCGTGTGTATGTGTGTGTGTGTGTGTATATGCGTGTCAATCAATTGGCGTCTTTATTTGGCCGCAACTTATGAAATTTTAACCCGCTGCCGAAGTTTTATGTTTAACAGCGATTTGCAAATAATCAATCAAATTTAACAAATCGATTTTGAGCGTTCGAGAGATTATGACAATACCAGCAATAGCAGCAGCTGCTGCTGACAGCCATTTTGTTGTTGCTGGCCGCCGTTGTTGTTGTCTGCACTACATGGTTAAGCAACAGATTGAGTATAGCATCCAATCACCTGCTGTGCCTCTCAACCCTTCCGACAGCCGTCTCACCAAGATTTTCTATTCAGGCATTCAAGTCTCTCGGCCCTCTGATGCTGACGCAAAACTCTCTGTTCATTGTTCTCGAGGTTATTGCAAATTCTTAGGGGCGACCTGCTCGAAACAAAATTGCATGTGTCCAGCGATTGCTTATCAGAGAATGAGTGCAAAGAGATTTTATGATTGCTTTTAAATGCACCAAATTCTTCGTTTCTCGTTTGCGTCGAGTTTTTCGTTGCTAGCACACAGACACAATGGTGTATATGTACACTTGCAAAGGTTATTACAGCTTGAGGCAGAGCGCTGCTCACACTTACGCTATCACATCGTTAGTTCTAACTCTCTTACAATCCACAAAGCTCTCTCTGTGAAGTTGCTAAATAATCATAATGAAAGCGTCGAAACACTAATTCATATTTACTCCACTCTAGCAATTGCACTCAAACCAAATTAAAAGTAAAACCTAAAATTGATTTATTAAGCCTGTGTCTAATTCACGCTCTCAAGCTGCACTGCTCTCATTCTTGCTTTTGACTCTCAGCCGAATTTACAACTGCTGTTTTAGCTTTCCTTGTTTACTCACAACTGAGTTATTTTAGCTCTCCCCTTGCACTCAAAACACTGCTCGCTTTGCAATCACTTCATTAACGGTGTTTACTCTCTTGAGTTATTGCGCGCTATACCTTTACGATCTGAAATGGTATGCACTCTTCTGTGGATTCTATTGTGTTCCTTGTTTTTGTTGCTGAGAGAAACGTAAGGCTATATAAGGCAGCTAGCACAAATGCTTGTGCTTTTGAATGCGTGTGTTTATGTTTGCGTGTCTCGATGTGTAAGAGTATGTTATTTTTCACAAAACTTAATATGCTGCTCTTGCAGATGAAATCACATTATTTGCAGATGATATGTGGCTTAAAAATAAATATTTTTCTGATCTTTCAAATTATATTTGATAGATATTGGCAGATTTTAAAAAATGTGTACATATATAATTATACTTATGTATGTATGTATGTATATTGGCTTTCTCCAAACGAGTGTTGTTTTCCATTATCATAAGCCTGACCTGACAGACAGGTGAGCTGCGCAACACGTGTCTGCCTTTGGCTTAAGCTCCCAACACGCAACAACACATTTTTATTATGCAGATTCGGATTTACACGAAAAAGCGAAATCAATTCAAATGTTTTCATTGCATAAAACTATTCGTAATGTTGCATAATGTGCTAAAGGATTTTTAGGCAAAAATATTCTTCCCCCAACAAAGGTTTTTATTTGGCTTTAAACGCTAAAGTTTATTCAAATATCAGAAAGCACTATTTACGATAATTCTTAATTGTCTAGCTATTTTATATCATAAATTGTTGATTTTATAATTAACATTTATGTAGTTTACCTAGCTTTTATACAATTAACAATGTTCACATCTTAGATCGTTTAGTCGCTCATACAATCTGCACTGCTCGCACCAAGTAAAATTGGAATAAGAGCTACCTATCACTTTCATGTCTACGAGTGTATATATATGCGCTCAACTCACAAAAGCTTCATGGAATTATAAATAACCGCTTACATCGCTTGATGAATACTCAAACTAAGACAACAGAATGAAAGAAAGAGCAGAGAAACACTAATTCGCCGCAAACATAATATTTGCTTCGCAACTGAGCTTTTGCTCTGCTCCCTGCACTCACAACTGAGCTGACACTCACCTTGCATTTATATTACTGAACTCTTTGCAACGACGCTATTAACAGTGTTCACTCTCTGAACTGTTGAGTGCTACTCCATTTTGCTCTCTTAAAGCCTTGTTCGGCTCAAGTTTCTTAACGCCTCTGCTCAATTCTTATTAGCGATCTAAATTGTATTCCATGCTCTCTAAACGCTCTTTTGTGGATTCTATTGAGTTGTTGTAATTAAGAGAGGCGTAAGACTGTAACGGCAGTGTTTTCAAATGGACGTGTGTATATATTGTATAATAATTGTACATACATATGTAAATTTGTATGTTTGATAACCATTTAAAATATTTCTGCATTATTTATTTTTGTTTTTCGCAATCAAACCGTCTATTTTTTAATCATCCTAACCGGCTACACAATGCATTTGTGTTTGTGGCACAGGAAATCAAACTTGAATATGTCAACAAATTTATTTCTTTAGTGCAATCACTGCCACGCCCACCACAACAACGCCTCAAAAATCAGAGCCAGAAAGCAATCAACAAAATATCAACAATTTTTGTTTCTCTGCGTTGGCGCAAACAAAAAAGCGCAAACCAGCCGAGAAAAATGAAGTCAAGAGTGTGAGAGGGAGCGAGAGAGAGAGAGAGGCGGGGAGTGGGTGTACAGGCAGTGCCAGCTCAAAGGACAGTTTTACACGGTTCCAGCGGCCACGCCTCCCGCCTGTTGCCCGCCTGCCCCTGGGTAACCCAACTGTGACACTCGACGCAGCAAACCATGAATATTTTAGTAAACGTCGCGCTTTGACTTTGAATCTCACACAGCTGGCAGAGTGTGAGTGAGAGAGAGAGAGAGAGCGACAGAGAGAGTGAGAGCAGCTGGTGTAGCTCTGCAGAGAAAAGGGTTACGCAGCATCCTCGACAATTTACGCCATTTTCGAAAAAAAAAGTTTTGGCTTTTTTATTCGCGCGCTGCCCAGGCCAGATTTTAGTTTTCAGTTTTTCGAAAAATGTGCAAAGTTTTGCGGGTGTCGACAAGGTCTCTCTGCTATGAGGCTGTGGGCGGCATGTTGGCATTAGGGGCGTGGCGGGGCGTGGCGTTTGAATTACGTTATTGCCTAGAAGTATGCTTTGGTGTTTTGCGGTTGAAAAAGTTTCAATTGCGTGGGTCGTCGACGGCAACGTCGCCGTCGACGTCGACGCCAACATCGTCCACGTCCAGAGCGGTCCTTAGCTGCGTTCGCACATTTTATTAAATAAATTGCAGCAGGAGGACATTCGCTTCTTGTTATTCACAAAAAAAAAAGAACGAATATAAAATATCAAAAAGGGTTCCCCCAACAATTCCCAAGTGCCGAAGTGTTAAATAAACAAAGCGCTGCGTGGCACACCGAGTAAACAAATTGAAAAGTTTTATTTCGTGCATTGAGAGTTTATTAAAATATGGAATATTGAATTTTTCCAGACATGAAATGTATTCAACAGCTGATTAACAATTATTCGTATCGGGGTTAAGAAAATGGGAAAATGTGAAATGGATTTATATAAATATGTCTTTAAAAAATAAACTCATGCTTTGACTATTAAATAAAAATAAAACTCAACTGCACAAGCTTTTATATTTAAGTCAAGTAATATAAGAAATAAATAGCTTAATCAATTAAAAGCTCTTAAATGCGATGAGCGTCTTCAGCCAAGTTAATAAAGCCAATTAGATCAAAAGAAATACTCAAACAAAAAGTCTGTGAATCTACTTAATCTTTTTTAATATCTTAAGCAAAAACTGCACTTCAAATACACACGCACACACACAGACACACGCACACACACAGACTCACACACCACAACCCACACATGTTTTCGATATTTTCTTCGAAATCTTTTTCTTCTGATTCCATGTGAAAAACAAATACAACAGTATGAGGACAGACACGAAGAGGGAGAGAGACAGAGAGAGTGAGAGAAAAAAGAAACCCATATAACAAGCCAGGCTGTTAAACAATTCAATTAGGCCAACAACAAAAAAAAACGTAAATTGGCAAAAAAAAAAAAAATATATACAGATAAAACGCAGACATAACAAGAAAAGAAAAGGAAAGAGAAAGCGAGAGGGAGAGAACGACACAGAAGCAGCTGAAATGAACTAGTTGAAAATTATCTGAACATTTCGTGCAAATGGAAGGAGAGCATTCATTTTTGCCGCAGTCAGCTGTTTTTATTATTATTATTATTTTTATCTAGGCCTGTGTGTAGCTGCATAGCAGGCATTTAACTAATTACAATAATTAATTAGGACTAACAACTGGCAAGGCGGCACATGGAATGCAGCCAAGGCAACTAAAGTTGCAAAAGTCGAAGCAAACCAAGTTGTTTGGCAGACAGAGGCATAATACACAGACCCACACACACACACTCTTAATTACATGCAACAGACACGCACACATGTGTCTGCGAGCCAGCGAAAATCTGGCGATAATCCCAAGGCATATTCATAAGTTTGCATTTGAGCTTATGGTGGTGTGTGTTTTAGAATGTATTAAAAAATACAACAATATTCGTTTACACATATTCATATACATATATGTATATGCATGTGCTTCTGAGAACGTCTCTGCTTGAGTGTGGCTGCTGTACACTAACACCATCTTAGATCGTTTAGTCGCTCACACAATCTGCACTGCTCGCACCAAGTAAAATTTGAATAAGAGCTGCCTATCTCTTTCATGCCTACGAGTGTATATAAATATATGCGCTCAATTCGCAAAAGCTTCATGGAATTATAAATAACTACAGCAGCCGCTTACATCGCTTGATGTATACTCAAACTAAGACAACAGAATGAAAGAAAGAGCAGAGAAACACTAATTCGCCGCAAACATAATATTTGCTTCGCAACTGAGCTTTTGCTCTGCTCCCTGCACTCACAACTGAGCTGACGCTCACCTTGCATTTATATTACTGAACTCTTTGCAACGACGCTATTAACAGTGTTCACTCTCTGAACTGTTGAGTGTTACTCCATTTTGCTCTCTTAGCACTTTGTTCGGCTCAAATTACTTTACGCGTCTGCTCAATTCTTATTAGCGATCTACGTTGTATTCCAAGACGTGATGCGCTCTTTTGTTGGATTCTATTGTGTTGTTGTAACTGAGAGAGGCGTAATACTATAACGGCAGTGTTGCAAATGAACGTGTGTTTTATTTCTCATTTTTGGATTCATTTCTTACTAAGCACTTTTGTGAGCAAATTATGTAGCTTTAAACTTTAAACTTCAAACGATATTCAATGCCAGCGGAGATTTTCACTACATATTTGATTTTTATTTTTGTAACAAGCAGCAGAAATCAAGGCAATTGCATATAAAATGTAAAGCATAGTAAAGTAGTTGGAAAATAATATAAAACATCAGTAAACAATCTGCATTTCTTAGACGCAGACCTAGACGCAGACGCCGATTGCTGGGACGAACGGACACAGACATAGACAATGAATAAAGCATTGCCAAAGGAGGATATGCCAAGGCAGAGTCACGAATGAATGGGTGCATATGTGTATGTGTGTGCATGCTAAACACATGAGTGAACCAGTGAGAGCGGGAGGGACAGAGTCTTGAGACTGCACTGATAAATAATAAATCTAAGGCATACGTAGCGTGTGGAATCTATTGTTGTTTCAATCTGCATATATTACTTATACATACATACATATATGTATATTACTTGCAGCTAAGAAAACTAAATATATATTGTAATATATTAATATAAATTTCTTCTTTTTTATTTTATTAAATGAATACATAGTTTTATGTATCTATCATACATGTCTACAAAATATATAAAGAATCATGCATAACTGTATATACATATATTTTCCTATATATATGTGACATGTTTGTAATGGCTTTTTTATGTTTGCCTTGTGGTCTGTCGATAAGCAAAAGGCGACAAAACTGAAACAGCAAAACTTTTGCTACCAGCCATGTCGAATGCATGCCAAAAGTCCTACTGCAGCTTCATCTGGCATGCCAAAATCTATATGCCGAATCGGGTATGCTGCACCTTGGTAAAATTATTTGACAGACAACAAATATTTAACTTCAATTATTTGCAATTGATATATGTTTGAGATTTTCCTCTACTAAAAATATCAACTACTATTGATATCGATACCCATATGAGCAAAAAATTCACATTTCTCTTACAACTCTATAGTAAACATACTTCAAGCATGATTACAGGGTATCTACGTCGGCTGCTCGCTCAATAAATTGTCACCCTTTTGGCTTGTTATTGTTATTGTTGCAATGCGAGAGTTGTTATTGTTGGCGGCTTGTTTTGACACAAAGCAGCGTAAAGCTCGCCCCGAAAAACTTTTCGCTGCGCTCAACTTTTAGCAGCACGCATAGCGAGAGCGAACACACATTGACAGTGTGTGTGTGTGTGTGTGAGTGTGAGAGTGTGAGATTGCAGAACGTGTGCATAATTTGACTAAAAAGTGCGAGAGAAAGAGTGCGAAAGCGCGAATGAGTGGAATGAGCGTTGATAGACAGAGTGAGCGAGACAGAGAGAGAGCGGCTAGAGTCTGTCCAGCCCAGTGACCACAAAACCTGCTAGGCCTGGGCTGCCGACCTCCTGGTGGCTCCACGTTGGGCTCGGCGTCCTTTATGCATTTTGCTTATAATTAAGCCTCGCCCTGAACAGCAGCAGCCGCTTCGTGGTTGGCAATAAGTGTTGGCATGTGGTTAGTGTTGTTGCTATTTGTTGGGCAGTTTGCACAATTAACGTTGCAATAAACTTTATGCGCAAACATTTAAGGGATTGCAGCAAAAGCTGACACTGAAGGACCCAAAGTAATTTGAGCGAGTTAATTGTTATTAATTTAAGACAGCCTGAGAGAGATTTGAGAATGCAAGATAAAAGATTGGGGATGACGAGGAATGAGAGAGCTAAGATTAAGATAATGATAATCAAAAGAATGAGAATAAGAACGAATGGAAGATTGACACCGAGGCAAAGAATGTGAAGGACAAAGAGTGAGAGAGTTCGGAATGAGAGAGAGAGAGATAGAGTGAGTGACAAAGATGTAGAGAGAAATGATTTATAGAGCTGAGAATGATAATAATACAAAAATAGGAATGCGAGTAACAAAGAATGAGAGAGAGAGGGAACATGAGAGAGAGATAGAAAGTGAGAGAGAGTGTGAGAGCCAGAGCGCAAGAAAGCGAGTGAGTGCAAGTGAGGATAAGCGAATGATGAACTGCAAATGGGAGAGTTACTTAGGGCACATAATTGCAAATCTATATATATAAAAGAAAGTTGTGTAAAAGTGTCGACCGCTTATAACTTGATTTGGGCTGAACCAATTTTCATGGTTATTGATTTGTTGGATTTGTCTCCGCAACGAGTATAGTATAGGGTCTTAAAAATACTGAAAAAATTTGCCGAATACTTGAAAAACGCGGTTTTTTCCCCAAATGTTCAAATTTTTTTTATACCCAGTAGGCTTGGTAACAGTGACAGTTTTGACAATAGTGTAGAAGTAAATAAACAAATGTAGTCAGTCAGTCTACGGCACAGCCTCAGGCGAACCTGACTATTCATAAAAAAGCACATTTGTTAAAAAAAAAAAATTTTGAAAAACAATACGCGTACGGACAAAAGCAAAATATCTCGAAAGTTCAGGTAGGTTTTGTTGTATGTATTTGTTTTTCTCAGACATTATTTTTGTAAATAATTTATATTTATATTTCTCGATTATTTTATGTGGTTTTGCGCGAGGGCATATTCAGTATTACTATTAATTAAAATGCAGCGTCCTAGAAGATCTAATCTTTCCCGGCGGACCCATAATGCAATTAGGCTACGGAATACCGCAATGTTTTGGCAAGGAGACGATGGATATCACTTTAATATCAAAATGATAAATCCATTGAATGGGATCATCGGAATCCTTGGAATAAGAACTTCCTCATCTTTAAATTTTCCTTTGAGTATCGACGCGTGAATAACATTGCTCAACAGTTTTCTTATTACTAAACGCGTTCCATTGCACAGTTTTGGTTGGTTTAAATTTCTAAGCATGATAACTACCGAGCCAACCTTCAGTTGTAAATTGTGCGGTGGTAAACCAGGCACATCCAAGGAGTTCAAAAATTCAGTTGGATAATTAGTGGCTTCATCTTCGTTTGTTACACAGTCGATAGATTTAAATGAATACAGAGTACCAACGATTTTATTTTGAATTATAAAATTAAGGTCATCCACATCTTAATTTTTAGCTGCCAAAATTGCTCGCTCACTTAACCATTTAGTATTTTTGTGGAAAGCAATGATATTCGGAAATACTTTGTTGATAAGCTCATCTTTTGATGGGACGAAATTGCAAAAATTTTGAGGAAATGAAATCAAGCCACTCCTTTCGTCAACAGGAATACGGCCATTACCGATATTCAGCAATTGCTTCGAGAAATCATCATGCCTTCGCCATGACGATCAACAAATCACAGGGCCAATCTTTGACTATTTGTGGCCTCAATCTAGAAAATGTGTGTCGTTTACCACAAGGTGCTTGAATGAAAATCTTATTAATAAATTCATCAGAGTGTATCCCAACCTGAACAACATACCTTTCAATCATTTTTTACCTAGAAATAAGGGTAGGGCAATGCAACGCTTGCTGGGACTGCTAGTAGAAAATAAAAGTCCGCCTTGAAAAGGTCTAGCACTCTTCTCAGTCCATTTATTGTGACATAACAAATGCCGAGTATATCATGAGCTAAGCACAAGAAATGCGAAGAGAGATAGCTTGTCATGCTGGGGCTTTATAAAAGACGGACAAGCCAAGGGTTTACTCTGGCTCATTTCACACAAATTGTGCGGCAACGAAAATGGTCAAGGGATAATCACAAGAGGCAATGAGCCGAGCGCCATGCAACACACACAGACACGCCCACACACACACCTACACATATGTGAGTAATATTTTTCTATTGTTTTTCTCACATATATTTTTCGGGCTTCCGTTAAGGGCCTTGTTTAATAAATTGATTTTTGATTAATTAAAATATTTACTTCGCTTGGCAATTAAATGATCAATGTAATTTATGAGAGAGCCTACCATCTTAGCAGCGGCCGTCGTAATAGCCGCAGGAGATGCGTTAAATGTGCATTTATGTTCGACCGGAATTACGCATACGCAGCGTGGGCAGCCTGAGAGAGAGAGAGGATGTCCGGCATCTATAACTGTATAACGTGTGTGTGTGGGAGGACACATTAATAAATTTCCAAGTGTTTGAATTCCCGTACATGGTTTATTTTATGGCTGCTTCAGCTTTACCACGCACATGTGTGCAGTGCGCGCAAAGTAGCCAGGATATATAACTGGCGGTAAGATATTGTTGTCCTGCCGTGCGTGTGTGCGGAGCCATAAAACACTCGAGAGAGTTATGTCCTTCTACTGGCGCTCGGTCGCCAGTCAGCTAAATGCATTGGTATGCGTTGCGTAACGAAAAACAATTAGCTCTGCGGCCAGAAACGAACGACAACGAAGAAAAAAAAAACAAAGACAACAAAAAAGTTGAAATAAAAATCAAGCAAACCAAGCGACGGCCGGAAACACGGAGAGTCGCAGCTTTGTTGTTCAGCAAAAGTTTTATATGGCTTGTTTTCGTGTCTCTCTCTCTCTCGCTCTCTCTCTCTCTGTATGTGTGTGGGCCTTATCACTTTTATACTTTGTTAGCCAGCTGCCCCCGTTGAGTGATTGCAGCTTGGCAATTGAGTCCAAGGATGACGACGACAACAATGTTCTATCGAGCCACACGCACGTCGCGTCGCTCATAAGAGTTCGCTTCACTTTGGCCAGGGACTCAATTAATTGAAGTTTTATTGGCTGATTGAATTTGGCTATGTACGTATGTGTGTGTGCGTGTGTGTTGGTGCAATTGGCCCACAATAAAAGTGGAATCAAATTGATTGATTGTTAACGTGCTTGAGAAAAAGTTCCCACAAAATGCGTTAGTTATCAAAATGTTTTATATGAATGCGACGATGCTTGACCATAAAATCAAGTTAATAAAGTGCGAGTGGGATGTGGAAAGAGGCGTGGCAAAAACTTTGACAAGCAATTGAAACATTATTCGTTTCATTATTATTGGCGGGATATAATTACTTTTGCATATATACAGAGGAAAAATTAATTGAAATGTTTTTAATATTGTCAGCTTACTTTATTCATCAAATTTTTATTATTATTTTTTTTTTTTTTAATATAAAATATATATTTCAAATATAAATAAGAATACTTATTTTTATTTTTTTATTTATTTTTCTTTTTCTTTTTTGTTTTTTATTTTTTTTATTTATTTATTTTTTTTTATATATGTATATATTTTTTTATATATTTTTTTATATATTTTTTTATTTTTTTTAATATAAATTATATATAAAAATATAATTAACAATATAAATTATCAATAATTATATATATATAATTACTTTTTAAAATAATTATTTTTATTCGTCACCAATATTCATTAATTGTATTTCATCTTTTTGGTTTTGCAACTATAAAAAAAATATCTAGAATTATGCGGAGCCTTTTAGCTAATTACTAAATTATTTTTTAAATTTATAATTTGTTTATTATTTTCATTCATATCATAATTGTTCCCTCAGCGTGTTTATTCTATAAGTATGTATATATATTTATATATTTAAACACATATGTATATCAAATGTGTCTCTTAATCCCATCGTCTCCGTCTGGCTGTCACCTCAAGAATATTTAAGAAGAGTGTCTCCTTAGCTTGCCTTTTATTGCTCGTTCAGTTATCTATATTTCATTTCCTATAAACCTATACGGTTCCATGCAGCAGCAGGAGTCGGAGCAGCCGCCAGCAACAGCCATGACAAGCTGAAGTAGCTGGCAATGGCCGTAATATAGTAAATACCAAACTAAGTAATCCTTTAATACCTTTTAGTTGCTTCTGCAGCTCCAGTGCCCGGCAACTGCATTTCGAATACCTTATTTACTTTATATGTATGTAGGTAAGGCAGACCAGTAGCAATAGCAAAGCTATTTTAGTCGCGCAATTCTTTCCAGCTGACTTTAATCAGTGGCATTCTTCGATAGAGTCCTGCAGCATGCAGTCGTCCTGCTGCTGCTGCTCCTGCTGCAGCGTCCTGCACTGAATTCGTTTTCTTTATTTTCACAGCCAGACGGAAGTCATGTGTGCCGGTTGCGCACATCCTTTATGTGCGCTCAAAAGGAGCCAGCAGCACATTGCTTAAATATATATATAATCTATATATATATATATATATATAGGGAGGATAATCGCTTTACAATCAGACAGGAAGCTATTGCAAGCATGATTGTTTCCGCGAAACGTGTTTGCTGCTTCTGCTGCTGCAAATATTCGATGAAATGAGATACAATTCAAGGAAATCTACTTTCAACGAAGCGCAGGTTTTTAGGCAGCAGTCTCCTGCTGGGATAGGTCAAATCCGCTGGGTGTGTAGGGTATATCCGCACTTGTGCACTTCCTAGGAAATGTTTACGTTCCGAAGCAGACAAAACCAAATATTTTGTTGTTCTTGAATTGAAATGTTTTTAAAACTAATTTAAGCAAAAATTTGATGTCTTTATTATAAATCTTTTTTAGAGATCCAGATATTCTATTGACAAAATGTCCTTTGGCATTTGAGAAGTTAACTTAAAGAGTGAATGGGATATATTTAGCCCTTAGGCAACTTCCACATTTTGTTCAAATATCGGCCAAGTTCTTTAAATATATTTTTTTTTTTTTGATTTGGAATAGTAATTCATTAAAAAAGAATTCTTCATTCATTTATAGTTTTAGTTTCACTAAAAACAATTTAAGCCGCCATAGACTTTATTTATTCCACATGAATCCACATAGCTGAAACGAATCATTCAGCTTAACGTCTTCTGACCTTAGATTCAACATCTTATCTTAAGGCTAAACATCCACTTCGCCAATTTCGTGTGCCATGTAAAAGGCCATTTGAAACAAGTGCACAACTCAACAGGAAACCAAAGAGAGAGAGAGAGAGAGAGAGAGTGAGAATGAGAGAGAGAGAGGTAGAGCTGGGGGGGCAGACCACAAATAAATTACCCTGGCACGTTGAAGATTTGTTAATAAAGATAAATTTACTTATCGTTTATCTTGATTATGCAAAATGCCTAAGTGAAAATTCAAAGAACAGGCGAATGGCCGTCGGGTCACACCTTCCGCCCTCCCAGCTGCGCCTAAAAACTTTTCCATTTCCTTCATTTCCCAGGCCACGAGCGTCCCGTTTGTTTCACCCCGCACCCCGCACCACCATGTATATAAACAAAATACATATTTCAATGTTTTATAATAAATTAAATAACTTGTCGGTCGATCTTGAGCGTCGGCCAAAAAAAAGAGGACATTCTTTAGCCAACTAACTGCAAAGCGAAGCCAACACAATGTTTGCCAACAGCCGTAAAATAGTCGGCAGAGGGATTTGGGGAGTGGGGCTATGCTAGCGGCAAGTCGTCCAGAGGCCAGTCAAAATGAAGTCTGCAAAAAAGGACTGCAACTGGCGCCTCCTGCTTACAGCTGCTGATTAAGTCCTTAGTCTTTTTGTAGTTTTAGTTTTTGGATAGATTTTTCGCAAGGCTTACGACAATTTGGGCACAGTGGGCATGGCAAGAAATTTTGTAGTGTAAGCTTCAAGTAGAACCTAATTATCTCCTAAATTGCAGCATTTTGTAGAGCCTGTAGTAGTTCTTTGGCTCTACTTTGATTAGATTCCACAAGAGTCAATGAGATTCACAGCTCTGATTAGGTTCCACATTCTGGCTAGACTCCACAAAAGTCCCTAGATTTGACTAATAAGTGAGTCGAAATTTAACTGTGTTCTACGTATGTTCCACAACTGTTCTTAGCTTCCACAAGTGCTGCTAACTTCCACAACAACTGAAAGTTACGGCAACTATTACTAAAATCCACAAGTGTTACTGGGATCCACAAGTGTGGCTAAGATCTACAAGTTTTACTTGTGATCTTAGTGTACTAAGACCCACAAATTTTTCTAATATCCACAAGTATTATTTTAGGTTCCACTAGTGTTTCTGGGATCCTCAAATCTGACTAAGATCTACAAGTTTTATTTGTAAGTCCCCAAGTCTTACTAAGTCCCACAAATGTCAAAAAGATCTACAAGTGTTAGTAGGATTCACAAGTGTGGCTGGGATACAAACAAGTTGTTAAGATCTACAAGTATTTCTGCAGTCCATTAGCTCTACTGGGATCCATAAATGCTGAGATCCATAAGTGTTCTACTCGTTTTGCTAGGTTCCACAAATCTTTTAAGATATGTCACAAAATTTACAAGAGTCTCAAAATGTTGCATGTTCGACAAAAATTGCTTGGTTCTATGTTTTCACAAGCTTAAGATTTATTCCAGAACCCTAATTATATTCTATAATAATGCCTAGAATCCACTTACAACGTAGTAATCTCAAATCTTTCTTTGCCTGTCAAGAAATGATAAAGCAACTAAGACAGATAAATATAGTACCTTATGTTAACATTCTTAAAATATCCAAGCATACTCCCATTTACCAAATTCCACTCACACTCTTTTTTCCAGGAAACTTCAAATTTTCCCCAGTGGAGCTAAATAATACAACAAAAGCAACAATTTTGAAAATAATTTACTGTGCTGTGTGTGTGTGTGTGTGTGTGTGAGTGTACAACAAAGTAAACAAAAATGAGATAAAGAAGAGAAACTGTTTATACATTTATTATGCAATTTTATGGCCAAAAAACCAAGTGCAAATAGTTTGCGGACTTTGGGGCTAAGAATGTACAGTGTGTGTGTGTGTGTGTGTATGTGTAGCTCCACACTCTTCAGAGTGCTTGTTGGAGGGGATAGACCCCAAAAGCCAACAACTCAATCAACGTGGCAACTGGACAGAGCAAAGTTCGACTTAACGATTAAGATGTGAATGGGTGTGTGTGGGTGTGTGTGTGTGTTTGGTCATTTAGAGGCTGTGTAGACCCGTTTGTGGAGCTCTCTCTCTCTCTCTTTCTCTCTCGTCTTGCTTTAAAATTTGCTGTCGACTGTTGTTTGGCAAAGGTTTTTATTTATTGGCATATAAACCGCAAATGGCAAACATGCCAAGATGCCAGCACGCACGTAAAGGGACACAAACAGAGAGAGAGAGAGAGAGAGAGAGAGGGACATAGTGGCTGAGCAAGAGAGACAGCATACATAAATATTTCATGTCCTGACTTTCAATTTCTAGTTGACCTGGCTTTGCTCTCGCCAGCCATTCCATTCGATTCCATTCGATTTGTTTGTTTGTTTCGAATGAGAAACCACTTGATTTCGATATGTTTTATTTATGCGCACGATTATTATTTTGCTTTTGCCAACATATATACATACATACATACAAATGTATATGTATGTGTGTGTTCTGCTTTCACCTAAAGGCATTTTATCATATAATCCCAATTCCTGTTGCTGCTTGGCTCATTGGTTTTTCGGTTTTGATGCGGGTTCATTGTATCCCTGGAGAGTATTTTGTGCATGAATTGTAGTTTGTCTCCTTCTCCTTCTTCTTCTCCTCCTTGTACATTTTTTTCTCGTGTTTTTAAACCATTTTATTATCGTATTTATTGCTCATCATGTTTACTAGCATATTTGATAAGCGGCATAATATTAAATCGCTTTTAACTTCTACATGACTTGTCTTTGCTTTCTGCTTATTGATTTGACCCACATTTATGACACACACAGACACACACACACACAAAGCGGAATAAAGATATTCAATTATACTCAATCAAGTGCTTTAACAAAAGTTGATTATTTGTTTAAATTTTTTAGTTTAATTTGCAATTATTTTTAAAATTGTCCAAAACTTTTAATAGTTTTACGAATTACATTAACTATTTAAGTAAATTATTTGGTTAATGCAAAAAATAATGCATTTAATTGTTTATAAACTACTCTGTGTATTCAATTTCAATTATTCAATTATTAATTTTTATTAATTTGGGTTTTAATAAAAACCTTGCATTTGTTTGCAATGCAATTTTACATGAAATGCATGAATAATTTATTTGTTTAATGACCAACAAATAAAATAATAATTCCACTTAAATATGTGGCGAGGGATAGAGGTCACGTAGCTTTAGTTTATAAATGTGCTAGGTAATCCCATAGAGTAAACTATATTTAGGGCAGCCTTTAATAAATCTAGAAAAAGTTTGTAAAATATATTCTGGTAATAATTTATATACTTATTTCTATTTAACATTATACTTCATTGCATAAATATGTATGCCTTTTGCTACTCCTTCAATCAGGAAATAAAAAATCTTAGTTCTATGCTGTATAAATCGGATTCTGAGCTGAGCTGAACTAACTCTACTCTTCCCACTATGTACTATGTATTTCCTATTATTTGATCTCTTCTGATCTAGTCTCATACAATTGTCATTTCGTTTATTCAGCGTCAGTCATAGGAGAGCTCACACATCTGTTTCATTTTCATTATTTCCCCACCTATTGAGTAGAAGCTTCCGTGTGGAACTTGAGTCTCTGCATAGGTTTCTTAGTGCTGGGAAAATATATATAATTGAACTGGAGTTCCACTCTCCATTATTTGAGGAGTATTTAGGCTGAATTGAAAAGAAAGCAGTTCAATTTATTGAATATTTTTCAGCTAGGTATAATAAATATCTTGTACAAATAAAAAAAAAAAGATGCAATAGAATAATTTACAAAAAAAAAAAAAAAAATAATAATAATATCCCTATTCCAAGTTCCAAAAGTATTTAATTGAAAATATGCATAGCTTCAACTTGGGAGAGTCTTTATTCAATTCGAGAGAGAGATAATCTTCATTATTAATCTCCTCAGCTGTAACCCAGGCAATTCTTGCCCTGCTTGCTCGCATTGCGCATAAATTGTGAATTGTTTATATTTTTATTCAATTTTTTGTATTTCTTTATTTATTTTTTGTTCTTTATACTAACTCTAAGAGAGACGCAGATTTTTATATACATAAAAATTTGTATATATATATTTATATTTTCTGCAAATGCATTTCGTTTTAATTATGCAAATTGAATTCCAGTCAGGCATAAATATGCCTCACTGACTGAGGAAAAATCTTACGCCTGCTCTCAGTCTCTCTCTCTCTCTCTATTTCTCTCTCTCTCTCACTCTCTCTCTTTTCCTTCGTTCTATCTATCTCTGCTGGGTCAGTTGATTTGCATTTACTTTTGAATTTTTATTATTAAATTAGCACTTATGCAAATGTTTTCTTGGAAAATGTTCCATTTGATGTTGGCTCTAAAAATTTGCCACATAAACTAAATTTTCAGGGAGAGTGAGAGAGAGAGAGGGGAGAGCATATCAAATGCATTAGCAGCGGTATGAATATGCATAAAAATATTCAAGTTGCTGCACGCTCAACCAAACACACATTGCCAATTGAAATGGAATGCGGCATAAATGATGAGTGTGTGAGTGCTTAAAAGAAGCATGCATCTGCATCAAGTCTCCATTAAGTCCGAAGCTTAAATTCATAACCAAAATTTTAGCTGACAAACTTCACTGTTAGCCAGTTATAAGCAAAGACGACGGCTGCAGTACAAAAAAATGCTTTTTTGTTCTAAATAAGGTCACAAAGCATCAACTGTGTCTGGCCTCAATATGTGTGTGTGTGTACACCAACTCAATTGACATTTTTTTGTCTGCAGAAAAAAAAAAACTTGAGCTGTCCAGGCCTGTTTTTAGTCCGATTCAAAAAGCTCTTTATCAACTGCCTGTAAATTTTACAAAAATTAACTCCAATTGTGCCTCAGCTCCGCCTGAGCTGGAGCAATAGGAAAAACTTACTTCATTACGAGTCGAATTGCCTCAGATTGAAGTTAACTCTTTAAGCTGCTCAAATCGTTGCACAATTAGCAACTTTTTATTTGGCTCAACTGAAATTATAGAGTTTGTCATATTCAGGACTCTGATGGGGAGGCATATTCATTATATAAGCCAGAGCGGCCGAGCCAACATTTGCCAGCAGTAGTAATTATGTACATATATATGTATATATTCTTTACAATTACCTTATTTCATGTTTTTGTATCAAAACTGTAAACTATTCAAATTAGCAGAAAAGTTTATCAAAACTCAATTTAAGTTGCAATAGCGGCCAACGAAATGCTAATGAACTTTGCTATTAAATCTTAACTAAATAACATTTTTCTTATGCACTCTGATTCTATATAACATTTAATAATTTTTTATTTATTTGCATAAAGTAAACAATCATTAAATGCCAATTTTTACTTGTACAATTTAATTTAGATAAATTTATATTACACTAACAAAGGAAAACAAGTATGAAAGCTCAACTCGAGTCCGCTCGACTAGCAAATCCCCTGAACAAATTATTGAAACAGCAGAGAGCGTTCCCATTGGTCAGTTGAAGCTCGACTGTAACGAGAGAGACAGTACTTGAGTAAAAGTAAAAGCAAGGAGAGAAGCAGTGCAGAAGATCATAAAAGTTGTCTATGTGTATGTAGCAGTGTTCATTTGGTATTTGTATTAAGGTAAAGAGAAGCTAGAATGCTCACAGCAGCAGAGAGCGTTCCCATTGGTCACTTGAATGTCAACTGCAACGAGCGCCACCTGCCGTCGGGCTCAACATTTGGGAGAGACTATGCACTACAGTGCTTGAGTAAAAGTAAAAGCAAGGAGAGAAAAAGAGCAAAAGATCATTAGAGTTGTCTATGTGTAGGCAGCTGCTCTCTTTTGGTATGTGTATGTGTAAAACGAAGCTAGAATGCTCACAGCAGCAGAGAGCGTTCCCATTGGTCACTTGAAGCTTGACTGCAATAAGAGAGACACTTCTTGAGTAATAGTGGGCATATATAAAGCGCAGCAGACTTATAGTTGTAGTAATAGAAGTAATGGTTATAGTAGTAGGACTTATAGTAATAGTAGTAGGACCTATAGTTATAGTAGTAGAAGTAATGGTTATAGTAGTAGGACTTATAGTTGTAGTAGTAGGACTTATTGTTATAGTAGTAGGACTTATTGTTATAGAAGTAAGACTTGTAGTAGTAGGACTTATTGTTATAGTAGTAAGACATAAAGTTATAGTAGTAAGACTTAAAGTTATAGTAGTAAGACTTATAGTTGTAGTACATTATAAGGCCGTAGCTCGAAAAGCTTTAACAAGTCGAGTCCGCTCGACGAAATACCCTGAGCGAATGCTTGAAGCAGCAGAGACTGTAACGAGCTCTACCTAGCGTCTGGTTCAACATTTAAGAGAGTCAGTACTTGAGTAAAAGTAAAAGTAAGCAGAGAAGCAGTGCAGAAGATCATTAAATGTGTGTGCATCAGCTCTCTTTTGGTATGTGTATGTGTAAAACGAAGCTAGAATGCTCACAGCAGCAGAGAGCGTTCCCATAGCTCACTGGAAGGTCAACTGCAACGAGCGCTACCTGCCGTCGGGCTTCACATTTGAGAGAGAGAGAGAGAGAGAGAGACAGAGATTGAGTAAAAGTGGCTTTACGTATATAAAAGGCTGCAGCTGCAGCATTTCTTCAGTCTTCCAGGCCTGGTGGGGGTCAGCGCAACGAAGTGGAGTAGAGCGTGTGATCGATCTGCTTAGCATTAAAGACGTAGAGGAACTACGTAGACGAATACGTGAATGAATTACGTAGAGGAAATAAGGCGAGGAAATACTTAAAAGAAAAAGGAAACACATACGTAGAGGGAATATTTAGAAGACATTTCAACAAAACCATTATACTCTGATTTCCCATTTTCAATGGGTTCAGGGTATAATGAAATTTTTTCCCTGACAAATGTCTATCTGAAAATGCCTTATAAGAATTCCGAATCCTCGTTCGGATTTGATTTGAAAAGTATCAGATTTTAGATTTACATATATCATGGAAATGACGAATAAGTTTTCTATAAGTCTCAATAGATGCGTAATCCACGTCCTGAGGTGGTCTTGATATAGTAAGAGTTTTGTTCAATAACTTTATTGATTTTTTGAATGAATGGAATGATCATAGGAACATCCGTAATAAATATGGAAGGTGGCCTTGAATTTTCCTTTATAGTAACTGCAGTTTCATTAGCAGCTGCTTTACTTGATTTAGATTTATTATTTATTTATTTATATAATTATTTTTTTATCAACATTTTATATTGACATTACTATTATAATTGTATTTATTTATTATAAAATCAAGACGACGTACGTATACGTATTTTATTATATTAAATATACATTTTCAATTTAATTTCTTTATTACAAAGCCAAGCTCTTTATTATTGACAATATTCCATTTACAGTCTCTTTTGGTTTGCCACAAATTGTTATTTTCGGCTTTTGAAGCATTTATCGAATTTATGATTACGTATAATTAATTTAATTGTTAATATATTATGGAAAGCACAAAAGTTCAATGGCGTGTGTGAACCAAATCTCTCATTAATAGTCGAGCATAGCTCTCCCACTATCTCTCTTTCTTTCACTCTTTATATATCTGTGTCTCTCTTTACATTACAGATATTTAGTCTCCACTAACAATAGTCACCAACTCTATCGATTATATATATGTATATGTATATATACATATTTCTATTCATGTTCATAGAGTTGGAAATTAACTTTTGGCCGACAGTGTTGTGCGAGTAATTTGAATGTATTGCATTTAATGCTATTATATTGCATAATTAAACCACTTGGCCTTTGATTAATGATGCAGATTAAATGAAAGGCCATAATTCTGTTTGAGTTTTAGTTACGTTTTGTTTCAATTATTTATTAGATTTTACTTTTCATTTAATGATCCCAGCCCCAGCCGCCCAAAGCGCTCTAAACATGAAAAGCCATTTTAATTAAAATTAGAATCAAACGAAATGTATTTTATTTAATTGAAAACATATTTTAATGTGTCTCAAATGTATGAGATGTTTGAATCTGAATGAAGGGAATAAATATTTATTTTTTATGGAGGCGTACATATTTTGTTTTTGGTTATAGCTGTGTGGGTTACGGAAAATATTTTTGAAGCTGCATTTTTATACTCATTTACCAAAGGGAATTTAGTTTATTGGCTTCGGCTAGTTAAAAAGTCTCAAGATTTAGCCAATTGCAAACTATTCCATAATGCTTTATAAGCATAATATTCCATAATGCTTTATAGATGTCCAAATTTTCCGCATTTTAAGCCTTACCATGATGGTTCGTATAATCAATAATATATCCAAATAATTGCTGTCATGCAAAGTATCCAAAAACAGACATAAATAATTATAGATCTATGACATATTTATTTTAGAAAGCTTCTTAGCTTTGAGCAAAAGTTAAATCAATTTTCCGATTCTTTTCCTACTCTGTTATCTTCAAGTCAAACTTTATTTAATCTAAAATGAGCCTAAATATAGTCATGAACTTTTCCATGTTTGTATTTTTTCTAGCTTGGCTCATCCTTTCAATAGGCGCAGCATCTCAAATTTAAATACAAATAAAAGGTTCCAACTTTTCTACGATTAATCAAACTTTTAGCAGCTGTCAACTGACAGAAAGAGAGGCAGACAGCTTATCAAATTATGATTTGCATAACTCTTGTTAGCTTTCAACGTTAATTAATAAATTTAAAATAGCTCCCCCTCCGTCTCTCCCTACGTAGGCGCTCAAAATTATTTCTCCAATTTGAAACAATTCAAATATTCAATTTGAAATCGACGCAAATAGATCTGAAGTCAGATTTGACCAAATGCAATTAGCTGTCGCTGGTCAGAGTCTCTGGTCTCTGGTTAATGGTCCGGGCTCAGTGTGTACATTTTGGCTTTTGGCGGAATTTCGGTTAGCATGCATAAATCATGAAACCAAAAGCTGAAATTTACACAAGAAAGATACGTATGTGTGTGTGTGTGTGTGTGTGTGTGGGTGAAATGGAACATTTATAATGGCATAGAAATTGCTTGACACACACGCAGGGAGAGGGGGGAGTACTAAATGTGTGTGCTCTCGGACTGCACGCATAAATCTCAGCACAATTTTGAAATCTCATTGACAATTGGAAATGTGACCAAAATCGTGCATTTCCCTAATATGCTCCCACTTGCTCCCCTCCCTTCTCACTCTCTGTGCGCAAATTGAAAATACATTTTACACAATTACAAATTGCATTGCAATTGATTTATCACGCACAAACGCACGAAGGTCACGCTTGCCACATAAATTTTGGACACACCAGGCAGGCAGTGGCCAGAGACAGTTGGAATCTCTGAGCGGGCCAGAGACACCCTCCAGAGCAGCAGCGAGCACAGTCAAGACAAGAGCTACCTTAAATATCCTGGCTGCAATTTGCCAAAGTTTTCGAGCCTCTCTAGCACCCTCCCCCCCTCCCCAACATATGCTTGTTAAGCCTTTGCCTAATGCGCTTAGCACCCGTTGATAAAAAGTAAATCCCATCGTATATATCGTCGAGGAGTTATCTGGGAATCACTTTACACGCAAACATTTTATCAGGCTGCATTAAATTGCATAAAATATATGCGAAAAACTTGGCTCAGTCACACAAACGTTGCCCCCCCCACTCCACTCCCCTCTGTCGTCGGCTGGCCATAAAGCAGTCCGAACCGAATGCGCCTACGTGACTCAAATTGGACATCGGACGGACTCTCTTGTTGCTGAATTTAACTTGACCACGGCTCTGGCATTTCTTCAAGAATGCGACGCAATTCAATTTCACGTTTTCCTTTACAATTTATCTGCGTTCCGCCAATCAATTTCAATTGAATTTCTCTGTAGGAAATAATTTCTCTGCAAAGTTTACTTTGCTGTTGTCGGATTTTATAGTTGGCAGAGGGTAATGAATATATCGTTGCTAGATTTTAATTAAAATACTAACATAATATTAGTTTCATACTAAATACTTTAATATAAATACCAAATACTAATAAACGTAGTATAATTACTAATAATAGTAATCTGTTAATACTCTTGTATACTAACAAAATACTAAATACTTTTATATACTGTTATACAATATTATAACTTACAACTGACTTACTTTCGATTCAATGCAATTTAAGCAGATATTCATTGTGGGAACACACAAAACACAATCTATTTCATGTTAATGCAATTAAGTCATGCTTCGTATATGCGATTGAGGAGTATTTTGGCTCACTCATAAGAAATGTCGCAGTTTCTCTTAACTTGTACAATAATATATTTTAATTAAGTTGAAAATTTACATATTTTTTGGGATTTCTTACATATTTTTATGTTTTCGATTACTGAATTATAGATTTCTCAATATTGCGAATAGTTCTTTTCACTCCGACTTATATCTTCTAACTTCTATCCATCTTGACTTGAATCTATCCTGACTTCTATCCACCGTCTTTTATGTATCGTTGCTTCTATCCACTATTTTGTAAATATCCTAAATCCTATGTATCTTCACTCTCATCCTGACTTCTATCCATCTTAACTTTCTTATATCCTAACTTTTATTTACCTATATATATATATGTATATTTATATCCTGATTTCTAAATATCCTGACTTTTACCTATCCTGACTTCTATCAATCTTAACTTCTATCTAACTTTACTTTTCTATATCCTCACTATTTACCCGTACTTCATTTCTTAGTATCCTGAGTTCTATCCATTCCGACTTCTATCTATCCTGATGTCTATACAATTTATATCCACCTTTACTACTATATTTCCGATTTCTGTCTATATATCCTTACTAACAGCTCCTCTTACTTTCATTAACCCTTAACTTATATCCTCACTTTCACCTCTTCTCACTTTATCTATCCTTAATTCTTTATATCCGGACAACGCAATCTTTTGTTAACTAATTTTATTTAACTTAGGGTATTTCAGTTTCGAATTTCTTTTGACAATCCACTTCCCATGTCCCGTTGTCGTTCTATGCGTTTATATCTTACTTATGTATGTGCTTGTCTTGTGTACATATGTATGTAGTCGCATCTACGCCTGTAAATAAATGATAATCGCTGGGGTCTGTCGCTGCATGACTCAACTGTGCACAGAAAAGCTGAATGGAACTGTTCTGGTCTGCTCAGCACTGGGCTGTCCATCTGGCTGACTACTTTGGCTGATTGTTGTGCGCTGTGGACAGCCAATGCAACAACAACAACAACAGCAACAATGCAGAGTTAGTCTACATAAATGACATTTTATTTAGTACGTGTTGCATGCTGCGAATACCTTTCGAAAGAAAAAATGTTGTTTATTATTGTAAAATATTTTTGCTTGCCTGGGAATTTATGATATACATGGTATTATAGTATATAGGGGTGTGTCTTATACACAAAGGGAATACCGCTATTCAATTTAAATAGAAAGCAATCAACAAAGTATCGATAAGGGCCTCATACAATATGCTTTCACGGCGCATAAAGATATATAAATATTGATATTGTATTCTTATTATAATGGATAATAAATAACTTTTAATGTGCACCGCAGACTTGTAAAAGGTAATTTAATTACGTATACCGAAAATTTCATTTATATCAATAAATGCTGTTTTAATGAGAAATAATCGGAAAATTGTCAGGCGTATATTAACAATAACTGCTCTCGCACACATACACATTCACATATATGTACACTACCACCCACCACATCCATCCACACAGATTGTAATACAAGTTCAATTGAATTGAGGTCATATTCGTAAATTTTACACTTCTATGGCATTGGCATTTTGACTATTATAAATCATTTGTAGCAATTGTATTTATGCGTATATAATTTATTTTAATTTTTAAATTTAAGATAACATGCCTAAATGTTTAGTGTTAATTTTAATTTTTCTGTTGAATAATATTTAATTCTATTTATATATATATTAATATTTTAAGTCACCCAAAAATCGATAACTACTCCCAATATTTTATTATCGAATAAAAACCTTTTAGAAAATTAGTTACAGAATTATATCTGGTACACCTTTAGAGCTAGAGCTTCCAAATTTTAAATGTAGACTCATATGTATTTTAGAGAATTACGATTTTTGTTGTCATCTAAAGTAAAATTGTAAGAGGCGTATTTCAAATGCCCCTCGAGGTCGCTGCCCATGGAGGACACCGCCCATGGAGGTTATTGCCCATGGAGGTTATTGCCCATGGAGGTTATTGCCCATGGAGGTTACTGTCCATGGAAGACATTGCCCATGAAGGTTACTGCCCATGGAGGTCCCTGCCCCTCGAGGTAACTGCCCCTCGAGGTAACTGCCCCTCAAGGTCAATGCCCCTCGAGGTCAATGCATACATAGATTATATTGTATTATTGAATATTTTTTTATTATATTGCATTTTTAATTATTACTATAATTATTAAAGTTAAATTACTAATTAAATACATGTATAGTTATTATTTCTTTACCTTTTTATTATAATATATAGTATACAAAATTTGATTATGTTTAAATTTATTTTTGTAAATAAGCTTGTTAAATTTAATTTTTAATTTTTTCTCTATGAATGAAATATTTTTGGGAATGTAATTAACTTTTCTTTAGACTATTTATTACTTGATCTATTTTTTTTTTTTTTTTACATGCTTTCATTTAATGCTTAAAATACATTTATTTTTTATTTAAATATATATGTTTTTATCTTAATTTAATTTAATTATTTTATATTTTCTTTCATTTTTTCTTTATTTTATATTTCTTTTATTATTTATGATTGTTTTTGAAACTATTCTTTTATTTATATTTTTTGTTTTTTTTATATATTTTTTAATTTTCTTCCTTTTAACATTTTAAATATATTTAATTAATTTTACTATAGGTATTTTTTTTTTTCATTTTGTTATATTTATATATTTTGCTTATTTTGCCATCTATTGTATTTTTCGGGTACTATTCACATCTAGATTGCCGAGTTTTGGCAGCCTTAAGCTCAACTAGGTGATTGCAGTGTTATCCGACTCAAAGCTTTTTACCAAAAAGCTCCATAAAAGCTCACGTAGCTTTAATCCTTTCTAAGAACCTGTCCAACAGTGGCGTCGAAAATATTGTAACTAACTGGGCCATTTGATTTATTTAAGTATTATGCGGAATGTGTATTGAAATGTGTTTTAAATTTGTAGATTAAATTTGTGACGAGCTGATTCGATTTAGCACTATTCGTCTGTCTATTTCTTCTAAGTATTCCCTCTACGTATTTCATAGTATTTCTTCCAAGTATTTCCGCTTAGTATTTCCTCAACTTATTTTCTTTACGTAATTGCTGTACATATTTCCTTGATGTATTTCCTCTATGTAGTTCCACTACGTAATTCCTCTACGTATTTCCTCTACGTAATTCCTTTACGTATTTAATGCTTAGCTGATCGATCACACACTCTGCTTCACTTTACTGCGCTGACCCCCAGCAGGCCTGGACGACTGAAGAAATGCTGCAGCTGCAGCCTTTTATATACGTAAAGCCACTTTTACTCAAGCTCTGTCTCTCTCTCTCTCTCTCTCAAATGTGATGCCCGACGGCAGGTAGCGCTCGTTGCAGTTGACCTTCCAGTGAGCAATGGGAACGCTCTCTGCTGCTGTGAGCATTCTAGCTTCGTTTTACACATACACATACCAAAAGAGAGCTGATGCACACACATTTAATGATCTTCTGCACTGCTTCTCTGCTTACTTTTACTTTTACTCAAGTACTGACTCTCTTAAATGTTGAACCAGACGCTAGGTAGAGCTCGTTACAGTCTCTGCTGCTTCAAGCATTCGCTCAAGGTATTTCGTCGAGCGGACTCGACTTGTTAAAGCTTTTCGAGCTACGGCCTTATAATATACTACAACTATAAGTCTTACTACTATAACTATAAGTCTTACTACTATAACTTTAAGTCTTACTACTATAACAATAAGTCCTACTACTACTACTATAAGTCCTGCTACTATAACCATTACTTCTACTACTATAACTATAGGTCCTACTACTATAACAATAAGTCCTCTACTTCTATAACTATAGGTCTTACTACTATAACTATAGGTCTTACTACTATAACTATAAGTCTTACTACTATAACTATAAGTCTTACTACTATAACTATAAGTCTTACTACTATAACAATAAGTCTTACTACTATAACTATAAGTCTTACTACTATAACTATATGTCTTACTACTATAACAATAAGTCCTACTACTATATCTATAAGTCCTACTACTATTACTATAAGTCCTACTACTATAACCATTACTTCTACTACTACAACGATAAGTCTGCTGCGCTTTATATATGCCCACTATTACTCAAGCAGTGTCTCTCTCAAATTTTGCAGTCAAGCTTCAAGTGACCAATGGGAACGCTCTCTGCTGCTGTGAGCATTCTAGCTTCGTTTTACACATACACATACCAAAAGAGAGCAGCTGCCTACACATAAACAACTCTAATGATCTTTTGCTCTTTTTCTCTCCTTGCTTTTACTTTTACTCAAGTACTGTCTCTCTCGCTACAGTCGAGCTTCAGGTGACCAATGGGAACACTCTCTGCTGCTGTGAGCATTCTAGCTTTGTTTTACCTAAATACAAATACGAAATGAGAACTGCTGCATACACACAGACAACTTCAATGATCTTCTCTCGTTGCTTTTACTTTTACTCAAGTACCGTCTCTCTTAAATGCTGAGCCCATGCCTGTTCATGCGTGCGTGCCTATATGTGACTATGTATGTGTGTTTGCGTGTGTGTGTGTGTGTTTCTTTTGTAAGCAGTCGAGCAGTCTCGACTAAAGCCTTCTTACTTGTTTTTTATATAGTGTAGCTGATTTTGTTTTGTTTTAATTCGTTTTTTACCCTTTTTTTTCATATTTAATTATTCTATGAAAATTTATTTTTTTGCATTTAATATTTTATTAATAATTCTTAGCTTTTGTTTGCTTTTTTATATTTTATTGAAAAGAATTGTGTGCCAACAACAGAGAGTCAACATTTGACATCACAATTATTGACTCAGTTTTTTTTTCAATTGTCATCCACCTTTATATATATTGCATGTGTGCATGTGTGTGTGTGTGTATTGGAGGCAATCGCTATTGTTGTTGCTGGCTTAGTTTGTGGTAGCAATTGCATAATGCATGAGCATCAGCCACTAATACATGCACACTCTGGCAGCAGCTCTGCTGTGTAAGCATATGAATATTCATGCATTCACACACACACGCACACACGCACTCACACACTCAATAAAACACCTTCCTTAGAGCGAACCTGCCATGTGCTGACAATAGTGCCAATCGTCACACGAATTGCATAGAGTGCTGATACGTCTCTCTCTCTCTCGAATGGCTGAAGCTAGTGACCAGCATTTAAGTGGATTTAAGTCCCTTTACTACTTTATATAGCTTTTTACACTCACACACACGCACACACTCACTTGCAGTATGTATGTATATAGCCCCATTTAGTAGAATATTTGCTTTGGTCTTGTCTTTGCGTTTGCCTTCGCCTTCATTGTTGACATTTTAATTAGTTACATAATGACAGTTACTTAGTATAGCTCGACACGTTTTTCTTTCGTTCCACTTTTGAGAAACCCCCTGCCATTCTTTCTCGAAGGTGAAAGAGGCATCACTGCTGCTCGGATAACAAAGAGCTGTGCCTTTTCGAGTAATTTCTGTGACTAATGAAGTGAATACATGAGCGAGCGCAGTTAGCTCTGCTTGCTGCTTTGCAATGAAAACTCGTTTTCTCTAATGGCAATATTTATGCTAAGAGATTATACGACAACTTGCATGTCATTTATAACAAAGTCTTGGCAAATATACTATATGCATACGTAGTTGTTCGCATGTTGTAGAAACGTTCAAATTCAGTAGACAAATATTTATTATTTATAAAGCTAAGGTCTTAAGCCCGAACGGGGCATTAGGTAATGAAATATGTGTAGAATTATTTTAGCTAATATTTTTTTCTTGATAACATAAATATGAGAAATTTAGAAGAGGACATTATATATTTTAATGACGAGCTTGACTAAGTGTAATTAGCACCAATATATCATTAACAATTCCTATGACAATTACAAAAATCTTTGCTTCTTTGAGTAAATACTATGTTAAAATATGACCTCTATGTCTCTTTTGTCTCACGATCTCTATTCCTATCTCCTTCGCTCCCTGACTCGCTCTGCCTTTCTGCTATGTCTGCCTTCTTCAATCTCACTCGCTCCCTCTCACTCCTACTATCTTTGCCTCTCACTCACTCATTTTCACTATCGCTCCCTCTCACTTTCCCACTCGCTCACTCCAACTATTCCTCTCGTTGTCTTCCACTATCCCTCTCTCTCTCTCTCTCTCTCTGTCTGCCTCCCTTCCTACCTAACCCTGCCGCCACGCTATATTCCTTTTACTTCTATCAGTCCCTCCCAGTCCACTATCCTCTCTCTCTCACTCTAACTATATTTCCCTCTCACGTCCAATATCCCACTCCCAACATCCCAATCCCAATATCCCAATCCCAATAACCCACTCCCAATATCCAAATCCCAATATCCCAATCCAAATATCCCACTCCCAATACCCTAATCCCAATATCCCACTCCCAATATCCCACTCCCTATATCCCACTCCCAATATCCCAATCCCAATATCCCACTCCCAATACCCTAATCCCAATATCCCACTCCCTATATCCCACTCCCAATATCCCAATCCCAATATCCCACTCCCAATACCCTAATCCCAATATCCCACTCCCTATATCCCACTCCCTATATCCCACTCCCAATACCCTAATCCCAATATCCCACTCCCTATATCCCACTCCCTATATCCCACTCCCAATATCCCAATCCCAATATCCCTCTTCCTAGCACTCCCACTATCCCCCTCTCTCTCCCTTTATCGCTGTCTCTCTCTCTCTCTCTCTCTCTCTCTCTCTTTTTCCCTCTCACCATATCCCCGCTGTCTTCCTCTGTCCCCGTTCCGTTTCCCCCCTGATCCTCGCTCCCTCTTTAATCCAATCTCTCTTCTTCTCCCCCTCTCGTTTCTTCTATCTCTCTCTTTCCCACTAAAGCAACTGTCATTTAACATTCCCTGATATCGTCACGATTTCCAAATTTTCCGCCAGCCGACAAAAAAGTCGAATATCATTTAGCCAGCTGCACGAGTTGCTCTCGTGACTTTACTGGTTTTTATGGCCATGTTTTTTTTTCAGAGTTCTGCAGCCGTTTTTTTCCCTGTTGGTTTTTTCTGCATAGTCAACATAGCCGACATCCAAGTTTTCTGAGGCAAAAAATTGAAATAATAGTCGTTACTGCCTGGGCGCAACTGTGTGAGTGGTTGGTTGGTAGAGCATATCCATAAATCATACAACGCCCATCATCCGTCAAGGACACTCGCCTGCCTAGTCCTGTTCTGTCAGCTTGGCCAGGCCGAGCGTCGTCTAGATGCCAAAAGGTTTTTGTCAACGTCCCGAGATGTCAATGGAAATTAATTGCAGCAGCAACGACTCGAAACTGAAGTTGCTTAAAGCCAACGTCAGAGCTGAGCACAGCCAGCTGGGCGTATACTTAATTTCAGTTAGAAAGCAATATTTTTGCGGCTCATTAAATTTAATTTAGTTATCTACAGATTTTCTAGCCAACAAAGCAATTATCGATTTCGACCGACAATTGCTATTTATAGCCTGACCTGCTTGGCAGCCAGCGCGCTTTACTTTACATATAAACTTTGAACATTTAACCCAAAACTGAAAAGCAATTCATTTAAGTTCAAGTATTTCGACCAGAAATACAACACAGAAATCTCATACAAAAGGGCGTCAGCAAATTAATTGAAGATGCTGCCAGAGCAGTTTTCATTGAAAATATAAATTACGAGAAGTGCCAGAGACAAAGATGCCAGATGTGAATAGAAGAAGAGCGAATGTCACACAGAATATTTAATACTCTTGTTGATAAACCGAGATTAGGGCATTAAATAAATTAAGTTATTTCATTTAGTAATCAACTGCAGAGATTAGGTAATTTAATATTTACATGAAAGAAGAGAGTGCAAGTGAAATCTTTATACAATTATGTGATATACTCATTCGATGTAAAGATTTGGTAATCTTATCCTCTGAAAAGCCTTATCATTCTGCTGTTACTTTTAGATTCATTTATACTAGATATGTTGAAATATGATATAAAAATATGATATTATGATATGATATGAGATATGATATGGGATAATATGGGAATAAGATATGTTGAAATATGATATAAAAATATGATGATATGATATGAAAATATAAAATAATATGATATATTATGATATGAGAATGTGATATATGACATTTGATATGATTATATACATATGTATGTATAAAATGATATGATAAGATTTATGATGTATGATATGATGTATGATGTCGATATGACTATAAAGGAGAATATGATATGGAAATATCAGAATATAGGATATGATATGATATGATATGATATGATGATATGCTGTAGTAATATGATGTCCTATGATGCGAATGATATATGCTATGATATTATGTTATGATATGAAGATATGTGAATGACTTGACAACTGTGTCAAATGAAAATACTAGTTTATCTTAATACACATGTTGATATACATACGTTATCTCATTCAATCAAATACGATTGAAGCAACTCAAGAAATTGTTAAAAATAGATATAAGCAGATATACATATAAATACAAAACGTATACATTATAAAGAGATTTATGCAAATTATCCCATGAATACAATATATATATGTATTTATTCTTATCTGTACACTTTACAATTTTGATTTCCCCGCGCACCCAGTTCGCCCTCTTAAAAAGAGAAATTGTTAAAACTCGAGGAAAATTCAAAAGCTCTCACGCCTAATTAAAAAGAATGCAAAACTTGGCCCGATTTAATGGATAGAAAGCCAACATTAAGACCAATTCGTAATTTGGCATTGAATAAAAGCGCAATCAAGACCACCCCCCCCCCCATTCCCCACCTCCCCTCTGCTGACCACCTTCGTCTCCCACCGACCTCTCGTATCACAAGTCGTTAGAATATGCTGCCAATGCGAATGCAGAGGCTAAAGTTGATGCCGTAACAATTATGGATTAGCATTTCAGGCAATTTCTATGGAATAAAACAACGCCGCACAGCTTGTGGCCAAAAGTGGCTTAAAGCTGCTCGAAAATGTGGCGCGCAAATCACAAATGAAATTTGTTCAGCCCTCTCTCTAAGCCCAGCAGCCAGCAGAGCTGATGAGCATTAAGTGCTTTAAGCTGACTTTCTTGTTGCTGCGCTGGCCCAAAAACATAGAAGTTAATTAACATGAGTGCGTGACTAATTAAGTAGCGTTATGGGTTAAGGGTTAAGAGTTAAGGGTTTATGAAAAATGGAAAGAGTGCTCCAGCCCGAAGTTATTCGAGATATTTCTGCTCAACACTTGAAAATTTTCATGTTAATTTAAATTTATTGATGAAAAGTTTGGGAAAGTGGAATGTGGAATTAGCTGCTGTTATATATATATAGAACCCATTGAACTTGTATTAGATTTATAAATGAACTTTAATTATTGAAAAAAAAAAAAAACTTTAACTCTCGCTTTTCATATTTTATGTCTTCCATTTTCTTTTGAATTCACAATTTATTCTCAAATGTATTATTCTTATATATACTCCTTTCTATTTGCAAGCTGCTTAAGAATTCTCTTAAATATATTTTACGATTATTGCTAATTATAATTACAGCAAAGCCTTAACAGCTTAAGCTTGTTTTTAGTCTACTCTAAATCTATTTAAACACACAGCATTACAGCATTATAATTTACATTTCATTTAAAATCACTTCACGTTTCGAAACTCATCATGTATTATCCAAAACCTGTTACATGTTCATGCATGCTTAAATACTTTTTAGCCATAAAAATGATATATGTCATTTCAACAATTAAATATCGCTCGACTCTAAAACAAATTTGCGGTTTTCAGTTTATAATAAAATGTGCCAATGATAAAACTGATTTATTGTTGTTGTTTTCTGCGAATGACCCAATTACAACAAATTAGCCAAATTGTATGAATTAATTAATGGGGACATATCCGTTTTACCTTACTCAAAAGAGGAGACAGCTTATGTGTGTGTGTGTGTGTGTGGGATAACAACAATGTGTCAACGGCAGAGCTTTTCATGCCCATGTGTGTGTGTGTGTGTGTGTGTGTGTGTGTGTTGGTGGAGACACGAAAAAGGATACAAGGCCACACACACGTAAAAGTGGCCATAATTTACGGCCATAAGCAGAGCAAATGGGCACAAGTTCATAAATTATCGTCAAGAGGCGGGCGGAGGAGGACGAGAGCTCGTTGCAAATTTATGTAGTACGAAATGGTCTGCGCTCTTCTCTCTTGTTAACTGATATGCAATTAAACATTGCGAGTGCTGATAAGTGTCGCTCGCTCGCTCGCAACTCGTCGCTGTCAGAGCTCATGTCAAAAGGACATGCACCGTGCCGTGTCACATATAATATAATGGAAACTTTTTTTTGCGACATATAACGAGGTTGTTTGGTCGTCGTTTCGCCCTCTCTCTCTCTCTTTGGCCGCTTCGATTGTTTCCGCTGACTGGGCACGTTCACGTTTTTGTGCCATCGACAGCAACATTTTGGCTAAGGACTCGCTCGCGGGGACCTGCGGTCGATCCTGATCGAATGCCCTGTCTGTCCTCGGCCACACAGAAAATAGCGTCAGCCAACTGTAAATAACATGGTCAACAACACACGACAACGACACCAACAACACAATTGTTGTTTCCTCTACTCCTGTCTTCTCATAAATTGATTCAGCTCTCAGCTCTCAAAGGACTCGATTGCAATTCAATGCCAAACAGAGCCTCTAAAAATATCAACGGAATGCCATTGTGCAATAAACGTATAAAATATTCATGTCCAAAAAATTGTCACACACACACACACACACAATTGAACTGTTGGCATTGAGCCAATGTTACAAAATGGCAAACGGCATTTGACGCGGCTGTCAGGATCTGTACAATCTTTTTTTTTTTGTCGATTATTGTCCTTTTTGTTGTTGTTGTTGTTGTTGTTGTTACTTTTTCTCTTGCTGTTACATTGGTGACCGTTGCCAAGAGAGCAGCGCGAAAGTAAAATGAAAAATGGGTAACAGCTCAAGCAATTGATGAGCATTCGCCTATGCCAACAACAGGGTGTTCCATATGGGAATAAAGCGAGCTCATCGTTTTATGTCTTTTATATACTCGAGAAAATCTACTCGAAAAGCCTTCTTAAATTGTGAAGTACTGAATAGCGGGTGCTCTGTGTTATATACCTACAGAGATTTGCATTTACATATTCTATAGATTATTTTAATATATTTTTAACATATTTTAAAAAGTCCATGTTACAGAATTTTAAAATATATACTTAATTTCAAAGAAATTTGTAAACTCGCCATCTGGAATTATATTTTACCTACTCAAGTATTTATTTATATTTTATTTCATATTAATATTGATTGATTTATTTAATATAATTTGTTATATTATTATTATTTATTAATTTATTTATAGCTATTTTTTATACCCTGAACCCATTGAAAATGGGAAATCAGGGTATAATGGTTTTGTCGAAATGTCTGTAACAGGCAAAAGAGGCGTAGATGATGATTTAGCACTATTTGTCTGTCCATTTCTTCTAAATATTCCCTCTACGTACATATGTGTTTCCTCTTTCTTTTAAGTATTTCCTCGACTTATTTCCTCTACGTAATTCATTCACGTATTCGTCTACGTAGTTCCTCTACGTCTTTAATGCTAAGCAGATCGATCACACGCTCTACTCCACTTCGTTGCGCTGACCCCCACCAGGCCTGGAAGACTGAAGAAATGCTGCAGCTGCAGCCTTTTATATACGTTAAGCCACTTTTACTCAAGCTCTGTCTCTCTCTCTCTCTCTCTCAAATGTGAAGCCCGACGGCAGGTAGCGCTCGTTGCAGTTGACCTTCCAGTGAGCCATGGGAACGCTCTCTGCTGCTGTGAGCATTCTAGCTTCGTTTTACACATACACATACCAAAAGAGAGCTGATGCACACACATTTAATGATCTTCTGCACTGCTTCTCTGCTTACTTTTACTTTTACTCAAGTACTGACTCTCTTAAATGTTGAACCAGACGCTAGGTAGAGGGTATTTCGTCGAGCGGACTCGACTTGTTAAAGCTTTTCGAGCTACGGCCTTATAATATACTACAACTATAAGTCTTACTACTATAACTATAAGTCTTACTACTATAACAATAAGTCCTACTACTACAAGTCTTACTCCTATAACAATAAGTCCTACTACTATAACTATAAGTCTTACTACTATAACTATAAGTTTTACTACTATAACAATAAGTCCTACTACTACAACTATAAGTCCTACTACTATAACCATTACTTCTACTACTATAACTATAGGTCCTACTACTATTACTATAAGTCCTACTACTATAACCATTACTTCTACTACTACAACTATAAGTCTGCTGCGCTTTATATATGCCCACTATTACTCAAGCACTGTCTCTCTCAAATTTTGAGACCGACAGCAGTTAGCGCTTATTGCAGTCAAGCTTCAAGTGAGCAATGGGAACGCTCTCTGCTGCTGTGAGCATTCTAGCTTCGTTTTACACATAAACATACCAAAAGAGAGCAGCTGCCTACACATAGACAACTCTAATGATCTTTTGCTCTTTTTCTCTCCTTGCTTTTACTTTTACTCAAGCACTGTAACGCTCTCTGCTGCTGTGAGCATTCTAGCTTCGTTTTACACATACACATACCAAAAGAGAGTAGCTGCCTACACATAGACAACTATAATGATCTTTTGCTCTTTTTCTCTCCTTGCTTTTACTTTGACTCAAACACTGTAGTGCATAGTCTCTCCCAAATGTTGAGCAATGGGAACGCTCTCTGCTGCTGTGAGCATTCTAGCTTCTCTTTACCTAAATACAAATACTAAATGAGAGCTGCTGCATACACATAGACAACTTTTATGATCTTCTGCACTGCTTCTCTCCTTGCTTTTACTTTTACTCAAGTACTGTCTCTCTCGTTACAGTCGAGCTTCAGGTGACCAATGGGAACGCTCTCTGCTGTTTCAATAATTTGTTCAGGGGATTTGCTAGTCGAGCGGACTCGACTTGAGCTTTTATTTATTTGTTATTTATTTTTTTATTATTTATTTTATAAGCCAATAATATTATATATTTATTTTCCTTTCATTAAATTTATATATTTACTTTTATTATTATTATTAAATTCGCAGATTAATCTGAATTTTTTTTTTTTGTTTTATCAAACCTTCTCGAAAGAAAAAGAACACCCTCTCTCTGACTAGCTGGACTTGCCAATTCCATTTTCATTTTTATTTTCGTATCATTTTCCTGATTATCAATTCCATTTTCATTCGTTCATTCAAACAAACGCAAGTTCATGTAACTGTGTTGTTTTTGTTTTTCTGCTGGAAAATATTGTCCCGAATTGCCCACAGGGGAGTGCACAGCATGAAATGCGAAAGAAAAAAGAAACAAAGAAAAATATGCTGTAAAAAAACTTTGCAATTGCTAGAAACTTTTTACTATATGATATGCGAGACATTTCGATGCGATTCAATTCGATTCGATTCCAATCGATTCGGTCTATCAATAGCTGAAGTTCGTGTGCTGCCCCACAGCAGTTCCGCCTGAATAGTTGAGGCCATGCTTTGGCGACTAATTAGTAATTGAGTTAACCAAATATGGGTGGTTAACGGTATGGGTGTGAGAGGCGTGCCCAGCAGCATCAAAGCATGTCAGTTACATGCGCTGCCAAGTGCGCTACACGTACATACATCTGTCCCAATGTCTGTCGGAATTATCAGAAGTGGTTTGGTCCGTCCAACAGCGACACGCGGCTCATAAATTTCATGCAAATGAAATGCACACGGAGCAACTTTATGGGGTGAACAAAATATACAGCAAGAGAGAAAGAGAGAGAGAGTGAGAGGCTTTTGTGATAGGAGGCGGACCAAAAAGTTTCACGACATGTCTTTATAGCGCACCCAACCACACCCTAACTGACACACACACACACACACATACGCACACAATCTCGCATCTTTGTGGCAGTTGCGTGTTTTGGCGTCTGCCACAAATTATGCTCATTATCATGTAGAACAGCAGCAGGTCGTGCGCCTCGCTTGGCTTGGGCAAGGGCTACTGCCTCAGCTTCAGCTTGGTCTTGGGCTGCCCTGAAAAGTATGCTATGCGAAATAAAAATGCCAACTCGTAATTAAGCCCACCTCAGCACCAGCAAAAACATGGCGACAGAGGCGATAAAACGAATTCTAAATACCCTAGGGGTCCACACGCATAACAGATTGAATTTGAAATTAAATAACGAACTTTGAATACCCTTGGGGCGTATAGAGATTTGAGATATTTGCTACCCTTTTTATTATAAAAATAAATTGAAATACCTATGGGAATGTGTGTAATATTATAAAAGGTTAAGAAATTGACGATAAAAGAAACCTTCTCTAAAAAAAAACTTGAGAAACCGCAATGCAAAAACAAGAAAGAAATTAGAATTTAATTCGAGATGAGTTTCAATTATTATAAAATAAATTGAAATAACTTTGGGAATGTGTGTTATATTATAAAAGGCGAAGAAATTGACGATAAAAGCAACGTTTTCTAGAGAGAAATCTCTAAACAAGAAAAAGAATATTAGAATTTAATTCGAGTTTCAATTATTACAAAATAAATTGAAATATCTTTAGGAAGTAGTAGTATATATTAAATATTATATAATATTATAAATGGCTGAGAAATTGACGATAAAAGAAACTTTGTCTAGAGAGGAATCTCAAAGCAAACCCAAGAAAGAAATTAGAATTTAATTCGAGTTGAGTTTCAATTATTACAAAATAAATTGAAATACCATTGTGAAGTAGTAGTATATATAATATAGTATATAATATTATAAAAGACTCAGAAATTGACGATAAAAGAAGCCTTGAGAAATCTCTAAGCAAAAACCAGAAAATTCGAATTTAATTCGAGTTTCAATTATTACAAAATAAATTAAAATACCTTCGGTAGTAATATAGTATATAATATTATAAAAAACTAAGAAATTGACGATATTTTTTGCGAAATCTCTAAGCAAAAACAAGAAAATTAGAATTTAATTCCAGTTTCAATTATTACTCTTTATAATTAACAATGATATCTTCTTTAACAAATTCACGCAACTCTCAACTGCATACACTTTCTCCATGGCACAGACAGGTAATGTTTTTGTGGTTTGCTTTGTACTCAGCCAACTGCAGGCGACTGACTGCACTAAAAAGTGTCCTTCATAAGGTGATCCTTCTTGTGCAGTTGATTGTTGTAGTTCTGTGTGTGTTTCGTGCGGCAACAGCAACTGCTTCTTTTAAAAGTAAAACGCTGTTGAGTTCATTAAAAATTTGACTAAGTACGTTGTCATCAACCTCAGCATCATCATCATCACCGAGGCACTTCGTTCTTCTACTTCTGCATCTCTTCTTAGTGGCTGTGTGACAATGCCAGTCTCGACAACAGCCTACTTGAACTGTGCATATATGAGTGGAATATACATACATACATATATGCATATTTATATATGTTTATATAATATGTGTGCATGTGTATGTGCGCTTTCGTTTATCGTATTAAGCTTTCAGCGTCGCATAGAAATCTGAAAATGATTGCGCCACGAATTGACGCCAAAATATGGCCACAGCCTAATTTGGATTTATGAAGCATTAACACAGTCAAATACATATAGCAACAAAACAAAAACAGGAAACGGAAATACATAAATTATTCAGCGTATTAAATGAGCTTATCGGTAATTCATATCAATTAAATTGCGATACTCAACAAGCAATTGATATAAAATGCTAATTGAAAAAAAAAAAAAAAAATACTTTCAAGCCCACTCGAGATATCAGCCCCCTTTGAATGCTATCAATATTTTTGTTATTTTAATATGCGAGAGAGGTGTGGGGGAGACAAACGAGAAATTCCATTAATTATAGGCTTTTTAATTATTTATAGACATTTTTAATTAAAACACAAATCATTTAAAATTAATATATGTAAACAAGTAAGAAAGCTCTAGTCGAGACTGATATTTCAATAATTCTTCGCGTCTTTCTGCTTACAAAAGAAACACACACACACACACGCAAACACACATACATAGACACATATAGGCACGCACGCATAAACAGGCATGGGCGCAACTTTTGAGAGAGACAGTACTTGAGTAAAATTAAAAGCAACGAGAGGAGATCATTGAAGTTGTCTATGTGTATGCAGCAGTTCTCATTTGCTATTTGTATGTATTTGTATTTAAGTAAAACAAAGCTAGAATGCTCAGCAGCTCTTAGCAGAGGGCGCTCCCATTGGTCACTTGAAGCTCGACTGTAACGAGCTTTACATAGCATCGCGCTCAACATTTAAGAGAGATAGTACTTGAGTAAAAGTAAAAGCAAAGAGAGAAGTGCAGAAGATCATTAAAGTTGTCTATGTGTAAGCAGCAGTTCTCATTTGGTATTTGTATTTAGGTAAAACGAAGCTAGAATGCTCACAGCAGCAGAGAGCGTTCCCATTGCTCTCTTGAAGGGCAACTGCAACGAGCTCTACCTGCCGTCCGGCTCATCTTTTATGAGAGACAGTGCTTGAGTAAAAGTGTCGCTATATAAAGGCCAGCAGCTGCAGCATTTCTTCAGTCTTTCAGGCCTGCTGGGTGTCAGCGCAATAAGGTGAATTGGAGTGTGTGTTCGATCAGCTAAGCATTAAAGACGTAGAGGAACTACGTAGAGGAATTACGTAAGGTAAATATGTAGAGAAATTTCGTAAAGAAAATAAGTAGAGGATACTCAGCGGAATTACTTGGAAGAAATACTTTGAAATACGTAGAGAAAATATTTAGAAGAAATAATAAATACGAATAGTGCTAAATCGACTCAGCTCGTCGCCCTGAACAAGAATATATATATATACTTTGTGGTGTCTGCCACGCCTCCTCCTGCCTGCTACATACATTTGAATAAAACCATTATACCCTGATTTCGCATTTGCAATGGGTTCAGGGTATAAAAATATGATCATAAATGGAAATACATAAATCAAATTACATTTATTTTAAATGAACAAATTTAATGCATGATAAGAATGTCTGAATGATCTGTGACTTAATCAGAAAGTATTGTTAAAAATTATTAGATGAATTCAGGATTTACTTATTCACTGTTTAATTAAATAATGTAATTTATTATATGAGCAACAAATAGTTAAATTACATTTTTTGGCTGCACAAAAAGATGGCAACTTCATCATTCATTCAAAACCATCAAGCCAAAAGATAAAAACAAAATATTATTGAATCAAAGGCGCAAAAAATATGCTGAAAATAATATTTTATAGCAATTTGTGTGCTCATACAGCCCTCTCTCTCGCTCTCACTATGTCACTCTCTCTCCAGAGCGTGAGCCGCTGCTCAGCACAGCATATACGCGCTCTGTTATGAATATGCGGCACAAAGCGTAACAGGCAATAGGTAGAAGAAGCAGCAGCAGGCATGCCGTTATATGTGATGCTACGGAATCCCTCATGACAAAATCAATAGAGGACAACGAAAACAGCTGTGCCGCCTGGCCGACAATGTAAACAGACGAAAGAGAGAGAGAGAGAAGAGAGAGCAGTAAAGTATGAGTGTGTGCGTGTGTAAGAGAGTTTAACTATAAATAGGGCAAGAGTTGCACGTTCACACACGCACACACACACACTCTGTCTCTCTCGCTCTCGCTCTCTTGGTCTGGGATAATTCGTGACAGTATTTAGTAAAATTTTTGCGTTCTTCCACTTTAGTCAAACGCAGCTCTTCAACGTTGGCGGTAGCCGAAAATCAAGCGGATCAAACTCGGCACACCACCACAACACTTACACACACACCAACACAGACACACAACATACACCACAGTTATATATCATATAAATAAATATATATACATGCACACACATACACACATAGCAACGCTCGCGACAGTGTGTGCCATATGTGTAATCAAAACGTAGCCCCGCCGCAACTAAGAGCAAAAGTTTATATATAGAAAATTTCAACGCGCACAGCTGAGGGAAAACTAAATTCGTTGTGCAGCTGAAAATAAATTTTTGAACCAACAAAAAAAATCAAGAGCAACAACAACAACAGCACAGCCGCACAAAAATTATTCAAATTCAATTGAATTCAAAATAAAAACGTGAATTTGCAACTCGATTGCTGCAATATTTCTCAAATATTACGCATACGCCGCATGTGCTGGAAAAGTATTTAACTGACGCAAAAAAAAAGAAAGAAAGAAAATAACGTGTGGCGCCAGCGTCGGCGTCGCTGCTGACGTCGCGACTCCACCCAAAATTGTATACCAAATTTGGTAGCAAATGCAGCAGTGAGTTGACTGACTGAGTGAGTGAATGAGTGTTTGAGTGTCTGAGTGAGTGTCTTTGAGTGCATATTTCGATTGTACAAATACAAGTTTGAAACATGCTAGCAAAATGTTTGGTACATGCGAAAAGTTGATGACACATTTTGCTGTCATTTTGACCGCATTTCTAGCCGCTCAGCCTCTGTTATTGCTGCTCATTTGCGGTCCCCCAGCGACGCGGCATGCCGGCCCCGCCTCTTCCACATTTATGGTGCACGCCTCTGCCGCGGATGAAGCGTAAGTTGCAACAATTTGTTTATCAAATTTTTTATAGATATGTAATATACTTTTTGTTTTTTGTTGCCGAGTTTTAACAAATGGATTTTATTTGTCGGCGGCTCGCCAAACATAAGTCCCATTAAAGGGCGTGTTGCCCATCATCATTATCATCATCATCATCAGCAACATCGTCTCTCTCTTAGCCTCGCCCTCGTCGCTCGTTAATTTTTCGTACATTTTATGCTGATTTTTTTTTTCGTTTTTAGCTGTTTTTTTTTTTTTTTGTTGTTTTTGTTTTTGTTTTTGGCAGCCACCTCACGTTTCTTATTGGGAATGCGCTGCGTGTCATGCGTTCGGCATGTGGGCTTTAGGATATCTTTTTCTTTTTAGGGCATGCAGCGCACATCCTTATGTTAATGACAATTTATTGCTCTTATCGCAAATATTGAGACACTCGCAGCTTAATGCATATGATTTTCTGCCTCACATACATAATAATTTCGAGTTTGTTTGGGAGGCAGACTCTTCCCTCTTAAAAAAATGGAACTTTGTCGTCGTTTCTAGAGGGAACACATATTTATTTTGGCGTCTAACACAAAGACATAAGGGAAACACTTCAAAAATAAAAACAATTTGTTGAACTTTCCTTCCAGTGGGAAATAAAATGAAATTGCCTGCCAAGGAGTACTTGAGTTCATAAATAAAGCTTAATTGAAAGCCTTACTAAGAGTCGAGGCATCGCAGTTGCCATAGAAATATGTAGACATTTAAGACATTTGTAGATATTTAAAAGGAATTTTGTGAGTGACTTTTAAGGACATGGGCAGCTTATATATTATAGAGCAAAATATATTTCTAGCGACATTTTTTGCCGCATCTTTTAACATATAAATCACTCAAAAGTCAGCCAATTTTTATGATATATTTATTTGTCAATTTGCCAGTCAAAACAAATATTTAACTATCAAATTAAATAGTCTTTAAAAGAGATTATCATTATCTAAATCGCAGAGGTTCCTGCAGCTTAAATTATTTAAATAAATTGCTACTTAATAACTTATCCATAGATAACTTTTTTCTACATAGTTAATTTCTAGTTTTTTAATTTTCATAATAAAATAATCAAAGTCGTTCTAACTTGTGACATATTTATTTTAGATGGTTGCCAAACTAATATATCAAATTACATACAGTTGTTACATATATAACATTCAAAAGTCTAACAAATCGTATATCATATAATATCGTAAACATTTTCAGCTTTCTTAAAAAATTAACTATCCATCATTTCCATTGAAGGCATTTAATTAAATAACCTTCAGTTTAATTAAATTTCTGCACTTTAAATTCTTTCATAATATTTCAATTTGATATTTACACAATGAGTTTTTAATTTTTAATTATTATTGCTTTTAAATTATTTACTCTTTAACTTAAAGATTTTACAATTTTTCGTTGTCAAAGTCTTAGCTCAATAAGAGAAAAATATCCCTATAAAACATATTTACACTATTATATTGCATTTTTAAATATACTTCTTGCTCTACAAAATTCATTCTTTTTCATTCATTCGTTCTTATCAAAATACTTTTACTTACTACACCTAAGGCACTAAGTCAAGCATCTTTAGTCATACTACTTCAACTTAATATTTATATCATAAATTCTTAATTATTATTTTTGCCTTAATTTGTTCTTTAACTAAAAATCCGCACTGTCTTACTTGTTAAAGTAGCTTGATAGTAGATAATAAATAAATAATTCATTAATTAATTATTAAGTAATATATGAAAAAATTCTATATATTTAAAATAAATATTTCGTTGGCATCTACATGAACATAAAAATTGTTTATTAACATTAAAGCATATATAACAAAAAAATTGTAGTTAAATGATATTTTAATATGCCAAATAATATTTTAATTATGGCATACAATAATTTGGCTAAGTTAAGCTTTAATCCTCTATAAAAAATATTCTACTAATATGCAGTATTTTTAAGGCGGTATTCTGTTGGCAATTATTATTGGTAGATTGCAAAATATGTTAATTTTGTAGAGCCCCTGTTCCCATATTAACATAAAGTAACTCCCCTATATATATATACGATTTTAATATATGCCTCTTGCTATTATTTTATTTCGCATTTTAATATCGCACGTAGCGCCTTAATAGGTCGCCTAGAACGTATTGTAATATTTGTGTTCCCCCGTTTTTTTTTTTTTTTTTCGTGCCTTTTAGCCCATTGCGTGCTTTAGGCGCTTTTGTCTTTTGTTTCCAATTTTCATTTTAGCGCTCGCATGGTTGTGTGCGTGCGTGTATGTGTGTGTGTGTGCGTCAACGTATTTGCCCACAATTTCGGCAGCTGCCGTCGACCTTTTAGCTACTTATTGCCCCAGCTTTCGTTTTATTTTGTTTTTTATCTTACGCACTTTTCATAAGTCACATAAAAGAATTATTTGTCTGACAAGCTGACTCTGGGAAGGAGGCAGGTACTACGACAAACATCTATATACGCGTTATGCATATTTTATTAGGGCATTTCGTCCAACTCGCGCTGCCTTCAAAATAGAGTCGGCGTTCTATTAATTTGATGCCATCAAAAGGGCGAACCAAAGGTTTGGCCGAGCAGCGAAGGCGTGTCACTTGGTCTAAATGGACAAGCAAATACAATTAGTAGTGGGTAAATGTAATTAAATCAAATAGTCAATAGGATTAACATTGTTTAAATATTACCGTTTGACATGCACTGACCACGAAATTCCCTTAGCTAATTCGTCATATACAAAAAAATAAATTCAGAAAAAAATACACGTCCTAATTACTTAGCAATTTATGCATTTAGCCAGATTAATCATAATGAACAAATTTTTTGGGGCTTGCCAAATGCTCTATGATATCATCGTGTTGAATACAAAGCGAAATAATTCGTTTATATTTTGGTATATTTTTTTTTATATATATACATATATTTAATTTAATCAACTCAAGTTGGGCATCATAATTTACAGCTTGACAGTTCTATTTAATAATAAAAAATTAAACGGAAATTTGGGATTCCAAAAAATGGAAATTAATATAAAATATATATGGTATATACCAAGCAGTTTTTATTATTTTATATTATTATTATTTTTTATACATTTTCATTCATATTCTTTTTCAAAATATACGGCTCATTTGGTATTGTATGAACAAAATTTAGAATTTGGCAACAAAATAGCTGAGCCATTAAAACGATCTTTTGAATTTTATGGAGTATTTCGGCTGCTCTGTAAATTGTCTATATATATATATATTTTCACACATTGTACATTCAGCTAAGTTTTACTATACCAAAAGGTATTTCGATGAGCCAGAATAGAATTTTCAATTTCAATTTCATTCTCATATATTATATTTAGAAATTTATTTTTTTTTTTATTATTATTTTATTTATTTATTTTATTATTTTAGTGGGTTCAAAGTAATAAATGTTAACTGGTTAGGTAACTTACGAAAATAATAATAAATCTATAATGAAGGAGAGTATTATTACACTCAGACTACTTCTTTATTATATGATCTTTTGATCAGCAGTAAAACCTTAGCTCATAGCGCTCTTTGGATTCGCTTCCGTCGAGCTCAAATGTATGATCTGAAGAAAAAGAGTCGTACCTTCCATACTTATAATTATTGTCCCCAATATCTCGTTCCTTGTATTTTTTTTTTACACAGTACGAACAGCTTTTAGGTACCGCTCTCTAGATATGCCAACATAGTCTTATTTCGCTCAAATACCAACAAGTTAAACCAGAATTCGAACTAATGGAAAGGTTGTTCATGTTTCTGTGTATTTAGAAGAGGAAGTCCATTACTTTCATATAAATTTCTTGATTTTATTTCTCTCAGTAACATCAAATGTAGTAGATCTTACTAATCTTATTTGATTTCAAAGACGCTTTCAGCATTTTGTGTTTGTTTAGTCTCATAATTTGAGCTGTCCTTTTAATTAAATAATACATATTTTGTTTATATTTATTCTTTATTTATTGTATATATTTTTTATTTTATTTTCCTATTTTATATATTTAGTTTTAGTTTTGTATTTTATAAACCTTTATATTTATGATAAATAACTATTTGATTGCAATGCTTACTAACTACTTTCATCCCACTCCCAAGTAGATTCTCATTATTAATATTTTCATCATTCGCAAATTTAGACCCATTTTCACGTTCCTCGCACTTCCCACGCTTAAACATATTTATCAAAATTAAGAAACCCAAACAAAATGGAAGCCACATAAATCTATTTTTCGACTTCGCTCTCAATCAATCCCGGGCCAAACAGATATTCAAGTTCAAACAAAATTTATTGCCGGCAAATGCCCAAAATGTGGCTTTAATGTGGCTAAGTGGCAAAATACTATATAATTTATGTGTTCGTGGAATATCAAATGCAATATTTTATGCGCTGCTTCTTTTTTTCGCACTGAAGCATTGCGCACACATTAATAGACAATGACCATAAAAAAATCAATGTAAATTTGCAAAGAAAAAAGCCCACAAAAAAAATAGTCATAAAAATGAAACAAACAAAATAGATACATTTATTTATATACATATATTATATATGTAAAATAAAAGCGAAACACAAAGGCGAAAAATTGGCTAGCCCAACTAGCGAGCAATACGCCCACAACGCCCACGAGCCAGACAAGAGTCGTCCGATTCAGTGCAGATAAGGACCGAGTTTATTTCAGCATGAACAAAAAAAAAGAAAAGAAAAAAAATACTATGTGGGAGCTCAGCTGGCCACAAAGGAATGTTGCAAATTTAATTGAAGAACTCCAAAAAGAAACAACAACAACAGGAACAACAACAATAACAACAATAGAGCTACAACAATAAGCAAACAACAACAATTAAACTTGAGCTCGGAGCATTCGGCGGCACTTGAACTATGTCAAAGGCAAAGCAGCAAAGGCGCCACAACAGCATAGAAAGAGAAAGACGAATAGACAGAGACAGTGAGAGTCGAGGAGAATAGAATTGAAAGCTTTCAAGTTTCAGTGAAGATAGAGACGAAGAGGTTTTGGCTTGGGCTATGCGCATGAGAATGATTGAAACAAATGAGTTTCACACTCAGACAGTTGTTTTGCATTTACACAACTAAATAGTGCAGACCGCCTTTCTATGCGATTCTCAAAAGTAATACCTAAGTAAATCAAGCAGCACAGTAGATTTTTGCTAGTAAAAAAAAAAGTAAAGGAACGAGTTGTTGGTGTAAAGTTGTTGTGTCTTATTAAATACGTTTTCTCTTGGTGTTCATTTTGATCTGATGTTGCTTGCTCTATTTCTAAAAAAAGAGATTTGACCCTTCGATTAATTATTCATTTTCCCTTCCTTGGCGCTACTTAAATTGTAATCTCAGTTTCTCTTTCTTAACTATTTAATTATTACTAGTCTATCATTTAACATTTTATTTAAATCTTCTTCTCTAGCATTCTCTTCTCGCTCCATATTTACCTTATTTATTTTCACTTAATCTCAATTAAAATTGTAAATGTTTAGTTATGTTTCTCCTATTCCCTCTCTGACTATATTTCTCTTTTAAATTTTCTCATATTCTTTACTGCATAACTTTTTCTTTCTAACATTTTTCATTTCGCTTACTAGATCATCTCTTTAAATTCAATTAAATATTTATTTTATTTCGCCTTGAATATATCTCACTTATTTCCTTTTTTCCTCAACTCTCCCAAGCCCTTTTCTATTTTATTGTCTTTCTATTTAACTATTATTTTCTATTTTTGTTTTCTTTTTTTTATTTTATTTTAATTATTTCATATTGATAATGGATCCAGTATCTAATATTGTTAAAACTCTTACTTATTTTAAATTTAAAATGTATACAAATTTTAAACATTAAATGATCTTTTTTATAATCTTTTGTATATCATGTGCTTCAATATATCTGCTATATACGTTTCTTTTTATGGTATTCCTAAAAATGTTTTTTTTTAATGAATCATTTTCACAAAATAAATGTTGCAATTGTTAATATTTAAAAATACTATATATATCACATACATATTGATTATGGTAGTCTTAATTGCTGCGTTCAACTAATACAATTGCTTTTATAGCGCTCACATTTATTTAAGAGCATATTCTATTTAAGAGCTTTTCAGAATTAAGAGCTTTTAGCAAAAGTATGCGCGCGCATTGGCTGGGCACTTGTTGATTTCTCACACACACACACACACACACATGCACACACCCTCTCTCTCGTTCCTTTCTCTCTCACACATACACGCGCATACTTACTGTGCCAAGCACAGCTGTTTCTGTTCGCTGCCTACGGTCGCGGCGTTGACTGCGCTGCTGCTTAGGCTGCCTTTGGCTTGGCTGCTTTCCTTAACACACACAAAGAGGCACTCACACACACACACGCAGCCGTATGAACACCTTTTAGCCGTGCTCGTTACCAACACACTCGTGTCTGACATGTGAGCTAATTAAATTAGTGGCCTTGTTGTACTTGTACGTCGACAGGTGGTTGACATTTCTTTTCGGGCCATTTGTGTGACGATTGCCTGCTGGCGTTGCCAGACTGTTGCAATTTTAAAGAAAGCGCAGGCAAACAGGGAAATCAGATGTAATTTTAAAATATATAAAAATAGAGGAATTAGCAGACTTTTTACTGTAGGATTTTCCTGTAATATAGTTAGAGCATTTTGAAAAAAGTTTATGGAATATTTTCAGCTGTCAAAAAGAGCCCAAATTTAAGAATAAATAGCTTATTTTTCTTTACTTTTCGACCCATCCTAATTAGGGGCCAGCTTTCATACTTCTAGTAGTTCGTATGGGGTATTCCTTAAATATTATCAATACACAACAAAAAGAAATTTCATTTAGTTTTCTAATGCATTCGACTTTGTTTTGTGTTTTGCAGCGTTGGCAAATGGGCGACCCAGTTTGGAGACGAGCTATTCCTGCTGGCCCAGAAGATAACCAAATCGCAGCAGATCAAAGAGAAATACAAGGAATATAATGCTCGAGTTGAGCTCAAAAATGGCTCCGAACTGATCAAATCGATAACAGCGAATGTGGGCAAAATGTTGGCACGCAAAATGGATGCCGTGCGCTGCATACAGGAGAAGGCCGAGAGTGTCAATGAGAATTTCGAATTCAATCTGACCTATGCGGAGACTAACTTCACCTACTACTCGAGCAAGTATTCGCCATTCAATGGCAATAGCTCCGAGGAACTGGAGGCTAACGTTAAGGAGTATGAGTATATGTACCGAGAGATGATGCTAAATCCGGACACACATTTCTACAATATTTCCGTGGACACGGAGCACAGTTCGGTGCACGTGCCCTCAAACGTTTGGGATCGGGCGCCGAATGTGCTGAAGACGATTCAGTGGTCGGAGCAACTAGATGAGGTTTTCCGCCAGAACTATCAATCCGATCCGGCCCTGTCTTGGCAATATTTTGGCTCCGATACGGGCATCTTGCGTCATTATCCCGCCGCACAGTGGTACGACTCGCGCGTAAATAAACTGGACGCAGATACGTATGATTGCAGGAAACGGTCGTGGTATATAGAGACGGCCACCTGTTCCAAGGATATTGTCATCTTGCTGGATCATTCGGGCTCAATGACGGGACATCGCCATCATGTGGCCAAGTTCACAATACGCAGCATATTGGATACGTTCTCCAATAACGATTTCTTTACCATTTTCCGGTATTCGAACGATGTGCAGGGCATTATACCCTGCTTCAAGGACGCGCTGGTACAGGCAACACCCGAAAATATCGATGTCTTCAACTCGGCTATAGCCGAACTGGACGATCCCGAGGGATATGCGAATCTAACGCTGGCCTACGAGCACGCTTTCCAAATACTACGCAACTATTATATCAATCGAAGGTGCAACGAGACCTCCACCTGCAACCAGGCCATAATGCTGGTCACCGATGGCGTGGCGGGCAATACGACCGACATTTTCGAGAAGTACAACTGGGGCAATGGAGAGAACGGCACTTCACGCATGAATGTGCGCATCTTTACCTATCTACTGGGCAAGGAGGTGACCAAGGTGCGTGAGATTCAGTGGATGGCCTGCTTAAATCGTGGCTACTATTCGCACGTGCAAACACTGGATGAGGTGCATGAGGAAGTGCTCAAGTATGTCGATGTCATAGCCACGCCTCTTGTGCTGCAGAATGAACAGCATCCGCCCACCTGGACGCATGCATTTACAGATAAGACGGTAAGTATTATTAAGTAAAAACTCATTAAGAGAACCAAACTTAAGAAAGAATTTCCTCTTTGCAGTATGATCCCGTGAACTCGAATGAACGGCGACCGCGTCTTATGATAGCCGTTGGTGTGCCCGCCTTTGATCGCTCCTATCGCCACGAGAATAGCACTAAAAGACGGGCACGCCTCCTGGGCGTAGCCGGCACAGATGTGCCCGTCGAGGACATTGACAAATTGACGTTGCCCTATAAGGTAGGTGTCACAAGAAATTTATTGCTGAATCTTATTGAACTATCTACTCATTACCTCTCCAGCTGGGCGTTAATGGCTACTCATTTGTGGTGTCCAACAATGGCTACGTACTACTGCATCCGGATTTACGGCCTCTTGGTGTAAGCTGCCCCCTCTCCAATCCATAAAAATCTTCAATTATTAATTACTTTCCATTTCTATTCCCAGTCCAACAACAAAATGAATCCCAACTATAATAGTATTGACTTTACCGAAGTGGAGCATTTGTTTGAGGATCAGAATCCCCGTGAGCCGGGTGAATCCATTCTAAACATACGCAGCTCCATGGTCCATAACGAAGCCAAGGAATTTAAAAATATTCCGGTCAAGTTCCATTATGACAAAATGCGTCGTGTGTCGGAGGAGAAACAGGATTATTTCTTTGCTCCATTACCCAATACACCATTTACTTTGGGCATTGTTATGCCAAGCGAGTATGGCAAGACTTGGATCAAGGTCGGCGATGAGGTGGACAAGAACAAACACATGAAGGTCAATATATCGGATTTCTTCATTGGCGAAAACTGGAAAGTGCATCCCGATTGGTAAGTGGGGAGTAATTCAAAGTCTTACACTTTGGTAGAGCTAAGGGATAACTCATTTTTCCAGGGTCTATTGCAAGTATCACTATCTGGAGGGTCACGAATTCAAAACACCTGAAGCGGAGCTGCGCGAGTTTTTGGAAAAGATGATGAAACCCGATTGGAAATGGCCTGAGCAATATGCCGAAGACGAATCCGATTGGGATGACAAGGATGACTGTAAGTAGTCCAAACAGTCTATCAATCAATCCTTTTTAATCCCTCGACAATTTCAGTGAACTGTGGTCGCAAAACACTCAGCGACGATGCCTACTACTGCAACAGGGAGCTGGTCCATTTGCTCATTTTCGATGCCAAGGTGACTAACTTCAGTTACGGCGTCTGGAAGTTCGAGAACGAGGAGGAGCGTCAGCTCATTGAACGCTTTGGTGCCACATTGAGATTTGTGGCCACCATGAGCGGCCTGACACGCTGGCAGTTCATCTTTGGCGAGGTGGAAGTGGATACGGATCGGGAGTTTGGGGATTATCATACAACAGCCATCGATGAGACCTGGTACAAGAGCGCCATACTGCAGCATCATCAGGAGAATACCGAAAGCTTTGTTTACTCGGTCAAACACTACAACGATCCGCTCGAAGACAGCGATCTAAAGGTGACCGCCTCGCATGCCATCTTTCCTCGAGATGGTGGCAAAGAGGCGCCCGCCTGTGTCGTCGGTTTCCAGTTCTCACATGCGCGCATGTGGGAACGTTTCTTCAACATAACAGCCGTGGATAATGTGAGTCCAGACAAAATCGAATCCATCAAATTGATCTTTAATATTATGTATATATATTTCCATCAACAGTGCAACAATTGTCTGCCCATCTGCACGGATGATGACATCGACTGTAGTGTCATCGATAACAATGCGTACATTGTCGTTGGCCAAAACATAAATACGACGGGAAAATTCTTTGGCGAGTTCCATGGCGATGTCATGGCCGCCATGGTTCAGAAGGGCATCTTCAAAAGCATTGAGGTCTATGACTACCAGGAGCTATGTAAAGTAGAGCCAACAACTGTCAGCGATGGACACAGTTTGCTGCATGTGAGTTTTAAGGGGATTGGAAGTGAGAGAGGAAGGAGAGATTTTGTTGTGGGAACTACTTAGCTTGACCTAGGACTAGGACTAGGTGTGGCTGTCGTACTGCGTGGGATCTCAGTTGGATGTCGGAGTAGGTTGGGTTTGGATCAAGTTGGGTGTCAAGACTAGACTGAAATTCGGAATCGTTTGGCTGTTGAACTAACTTTTCCGGACTAGGTTTACAGCCCTACTACGTTAGCTGTCGGGTTATCTGGGTTGTCGGATTAGACTATCAGACTATCAGACTATGCTGGCCTGTTAGATGAGGGCTGACTATGGGACTAAACTGGCATATTAACTAAACAAACTGAGAGCAATTTCCACATCCTTTATTCATGCATAAACTCTATTTATTATTACTATATTACTCATGACAGCCGCTGCAAGTGCTGGGCCTAGTTTGGAAGTGGCTCATTGCACAGCTCTTCTTGACCTACCAGAGAGTTCAATGGTGGGTGGATGGAGCGCCCTGTAAGTTAATACAATGAATCAATCATGCTAAATTTCAACAATTAACATTTAACTCCCATTGTCGCTTAGTTTTGGAATACTTGGACAATATTGAGGATGAGTATGTGGCCGTGGGCGATATTAATTCAGCATCGGCGGCTAAGCCCAAGGACGATGGTGACGATGGTGAGGCGATATTTCAAGAGCCCGAACCGGAACCGATCTACAAGCCCTGTGACATGCGCTCTACTCTGTACGCGCTGCAACCCTCTGCATTGGTGGGCATCAATGATTTCATAAATGTGTCATCAACGCGTCCGTTTCTGATCAAGAAGATACCCAACTCGAATCTGGTGATGGTGGTGGTCTATGTGCTGATGCCATCGCGCAGTGTACGCCTAACCACCGAGCCGCAGCGCATAACTGAGTATGAAGAGGAATTTCCCTGCTACAAACTAAATATGAGTTTCTACGATAGGCGACGCATCGAAGAGTGTTTCACGGAGCACGAGGATGTGAGTGGAAGATAAAAAAAAAAAACTCTTGAGATATTGCAAATTTTATAAATATTTATTTTATTTTGTTTTGTTTTTTCAGGAGGAACTTTTCACCTACTGCGGCAAAGCCTCACGGCTGGGTCTAACGCTTCAGCTGCTGCCGCTGACCATAATTTTGATGTTTTACTTGACGCGCTGCTTTATGCGTGTCTAGTTTATACACTCTATACATACATATATATGTATATATACACTATATATATATATACACTAATACGATCTGTTTGTTTTTAGATTGTAAACTATTGTGTAGTACAATTCTAGTCAAAGTTTAACAACCAAAAAAAAAAAAAAAAAAAAAAGAAAGAAAAACCCAAAGCACAATCTTAAACAAGTTTAGCAACAGCAAAAACAAAAAACAATTTCAACTTTTAGACTTATAAAATACGCCAAATGTTAAGGAAAACAAGAGTACGAAATGAAGGAGGGAAGGATATATGTTTCTAGCAGCTCCTAAATAAAATTACTTAATTTCAATTCTTTAGCTATTACGAAAAAAAAAAAAAAAACAAACTTTGGAATGAAATTTATGTTTTATACTAGCTAAAAAGCCCACGTTTCATTAACTATTTTGGATAGTTTAAACAAATGGTAAATGCCTAATGCCAAATATTAACTAAAACTATGAAAGAGAAAAGTGTGAATGTAAACAAAAATAATTCAAATGACAATTATTTTTGTAATTTTATAAAATTAGTTGATTTTTTATAAAAACGCGATGAAATGTAAACTTAAATGAAACACGAACAGAACACACAAAATACACTATTTCGTCCCTTGGCCCAACCGAAAAATATATATATATATATTTAACTTATATATATATATGAAGAGCAGTCTTTTGCAAAAAATTCATTAGCTTTTTCGTAAACAATCAAACGGATTTTTTAATGATAAATATTATATATGATAATATATTGTATACTAGTATATATGAGGCGTGGTGTATTCAATGTTTATATAGATATTTTGTTAACGGCTATTCAAAGTTTATATATGTTTTTTTGTATATGCATTGTAATAATGTACCAAGTATTTGTTACGATTGTATGGTATTTAGTTTTTTCTCTTTTAAATAATGAAAAAATATGCACTAAAATCTGATGTTAGCTTCGGTATAGTCGAAGATCTAAATACCTGTGCAGTTGGGAACTTGAAAGAATCCAGATAATGGATATCATAATACTAAGAAGGATAGTATAATACTAAGAAATACATATGTATATTGAATTATATATAAAGAACTATATACCAGAGTGATCCGATGAAGTAGATCTTAGCCCATCTTCTACAAGAATCCTAATTAGTTATTTATATAGATACGATTTGAATCGCAAAAGAGTTATTTCAAAATATATGATATAGAACCCAAGTCTTACTGCATGGGTATTTCTTTTAAATAGGACCACCTGAAAAGTATGCAATACTTATTTGAAGAACCTCAGTTAACTTTGCACACTAACTAACTATACCGATTTTTGTTAGCTAAGCAAAATTCAACATTTACACGAGCAAACAACTACAAACAAAAATACCAAAGAAAAAACACAACAACAAAAAATACCAACCTAATTGCCTTTGTATCGTATTTCGAAACATTTGATGAATTTATGCATAGGAAAGTAAAAATGTTGATGGAAGAGAGAGAGGGAGAGCAGCGTACGAAAGTACGGAAAAGTGTGTGCGCGTGGGTGAAAAATGTTTTTTAAATTCTGTTTCTTATCGAATTTGAGACAACATTATTGAAATCAAAATGAAGATGGAAAATTTTTAAAACACAAACAGTTAACTATTAAATGTAATTTACAACTAAAACTAAAATTAAAATAATAAATATACATATATATAAAATAAAAACATTAAAACTTAAACTGTTTACGCAAACTAATATAATATTTATTTTTTGGAGTGTTTAAACGTTGTAAGATGTAATAATAATAATAATAATATTAATTAATAAAACAAGAAATGGTAATTCACATGGAATTGAAATTCAAAACTCAGCCATGTTTAAATATTACAACTATATAGATTATATATAATACCGAAAAAAAAGTCCACTTAACTAAAAAAAAAAAAAAAAAAAAAAAATGCTAAAAATAATATTTTAAAAAATAGTAAATTAATGAAAATAATTTATGATTTCATTAGCGCAATGCATTAGTGCAGCAAACATTTTGGTGTTTAAAACAGAAACGGTTTAAAACTGAGACAAAATTCTTATTCACAAAATGAAAATGAAAAGAAAAAGAAAACAAGAAAATTTTACAGCTAATAAGAAACAAAAGACCAATAAATGTTTAAATAATAAATGTAAGACTCTTGATGGATGGAAGGCTCTTGTGTGTATATGTATATATATATATATGAATACTATATAGTACTAAAATCTCTTTTTTACAGCTAACGGAATTTTTAGCCTCTTAGGCCCGTTGCTAAGTCTCGCTGCTGCTTGATAATACGGTCTTGAAATAATCACTGTCCAGCTGTTTAATATCCTTGGCGAATTGTGCCACCAGCTGGGTCAGATCCTCCACATTGATCTCCGTATTGTTGCCAGCCGTCGATAGCTGCTCGATGGCCACTTGTATCTTGTCCAGCAGCGCTTTATCCGCCTCGTTTTGTTTGCCCGCATGCTCATCCTCGAATTCGTTGTACACCTCTTGGGCATTTTGCACCACCTGCTCGGGAAAATTTGCGAGGCGTGCCACCTGTATGCCAAAGCTCTTCTCCATGACACCAGGTCGCACCTGATAGAGCAGCGTAAAATTATCCGCATCTGCTACGGCCGCCATGTGACAGTTCTTCACCGTGGACAACGTTTCCGCCAGCTTGGTTATCTCGTGAAAGTGCGTGGCGAAGAGCGTAAAGCACTTCGTTTCCTTGGCCAGATGCTCGGCTATGGACCAGGCTATGCCGCAGCCCTCGTACGTAGATGTGCCACGCCCCAGCTCATCGATGATCACCAGCGATTTATCCGTTGCGGTCTGCATTTTAAGAAGATTTGTTGTAAATATTGTTATTGTTTAAATAAAGTTGCCTTTTTGTCATTGTGCAAATATATATAATTTCATGACTCACCCTGATAATGCCCGAAGTTTCAATCATTTCCACCATAAACGTGCTCAGGCCCTTAATGATATTATCACTGGCGCCAACGCGTCCAAGTATAGAGTCAACCATGCTGATCTTCGCCAGACTGCAGGGCACAAAGGCGCCAACGTGAGCCATTAGAACAGCTGTGCCAACAGAGCGTATATAGGTGCTCTTGCCGCCCATATTTGGACCAGTTATAATGAACATGTTGCATTTGTCTGTGGAAGAAAAGAAATATGAGTTATGCTCATTCAAAAAGGAATCTACTCAGACGACCCACCCTTCTCAAACTCCACACTATTGGCTATGAAGCTAACATGCTCCTGCAGCTCCAGACACGGATGACGCACATCCTCGAGCAGCAGCTGACCAGCGCCTTCGGGCAGCATCTTTGGGCGTACGTAAGGCGTTGGTGCACTTCGTGCAGCTATGGCAAAACTGACCAAACAATCCAGCTGGGCGAGCTCATTGTTCAAGGAAGTTAATGGGGCGGCATAGCCCACAGCCACTTGGATGATCTCCTCGACAATTGATTGTTGTTGCTCCTCGTAACGCGCACGCAAGCTGGTGAACTCATCGGCATACCCTTCCAGCTTGTCGGAAGTGAATCGTACACCGCCCTTGATCACATCCACAATGCGAAAGTTCTTGTTCTTGCGCAGCACCGAATCATCTTTGATTGTGGTGCGCAAATGATAGCCCAACTTGGCCACGTTTTCCAGCTTGATCAGCTTGCCATCCAGGTCAAGTTCCTCGCTGCATTTGTCGCGAATGCGTTCCATTTTGTTATACAACTCCGTCATGGTCTGCTGTAGATCCATGAGACGACCATCGAAGGTGCTCTTGACCAAATACTCGCTCTTCTCGATGGCCTCAAAGTCGACCACCTGCTCGACCATTTGCTTGAGGCCCGTTAGATCTTCCAGAAAGCCCTTAAAGGGCGCACAGAGCACACTCTGCACCGTGCTGTTCCCAAGGCTCAGCAGCACTTGAAGAATTTTCGGCGTGCGCAATATAACTTGATAAATGCGAAACAGATCCTGTAAATTCGCCTTGCGACGCATCAGTTTCTTGGTGAGCATTAGAATATCCGGTATACGCTTTAAATAGTCCAGACTGAGCGTATCTAGCGTCTCGGGCGACTCCAGCAGACATTGAACAATTTCGTGTCGATCATTAAGTATTTCGGCGCTGCGCAGCGGCTGCTTCACCCACTGCGCCATCAGACGATGACCCTGCGGCGTGCGACAATGATCCAGGACGCCCAATATGCTCTGCCAACGATACGAGGGCATGGATGGATGAGTGCCTGGCTTGGGCATAATGTTGAGAGCGGCCACAGCAGCGGAGTCCAAATGCACGAAGCTACAAGAGAAATATTTCAATACTTTAATATTTTTATATTATTTATCGATTTTCATTATACACACCGCTTCAGATCTAGCTGCTTGAGTTCGTAGTGCCCCAAATTGCCGGCATCGTTGACCAAATCCAGATATTTTATGGCCACGCGCAGTGCTTCGGCCGCTAACAGCATTTGCAGTTCCTTCAGCCCGCTCGCATCCTCCTGCTGGCCCTTGGCAAAGCGCAGCAGACGATTCAGGTCCTGCAGCAGATCATTGCGCTCAGCGGCGCTGCCCCGCTTCGGCACTGTGATCATTACACCATTACGCTCCAGCATGGCCTTTACAGCCGCATATTCACCATCGGCTGTCGGCAAAAGGCATTCCTTGGGGCCCAGCAGCACGACAGTGGCCTCCAGTTCGGTAAAGAAATCATCGTCCACAAATTCGAATAACTGGAATTGGCAATCGTTCTGCTCCACGGCTGCCACACCCACACGCCGTTGTGCACCGCCCTCCAGTTTGATCTGCAGCGAAATAATACTATTGCCCACGAGCACCTCCTTATTGGCAAACAGAATGTCCTCGAACTGCAGTAGATTGCCCGGCGAGCCGCGATATTCCAGCTGCCAATCATCGCGTTTCACATAAACCTCGACACGCAAATTGCGCACGAGCAGCAGCTCACGCACGGCCAGCTCAAAGTTGGCCTTGGACATGGCCACGAACTGCAGCGTCTCCTGTTTGTCGTCCGGCAGCAGTTTGTGCACATACGCCGTGGATTTGTAAACAATTTTTGCCACCTGTTCGCAGTCATCGCTGCCGTGCACCGTATAGCAATCGGTTTGATCATAAAATCGCACTGTTGTACTCGGTTTCTATTGCAATGAACATTCTAATATGTTAATTAGGCCAATTAAATCAGAGCCAAACACTTGCCACTTACCTCGCCGAGTTTGTTGTGGAATTTTATAAAATTGCGACGCGCATTTGTATCTGTTCAGCGGAGGGTTTTTGTTATAATTGATCAATGAATTATGATGTTTCCAATTGCTTACCTATGCGCAACACCGGCTCCTGCCTGCTCACTATTGATTTGCCTTCCATTTAATGGTTTTTACAATATTTTCAGCACTTTGTTTTAAACAATTTAACAATTTACGCGCCACTTTAGAAGAACGACGCGCGACTGCACTAGTGTTGGTAAGCGACTATGCCAGAAAGACAGCTGTGAGCAGAAATTCGCAAACTAATGGAATGACACGTGCCTGCTGTGATTGCTGAACGGCCTATTAGAATTATGTATGATATTTCATATAAATTTGCAAAAACGTTTCAATGCATCTATGATAATTAAAAAAGCATTAAAGTCCCTACTTTTAAATGCAATTAGCAAGTCACATATAAATTTTCAATAGGAACAGTTGCTAGAATATATTGCAAATAACGTAATGACACCACATGCAGGCAGTGCAGTGACATAGAGTTGACATTATTTTACCTTTTCTATGCAAATCAAAACAATTCTTGTTTATATAAATTACGAAAGCTTTATTGATATTTAATACTACTTTAATTGCTCTCATACTATAACCATTATACAACTATTTGATATCTACATAAATATTATATTGGAGACATTAACATTTCAATACTTAATTTGTTTTCAACTAGGCCAAAACACTTTTTCATTGATTGTTGCAAACCAAACATTTTTGTGCTAAAAAAAAATACTGTAAATTCGAAACTTAATAAACCGTTATCAAGGAGCTTATCTATAGCATATCTATATGGAGACAAGTTCAGTCTAATTATTGCATTTTTTACCACCTGTAAGGTTCACAACTGCTTATCAAGCTTTGGCTGCTGTTGTTGCTCCTGCTTCATCAGCACAATATCCCAGGCGCCGCCAACGCCATCCGCCTTGGAGCACAGATCCAAGCTAATGCGAGCACCCACCTCCGCGGCGGAGGCACGTAAACAGGTGCCCTTGGCCATATTGTAGACGGGGCTGTTGGCGTTTCGGGTGTGCCGCCACTGCTGATCGCCCAGCATCTCGTGGCACTTGTTGATGATGACCAGCGTGTCGGCTGCCGCCTCCAAGCAGAACAGCTTATCCAATATAATCTCCGACTTCTCTGTCTCATACCACATTTGATTGGGCGCCCGTGGCTTGCAGACCTGCAGTGTGAGGGAGCTGCCCTTCTTCCAGAAACCCTTCACCTTGGGCGCCACCACAGCGGCACAGAGCTGTGTGCCCGACAGACGCAGCAGAAAGGAATCCAAGTAGTTGCGCTTGCGCGAGTGCCAAGGTTGAAAAACAGGCGCAGGGCCGGACTTCTTCGATTCGTCGCCGGGTAAGCGCAGCTCGGGATAAACATTTTTTAGATACCAGCCAAAGTCCTTGCAGTGCAGACGTTCGCGTAGCTGTAGCCGTGCACTGATGTCTCCATAATCGTAGTCCTTCGCCACCTTCTCGTGCTTCAGATAGAACTCCTTGTACTTATCCATCCAGACGTGAGCCAGCCGCAGTGAATTCTTCAACATAGTATTGGCACCATCTGGCGCCGTATAGGGTCGTCGCTTGCGAAAGATGTGACCGACCCGAGAGCAGGGCACAATCTTGATGGAACCGCCGCATTGCCACACACGGAACGAGATCTCAATGTTCTCGCCACCCCAGATATCCATGGCCATATCGTATTCGCCAATGTGTTGGAAGTACAAGCGATTCACGGCAAACAGGCCGCCGGCCATGGTGGGCGAGCGGAAGGGTCCCTTAAAGTCCTCCGGCACCTTGAGCGTGCCCTCCGGCAAATTCTCCCAGCGGAAGTGCAGACCCCAATTGAAGCCGCCGCGCACCAACGGACTGGGCGTATACTCAAACGTATCCGCATTGATCAGATCGATGACAGGCACCGCCAGCGTTGAGTTCTCTGCCTTGACCAGACGCAGCAGCGGCTCCAGCCACTGGCGATTTACTTCGATGTGTGAGTCGAGGAAAACCAGCACATCGCCGCTGGCATCGCGCGCTCCAATGACTCGAGATCGTATCAAACCCTCTCGTTGCTCGTTTCGCACATAACGCAAGTTGTCATACTTGAGGCGAGCATGCAGATCCGCCAGCAAATGGAATTCCAGCTCGGGCAGATCGCTGTTGTCGTCCACCAAAACGATCTCTTTCAACAGATGAGCGGGCGTGCGTTCCAGCACGGTCTTAATCGAACGCATCAGCGTCATCTTATGTTCGTTGTAGAAGCACATGATAACCGAAGCCTGAGGCAGCTGTTCCGATTCCAGCGTCTCGCCACGCTCGCACACCTTGTGCCGCGTATCAGGTATATCCCGAAAGAGTCCAATATTGTTGGAGACGAGCGCATTGAACGCATGATGCTTGTAGCCAATATCACGTATGTACTTATCTTGCTTGTTGCGCACCACACCCAACAACTCGAAAGGATCGACTGTGGCACTGCTCTGTGTGGCGTTCAGCGGGGATGCGGGCGAGCATCCAACTGTAACCTGGGCCTGGTAGCTCAGTTCGGCTCGGGGTGTGGCATCCGGACCACTATTAATACGCCAGCCAGCCGCCGGTATGGAACTACGCAGATGGTGCATGTAGACCAAGAGAGCGAGCATCCATATTCCTGCAATTAGCAGCGTGCCGAGGGTGCAAGATTTGCATAGCAGACGCTTAATTTGCATCATAGGTGGATTAATATACGTGTTATGTATACTTGGCGATTAATGCAGATATCATCGTAGAAGCGAGGTCACAGAAACCGGAATTTATGCCATGTCGTCAACGCAACTCTTGGTTTACCAACGCTGCCTTAATTAAAACAAATTAATTTGCATACAAGAGTTGATATCGATAACAGTGCTGCCACCTGTGTTTAGGCGCGCACTTAATTTGATTTTAAATTCGATATATAAATTGATAGCATTTCAACGGCATCACTGTGTTACAATTCTTTTCAAATTTTATTTTTAATTAAATAAGTATGTTGCCCCTTTGGCTTATTATGGCACGCTATAATTAAATTCAACTAAATTGTTTAATTGACCAGTCGTTGACGGCGCTGCCACTGGGACTTGTGCGCGCACTCGCTGAAATTTGTAGCTAAATATTTTGCTTGGTAAAATTTTATAAATATTTATTCTATTTTCAACATAAATTTTTTCCCCAATATACACCAATTAATAGTCAATTGAAGAATATTCAAGCACTTTAATTTTTGCTAGTACTGAATAAATAATATTCCATAATTTTGCCCATTGCTTCATTAACAGCTAAACTACAGATTTGCGTGCTTAGATTATTGTTGACGGCGTTGCCACCTGGCTAAGCGCACAGCTAACAAATCTGAAGGCACCGCGCACTCGTTAGTGCAATGATTAGGAAAACTTGTTTTTCGTTTCTAGGGTTTTATAAATATTGTTTTTCTTTATTACCTATAGCATTATGCGTTTAATACGTCTTTAATATTCATATAACATTGCTCGCTTTCGAACTTTTGCATGCTTACACAACATTCAACGAAATGAGCATAAAAGAAGTTACAAATACAATATTATAATATATACATAGTATTGCTAACAAATTGTGTTATAGAGAACAAAGAAAATGTGTAAAATGATTAATGCATAAAGTAAATACATAGAAATAAGAGATATTTGCCAACATTTGTATACTTTCACATTTGCACTTTCATTTGTAAATATCAAAACAGTTTCATAGATTTCATTTTTGCTTGTTTTTTCTCTTTGTTTGCAATTAGAACATAATGCAACAGTTGAATGTGAATTATTCAATTTTCTATCAATAGCTTATTAGATATTACACAGATATCTGAATGTCGGGGACGTTTACATATATATTTTGGTTGTTTGTTCACACTTTTTTACGACTTAAACCAATCATTTAACTATATTCATACATTGAATTATTTTGTTTCGTTTTGATTTGTTTTCTACTCATTGCATGTTGTTTTAGAAAGATTAGAAATCAATATGATTACGAGTTGCGCTAAAAATTAAATTTCGATTTTCATAACTATATATATATATATATGTATATATGTGTGTGTATGTGTGTGTGTCTAGAGAAATTTAATACATTTAACACGAGCACTGATCCTTGACATGCGTTGCCTCGCTGCTGAGCGATGGTCGCGACGGCTGCGATGGTCGATGTTGTACACCCGATTCGGATGCATTTAAATCTAGGCGACCCTCCTGAATATTCTGATAGATCTTGCGTGCCGTCTCCAAAAATGCCTCCTCCACATTTTGTCCACTGTTTTCAAATTACAAAATGACATTAGTATCATATTAAAAATATATATAAATTAATTGCAGAATTTACGTCATGGCGCTGGCTTCCAAAAACATGAGACCATTCTCGTCGGCAAACTCTTTAGCTTCCTCATAGGTTACCTCGCGTGTGCTCTCCAAATCAGATTTATTGCCAATTAGAAAGATCACCGTGCTGGGATTTGTGAGATTACGCGTATCGGTTAGCCAGCTGCTCAAATGATTATATGTCGAGCTGCACAGATGGGAGTTAATTAGTAGAAATATTTCAAGTTTACAATTTCACTAATGTGACTCACCGCCTGGTTATATCGTAAACCATTAAAGCACCAGCTGCACCGCGATAATACGAACGTGTCACAGCACGAAAACGTTCCTGACCAGCCGTATCCCATATTTGTAATTTAATCTTCTTGTCATCCACCTCAATGATGCGTGTGCCAAATTCAACGCCAATTGTATGTGGGCAATTCGCCATAACTGTGGATGGGAAAAAGAGTTTAGTTGAAGTTTTATATAGAGAATTTTCCAGTTACTTACATTTCTTCTCGGTGAACTGATGCAGCAGACAGGACTTGCCCACGCCCATGTCACCAATGATGATGTACTTAAATATATAGTTGTAGTTGTAAGGTGCTGCAGTCATATTGGGACCTGTGAAATGATATAGGAAAATTTGATTAGTAAATATTGATTTGGCATAAAGTTTCCTTTGGGTCTTTCGCACAATTTTCTATTAGGTAATCTATGCGTTCGTAGAGTTTGTTAACAACCCCACGCATCTTGTGCAGCTTTACATCCATTTCAGTCGATGACAGTTGAGACTATGTGAGTTGTATATGTTTATTATTTTCAGATATATATGCCTATATGCAGAAGTTAAGTGTCTGGCGACCTGACTGCCTATCAGGCAATTGTAACGCTGCATTAATTCGTTTCAGTGTCGCTTCTGGACGACTTTTTTCTGTTTTTGTTTTGTTTGTGGCATGTTGCCAGCGTGGTCGGGAGATGTTCCCAATTGTGGGTCTAGTGGCTCATATTTAAACAGCCGTCCGTCCATTCAGTTTGTCTGTTGACTGAGCTAAAAACCGAGCGCTGTTTCATTGTTTGAAGAGTTGGGGTGCCGCGACCCTACTTTAAAGTTTGCCAGATAGTCGCAAAATAACGCTCCAAGTGCGCATATCATATTTCAAGTCGGAATGAGCAAAGGTTTTTGGTAAGAATGCGGAGCTATCAGAATTTGAAATATGTGTTTATAGGAACGTTAATAATATTGAGTAATTTTATAAATATGGGATTAAATGCCATCATATTATTCCAAAATAAAGCAACAATATTACCCACATTAAGAACTACCTTATATTCTTATATTATATTCTAGTATTGGCCTAGCTTCTATTTGCCTATTCAACAAACAAGAATGCGAAGCTATTAGCACTTTACATTTGCTTAAAGATAAACGAAACTTTTGTTGGGAAATTATAGTGGTAATATAATTAAATTCTGGATGCAGAGAGAGAAATTTCTTTAAAAAATTGAAATTAATAATTATTATTATTCATGGATTAAACGGAAATCATTCTAAATGGAGAGATAGCATACAAGAGAATATTATCTACAGAAATGATTTATTGTAATATATTCTCTTCATTCTTTTTCTAATGATTTTCATAATTTACTATTAACTATTGTTAGACTATTAAACAAACAATAAAAAATATATTAATTTATTGTCAAGTGCATACATAATATAGATTATAGACCTTCGTCTTATCAGTCAATCACAAAGCTATGAATGAATGCGGGTTCAAAGATAAATAAAAACTTGGCGTATGTTGAAGAATCACAAGAAAAAATAGAACACCAAAAAGAATCAGAATTAAATGCTTAATATATGTATACTCGATACGCTGATAAGAAGTTTTCAATTGTAAAATATGCGAAAATGTGCTCATGTGTGTGAGAATGTTCCCTGTTGCATGCTAAAGCACCGTTATTTGATAAAAATAAATAAAACACAAGGCGCGGTAACGAGACTGCCACAACAACAACAACAACATCAACTTTTTGAGGGGTGTAGACCAAAGCAGAGAGACTAATATCAATTACAAGAGCAGGATGACAAGAGAGCGAGATGGGGAGATGCAGAGACTGGGCTGCCCTAACAACAACAATAACAACAATAAGCACAGCAACATAGCGAGTACTTTATGTAGTATAAGGGAAAGTTGTCATTACGGTACTCCCAGACGGCCCCCAACCATACCCCTGACACCAATACAATTACACAGCCACACACACGCACACACCTAGCCATCCACAGTTACGTACATTCAGAATATTAGCTAAAGACGCAATCAAAAATGCAGCGCGTTTTTAATTGGCTTAACAGCAACAACAATCTACATATTACTCACCGTTTTTCTTTAATTTTATTTGTTCTGTAATTTGGCTTTAACTTGGGAGCAGGAACTTAGGACTGCAGCAACGAGCACGGGGGAGGGCTGTTAATGTTTCTGTGTGTATGCGTATCGCTCCTGTATTTGTTTATACTTCCAATCATACACAGGCGATGCCAGTCGTGTTTTGTGCTGTATTCGAGCGCAGCACAATTAGCATTAATATGCGCGAATATATATATAACACTAAACAATATAACTTTAATCTCCAACGATGAAAACTTTGCTGGGCAACTAGCAGCAAATATCTTTTGCGTTTTCTTGTTTGCAAATTTAGCAACGAGTTCTATGGTGCTGCCAGACTATTCAATGGTCTACATATACATGGTAATCAAATTATCAGCTGTGCAGCACTTGCTGCACAGTGTTGTAAAGTGACGTCCTTAGTTGGCAACACAGCACTGTTATACCGCACGTGTTCGTTTTTTGTTTATACGCGATTTTGTATTTTAAAATGCAGTAATGTTTGTCAACGAAGTGAACGATGTGAAAATCTATAACCTGAGCGCCGGCAAATCGGTGCCAGATGTAAGTAGTAATATTCACTTATGCAGCATTCAATTAATGTTGGTTTTTTGCTAAAGTGGCTCACCGATCGCCGCAAGCGCTCACAGCTGATGAAAAAGGTTGACTCGAGGCGGCAGATTGAGCTAATCCAAGACTTTGATATGCCCGGCGTCTGCACGAGCATACGCATGAGCCCCGATCAACAGTTCATACTGGCGACGGGCACATATAAGCCACGTGTCAAATGCTTTGAAGTCTGCAATTTGTCCATAAAATTTGAGCGCTGCTTCGACTCAGAGGTGACAACGTTCGAGGTGATCAGCGATGACTACAGCAAGCTGGTGTTTCTGCAATGCGATCGCTATGTTGAGATCCATGCGGCACACGGACGCCACTACAGATTGCGCATACCGCGCTTCGGACGTGATATGAAGTACCATAAGCCCAGCTGCGATATGTTCATTGTGGGCGTGGGTCGCGTGAGTACTTGAAGATTAAGACCATTTTATATTATATATCTCATTTCATAAACATTTCCTCTCCATAGGACATATATCGTCTTAATCTGGAGCGTGGTCAGTTCCTGCAGCCTTATGAATCGGATGCCAGCTGCCTCAATGCTTGTGAAGTGAATCCCGAGCATCATCTTCTGACTGTAGGTAGCAAAGAGGGAACTGTTGAGGCGTGGGATCCGCGCACAAAACAACGTTGCGCTACTTTGGACGTGGCCATGAAACTGCCGGGCGTTAAAGTATTTCCCTCGGTCACAGCGCTAAAATTTCGCAATGGATTGCAAATGGGCGTGGGCACGGCTTCGGGACATGTGCTGCTGTATGATATACGCTCGCGCCAGCCACTACTAATCAAAGATCATCTCAATAAGGTGCCCATTAAACGGCTGGCATTTAATCCCTCACAGAATGCCGTCTACAGTTTGGATGAGGCCACTCTCAAGCTGTGGGATGAGCAGACCGGCAAGCAGATTGCCTACGTGGAGTCCACATCATCATTCAATGACTTTTGCACCATTCCCGACACGGGCATGTTCTTCTTGGCACAGGAAGATGTCAAAATGATGACATACTATGTGCCGGCCATGGGTCCAGCGCCACGTTGGTGCAGCTTCTTGGACAATCTAACTGAGGAGATTGAATCGGAGGTGGTGGAGAATGTCTACGACGATTATCAGTTCGTAACGCAAAAGGAACTGGAGGAACTGGGCCTGGAGCATCTCATAGGCAGCAATCTGCTCAGGGGTTATATGCATGGGTAGGTCGGAGACTGCTATTTGTTTTCTGTATTTTTAATCTTTTCCCATTCTTAGTTACTTTATGGACGTGCGTTTGTATAACAAAGCCAAGGCTGTTGTCGAGCCATTTGCCTTCGACCGCTTCCGCAAGGAGAAAGTGCGACAGGAGATCGAAAGTGAGCGCAAGTCGCGTTTGCAAATTGACTCCAAGCTGCCCAAGGTTAACAAGGAGTTGGCGCTTAAGATTATGGACGAACAGGCGAATCCCTCGAACAGCGCCAAGCAACGCAATATGCCCAGCTTGCTGCAGGACTCGCGTTTCAAGGCCATGTTCGAGAACACCGATTTTGCGATTAACAAGGAGGCCGAGGAATATCGACTGCTCGCGCCAGTGCTCAATCGCCTGGACAAATCGAAGGCAAAGGCGATCAAGCAGCGTATTGAAGTGGCGCCCGTTGCCGAGCTGCACGCCGAGGAAGCACAACCGCGAGAGGATAGTGACAATGATGAGGATCTGTTTGGTTTCGAGAAGAGCGATGGAGATAGCGAGGCGAGCAGCGACGATGACGCCTCCTCGGATGACGAGGATAGGCGCGAGTATGTCAAGGAAATGAAGCAGGCATACAAGCAGGTCAAGCGGCAGCGCGAGGAAGAGGAGGAAGCAGAACAGGAGGACGACGAAGAGGCTGATGGTCCAGATGATTATGCGGCGCCAATAGCAAATGGAAATGGAAACATTAAAAACCCAGCACCTAGCAGCAGTGCACACTTCAAGCTAACGCCACTGGACACAGATCGGGGAAACAGCGAGGCAGAGCAGCGCATCAAACAGGCCAGTCTGCAGGATCGCATTCGCGTCATGTCCAGCCTGGAGGGTAATGTAACGAATGTGGGTCGTTCCCTGGGCAATCGCCAGATGACCTTTGAGGTAAACAGAGAAAAGAAAGCCCAGTACATGGCCAAAAAACGGGAAGCAGAGCTGAAAAAGCACCGAGACGAACGCCGGGGCATTGTGAGAAATATCAAATCCCTAAGATTAAAGAAGGTTAATTTTAAGTAGGAGATGAAACAAGTACATAATGCTTTAATTTATGTAAAAATTAGACTATGATAAATCTTCATTCAAGTCGGCTATTCTTATTATGAACTCCTTCTCGAATTCCAGCTCCGGATCATCTATGTTGAGACCATCGAAGGGCTGCAGACCGACGAATTCCAATGGAATCAACTCAAAGTCGCTCTCATCATTATTTTGCTTATCATAACTAGTTGAGCTGGATGCCATGCTCACACCACTCTCTGATGATTGATCAACTGTTGACTCGTCTTCCTCGGAGATCATATCGATGTCCGGTTCCTCCTCGTCCGCCTCGCTAGACTCTTCCATTTCTAGCTCATCGTTCTCATTGCCAGAATCCTGTTCCTGCTGATACGCCCAATTGTCCCTCTCCCTAACCTCTATTAATTGAATAGTTACAGATTTCACTTGATTGGGAACAGATATAACCTACCCAGGTTTGGTTGCGGTGCATTCATTATCAAATGCAGCAACGCCTCTGTAACCGGTCCTGTTTTAGGCTCAGGCATCCTATCAAAATACAATTGAAAAAATTGTTCAGAATTCTCCAATTTCAGTGGATTTTCCGGCTTGCCCGTTTGGGTGCAAACTAATAAAGCCGATTGTTCAGCTCCCATAGTTTTCTAATCTTCTTAAAATATATATATTACAATTCAAATATTATTGATATTATAAAAATATCAATTGGTTTTCTTAGTTTAAATTGCCCTTTTATTTTATTTGACTAGAGTTGACTTTTTCTCTAGCTTTTGCTCAACGAATGTTTGAAAATTGACTGCTAAATAAAACGGTATGGCAACGCTGCCGGGTTGACAAGTAAGTCGATTAATAAAAGGCCGTTAAAATTGAAAGTAAATTTATAGACACCTATGATTTGGTACTTGAAAGTCGATATGAAATAGACAAGAAATAAATTTAAATGCTTATAAAAAAATTAAAAATTTTGTTAAGCTTAACAGAAATAGATATTGACAGGAAATATATGAAAATAACAGAATTAGTGGGGAGTTTTATATATTTTATATGTAATATATAAATATACAAGCAATTTTTTAGAAATGCATTTAAATATTTATATGAATATAAACAATTCTATTAAACTTAATCAATCGCATTTAGACCATAAAATTTCTATTTTTATGCTGTTAATTAGCAATTGCTTGGCATTTCTTTATTTATTTAGAGTGAGGCATTAGTCAGCATTTAGCGGCATTATAGAGTCGACTCTGGTATTCCTGAAGCAGCGTAACAGTTCTCATTTAAATATACATACATACATAGCGAAGCTTTATTTAAGCTTTACTGGCTAAAAAGCTCGGCGCTGACCGGTCTACAAAGCTATTGTTTCCTATAGTTTCAGCTCGGACCGGCTTTAAGATATATATTTATTTATTTCGGTATAAATAGGCAGCTGTGGTAGAATTTTCAGTTCATTTGAAGTTTTTCTTTTGTGCCGTGTGGATTTTTAGTCTATCTAAACGGTAGGTAAAAATTAATACAGTGCAGTGCCACAAAAATAAAAGAAAATATAAAAGGATCATAGCGTAGTGCTTGAAATATTAAAAATACTTTTTATGAATTAATTATTTATACATTTTTATTAGAGCCAGTGCTGAAGCTTTTATATGAATAATGTAGGATATATAAAACAAAAAAAATTATTAAATTTAAAAAAGTGTGTAAAAAATAATAAAATTAATTAAACAAAAATAAATATTTAGCAGGACAGCAGTGCAAAGTTCAATACTTAAATAAAAAACTCCCAAAGCCAATTTCATAAAATTAATATTTATTATTATTTATTTGCCAAGCATTGGCATTTTTATAATAAAGCAATTATATACCTATATATAATTAATCAATTGTTTAATATTTTTCCCAGTTTCACGCATTTAAGCATTGCGTGTTATTAAACAATGCTTTGTTGGTCTTCCATAATTCATAGATTTATTTTGCTTCAAGCCTCAACGAACTCATAATTTTTTTTTATATTTATTAGTATTTTAGTTTTTTTTTTGCCAAAACATTACAAAACATTCAATAATTGAGGCTTTCGGTGCTTGGCAAACGGCAAATAAACGATGAGATTTTATTTAAACAAATCAGGCAACCGGTTTTTATTTTTTTTTGACAAAATAAACAACCAATGGCAACACAAGACAAATTATCTTTAATGTAGCTAGACAAACTGCTGAACTTTAACATATAAACAACATACATATGTATGCATCTGGTATATCTATATATGTAAATCTGTGAGTTGAGGCTGGGCTCAGTACCATGACAAACTGGCTTGACACTTTTTTTTTGATTTTTTTTCCATTATGATTCGCTCAGACAAGGTCTTTAGTGCTCGACTGCGTTGGCGTGCGAATGGACTGCTTTGAAGACAGACTGTATATCGTCGAGCGAAGATCGTAAAACATAGATCGTCGTTTGTGCATGTTTGAGGAAGATTATAGATCATATATAGTATACCTTGGATTATGTAGATCGTAAATCATAGATCATTGAATATGCGTGGCACATCAATGATCAATAGTAGTAAATCTTTGAATATTGGATAATTTATATATAGTCTACCGTAGAACGGTTATAATACATCGTATATCGTTAATCGATATTTGTGTATGCTACATAGTCCATGTTAGTGCAGCTATGATAGTACACTTTAGTATAATCTTATGATACATTGAGCACTGCAGATCTTAAATCTTATAAAGTTGATCAAAGATCGTAGATCCGGCTATCTAGAAGTACATATATGTAAAACCATAGATCGTACATGTTATGGGATGTATGGGATATCGAACATTGTAGATCGTCCATAGGTCATTGAATATCGTACATTGTTTACCGTCAAACATTGCCTGTAGATTGTTCACTGAAGATCGTTAATTGTATATCATTGTTCGTAGTTCATCGTATGTAGGAAACTAATAAAAGGCCAACCGAATTTGTTGCCTTGAACTTGAAATGACGTTCAGGAAATGCTTAGAGCAATTGAAACATTTCGCCCTCCCTCCTCCAGCCGTCACGACGTAATAAATTATTTCATTTCTGCTCACAAAAGGCCCAGCTGAATGATCAGTTCGATATAAGTTGATATGGAATCGCACTTTCATGGAAATGTACTGTAAACTGGTTTTCTTTATAATTTATTTTCGAATTTCGTAGAGCTCCAAAAACCAGTTATACATATGGTTCGTGTTTTGCTCTCTTATCTTTTTTTCTAAAGCTCTTTTCAAACAGCATGCAAATGCAACTTGTCCACGCTGATAATTATTTTGTTATACATTATATATGGGGATTACGATTTATGGACGGTGCGTGCTTAAATTACCTAATTTTGGCAAAGTCTTTAAAAATATCTCTTGTGCGTTAGTTGAACCCGACGTTGACATAGCCGCATATCGATTTGGCTTCATTTGCCAAATATTCAAGGCCAAACGACGACAGCTGTCCAAAGTGCATCAATATAGAAACTTGCCGCTGAATTCTGGTTTTTAATTCATACATAACTTGTAAATGCAATATGGAGATAACATTTATACAGCCAGTTGGTCAAGCTGGCCAAGGGCAGAGCTAGGAAAATGAATAAAAGCTCATATATGAGAAAAGGTCGCACACATTGCAAATGTTAATTAATTAGTAAAAAAAAAAACAAAAACAAAACAAAACAAAAACAGGCCAATGCAATTAGCTTTCAAATTCAAATATGCCTTAAACGGTTAACAGTGGTTTTGGCCAAAGCTTTTATTGATAACAGAACGGATTACGATAAACTGCAGCTGATAGCAGTTATTCTTAGCAAATTTGAATATACATAGCTGTTAGTTAACATAACCGATCAAAGTTACATTAACAGCCAGTTCAAAACGGAGTGGATTAACACTGCTGCAAACTGTATGAAGAATGCTATTTAACAGCGGGAAATGAAATTATAATGTTAGACTTGGCGAGCTAATGTTATCATTAACAGAGGCAAGCACAGGCTTAAGCAAATTACATTTTGTGAATAATTTAAATTAATAGTGGGCATTAGTTAATATTATTTTACTTTCAGCATATTATATATAAATTTATTTTCTCATACTCACTCTATATCCTTTTCTCTCTACTGCAGACACCATGTTCCGTTTGCTGCTAATTGCCGCATTTCTCGCTGTTAGCGTGCACGCCTACTCAGAGGGCGCACCAAAGGCCGCTTGCCGTGATCTGACCCCACAGCACGGAGCTGAGCTGCAGACGAAGAAGCCGCCATATAGCTTCTCGGGTCCCTCACATGTGCGTGGCGATCAGAAGCTGACTCTGACACTGGGCGGCGATCAGTTCCTGGGCTTCCTGATCCAAGCGCGCGATGGTCAGAATCGTGTGGTGGGTCAGTTCAAGGTGGTGGACACGCAACACTCGCAAACCCTGGACTGCTCGGGACCACAGGTGAGAATATAACTATAAATAATTGCAGTATATGCTAATGCTAATCGTGTAACTTCTATTTAGGATTCCTTGACCCATCTGAACGCCGTCAAAGGCAGCCCACTGAGCGGCGTTACATTCGAATGGATCCCACCAGCAGGCTACAAGGGCAATGTCAAATTCATGGCTACAGTGGTGCAGACTGGCTTTGTCTACTGGGTGGGTCGTGTCACCAAGGACATTGATGTGGAGTAAACTGTATTGTTTTTCAAAATTATATTAACTTCTTTATTTCCGAAATGTGTTCTCGTTATTTTTGCTAACTTTCTTATTATTTTGTCCATTTGAAGGCTAATGGAATTTTTTGTGATACATATTTCATGATTTATGTACATGTTTGAACTTGTTCTTAACGGTCAGTTTATCACATGCCTGTGTTGAAAAACAGTATTTTTGCACAATAAAAACAAATATGAAAAACAAACACGAAAAATCGTTTATACTAATTAAATATGTTTGTCAAAATGTATATTATAATCTTATTATACGAAACCATATTACATTTAATTAATTTAATTGTTTAAGATAATCGTTCATCTATATGAATATATATATCATATGCAAAGCTTATATTTGAATATATTTTAAATCGCGCGCCAACTTATGCAAAAGAGGCTAAGACAGAGCTGTTATACATGCGCTATGTGACCAGACTGTTTAGCTAAACGAGCAAGCGGTCCAAGACAAACATTGTGGCAACGCTGTACACCCAGCTGTTTGGTAACTTTTCTTGCGCTTACAAGTTGTATCAGTTTTAGTGTTTATTATAATAAAGATTTCATCATTATATTCATCAAATAATTCTAATATGTTGCGCAATCTAACTCGTCGCTTTGATTGCGCGCTCAAACTGCAGCGGCAAATTAATCCACACGCAGTGCGCTTGCTTAGCACAACAAATGTCAGCCGCGCGCTTTTTACACAATACGCCTGCGAGAGTCGCTTGAATAAAAAGCAGCCCACACTGGCCACCGCCGCAGCCGGCATCAGTATCCATGCGACGCCAACAGCCAGTGAGGCGGACAATGAGTATGTGCCGTATCGCACAGAGCTGGAGAGCGGCAGTCGAGCCAGTGCTCTAATTGCGGCGCTGCGAGAACGTTTTCGGCTCACCGACGATGAGGCGCAGCGCATTCTGAGCGATGAGCAAGTGCGTCGCAGCTATCGCAATCGCTGCCTGACCAATGTGCTGGACAGGCTGCTGCTGGAGGGCGTGACTAAGAAAAGCTTTTTGGAATATCCCTGGCTGCTGGTGCTCGATCAGCGTAAGAATAAATCAATTATATAAAATCCCTTACAACTATAATTCTCAATCCCTTTTTAGAGCGTCTGGAACTGAAGCTGGAACTAATCAAATCAATGCACATGCTTGACATCAATCACTTCGTACCCTTTCTGCGTCTAACAGTGCCACGCCTACGCAAGCTGGTGAGCGCCTTGAATGCGGAGACCAACGAATACCCGCAAAAGAATCGCGTTTACTATATCAGCGAAAAGCTGGGCGTCAGCCCCGAGATCGTCACAAAATATTTGTCGAAGCGACTCTTCATACTGGAAATGCCCTATGAGATGTTCGAGAAGAATCTGGAGCACATGATCCACTATAATGTGTCGCCCATTAACATATTGCGCGATCTGTGGGCCTTTCGCTATACACCCAAGGCTGTGGAGCTGCGCCTGGAGCGTGCCCAACGAGCGAAAAAGGATAAGATAATGCCTTGGATGGTGCGCTGCCCGGAACCTATACTGCAACGGTAAATGAAAGGGAGATATTTAAGTCAGTAAGAGATTGACAATGGGATTTCTTTCATATAAGTGTGACTGTCCAAATTAATCTAGTTATGTCTGTCGGTCTGTCCAACCTATATCGTTTGATTCATGTATTCTTTATGTTAATGGTATATCGATCTTATGTGTAATGTAAGATCGAAATACCCCTAATATAAAGACAAACATTACAATTTATATAAAACATTACATATATTTGTATTTCTAACAGCTCTCTAAAGCTTTCCCTGGATGAGCTGCAGGTGCTGGGCGAATTCTCTTCCGTGGTGGAGTATGTGGCGCATCGCTTGGACTTCAGTGTGAGCGAAACGAAGGCAATTATGGATCGACATCCGCAGGTGCACACAGTGCGCGTCACAAAGGTTTGCCAATAGAATAGTTTGGCTTTATTTTTTGTAAATATAAATTACTATAACTACTACACTTTCCCTTACAGATCAAAGAGGTGTTGGACTATTTGCTAGACGTTGCGAAATTCACACGCTTTGAAATTGCGCAAGTGCCGCGAATTTTGTGCCACAGCCTAAAGACCACACAGCAGCGCATGGAGGAGCTGCAGTCGCTTGGCTGTCGACCCTCTACGCTGGTCATTCTGTGTCGCAGCAGACGGGAATATGAGAAGTTTTTGCAGCAATGGAAGAACAGTCAGCATGGTGCGCCACAACAGATCAACAGCAGTTGAGCCGTAAGTAGGTCCACAATTTTTATTGTTGATCTTAAAGGGCCACTGATTTGCTTAGAGTTACATATATATGTATATAGTTTTTATTTTGAATTAAACTGCGATAAATTGTTGGCTTGCTATACAAATTCAGACTGTTAATAAATGGAAAAATCAATATCTATTGGAAAGCAGCGAGCATTGGCTACTCTTGAAGAAGGGGTTTCCTGGTTAGTTATCAGATTAGAAAAATCAATGGAACCGTCTGTTAGAATTTATAAATTTATTTTTGCTGAAAAGATAAGGCATATGTTTATAAAATTGGGGAATATATCATAAATTGGGCAGAATTTCATGTTTTCCATGTTTTATATAGGTAAACTCTGCGGACTTACCATGCAGGCTCATGGAAATTCTCAACAACCTACAAAATATTTCTCTTTTCCCCATAGTTTTCTTTCATGAATTTTATTTTCGACAGCAACATTTGAAATATTTGAATAATTCGCTTAATTTGTATAGACATAAATACACATACATATATAATAATAATAATAATAATAATTAATGGAGCCAGCAGAATATTTGTAAATTTGTAAACAACTGGCTTAGCTAACATTTAAATACGTTTTGTGCTTGTATGAATACCATTCAATAATTGTACTTGGAACAGAGCAGAGCGCTTAAGCCGGTGCCCCTTGATAGATCTTAGCGAGTGGGTGTTTCGCATAAACTTAGTGGCTAGAGAAGACATTGAGAACAGGTAAAGGATTGAACTTAGTTTCTTTTAACAAATACATAAATATATAAAGCTAATTGTTTTTAGACATTTGAATACCATTTTTCTGTTTTTGTTGTTAATTATTAATGAATTGTAAGCTCGTAACGTTGCGACCGCAAAACAGAATAACTAAAAGCTAAGAACCTTTGTGTGTTAGCTTAGGAAATATCTTTGGTTTGGTAGCGCATACATAGATGTATATAAACACAGATAACTCAACATATAGATTATGTAGATTGTACTGGTATGACTTAGTCGCGTAGCGCGCGGCGTCGCTCCCAGGCTACTTGCATGGACCAAATGCTCAGGGGACGCATATAGCCAATGGAACGATAGCGTTTCTCGCCATAGAGCGCCTCTGGTGTTTCATAATTCATGCCGATGCGTTGCGACAGGGTCTTGTACATGCCGCCGGCTGTCTGGAAGGCCTCGTCGAACATGCCCTCCTGTATCATGGTGGCGGCCAGGGCATAGACAACGCCCGGCCACACCTCCTCGGCCTGAATGTTGCTGTTGTCCACATGGCCCGGCTTCGACGGTTCGCTGGCGTTTGCTATGAAGCCATTGGCGGCGCCAATGTTGCCATCGTGAAAGCCCATCACATTGTTGTCGTAAATGCGTTTCAAGGCGGTACGCACATTCTCCTTCGGGTAGATCTCATAGTCAAAGCCGCACGACTTCAGATACCAATGGCCGCACAGCTGATCGGCCATGATCGTATCGCGATGATTGTGCGACAAATCGAAGCGATAATAGCTGCCATTCCATAGCTTCTCCTCCAGCGAACGCTTGCCCTTCTCCAATATGTCCTGGTAGCGCAAACAGTCGTTTGGCTGATCCAAGAGCGTGGCCATAACAGACATAGCTTGCAGTGCAGCCAGCCAGAGGCCGGAACAATAGGCACTCGGCCCATCCATAACCCATGCATCGTAGGTCTGATCCGGCATTTTGGTGTTCTCGATGAGGCCATCGTTATCCTTATCATACTCAATGGTGCGCTCCATGATGGCCTTACAGGCGCCATACATGGACTTCAGATAGACCATGGCGTCCATCAGATAAACCTTGCCATTCGTTTCATTGATGTACATGGAAGCAGATTTGCGATTCTCTGTAAAGGTGATACATTTATATATATATGTGTTATTTAGTGTTAGTTGTATTTCTGCCTACGCTGTTTGCCATCCCCTGAGCTCTTGCGATTGTTGTCTTGGCTGTACTGCTCGTAGAGACTCTCCTTGTCTATGAACTCAATTGAGCTGAATTTGCTGGCATTGTCCGCCTGCGCCTGGGCCAGCTCGTTGAGCACATAGTAATCCCTGTAAACCTGTAGCACGAACTTTGTATTGAGATCCTTCCAGTCATTGACATCGTGGATATTATAGCAGTTGATCAGCGTGAAGGGTTCTATAGGCGAAGGAGTTTTTCAATTAGTATGCAAAATGATTTAGCGAACTACTTACCCTCATCGGGATCCCCTAGATCGTGTGGCACACAGTTTTTGATCTTGCGTGGCATCACTTTTCCGTCGTATAGCATTTTCCGTGTATCATTCAGCTCAGCGCCAATTGCATCCTTGATGTCGTATTGCAAACTAACTTGCAAATTGGGCCAGAGATGGGCCAAGGCGGGCGAGGCATAGAAGTGCACATCGTACGTATTGTACATTCTGTACTCGTGACCCTCCAGATAGCCAAAGCGGCCGTAGGCCAAGCGCGGATCATCGAAAGCCAGCTGGTTGCCCAACGAAGAATCGCACTTCAGCCAGATTGTGCCGCCGTCCGAGATGTAGTAGAGCTGATTGAATATGGCGCACTTGTACCAATCAGGCAGGCCCCTGTGCATATCAGATTAGAGAGAGATTAGCTGAGAATATATTATAATTGTACATGTGATTCGGACTCACTCATCATTGAGTATGGGTCGCTGCCAGGCATCGATGAGTCGCTCCCAGCTGGCGTAGTGCTTCAATGCATATTCACAGATCCTTGGTCCGCATTCGCCGCTGTCATCGAAGTATTTGGTGTAGTAGCGCGTGTGCGTTTGCAGTTTGCGTGGAAACTGAATCTTGGGCATGTCCCAGGCCAGCACGAATTCCAATTCATGCGATGCCTGCGGGTTAAGGGCCAACTGGGCGCAGACAGCGACGCCTATGTCCTTAGCTGTGAATGAGAGGAGGAAAGATTTGAATTGCTTGCGAAATGGATTTCAATAGACTTGACTCACTTTTAAGCGTCTCCGATGTGGGCTGCTCGTTCAGCTGTCCGTATTCCTTGAGCTGGGCCCACAGCTGCTCCCCATTGCCAGCCGGATCGAATTGTGGACAGCGCGTTATGCTGATCTCGGGCAGCACGCGACAGGCGAGATTATAGCTGCAGGGCATATCGGCAATTGTTTGCCTAATGGCCACGCCCTTGGCATTGCCCTCAGCGATCAGCTGCGATTCGGGATTGCCCTCCGCATCCTGCTTCTTGTTGCCCGTGCCGTTCTTGAAGGTGAACGTGATGGAGACCTTGCGCTCCTGATCGCAAACATTTTGCACTGACCACACGAACACGGCGCACGGCAGACTCGACTCCTTGTAGTCGTGCGGTATAACCGGCGAGATCTGGCGACAGACCAAACGGACGCCATAGTGCGAGAGATCGTATTCGGTCCAGGCGCGCGGATACAGACCCGTATAGCTGCACCGTGAATCCTCGATATTCGAGTGCCAAGTGCTCAACGGCTGGCGGTTCCGGCTGCAGCTGCAATGGGGCAGTTGACATTTAGTGTTCTGTGCCTCGGCCTCATCGGTCGAGGCATCGATATCGTTGTTGTTGGTGCTTGGTGTCTTTGTCTTTGTCTTTGCCTTGAATGATTTGGTGCTACACATTCCCAAATGGATGACATATGGTTTGTTGTTGTCGTTCGACGCGCAAAAGCAAAAGCAAACACAAAACCAAAGTCACGCAGACAGACAGCCCGAAAGCAAAAGCAAAAGCAAAAGCAAAAAGCCAAAAGGCGATTTTTATTTGTTTATTCCACATTTCCCCGTGTGATCGTGATGATGGTTGTATTTGTTTATAGTTTGTTGTTGTCAGGTGCAGCGAAAATGAGAGAAAAAACGAAATATTATACTGTGAAATTATAATTTAAACTCGTTGACATTTAAACGTTAATTAGTGGAGACTTATTCGTGTTATTATTATGGGTGCATTCGTTAGAGTGTTAGAGAGTGGAGAAAGGTGTTCATTTGAAATATTTCGAGAAGAGTTTCAGTTAGGAAAGTGTTACAGTAGAAGTGGGAGAGACTAGAAACTATATAGAAGCAAGAAGTAGGAGAAACTGTGAAGTATACTGTATACATTTAGATGTAAACATTGTATATAAAACAGAGTGTGATACACGGGTAAAAAATAAATATTATAAGGTAATTTTTTAGTTTTGATAACTGGAAATAGGTATTCACTAAATCTACATGTACTTGGGTAATAATTATAGGCTGAAAACTCGATTGGAATACAATTTTATAAACAATTTTAATTGCTAGTTGAGCTAATTGTGATTACTGGTTTTTTAGCTTACATTAATGTTAGTTTGATATAACATTTCGAGCTTTTTCATGGAGATAAAAATCAGCTCTAAAATTAATAAACTACTAAATAGACCATTTAATAAATATACCCTACTATACCTAAATCAAGAGAATTAACATTAGTGGTGCTGAATTTTGTAACATTTCTATTAATCTCTACTGTTAATTGTAACAGACTGTTACTGTTAAGTCTGTCGGGTTAATGGGTGCTGTTACTGTTAAGCCATTGAGCTTAGTTAACTCTGTTAATGTAAATATAACATTAATAGTTTGGTGTTAATAGCATTAAAATATTCTAATTTCGTCTAAAATTTGAATTTTGGGAATAAACTATGTATATGCCATACAGTAAAGGAAAAAAAAGTGCTCTACCTATAAGAATTGCTCTCAAAACTGTGCAGTACATGGTTTAACCTGATTTGCCACGCTATATGGTATATTTTCTTATTACTTAAAAAAAATAAGTAAAAAGTAAAAAAAATATATATAATATATAAGAAAAAACCAACAGCAAAAATTATTGTTCTCAGTCAGATTTTGACAAAGCCAATCAACTCTCTTTTGCAGCACGTGAACGAGCATTAAAACTATCATTTCATGTTATAAATGTCACTCGATTAGAGCTAAACAAAATACAAAAGCTAAATATCACTTGTGTTAACAATTCAAAAGAAACTAAATATCTCAAATATTGCGTGTTTGTGAAATAGCACAAACAACTTTTCGAATGAAAAACATATTATGAACAGCACAGAGCCAATGCTGAAAAGCAGAGACAAATATAATAAATAAAAGCTGGAGAAATGCGAAGCAATAAAGCAGAACAAATAAAACAGAAATCTGTTAAGCACAAATATTTGTGATTATGAAATGGTTGGCTACGAAATATTGATTAGTAAATACAGATTGATAGATGTTTGTGATAGATAAAATTGAATGATAGATAAAGTTAGATGGAAGTACAAGTTTCATTTATATAATATAGATTGATAGATATTTGCAATAGTAGATATTTAGGAATAGAAAATTAAGTGATAAAAGTAAAAATTTTATTTAATATAGATTGATATTTGTGATAGACAAATTGAGTGATTAGAGATTAGATTCGATTTTTAGAAAGTACAACTTTAAGTTGGATAAATATAGGTCGATCGAAGCATAATTCTCTAAGTAAGCAACTCACTTGCATCGGGAGAGTAAACTCTGAAATATGGTGCAGCCTTTGTGATCCTTGATGGTTACTATAAACTGATTGGCCTGCACCACATTGTACTCATAGATGCCCGGTCTCATTTGAAAGCGACAGAATTCTCCAGCATAGCCACGCCCAATGCTGCCGCCGCCTATGCCACCAATGGGCACGCCATAGATCTGTTTGCCATTCTCCATATAGTAGTAGTCCATATAGACGCGACGACCTTCGCGCGATACCTTCCAGTAGTAGGCAGCATATCTAAAAAGAGAAAGACAGAGAGAGCGTGAGATAGACTATCAGATTTGTGCCACTCTAATGGACTCCCTCACTTCATTATGCCGTTGACGCTGATGTCACAAAAACTGCGTAAATGTTTGCCTAGCCCCAAACAGGGGTTACCTACATATACATACATACATACATACATGTATCGAATTTAGGGCTAGTCACTGAAACATGCCAACCCGACCTAACCACGCTCAACCCATCCCAAGCCACCTCACTTTCCGAAGGTCACTCGCTCGGTGGTGCGAAAGTCAAGTGCATGAAACCAAGCCCAAGTGGCTGCAGGGTCAATGGCGTTGCTGGGTTACCAGGCGGAAATGTCTAAGAGAACGAGAAACCGCCCTAGTGTTATATGATAAGTGTGGTCAATCGAGAGCCAAGTTTTACTTAACGGCCAGCTCGCTTACGTACAACACTTTACGGTTATTTGTTTCTGTAGCTAAAGCTAAGATCTAGCTAATCAACTGGCAAATTACTTCGTTAGAACTTCATGATACATTTGACATGCTGTTGAAAAGTTAGAGACTTCTTATATATAATATTACTTCTTAGGAATACTTCTTCTAGGAATACTTTAACTGGTAGTCAATTTACTTAATTAATAGTTAACTGAAATCTAGTACAGATCTATGTTTGTTAACAGAACTTGTGCTTGCCTAATAGAATGTTGTTCATTAATTATTTAACTATTTATTCGCTTGATAAGTATTTATATGAAAACGGAATGAGATTTTTTTTAACTCTCCTCAATTTACCTATACGAAGAGCTCTACTCAATTCTCTACTTCGCTTCTGGTTAAGCCCTTCCTCACATTTATGCTTTTAACAAGGCGTGACAGCTCTTCAGACTCACTCACACATACACACAAATACCTTTTGGCTGACTAAGGGGCAGCTGTTTTGAATCTTAATAAGCAATTGTTTATTGCATATCGAATATTTATAAGCACTCATGAATAATAGCAAACAAAATAAGACTTAATGCGTGTCAAACACAACATTATAATAATAATAATAAAAAGAAAACTTAAATGAATCCATTAAATTTAATCATTCGCAATCAGAATAATTCTCAGCACATCTCAAATACCCATAAGCCCATGAGATAAAACTCATTTGCAACGCCTCTGCAGCGCATGGCTCGCCTGATTGACTCAAAGGGATTTCCATTCCAGACGCGCTTCAATTTATTCAATTAAATTCAATTTAAAAATTAAATTTCTGTTCGCAGATTATTCCCACTTTTCACATATATACATATATATATATATATATATATATATATATATATGTATGTATGTATGTATATATATATATATTGTCTTTCGCTTTGCATTTTGTATTTACAAAATAATTTGCCGAGTCCTCTTTAGCGACCAACGAGAATGTGGTCAACCTCAAAATGTTGGCGGAGCTGCCAAGAAAATTCCATTTTCAGGCCGCGAGGCATTTGACTTTTTAATTGGCCCTCGAGAAGCACGCTATTTATGTAAGCTTGAATTGTAGGCACCGGCTCTAATGACACTTTTTCGTGGAAGGTTTTTGCTCTGTTGTTGTGAAGGTGGGACTGTAAGGCGTGGTCTTTTATAGCAACATGGACACAACTAAACTTGACTTGACTTATCTACTCATTAATTTATATTCTATAGGGTATATTATGATTTATCGATAACAGCGTGATGATATATTTAAGACTAGATTATCTAGTTGGGTATTTTAAATGTATGCTTAATTATCGATATATTATCGATTACTACAAATAATTACGTGCAGCATATGGATAAGTCAGTGCTATATGCAATCGTTTTCTTGGTATTTATATTAACTTTGCATTTATAAAATAAATAACCCATCTAAATTTTCAAATATTTATCGATAATACACACTTGCAATATTTTTCTAACATTTAATTGATCTTCGTTCACATTCAACTTGTCGATTTTATTTTATTTTTTTATACTGATGCTGTGTTACAATAATTTATCGATAACTTATCGATTTAATTTTGAAATATCTGTTATACAGTCACATTTATTATTCAGCGTCTTTATGTGATTTGATTACGTAAAATATATTCCACTACTATTCGGTTAAAAGTCCAAATGGAACGACGCAAATGACTTTACGACAATTGGAAATTTGAAAAGTTCGCGCCTAAGGGCCGCATGGTCAAAAAATAAATATATAGTATGTATATAAAGAGGTTGCACTCTGGTCTCTCCAAAAATCGGACAATTGGAGTTTACAAAAATTTGTTGTGCCTACTAATTTGTTAAAGAATATCAACGAAAGTTTTGCTGCTGCTGCTTGTTGCCACAGTGAACCAAAAAGGAATTAGAACTGGACGAGAGTCGATTTGAGTCTTAGCATGATGTAGTACGCTTCAGATCCAGCTTGGAGTCGCCGGCGCCCACAAATTCGCTAGTCGAACGCTTAATCACAGTGAGCTTTTCCATCGAGCCATCGGCGTCGTCGTCGTCGTTAGCCGGACCCACAACGCCCATGCCGCTCATGTCCCCGGACAGTTCCTCCTCGCAGAGCACCGAGGCTAAGAGCTGAGCCACGAACTCGGCGCGTTGGGCCAGGAATGTGATCTGCTCCTCGGGTGGACAGGGTGCAGTGGATGTGGCCGATAGGAACGGGTAGCACAAATAACGTTCACGCTCCTGTTCCAATTGCTTGGCCTCGGCTGTCGGCTGTTGTTGCTGCTGTTGCTGCTGTGGCTGTGGCTGGGGCTCCTCCTCCTCGATGGTGCGCAACATGATCGCACCCGAGCCGATATTCTGGCCCAGCAGCTCGTTGGCGCCGTGCGCCAACTCACTGAACTCAACCAGACGCTGGCCGGGAATGGGTCCTGGCGCCGGGCCCGGGCCGGGTCCGCCTCGCAAACGCTGCACATGCACCTGCCGCACTCCGCTGGCCGGGAAGCCCTCCATTTGCATGCGTGGCGCTCGATGGCGCTGGGCACGCGTCCGGGTAATATCGCCGGGCGGATAGAAGGCACGCCGCATATTCTCCGTCGTTGAAGTGTGCCCGAAGAGATTGATGCTGCGACCGTTGGTCGGCTGATTGGCCGCCGGATTGGCAACCATGCGAAAGTTGCCCGGACGACTTGTGCGGCTGGTGGGCAGCGGCTCATTGTATCTCATCATCTCGGAGAGCGTGGGATGGGCGCTTAGCTGATGGTGATGATGATGATGATGATGATGATGGTGGTGCTGCTGTTGCTGCTGCTGCGGTGGCTGCTGCTGCTGTTGCACCGGCAGCGGCGGTCTATCGAAGCTGAGACGCTGCCGGGCACGATCCAATAGGGACTGACGACGCACTGGGTCCGGTATCAGAAAATTATTGTCGACGTTGTGGTTACTGTTCGATGCCATTAAGGTGCTGCCATCGGCAACCCAGGGCGCCACCTCAACGGCGCCTGGCTTGGCAACGCGAAACGTTAGCGGCGTTGTCGGATGCTCTCGCTGATAGCTGCCATTGGGATTGAGTGGCTCCAGGAAGAGATCCAGCGAGCCCTCGTTGCGGTTCATCAGTTCGTTGCGTGACGTTGCGGCCGATGCGAATACGGCCAGCTGTTCGTCCTCTAGAAACAGGCGAACCGCCTGCTGTTGCTCGAATAGGGTGACCATGGTGGACACCAGCAGTGTGCTGGCGCCCACATGCTCCGCAGAGACATGCTCCAGAAATGTGGACTCATTGTAGCCCCATTGCTTGCAGTAGGGACATCGATAGCTCTGCGGCGGATCATTTAGATATTCACCACCAAAATAGAGCTCAACATCGGCCGGCGTGAACACACACTTGACCGGATGATCGAATGGATGCTGAGCTGTGGTAAAATCATTGTCATAGCATTCCGCACACATATTAAAGTCCTGGCAGCTCAGGCAACGATAACAACGGCCCGTAAAGTCCACCTTACTGCAGCCCTTGCACACAATATTCTCATGACGGTTCATCCTGTTATCTGTTTAATTTGTATTTTGTGGATCGAATCAGCCAGCTCATGCAAAAGTTCTTGGATCAACACTCACCTAAATTCGCATATATCAAGCGATAGGGAGAAGTTATTCCCAGAAATATTCGCACACACAACGCTTTCACCGGGATACTTGAAATACATACGAGATTACAAAATGGAAGTAGCTCGTAGTAATAAATTGCTTGGGTCTTTTAACTGGTTGACTGAAGAGATTCGGAAATGATGTTTTTAAAAAAAAATATTTCATGATAATAAACGCAAAGGTTGGGTTTGTTCTGTTTGTATGAGAATAGTTTACGAAATTTCACCAAGTTTGAATTATTCTAAAAGTGAAATTGAAAGGAAGAGAGAATTTATGAGATCATATGAGACTCTCTATATACAATATATATATGACGGTATCTCTTATTGTAAATATTAGCAAATTTTTTTATTAAATGTTTAAGATGCTTCAGTATTTAGTCCATCTCAGTCTATCTAGTCGGTCAATTGTAGCTTATCATTTAGTGCGCTTTAACTAGCTTAATCTAATATATAAAGTCAGCTACGTTGTAATGTGTTTATTAGTTCACAGTTCTGCAACGAGAAACTACAAAGTTATAATTGAATTTCATTTCATTTCATCCACTTAGCCAGGCATCTAGTTTCATTCCATTCAGCTGCCCGTGCACATTGCAACAATATTTCCAACTTCATTTGTAATTTTGCTGCAGGCAGCGGGTTTGCACCTTTACGAATTCCCCTGCCTTGCGCCTAGTTGAGCTGACCCACAAGCCACCCAACTATGGCCGAGGGAGCGAAGAGGAAAGACATATTTTCATTCATTCGCCCTGTTAGGGGTAGTCCAGCTGGCAATTCAATTAAAAAACTATTTTCATGTCAGCTCAGGACAGTTGCAAATGACTTAGGAAACAGATAGATATACCTATATACATATACAGATATGATAAGCGATTATTGGAAGTTGATAAATTTAATAAATCAAATATTTTAAGCTTAATTGAATCATAAATATTTCAATTCATCACTCAGCTAATTCATAGAATTTCATATCAGAAACTTTGACGTATTTCTGAAAAAGTCTCATATCTCCTTATAGACAAGAACTCTCAGTTAATTTTCGCAGTCATCAACAGAAATTTCAGTTCATAAAATTCTCAGTCAAAAACGAAAATAAATATTTCATTCAAATGCATTTCTCATGCTATTTTTATACAATTCCATAAAAAACAAATGCCACCAGGAATTCTAAAACATATTTTCCCTACATTCTAGACAGCTATAAAATAGCGAGTAAATGAAAATTTTTCGCTACCAAAGCCAAAAATAAATAAAATGTGACAAGTTGACAAGGAAATAAAAAGAAAAACTAAAAGGAAAAATTTCAGGAGAAACTTAAGACGAAGAAAAACTCCCCAAAGGCATAAAAATTGCTTTCATTTTATGGAGACACGAATGAAAGATTTGTACGTTTTCTAAGATGAAAAGCCTCGAATGGAAAAACAATATGGAAAAGTGCTTTTGGGAGTTGCAGCCTGAATGCCTGGATGAGCACGTCATTTGAGTGCAGGGCAAAGAAAAAACGACTGAACGAAATGAAGGAAAAGAAGTTTTTAGGGATTGAACATGATGGACTAAGAGTTGCCCTGGAATGGACAACGTGGCAATCAATCTGGAATTTAACAAAAAAAACATATTTAATCACATACATTAATCATAAATTGCTTCTTCATTTTCTAATTTTTTAAAAATAATTTCTGGAAAACGAAAAAGTTATATATGTAGTTAAACATTTATTTCTTCCAGCGAATTAAGGAACTACAAATAACATCTGCAGTAAACTTCTTAAGGAACCAAGACTGGACAACGATAAAGTTGAATAAAATAAAGTGTATATAAAATACTGTAATACAATACATACCTAATTTTAATACTACTTCTACTATGAAAGTTAAATTTGCAAATTTGAATTTAAGAAAATAAAGTTCTACATGTTATGAATGAACAAGTTTTAATTTATTTTTAATATATATATTTTTATCAAATAATCTAAAAAAAATAAACCATCAAAGACAACAGATTGGCAATGAAAACAATTTTACAGGGTATTCAAAGTGGGATCAATCGACAAGCTACACGCATGCCAACAATTCATTGAGCTGCAACAGCAGAGGGAGGCAACGATCTATGCTATAACATTGCTTGGCTGGTTGCATGCCTCAGGCAGTTTCATGTGTGACAAGTTGCCAAGGAAGGAATCGGGCAGGATTCCGTGGAAGTCCTGACGCCAACAGCGCACAGCGACAAATTACGACAAACTCGGGCACACACATGTTATTTGCCTGGGCTACAAATTGATGCTATATTTGATTGTGTGCGGAGCAACTGAAATAACAAAGAGCAGACGGAATGGTTACATGGAATCCGCTTTATATTTGCAGCTGGCTCGAGGTTTGTTGCTTAGAGCTTATCAAAATCCAGCTATACTTGGAGAGCATACATACATATGTACATATATAGTATATATGAATATAGTATATATGTATGTATGCACTTTGCACAACTATTTCTAATCTTAGTTTAACTTAAAAATTGAACAGCTGTGAAATATTATCAAGATTTATTACATAAATAAATAGAAACAAAAGAACACGTTTCTCGGAATCTCAGGTTTTTGGGCAAAGTAATTTGTTCTTCGGAGTTCTATTTTATTGTCAACTTACAATATCTTTATAATATACATTCTTCTGCGCTTAGTTCTTATGTCATCATTTATAGAACAGTTGCTCTATCAAAGTCAATAAAATACTTCAGAAATACCCGAAAATAAAGCTTTATCATGCTTAAAACGGCTATCCACATGCAACAAGTCAGATTATACATGACTATGTATACTCCACATATGATAAGATTGGCATTAGTAATATCAACTAAAATATGTCATATACTTGACAAGGTTAACAAAAAATAATAATACTAGTATTTTACACATTCCCCGATAAGAGCAGAAAATGATACAATGCCCTGATATCTATGACTAACAAGCGTATTATTTTACGACTTTAAAAATGTTTGCACGCTATATATTATATACATATAGAACCATAACTAAAAAAAAAAAGAAACTATTAGTAGATGAATGACAAATATTTGAAAAGGCAGCATAGAGGTTTTATTTAAAAGGTTACTTTTATCGATAATAATGTCAACAAGAGAAGGTCACCATTTTATGTTGAATTAGTGATAAGAGTAGGTAACACCAGAAAGCGAAAAGGTAAAAAATAAGGGGAAAATATACTGCAGCTACATGGTTTTATTTTTATTTGATTAGTGATAAAATTTAGCTAAATTTATCATAGGGACTGAACTACAGAACGCATGATAAATGATATATTTTTCTATATTTACTTTTATATCAAATTAACAAATTCTTTCACCCTTATTTCCGTTACACTTAGTTGATATTAGGTTTCAAATATTTAATTTTTAAATCAACAACAAAATTTTAAAAATTATTAATTCTAAATTCAATGAATTTTTAATAACTTTAAGAGCAACTACTGCTCTTTTCAAAGTTCTATCCGATGCAGCTAAACTCCTCAGAATCTACTTCTCACTTAACGAGCGTCCACTGTACAAAGTTTAAGCAGATGTTTTGTAGTTCCTTGGATAGTTTCTAAGAAGCTGTAGCCCGGAGCTCTGACCCACATTCAGATGCCAAATGCAAGTTACAACAGCGAGTTCATTGCACTGGCTGAGTTGAGGTAGGCAGGGTGGCTCAGAATTTGGGGTGGAATTTGGGGCAGCCGTATGAATTTCAGATAGGTCAGTTAGTAGTAGTTCGCGTTTCGTTGATTGCCTGGCTAGCAGTTCATAAAAGGCCACAGCTGAGCATTCGTGCCATGCTGTTTGTTAAAGACCGAAAAAAAAAGAAAGGAAAAGAAAAAGAGAGCGAATGCAAACAAAGTAGAAACACATATTCAGGTTTCTCTTCTTGTTCCCCCCCTTTGCATTTCTGTTGCCATAAATGTAGCCAGGACACGCTAACGGGCGGCCAAGTTGGCGCCAATGTGAAACAGACAAAAAGGATGAGAGGGAAGGCGGGGCGGCCGACAAGGGCCGCGACAAAGGCAACAATTTGAGTTGTGGCGCCGCCAAAATGGGGCATGCCACAAGCCAAAGTCAACTGTGTTAGCCATGCACAGCGAGCGAGATAGCGAGCGAGTGCGCTAATAAGCTCCTTATCAAAAGGACACAATTTCAATTTGAAGCAGCGCATATCGCAGCGTAATCAATTGTTAAGAATAGAAAAGCCGACAATGCAACGTAGCTGAGATGAAAATTATAGCTCAAGACAAGTCAGGCAATGCTTATAATTATCCTTTAGCTAGAGATGGAACTGGGTTAAGAATTGTGACATATATATAAATATGTACATACATACATACATTTATGAAAATGTTCTTTCAGGAGTTGCGTTAGATTTTGGAAAATTTTATATAGTTTAAGTAAATAATTCATTTATTATTTATAAGCACATTAACAGCATCAACTTAAAGAATAACTAAACAATTATATTGTATAGCCCTAATAACAAAAGAAACTCAATCAATTATGTTTTATATATTTTTTCTCTATATTTAAAATACTAGAAAAAATCGGTCAACTTTTATTTAATATGTATTTTTCTTAATCTTTAAAAATCATTAGAATATTGTATTTTAAGTCATTTTTTATTTATTAGTTAAATTATTGCATTTTCTTCAAGTTAAAAAGGAATTTTTTTTAACCAAAAATATATTTCATTAAATGAATTATTTAAAGTAGCTTTGTTAATTTCTTAAAAAAATAGTTTTTTATTTTGCTCAATTTAAAAATTTTTAATTGTAGTTTTGTTATATTTGAAAACCCTTCTTCAGCCCCTTTTTGTATTATTCGTGCTTTCTTCCTACAATAATTAGCAATACTCCAAATCGCTTCGGGCGCTCATCTCTAATGCGAAGGCTTTGCCTTTGGCGAATTAATATCATTTCGTTGGCGCCAAGCGCACCAAAAGTATTCAATTTATGAATAAATTTCTTTGTGTGAGTAGATGTATGTTTGTGTGAGTGTGCGTGTGCATGTGTGTTTGTGTTTATGTTGCTGTTCTCGCTGTATATGTGTGACCAGGACCTGACGCTATATTTGGCACGCAAGGGCACGGATCGGGAGTGAGTTGCCCGTTCGCTCTGTTGTTGTCGGTGTTTATACTTAGGCCTAATATTGATTTCGCATTATGGACCTTAAATTAATTATTTACTCAGCTCTGTCCAGTCGTGTCAGCATCTGCAGCGACCACGACAGTGATGGCTGCGTCGACGTCAACGTCGACGTTGACTCACTCACCTGCAAGCGAGCGGAACCATCGGCAGCGATTGTTTTATCGATGGCCGTAAATTCTGATTGCGTTTCTCTGGCCAAACGTGATCGAACTTCAGTTTCAATCCGTAGCGCGGCACAGCGGTTAGTTCATTTGGTTCCACTTCTTGTTCATGCTCCTTCTCCTGTTGCAGTTGCTCTGCATAGACGGCGCTAGCCGAATCCCCAGCGGCTACATCTTTGCCATTGGCCATTGTTGTTGTTGCTGCTGCTGCTGCTACTGGCGCTGCAATTGTGCGTGTGTTTTTCTTCTAATTTGTGTTTTTGACTAGTTTCGATTAGAATAGTTTCGCTTTGGCTTTTGTTGACTTTTTGTGTGTGTTCATGGGACTAATTAATACAATTGCGTGCACTTCATATTATTTGCTTTTTTATTTTTGTATTAGGGAATTACACACGCGCGCGACACAAACGACAGCAACAAGCATACACGACCGAACGCCGCAACAAATCAACTACAAATGAGCAAAACACGATGAGCGTAAAGCAGAGAGAGAGAGAGAGTGAGAGAGAGCGCTAGCATTAGAACTATCGTTGTGTGTGCCGGTTATCGATATTTGGCTATTGCCAACCATAACAAAAAACAGCTGTTGTGTGCGATAGCTGCAATTTATGCCGGTATGACAGTGCATAGCTATCGTATAGGTTTTTGACAAGGCAATTTATTTGAATTTAAATAGGAAATGTAATATTAACAAGTTAATAATAATATTTAAAATATATTATTTATCGAAGTCCTAATATTTTCAGAAAAAAGTGTTACTTGTGACCATTATTAAAATTTAAAAAATGCTATGCGCGCAATTTTAATTCATTTTATATATTTGTTGTACATTAAATCAATTTTTAATAATTATTTTTAATTAAATAAATTATTTTTCTGGAGTGCTTTACATTTATTTATTACACTTCAAATGCTCGGCTAAACATAAATTGTTTTCTATTTGAGGGAATTCAAGTATTTGGGGCACAAACACTTTTTGCGGCGAGATTTTGAGAGGGGCGGACCCTTGTTTGCCTGTCCTTGATCCTTTTCTGAAACTGATATCGACTTGGTTTCCTGCTGAGCCTCACTATAGCGCTCAAACTGCGATTTCTCGGTGCATTTGGCTGTCATGAACTCGAAGAAATCAATATTGCGCACATGATAATGATAGTGATCCTTGAACTGGAAGTAATTCGGATAGACCTTATGTCGTAGCATTGCCACATAGAGGCTGAGACGTTGCTGCTCCTGAAACAGACGTCGCTTGTTCTCCAGATGATAGTTGCGCCAGCTGCGATTGCTGATCTCCTTGTGGACAAGACCGCGTAGATGAGGATGCAAATGGAAGATGAGCGCTCTACAAAGAGATAATTAGAGATAATTATATAATCTTTGATCGTGAGGCCCTACAAACTCACTCGCTGAAGCGATGCTTGAGCTTGCGAAACTTGATTTTTTCGAAGGGATCCAGAAACATATGGATGCGATCCGTATAAGCCAGCTGGGCGGGTATTTCCACGAAGATTCTATTTAGAGAATTGGGAACTTTAAACTGGAAAATCTGTAGAATATCTCATTGAATTCTTCTTACCTAGTGCTCATTACAGTGGCAAATTGTGGGACGATTGGTGTTTCGGGCTTGGTGGGAAATCGTGGAAACTTGAGCATGTCCTGATCGTAAAACTTTAATTTGGTTTCCAATTTGCTCGCCGTCGACTTCAGCTCCACGGGATCAATAAAAAAGTTGCCCGCACAAAAATTAAATGAGCCCATTGGAGGGACGGTCTTCATTAGCTCGATACCTGTAAAAATGAATGGATAATATAAGAGCTAGGATATTGCTAGGATTTTTCTATTGGTATTTCTTACCCTTCTTGCGACAATCGTCCAGAGTGGCCTCCACAAAGTAGAGGGTGCGCCATTTGGCGCAGGAGCATTTAATAAACTGATGAAACTCTTCAACCCAGGACTGAAATGCGTTCGCCAGACTCTTTTGCATATCCACGTTTAGCTGAATGCTCTCGCTGTTGGAAGAGTGAGTTTTAAAGATAAATGAAGCTGCATTAGACCACATAAAGCTCAAGCATTCTTGCCGGAGTTTTCACCCAATATAGACCTAGAGTAGAGCCCGTTAACTTACCGTTTTACAAAAGTACTGTCATCGCAGCTAAATTTACGCAAATTCGCTACGATCTCCAAACGATCCATTAGCATATCGATTTGAATATTGGGTGCTTGAATGGTCACCGCAGCGCTCTGATATGGAAATCTAAGCCTTCTCTTGCCACCGGTATACTTGGTCCATTCGTCGGGATCGGGCTCGGAGGATGTATCATCGTAAATGGTTTCCTCTTCGATATCCTGCATATTTTCACGCATCGACTCCTCCTCCAATTTATAGATGCGAAATTGCAATTCATCAGCAGAATAGATGCTCGTCTCCAACTTCAGATCCACCTTATTTATGTGCGTAAAATTGAATTTGGTGCCGGCGTAATACTTGTTCTCGATCAAATACTCATCGGGCTCGTAAGCTGTGAAGCTATAATCATATGTATACATATCCTCGGCCTCGATTTCCTGTATAAATTCGATTTCCTCTTCTTTTAATGTTGACACACTTGATTGATTTGACACCTGTGGTTCGACAAACGAACTACCTCCTGGTACATTTATATAGATGGCGCCCTGTGGAATATATATATATATATATATATGTGAGTTCAGTAACAGTTAAATGTGGGTGTAAGTATTTTCTCTAAATCTTTCCTCCAAGTATTTCTGCTAAGTATGGCCTCTGAGTATTTCCTCTTAGTATTTTCCTTATATTTCCTCAGAAAACTTCCTTTAAATATTTCCTCTATTTCTTTAAGGCTTTGCTGAACGATCACACAGTTCACTTCACAACACACAGCACAAGTGACCCCAGCAGACGACTGAAGAAATGCTGCAGCTGCTGCCCCTTATATAGATCGACTTTCACTCAAACACGAAGTGGCTCTCAAATGTTGAGGCCGACGTCAGGTAGAAGTCGTTGTAGTTGACCTTAAAGTTACCAATGGGAACACTCTCTGCAGCTTCAAGCACTCTAGCTGCGCTTTACTCAAATATAAATGCCAAATTAATACTGCAGCATTTACAGAGACAACTTAAATGATCTTCTGTAGTTCTGCTTCGTCTCTTGCTTTTAATAGGAAGGGAAACAGAGAGACAGACTAAGAGATGTGCAAACAGGGCGACAGACAGACATATACACATATACACATTAGCAAACAAACATACATAGTTAAAAGGGATTACTTCATTACGTTACTCAAGAATAAACGCACACATACATACATTTAAATGCTCTTCCTATTGGATTTGCATAGGCCTACACATCTCTTTAAATTGTCTCTGCAAGCGCACGCATACAGTGAAATGCACTGGCTCAACTCAAAACACACATGCATTCGATTGCCTTTGCAAGCACACACATGCAGTTAAATGCTCTTCCTATTGACTTTGCATCTCTTTAAATTGTCTCTGCAAGCGCACGCATACAGTGAAATACACTGGCTCAACTCGCAACACACATGCATTCTAATGCTTTTGCAAGAGCACACATACAGTTAAATGCTCTTCCTATTGAATTTGCATCTCTTTAAATTGTCTTTGCAAGCGCACACATACAGTGAAATGCATTGGCTCAACTCGAAGCACACATGCACTCGATTGCCTTTGCAAGAGCACACATACAGTTAAATGCTCTTCCTATTGACGAAGTATAGGCACACATACACACATGCAAATGCTTTAAGTTGCCTTTCGCAAGCGCACACACTCAATTGAAATGCGTGCATGTTTGCTGTAGTTTTATAAATTGTAATTGTATTGTAGCTAATTTTTGTCCCTTTTGCAGTGGTGTTTCGGTCTGAGACGTTGCGCGAAATGTTATTGAGTTTATATGATTGAGACCTGCGGTTCGAATCTCGTTCAGAGTCAGTTTTTCTTGGATGTCTAAATATTTCCTAAATTGTTAGAAATTATAGCTGTACGTATGTATATGTGACTGTCTTTGTATGTATAGATGTAAATATCTAATTATCTCTAGTCTCTAGTTCAATTAGGTTTATGTTCAACTTTACCACATCGAAATCATCGATATCAATTTGCTTCTTCTTCGTCAAATGCGAGCTGCTTGAACTGATTTGCTTATCAATATCGTCCTCGGCAATGCCCTGATCCCAATGACTCGTTGTTTTGGTGGTGATCAAGGTGCCATCGCTATGATAGCAGCGCAGTGAATCATGTGTCCAGACCATGCGCACTCCATCATCCCGCATCGCATAGCTCTCGTTGGCATAGTAATCATGCCATTCCGTTACCCGAATCGGCTTGCCACAGCGTATCTCAGTGCCCTGCACGTGAACGACGCTGCCCAGCGATGTGGTCAGCTTCAGGTGCTTGAAGGTCAGATTGAATAGCTGCATAATGAATTCCAGGAACTTAATCTCCGCATCAATGCTGGCAAACAGAGCTGTCGCCTGGGCCAATTTCATTTGACGCGCCTCCAGTTTGGCCGCCCGTGCGGCTAGAGTTTCGGATGAGGTGGAGCCCGCCTCCTGCGAGCGCCGCCCCTTCGCATCCGACCCGCCTACAGTGCGATTTGTTAACGATGTATTCCTCGGTTTACTCAACTTTTTGGCCGTGCATTTCGGCAAAGGTTTGTAGCTGCTATACGTCGATTGTGTGGAGCAGGCATTGATGACGCTCGGATCATCCTCAACCACGCCCTCATCCTCCTCAACCACCTCCGGCGCGCTAAACAATCGATAGACCTCACCATTGTAGCGCATTATCATCACCATATCGTGGTTGGTATAGAAAGTGATGACACAGCCGTAGGGCGTATAAACGCGTCGGCTTTCGTTCAGCTCACTCTGCTGACCCGACCACAAGTTCTCCACATGGGTGTCGTGGCAGTAGAGGGTCAATCCATTTGGATAGTTAAGCACCGCCTTGGCGCATTCATCGCCCTTGGGATTTACCCGCAAGCTAATGCCGTTCGGTGTCTGAAAGCGTATATTCGGCGATACATTATCCATTCTGCCCAGCTCGTTGGTCAGATGCAATGTCTGCTTATCTATCTCAAGGGAGAGGCATTTGTTCATCTGCCTAAAGTTCCATTTCTCCTCGTAGAGCTTTATTAGGCCCTCTTCAAAGTAATATTTGGAGTTTTTCACATTGATCGTCTGTCGTGCATCATCCAAATTGTAGCCCTTGAGCATCGGATGATCCGGTCCTAGACCAATATATGTTGGCTTCTCACAGTGATTCAATTTGGAAGGTTCTCTGCGAAGTCCACTAATTCGCCCCGTGGAGTTCCGCACTGATTTAGTAGACACACGAAAACTTTCCTTGCTTCGCAATCGGGAGAGTCGCGGTGATCTCTCCTTCGGCGCAGCCTCTTTCTTCTCCACTTCCTTCTTGGAGTCCAGCATCCTTTGGGCCTTCAGCGATTTGGGACGTACGAACACGTTTGGCTGAACAATACTATAACGCTTACGTGGCGGACAGCTATATGGGATCGTGTTTGTCTCTTCGAGATCACTGGCAATATCCAGACTAAAGTTGCTCGGATAATCGGATTGCTGGTGTTCCCCCTTAACATCGATCGCTGTATCGAACATCTGGGGAGTGACCAAATCCCTGAGAAACGCCTGCATCTCGAATAGCGTAAAGTCGCGAAAGCACAGACGTGTCGGTATAACCAATTGCTGCTCATTCTCAAAGACCTCGTTCAGGGCGCGCCGAAATGTGAAAAGCCGTATATTTGGTTGGATTTCATCGATCTTATAGTTGTCATACTCATTGACCAGCTGTATAATGCGCTGACACACCGCATCGTCGGTCAAATAGAGTTGCGCGAATTTGGGCAAATGCTGCGGCTCCCCCTCGCCATTATAGGGCGTATAGTAGAGTTTCTCTATGATGTATCCGGAGCTGAAATAACGCCGTAGCACATTGTATTCCAAGCACGCATGATAGATATTTCGCATTAGGCTCTGATCCATATAGGATATAACGCTCTCGAGCAGCGTATTCGCCTGCTCGACGAACAACAGCTCGTTCTTCATCAGCTTAATGATGCTCTTGAAGGCATTCGCATAGACCTTGATTTTATCCAGTGTTTTGGTGTATAAATTCGATGTGGGATTTGCTAGCATCAGTACCTCCATTTCGGTCATTAAATCGCGCGGATTACCGAACGTACACATCAATGACTCCAAGTACAAATAGATCGAGGCATCATCGTCGTGCACCGCCGGCATCTCAGCCTTCAAATAGTGTCCCTGAATGCTCAGAGAGTCGGCCATTTGAAAGCTGGCCAACATGCTGGTGTCCGGAGGCATTTTGACATTGATTTCACAATACGGCTTCACATAGTACTCGTCATATTGCTCCCGCAAGATTTTCATATCGTACAGAAACCAGGTGAGCTGATCAAATATATTCCTCGAATACCTGGCCGCCTGGCACATGGACATCTGCGGCAGCTGCTGCTGCATTATGCCAACGGGCTTGCTCGACACCCGCTTACGCAGTCCATAAATATCCGTCTGGATCATCTCGATGGTCTCGCGGCGCTCCTTCTCGATGCGTGGACGCGGCACGAGCACATCATAGGCACACTCCTTGGGCAGAAAGTGCACGATTCCGCGCAACGGCTGATTCATCCTGAAGGTGATAACAAAGAAATTATTGGCATATTACCCATAAAGGTATATCAGAGGAGGAACAACAACCAAATATGAAGATCGATCGTCGGATAAACTTAAGCGAAAATCAACTGTTTTTTCTAGTTCCAACTCCGGGAAATATGAAGAGCAAATGTCTCATTCCAACTTGTTTTATCACCTCTATTGAAAAACCCTAACAAAGGCTCAAGAAATCATTATTGTCCAACTTACATGAGCAGAGTCTTGTAGAAGTCATTTTTGATGGTACCAATGATGACAATGACTATTGTCGTGTTAGCGGGAGCATCTTTAATATACTAAAATTGGGTTGAAGATCTAAAATTAGACTTAAAAACAAAGACAAACTCCTTCCAAAGCCTTACCGGACGTTTTGACAGCGGTTGACCCTTGCCCACTTTGTGGTGTTCCTTGGCCGTAACGCTAAAGCATGTAATTTTGGCCAACGAGACGGTGTCGGTATCCTTGGACTTGGCAGAGCGTTTCGATTCGGCTGGATTTTCCTTTTTGGAGTCTGGCGAACGTATCTTTAGCTGGGCGGGCATATTCTTCTGATAGTACTTGAGCATATTGAAGCTCAGCTCCGCTTCAATCTTGCGGTTTATAAACTCATATTCACGCAGACAGCTCTCAATGCGCATCAGCGTGTGGGTCACAGGATCGGTGGGCAAGAGATCTAGTGATGAACACGCCAAGTGCTAATCAGACGAGATAACTCAGTTGGTGCTCTGCTCACCTGACTGCCTGCCCTTGCCGCTGGCACGAGTCTTCCTCCGGTTGGCCAAGCGATTAGTCTCCAGTTCACCATCCAGATCGATGACAAACAGAAATTGTCGCAGCCCGAGCTTGATCTGATTGATATATTCATCTCGCACCGCTCGCAATCCGTTGTCATAGAAATTGACGCAGAATATTTCGTAGCTTCCTGCTGACGATGAGGTCAGAGACTTTCGAGTGCTGCGACGACCGCTATATTCCGTTCTCCTGGTACTCAATGTACTCATAATGGCCAGTCTATTTTCGAATGTATTCGGTGTTTCGGAAATATAAAAACCGAAAATATCCCTTTGTTTCTGAAGGTTAAGGCAAATTCAACTGGCATTGAATGTACATAATTTTATTTATATATTTAACAAATTATTTATTAAATTTTAGTTGATATCAAATTACTGGAAAACTTTATTAATTTAAAAGAATTAAAATTTGTATACCTTTATGATCGTGCAATACGGGAATCGAATCAAAACAGCTCGAATAATAAATAATCTGAAATCGAAGCAGTCTAAATCTATATAAATATGATATAAAATATTTAAAAACGTTTAGGTATTATTTATATATACGATAACTGAAGAACAGACCTCATTTACGTATATTCCAAGCAATTCAAAGAAAACTTCATAAATTAAAGATCTACACAGAAAATAAATATATATTTATTACAATAATTTTATTTTTTTAAATCATTTTATATTTTAGAACATTAAAACGTACAGTTAATTTAAATATAAAAATCTTATGCTAAATATGTGTTATGTACAAATGAATATATATTTAAATTATGAAGTATACTAATCGAAATAATTATTCGATATTGAAATATGTTTATAAGTATAAGTAGATAATGTACAAATGGGAGATTCACAAGGTATACAGTTAAAAAATTCAAATAAAATCGGTGCGCAAACTTAAAGCCTCTTTAAAATAAAAAACAAAATAAATTAAAAGTTAAATAAATTAAATATTTATGCAGGGCATACATGATAATAATATATGTATATATAAAATGCAGTCACTGGCTAAACGTATAGCTAGGTAAATATTACTTATATGGCAGTGATATGCTACGAACTGGACGTTGTCTAAGTCTAAGTCTAAAACTCCTATTTGATCACAATGCATTTGGAAAAAGTTTTGGTGTGGCATCAACAACAGGAACCAGAAAACGTTCCGCGATCTATACACATTTCGTTAAATAGATATAGTTTAATCATCGCCGGAGACAAGACACTCGCTGAGCAGCACATTGTGCAGATCATCCATATCGATCCAATCGCGTCTCTCATTGCGTATGGAGACATTACGTATGCAGCCCTTGAAGTTATCGCGAGACAACAAACAGCCACTAGGTGCAATATCTGAAATACATATATATAGATATAGATATAAAGAAGTCCTTATATAGTAATATCGCAATATAAGCTCACCTGGCAGCCCGCCTATGTAGAGAGGTGAACGTGTTTGCACTTTGCCCGCATTGCGTTGGCTCGACATGCTGATCGTGGCGGGCAGCTGATCGATCCTCAGTGCAATCTGTTCGCCGTCATAGAGCGCGGATATGTTGTGCCATTTGTTGTCGCAGAGCGCGTATTTATCCGGCAGCGTAGACTCCACGCGGAAGGGCACACCATCGCCCAGATCACAAGAGAAAACGATCTGTAAGAGACAGAGAGAGAGAGAGAGAGAGAGAGAGAGTACTTTAATATATACGAAAGATTTGAAGAGTTTAGTAAAACCTACATTGCCATTGCTTAGCTCCAGTGAGAGCGAAGGAAAGTTGTTGGGCTCGGATACGCTTAACAATATGCCGGATAGCTCAGAAGTGCGAAATTCCAGTTCCAGTTCCAAATATTTGGCCACATGAAAGTTTCTCTCTGCAAGCGGAGAAAATAAGAGTTAGAAATGACGTCTACAAACATGCTCTACAATACATAGATCCCGCCCACTCACTGTATATGGCATAGGCATCGCCTGGAAAGTAGCTGCCTCGTTCCACTTTCGGGAAACATTGTCCGACATTTGCATGCTTGCCCGGCCGGGCCAGATCCTGTGTGCTATTGTTGATGCTGAACCGGCGCAGACAGCCCTTGAAGGGCTCTAGGCGCATATAGAGCTCCGAGGGCACCTTGACCGGTGCCTGGGGCAGGCCACCGACCAGCATTAGCTGTGAGGCGCCTATCTTCTTGGGCACCTTCATCTGGGCCGAAGTCTTTTGATCTGTGCGTCCGATCTCAACGCTCAGCGTAACCTTGCGATCGTGGCAGACGATCGTAACCCGATGCCATTCGCCGTCGTTCAGTTTGGCGGTCAGCAGCAGCTCCTCGCGCCTCCGTCCGCGCACTATCAATACCAGCTGGCCATCCTTGAGCAGCAGGGTGACATAGTGCTTGGGCTTCTCCTTGCTGCCCGGAGACAAATAGAGCATGCCATTCGGATAGAACGAGCGGAACTCGAAGCTGAGCTGAAAGTTGCGCTGCCAGAAGTGACGCTCGGGCAGCTTCAGCTGCGAGTAGCTATAGAGCTCGTCGCCGAACTTGAAGGCATTCGGTTCGTAGGAGTAGCTGCCGATCTGTAAGCATATGGAATGGATTAATCGAAGCTTTTGACTGAAGTGAATGGGAACTTAACTCACCGCGACGACTTTGTGTTAGTTCTGAGCTTTTGTGAGCGAGCTTTCACAGCGTGAGGTTAAAAAATAATAAAATGATTTTTTTTTGTTTTTTTCTTTTGTTAAAAAATGTTCGTTCGCTTTTATTTAAAAATGTGATAACAAGTTGAAGAAGGCAAAAAGTTATTCGTATGATACATCAATGAAAGCAAAAACGTACACAAAGCGTTGATGAGTGATAAATGTGATGTAAATATGTGATATATAAAAATGTATTGATAGATTCTTCCTTATACACTATATTTGAGCTTATAATATACAAAAGATATACGTTATGAAAATATGAAATATTTACATAATAAGTGTGCTGTTGTCAAGTGTAATTTAACATCCAAATGCGACCCAGAGTTTTTTTTTTTTTAACTTAATATTAATTAGACTTTTTAAATTTAACAAAGCCGGCTTACAAGAGCTTTAAAAAAAAGAGAAAGAGCTTTAAGAAACTTTTAAATTGAAATGAATGCATTTATATATCATTGAAACCAAAAGTTATAAAAGTTATAGTTAATCCAGCTTTTATACTATCCTTAAATATAACTGAGCTGGCTTGCAAGCGTTTTAATAAACTTTAAAAAGTGTAGAAGCTTTTGTATACGACAAAAAATTTATTATTAATTGCAAAAGAGTTTTAAATGCTTTGCTCATTGTGAACCAACTTTCATTGAATGCTTAAATCTAGTTAAGCCAGCTTACAAGAGCTTTTTCAGCATACAAAACAGCTGTTGGCTCTGTAAATTAGCTTGTATGTCAACAAAGCTTAAAAGCTTTAGCGAATGACATCATTTGGTTAAATCTGAGGTTATATTTTGATGATTTTGTATGATTAATCCACATGTAGACCACATTGAGTAGCTATGTTTAGTAAGCTGAATTTGATTTATTTGTTTTTTGTTTAGGCGAAATTAGTATACAAAAGAGCTTTTCTTGCAGCGCAGCGCTTGAAGCTTTTTGCGTAGCAGCTTTTGTGACATAATTGCTTAGCAACTAAAATCCTATAAGAACAAAAAGAAACATTTAAGTCGATCAGAATGTTGAGAGTTAGGTAGCCACAAATCTCTCTATATATATACATGATATGTACATGCAATAAACCCAAACCCTCAATTCCAATTACCCACAAAATACCAGAGAATTTATATTATAAACTTACCCGCTTGCAGCCCTCCGGTGAGGCGGTGAAACTCTTCCCAATCATTGGCTCCGTCTTGAGCAGCACATCGTAGAGTGCGCCCTTGGGACTGCCCATGACCGGACCGTTGCGTCCGATCTGCACATTGACAAAGGTCAGGGCATCATTGAAATTGATCGTGCGATTATTGAACACCACATCCCGCACGGCACCCTCCAGCTTCACAAAGGTGGGCGCCAAGGGTGTGTATATCTCGTGGGGCGGTGCACCGCCTATGTAGAGCCCGCCCGCTTCCTGGGGCAGACTGACGAGTGACGGTGAGCCCGTCAAGGTGCGAACCTCCTGCAGCTCATCGTCCACCATCAGCTCTAGACGTCGTCCAGTCTTGCTGAGATTGATCACATGCAACTCGCCGTCGTTCAGCTGGCTGGCATTGGAGGACATTTTGATGAAACTGCGCCCGGAATTGATCCACACCTGCAGCTGGCCATCGACCAGACTCATCGAATAGTTGCCCTTGATATCCTTGGCATCATAGTCGGCCAGCACTTCGGGTGGATAGGCGGCCAGCAGCAGCAGACAATCCGCCTGAAGTGTGCGGAACACCAGAGCCACATTGGCACGCTTGCGCAGCGACTGCGAGGGCAGCTCCAAATAGCCATTGCCCGAGAAGCCAGCTCTGTGGAGGGCCAAAACAATTAGGTAAGTGAACAGGAATTATGTATATCTATGTGTGCACATACTTTGTTATCATGTCCTTGCAGGAAGACTCCACGCCAAAGTATGTAGAGCTCTCGAGCGGATCATAAGTCTCGCCATTCACCTGCACATCCATCATGCAGCCAAGGAAGGGATTGTCGGCGCCGGGTGCTTTAGTGGTGCCTGAGGTAAAGCCTGTGCAAATGAAAGTAAATGTGTGAGAGCATATATCTATATATAGTGCGAGTCAGGTGCGGGATTATCTACCTGGTGGCACACCTCCCAGATAATACACCGCCTTGGACAGATCCGGCAGCATGTGACTCTTCACGGGCAATGTGGGTGCGCCGGAGATGGGGCGATCATTGTTCACGCGTAGCATTCCATTCTCGGTGCTGCGTCGTGTGGAGAACTCGCGGGCTGCCTCGATTTTGATCCACTGGCCAGTGTTGTACTTCTTGGTGGTATTTATCTCCAGCTTGGACTCGTCGCCATAATCTATGCGGAACATGATGCGACCGCGACTCAATGTGACCGAAACGGAGCGGTTCTAAGAGAGAGAGAGAGAGAGGGAGAGAGGTGAGTGAATTGAAGTCTGTTAAAGTAAAGTCAAGAGACTCACATTCTTGTCATCAACCGCCAGGAAGAGCAACGCATTCTCGTCCAGCGTGCGGAAGGTCATCTGCAGAGCAAAGAGATTCTTGCGATAGGGACGCGGTCGCGTCTTCTTCAGCTGCGCATAGCCGAGACCATTAAAGTGCCGTGCCACTGAGCTGGCCGATGATTCCCTGGCGCCAATCATGGCACCGCCACAACGTCCCTCGCTGCTAATAAAGTTCCAAATGCCCAATGGTTTATTGTCCACCTCCACCTGGTGTACGACGACATTAAGACCCGGTGTTTGGTCCTTGGACGCTTGGCCGCCCAGCAAGATGCGTTCGTCGTGTGTCTGATAGAAACGCGTGTGCTCCGCATCTGTGGAGCCCGTGATCGGAGAGCCAGGCATCAGGGAGCCAAAGTTGTTCATGCGACGCACCAGCAGGCTGCCCAGGTTCAATGTGCGATTCGCCTCCACGTGATACCAGGCATCGTCGTATTTGGGATCGCGCGTCTGCACCTCGAGCGGATGCGTTATGGTCGCCGTGCTGCCGCCCAAATACCAAATCAGGCGCACATGCCTCTTATACAGCTCCAATGTGATGTGGCGACCCTCGCTACCCTGCACGCGCAACAGCGGCGAGTTGCCCAGATGATTGGAGAGGCTGAAGCTTAAGCGCAGCGAATTGGAGGTGCTCAGGCCATAGGAGACGGGCAGATAGCTGCGACTGCACTTGGGGCCCAGCGACTCCAGCGAGACATCAATCTGGCCCAAAGAAAAACATATGTGAATAAAGTCACAGTAGATTTAATGAGCTCGTCCACTTACCGCCTCGGCTGCGTGTCTAGCCTTGGCTATTTGATCCCTCAGCTGCTGCAGCTGGCTGGCCATGCTGTTGTTCCACTGCTCGAAGATCTGCTGCTCCTTGGCCGCTTGCTGCTCGATGTAGCTGAGCGAGACGTTGGCCAGCCGCAAATTCGTTTTCGTCAGCGAGATATTCTCCTCGGCCATGCCCAGTTTGATTTCCCAGTCGGGCTCGAGCATGGCAAAGGATTTGCGCATATGCTGTATGGATTGCTGCAGCTCCTTCGCCTTCCTCAGCTCCTGGCGCATCTCGTCGCTGGTTTGCTGCGCCAGTTTCATGCTCTCCTGCGCATTGCGTCGCGCCGACCCATTCGTGAGCAACTGCAGCTGGCTGGTGATATTATTGCTGCGCTGTCCCGTCTCAAAGATGGTGCGCTTAATGCCCTCCACCCGCTCTTGCTGCTGCTGCAGCTTGCCCTTCAGCACGGTGGACTTTTGCATTTGCTGCAAGGCCTCACGCTGCAGCTGCTTGGAGCGCTGCAGCGAGTGCTTGGCCCGTTCGATCATCGAGCTGCCGTCGCTGGGATAGAGTGTGCGTTGGGCCTCGAACACGCGCTCCTTGGCCAGCAGCGAGGCCTGCTGAGCGGCAGCAATGGCCACCGAAATGTTGCTGTGGGCGGAGCTGAAAGAGGGAGAGAGTTCGGGTGAGTAAGAAAGTCTCTCATCGGGCTATGGCATCACTACTCACCTGGCCAGCATAGCAATACGTGCCGCATTGCGTGTCGGCTGAAATTGTTTGGCATATTCGTTGGAGCGTTCGAGCAGACGTGTTGCGTGCCTCTCTGCCTTGGGTAGCCAATGCTTGCGCACCTCGCGCTGCAGCTCTAGCTCCATGAGAAGCGTCCCATTCAGCTGAGCCGCCGCAGCAGCCAATTGGCGTCGCTGCTCGTTCAGTTGCAGCTGATGCTCAATGCTCGTTCGAAGGTTTTTATAGCCGAGCTCAGTTGGACTCGGATTCAACTGTTGCTGTATGTGTTGGTCCAGTTCGCTCAGCTCCTGATACTGCTCGGCCACATGGCCGCTGAGATTGCGCACATGCTCGAGCACATCGTCCGCCTCGCTCTCCACGTCTTGGGTACGATCGAGATGCAGCCGCATATCGGCCACACGATAATTGGTTTGATTCAGATCGCGCCAGAGCATCTCGAGGCGCGCTCGCTGATCGTAGGCCGCATCGGAGGCGTTGCCGGTGGTATAGAAGAGCTGCCAGGCGCAGTCGCTGGAGCTGCGTATGTCTTGGACCACATTATGATGCTGCTGAATGGCTTCCAGATAGAATCGGGCCTGCTTCAGGGCCGTGGGCAGACTGAGATGATGGGCAGCCGTGCCATAATTGTTCAAATCCTGCAATGTCTGCATTTGCTCGCCACGCATTTTGCGCACATCCTGCTGGAGGATAAGAGCCGATTCCTGCATCGATTGCAGCGCATGCTGACGCTTGCCAATGGTGGCCAGAGCTTTCCGGGACTGGAACTTGTTATTCTCCGCATGCGCATCCATCTTGAGCAGGGCGCCCACATCATAGCCTAATAGCAGCTGCCGGGCCTGGTTAACGTCCTGCTGGCGGGCACGCCACTCCTTATAGGCACGCTCGTACTCGCTCAACTTGAGGTAAGGCGCCGGAATGCCTGTCAAGTCCATGTTGTGCAGCCCGCGGCGCAGCTTGTGCCCCACCAGCTCCACATAGTCCAGCAGCAGCAGCGTGCAGTTGTCGCAAACTGAAAGGGCAAATGGTGTAAACACATTGAATATAGCTTCTACGGGGTATTTCACACTCTTATACTCACGCCTGCAGCCCTGGTCTTGCAGATGATGGCGCGGTGCGGTGCACTTATCGCACTTCACACCTATCACACCCTCCCGGCAATGGCACTGCCCCGTCTGTGCATCACAGCCCTCCGCCCGTATGCCATCCACATGGCAATCGCACGCCTGGCAACTGCTGTTCGGATACTGCATCGGATTGCCAAAGTAGCCCGGCTGACAGTGCTCGCACAGACGGCCCGTGTAGCCGGGCTTGCAGACGCAGCTCACTTCGCCTTCGCGCACATTGCAGCCGCGTGCGAAATTGCGATTCGTCTCCGGGCAGGGGCAGGCCTGGCATCCGTGCCGTGAATTCGGATCTCCATAGTAGCCATCGGCGCAGTGCTGACAATGCGCACCGCCGCTATTATCGCGACAATTCTGCAAAAGAAATTTGCCAGTGTTGCAGTGAATTTTGCAAGAAAAAACGAATAATAATACTGATAATAAAAATACTGATAATTAATAATAACAATAATAATAAATAATAATAATAATAATAATAATAATAACAAATATGAATAAAAATAATAAAATAAAATATTAATTATAAAATATAAATTAAATAATAAAATTATTTAATATTTTACATATGTACATGTGTATTAAAATTCAATTTGCTTGCAATTACTAAATTCAATTTGCATAAAATTACTCAATCTGTGCTTGTTGACAATGTGAGCTGCATACTAATTCTGGAAGGATCACAATTCACTTGCCCGTTCCAATGAACCAGTTCGCAACAAAATAAAGAGCGTGCGCGAGCTTGGCCGCAGTTCAGTGAATAACAAAAAAAAAAAAAAAACAAATGGCGTCGCGGACAAGTGAAGTGCGCGAAATACATATATTCTAATTGGATTTAATTTGAATTGATTTAATTGAAATCTTAGTGCATAGCAAATTGAATTTGATGTATTATATTAATTCGTGCGCATTTCTTACCAAACAAACGCCGGTTTCGCGATCGCAATCATTGCTGCGTCCATTGCAATGACACGGTGCCGCGCGTCCAATTAGATCTTCAATGAAAACGCTTTCCACGTCGCTGGTGTTGCGCCAACGGTAAAACGAGCGTCCCGGATCTTGGCAGGAGAGGCCGGCGAAACGCTTCGGGCACTTGCACTGCTCTACGCCCTTGGCCAACAGATTAGTGGAGCCCTGCACATAAATCGCAGCATCCATGTGAACGCTGTGCAAGCTGCAAAACAAAAACAAATATTGCAGGCAAAATTCAAATTGAAATCTTTTGAGAAACTTACACAACTTGCTGGAAATCAGCAAAGGCAAAAGCGCGCAGAAATATATGCTTCACATTCTGCAGCGCCGCCATCAAAGTGCCGCGATCCACCGCCTGGTTGTTCTGATGGTATTTCCAATAGGATTCGTGGAGCGGCACGCGATGGGTCACATTCAGTGAATACTCGAATTCCTCGTGCTCATAAAAGTCCAAAACCAACTTCGTGTGCGCGTGCAGCTGCACGAGCGGATACTGTGACAGTATCTTCCGCTCCAGCGGCTGCTGAGCGCCGTCGGTGATCAGTGAGAAGTAGAGATAGCCACCGTAGCTGGTGGTGCGATCGCCGTAGAATTGTGGCGGCAGCTGGAAGTAGAGCGGCTGATAGAACTGCGTATAGGCGCCAATGGACACATTGCCCGTGGAGCGGGGCACCAGGCTCAAGTCATTCATTCGCTGTATTTCCGCATCCTCACGATACGAGACGCTGCCCGCCATTTGAACGACGACAATGTACTCGAACTCGGCATTGGGCACGTGTTGAGGACGCAATTGCTGCACGCTCAGATTACGCGCCTCCGGCATGCGAATGTGACCCCAGGAGAGTTCACTCTGCTCGCACTCGGCGGCGCGCCCGAAGCAGAAGCAACGGGTACAGCCCTCGGGATTTAGTGCGGACAGGCCAAAGGTGCTCTGCATGCAGGTGTCGCACTTGAGGCCCACCACAAGAGATTTGCATGGGCACTGGCCGTTCGAGTCGCAGGCAATGAGTCCGTCTGCGCGCGTAAAGGAACCTTCTACGTCGCAGCCACAGCGCCGGCACTCCGGATAGCCAAAGTAGCCAACGGCACAGCTATTGCAAGTGCGTCCCGCATAGCCCTCACGGCACTGGCATTGCCCGCCCACGGTGGCGCACTGCTGTCCAATGGAGCCGATGTGATCGCATTCGCACTCCCGACAGCCAAGCCGCGCCTGCCAGCCCCAGGTGCCGGGCACACACTGCCCACAGCCCAAGCCCCGCGTATACTTGGGGCATATGCAGCGGCCGTTGAGCGGATCACAGACCTGACCCTCCGCTGCGCATGCGGCGCACCGTTGACAGCCGTCCGTGCTGAAGCCATAGAAGCCTTCGGTGCACTCATTGCAATGCCGGCCCCCAACGCCTATCTTGCAATCGCACTGGCCCGTCCACGGATTGCATTCGTGTCCGCGTGCGCCGTGCGGATCGCATTGGCAGTCGTGACAGCCGACGCCCTGCGTCAGATTCCAGTGGCCCGGCTTGCACTTGTCGCAGCGACGCCCAGCCACGTTCAGCAGGCAGGAACATTGCCCGGTACGCTTGTCGCAAGCCGTAGACAGGGAGCCCACTGGACTGCATTGGCAATCTGTAATGACAGAATATTATATATTGCAATATAAATTGAATGTGAAATTGATATGTTGGAATATTCAATATTATTTAATAACTATTAATTTATTAGCTTATTTTAAAATATTCATTGCGATATTAATTGAATGTGAAATTGGGATATTGGAATATTCATTTCTATTTCATTAATAATTAAATATTGAGAAAATAAAGTGGGAATTGGAATTGGGCTATGTAAACTGCTGAAACAATTATTAATTTACATATTATTTAATTTAACAAATACTTAAAATATAAATTGGGATTTATATTTAATGTGAATTTGAGATATTGGAATATCGAATCTCAGGTATTAGTTGATTACTTCATTTCAATTTCATATATAATTAAATATTGAGAATATATAGAGAGAATTGGGCCATGTAAACTGCTGAAATAATTATTTATTTTAATTTATTATTTATGTATATTATTTTGTATGTATATTTAATTTAACAAATATTTAAAATTTATATTGGGATTCCTAATAGACTTCTTAGGATCATCGATTAGTTGAAATTCAATTTTTTTTTCAGTAAAAATAATATTTAAATATATATTTCTTACAATATATATTTTACAATTTACAAGTTTAAATTCGACTGAAATTTTACTCTCAGCTCATTTATTCTAATTTTAAAACACAAATTAGCTAAATGCTTAAGCGTATAAAATCATTGACAGCTAATATAAATAAATATCGTTGACAAACATTTCATTAGGCACAAATCCATCAAAATTTTGTTTACAAACTAAAACTTTGCACACTATATTTCATTGCTGTAACTTGTTGATTTCTGGCAGTCGATAAAAGCCTGCGCCACTTAACACTTAAAAAAACGCGCCGCCCTATCCGCATAAATCTAAACGATCTTAACGATTCTAGCTTTAAGAGCTTTAAAAGCAAACAATAAAAAAACAAGAATCAAAACACAAAACTACCGAAAACACTTGCAAAATAATTTTGTTGTTGCCAATTATTCAGCTGTAATAAATGGGCATAAAATTTGCACGCATAAAAATGTGCAAAATAAACTGTCAACAGGAAAATTTGAAAATGCCGCCAACACACGCTAGGAAAAGAAGAGAGAGAAAACCCAAAAATATGATAATTCATAAATATTAATAATCATATATATATATTTTTTCTTTTGATTGGGGGCGCGCCAGATATTTGGCACATGGTTTTCAGCATGTGAATGTGACATTTACAAAATGTTTTTCTCAAATTTCGAGAGGTGCTGCTGCTGCAGCAGCTTTAAACCAATCTATTTTGTCGCGCTTGTAATTTATGTTTCCTGACCAAGCAAAAATCGAAAGAAAAAAACCAAAAATAATCAACAACATTTAACATTTTTCTTTTTTTTTGGTGGAAAAACAAGCTGCATGTCTCATTATTCAATGACAAACTGGCGAAAAAAAAAGCAAAAACAAAAATCGAATGCTTAGCTGCATTTGAATGCAAATTAATGTGCCATTCATTAACGCCGCTGCAATCGATCATTCGGCGCAGTTTGACAAGCACTGCGAAAGGTCAAAGCGCTTCAAATTCTCCATTATCAATGGCTTTCAAAATGCAGTTAACTGCAAAACTTGTTGTTTAATACCAAAGTTTATGTTAGCTCAAAAATAAAAACGCTCGCATTACAAATTTGCATATGACTTGAAAAAATTTCTGTTTTTTTTATGACACGGACAGCATGTGGCATGCCACTTGTTTTGTGAGCGAGTTCAACACACTCGTGACTCCAATCCTCCAAAATGCCAGACTCGAATTTGTTAACTACAGAGAGAGAGAGAGAGAGAGGAAAAAAACTAATCGAGCAAATATAATGCTCAAGCATAATTCAGTTGTCGAGACGTCTTAACGATGTCTGCCTGTAAGCCTCTATGGATATGGCCACATCAACTCCATTATTTTCACGATTTTCGCGTGCCTCCATAATGGAGACATACGGATTAGCGTATGCCATGTAAATCTGCTCGCAATACGACACCAATACATGCTTGAATGCAAGCATAATGACAATTTACTGTATGAAGTGGGGGGAGAAGGAATTGCAATCCAATGAAATGAGTAAATTCTATAATATATGATAGGGAGATTAGCTATGAATTGTCTAGAGATTTAGTTTCGAATGAGAGAAATCTGGAAACTGTGTCAATTTTTAAGAGCAAAAGCTAGAGCTATATAGAAGTTTGATTTTCTTTGCTCTTAAGTTTACCTTGAGCATTAAATTTATTTACTCAAGTCTTATAGTAAATGCAGTTGTTATTCTGCATATATATATTATTATTTATAAGAATTATGCAATACTTCTTCTATTGAACTCTTCATATCCAATTTTATATTTGTTTATCAATTTTTGTATGGTATGGGAATGATCTCATCTCATTCTATGGCTCCATTTACTCCTACTCAATTATTTTGAGCGCATCTTTGATGATTCTATTTGTTAAATTATTCATTTCTGCACTCTTCAGTTGTTGATAAAGGCTATTTATAAGTTATTATGCTCAACAGAATGACTCCATATTCCACTGCTCAATTAAATTCTGCTTCATTTGATGATTCTATTATATATGGATACTTCTCCTTTTTTCTGTTATATTTTAATATTCTCAACTGGACAATGACTCCACCTTCGACTACTCAATTTAATTATGTTCGCTGTGTTTAATGTATTCACTTCAACAGCTGAATTGACTTTGTGGGCGCCGCAAACACAACACCGGCAACCATTTATTATAACAAACAAAACGCTCTAATTAAGGGAATACCCTGTAAGCATAAAGTAGGGTATGCAGACTGGGAAAGAGATATAGAGAAGTGGGAATAAAATGATGGGTATATAGAGTATATATGGTATATGGTATATATGTATATGTATATTTAATAGTCTTTATTTTTTTTAGATTTTTATTTTCTATATTTTATAGATATTCTATAATTACTCCTAAATTCAAAATTTTATACTTGAGATATATAATATGCTGCTAGATATTATGAGCAATTTGTATACGAATTAGTTTACAGGGTATCTTCAAGTCAATGCCTGCTGCATTCAACTCAAATGCAATTTCCTGAACCGAGTTAACATTCGATTAATTTATGGGGCGCACGAAAACAATCGAGGAGACTCGCTTGAGTCGCAAGAACTGTGACTATTATGACGCTCCAGCGCCGAATTCGATCAAAGAAAGCATAAATAATTCCTCTGGTCGCGCTAGTGGGAGTGGGAGTGGGAGTGGGGATTGGAATTGAGGAAATGGCAACTGGGGACTGGTTGGTTGGCCGGTTGGCTGGTTGGCCATTGAGGCTGGCAGGACCAGTCGCTGCCCGACCTGGCCGAGACAAAATGTATGCAAACGGGTTAATTAACTACGAAATTTCGAGCGCTAGGCTACGTGAGGCTATTAAAGCAAGCAAAGCTAAAGCGCAGCCGGGTGGTCGATAGCCAGCTCGTTGCATCTCTACTGCTCTCCCGCTCGTTCTTCTTATATTTGGGTCATCGGTGGGCGGCTAACGAGACAATAACAGCACACCAACAAAAAAAAAAAAAAAAAAGGCAACAACTGTTGCTGTTAACGCATTACGCCTGCATTTACTACCAACAGCTGCCGTTGGCCAACTTGCATTTTGACATTTCAAATGTCAACTTATACATAAATCTTGTCCAGGCAGAGCTGCTCATTCACTCACTAAGTCAGTCAGTCAGTCAGTCAATCTGGCTGTCTGTCAATCATATGTATAGTAAGCTACTCAATGAACGGTCCGCGCTTTACCACAAAGATTGTTATCGCTCTTGCCTACAGAGGCTTAATTACCGTTTGATATGTGCAGCTAATGTGTATTAAATGCACTCACTCTAATGGGGTATAATAATGCTTCAGTTTAGGCTAATTCGTTATAGATAAAAGACAGCTGGCAGAGTGATAATATATTATTTATAGGATTTACGTGGATATACTAATGGAAGTTTAAGGATATGAAGAATCTTTTAAATACAATAGCCTAATGATATTCTCTTTTCCGTTATAAAGTATTATTTATATACATAAAAAATATATAAAAAAATAAAATAAGTTTAAATGTTTTATCATTAATCAATATATAATTTTAAAAAATTATTTTTTATATATTCTCTTCAAAAAAATATAAAATAAGTTTAATTACAAATGTTTTTTTTTTGTATCAATAAATAATATATAAATATATAATTCAATTAAATATTTAATATATGTATTTATATATTTATTTATTAAATATTCTCTTTCAAATATAAAAAAGTTTAATATCCCTAGAAAAAGTTTTATCATTAATGAATATATAATTTAATAAAATATATTATGTAGTTTATATAGGGTTTTATCAATAATCAATATATAAGTAAATAAAATATCTAATACATTTATATATTTATTTATTATATATTAAATTCTCAAATATAAAAGATTTATCCAAAAAAAAAGTTCTATCGTTAATTAATATATAATTTAATCAAATATATTATATAGTTTATAAAGATTTTTATCAACAAATAATATATAAATATATATTTCAATAAAATATCTAATATAGTTATTTATTATATATTCCTTTAATGCAGCGCATCTAAAAGTCGTCTATGCAATATAATTATCTTTTTTTTTGGTATCTCAACATTTTTTTTTTCATTTTGCTGCTGATTGGAGATTTATGATAATTGATTGACCGCGTTGGCGCGAGTTTTTCTCTGGCAATCCGCACATTGCGCATACGCAACGTTGTCCGTTGGCTAGCTGCTAGATTGCAGAATAAATCATTGAATCAATATTTTGTCATGTCTGAAGTGAAAAACTGTTTGGCAGCCAAACACGTGCTCCACATTTTAGCTCCACATTGCAGCAAATTATTTATATATTTTTTTCTGAATAAAGAAAAAACTTTTTCATTCAATTGTAGAATGCAATTATGCTGTCAATTGTTCGTCATGTTCGTTTGTGGACTTTTGCAGAATTATTATTGTTTAATTGTTAATTTATTGCATGGTTTTTGTGATTTGTGACCGAATAACATTAAAATATTGCATATTACAGAGACTTTATTACTCTCTGTAGCCTGTTCGGCTGAAGGCCAATATCAAGGTGTGCAGCATGTGTTTTGACAGAGCTAGCTGAGCCGTTGTCAAATAAAATGTTGATTGCTAAACAATTTATTTAATTTATTGCGGAATTCCACATTTTTTGACATATGTGGAAAATTATCATATGTATTTTTTTTCATAGTTTTATTGTTAAATCAAATTGCGATTGCTAAGCATTTAGTATTATTCTTATTGAGAAGTTCTACGTCTCTTTCTAGATTTTGTTGATATATGTTCTCATGTAAATATAATGCAAAATATATTTTTCTGTTTGTTAAAGGTTTGAAAATAAAGAAAAAAGTATAATTAAAAGTAAAAAATTAAAAAAATATATTTAAAAAAAAAAATAAAATAAATTTAAAAAAAAATAAAAAAAATTAATAAATAAAAAAAATTTTAAAAAATATTATTAAAGTTATTTTTCACTCTTCTCTGTTTTTTATTTCTTTTCCTTACTTTTACAAAGTTGAGTATAAAATATAATTTTTAAATACAATTAAAAGGACTTTTTTAACATAATTGCGCTCTTGTCTATCCTTTCTATATAAATAAACTGCAGATTGAAGTGAACTGCCCACAGTTTTTCAAAATGAGAAGCATATAAGTTGGCCAACTAAAACAAATCCCACTCTAAATGCCATTTTAAATAGTTGCTAAGTCTAGCAAATCCATCAAGATCTAAACAGAGACACACACAGAGCCAGAGTAAAATCTCATTAAATGTCACGCACAGTCACAAAGAGTACCGTTAAACGAACGGAAGTGCACTTTAACTGCCCACTGCAGTGGGGCCTTCCCCCACACTAACTACATTTGACCATAAAAGCCAAACTTGGAAGTAAAATAAAAAAAAAAAAAAAAAAAAATACAAATAAAATCCGAAAAACAAAACGCGCTCATTAATAAAACGCAAAACAAAGAATATTGTCAATAAAATTGACAAACGCTGTTGCAAGGCCCACGCATTGAATAGAAGACAAAAAAAAGACAGTAAAAAAAAACCATACATTGCCAGATCTTGTAGCTGTCTGTGGGTGTTGCGGCAGTCCAATGCCGCTCAAACTGTGGCATGACAAACGCATTTTGTGAAGAGTCGCCGACTTGAATCGTGATGCCTCATTGTAAACTTTAATGACATCATTTGCTCAGCAACGCAGTCGAACGAATGTGTGATTGAACCTTTTATTGCTTTGGCTTCAGGTGGCAAAAGACAGCAGCAGCAGCAACATCAACGACTACTACAAGCCTTTCTCCTGAGAGGGTTTCAGTTTATTTATGTTTGTTTCTTTTTCTTTTTCTTCTTCTTCTTCTTCTGCGACAGCGTCTGTTTCATTCATGAAAATGCAAATGCTGCCAACAGGCACTTGACAGCCACAGCCAGTCAGAGAGCCTGCCTCAACATCGTTTGCAAACTTGGCCAAGTGGCTAGAGGCTCTGCTGCCAGTTGCCTGTTGCTCAGTCGCTCTGTGGCAGCAACCTACTCCACAGTTGTACTTACTACTATCTCTCCATGTCGCGTGCTATGGCATGTTCATATTTCTGCACATATATGTATGTATTTAGCATACGCTTATAAAGTGAGGGTATCATGTGCTGGTCATAAAGTTAGCAGAGGAAGAAAGCCTTACAGAAAGTACAAGCATCGATGCAAAATGTAAATAAGAGTGCCTAAGGTATTTGTAATAGTTTACAACTCGGATTGTTATGCTGCCTATAATTGTTTGTGAATCATAAAAACACGGACAGGAACTGTGCAAATATCAATTAGAGTAATAAAATCTGCAGAAGTTTTTTTTTTAACGATAAACTGTACTTTTAAATATTTATATATTTTTAAAAATATTTCTATATTTTTAAATAAAAATATATTGTTATAAATATTTATACTTTTAAATTTTTAAACTACAAAAAAATTGTAAACATCAACTGTTAAAATAAAATTGGAGTAGTAAAATGTTTAGGTATATAGGTAAAACTGTACTTCTAAATATTTTTAAAATTAAAAATTATTTATTATTATTGCAAATTATATTATATTAATTATATTATATATTTTTTGAATAAGTTAGAAAGGTCAATAATTTACTTTTTAATATTTATATATTTAAAATTAATATATAAATATTTTTTAAATATTTAAAAAAGTTTAAACAACATTATTGTAAATAAATATTGCTTTATATATGTATATATATTTTTTTTTAAATTAAAATTTCTTTAATTTTTGTTCAATATCAAAATACATATAAACACATTTTTAGCTCAGAAAACTTAGGACTCGAAAGTCAGATTTGCTTAACATTAGTCTTTTTTTTTTTTTTTTTTGACAACATTCTTTACTCAGATTTTTAAATAAGCTTCACCTAAGTACCTAATTATTATTCTAAGAATCTCTTTTGCAGTAACTTTTTGCTCTAGAGTCCCGCAAGCGTATTAAAACTTCCTCTCTCATCAAGCACTTAATATCTGCAGTCTTTATGCATATTTTTTCATGTTAACATTTTAAGTATTATTTTTTTTATTTCTTCTCTTTTTTTAATAGGATCGCGCAATCAATTTGAAAATTTTTTGCGTTGGTTTTACCGGATTTATGAATGAATTTATTTTCGTCTATGCCTACCCGTTTTCTAGTAGTGCAGACTTGTCTGCCTGACTTCTCTTCTCTTCTATCTCTCTCTTCTCTTTTTCTCGCTAGCCTCCTGCACTCCCTTGTGGTTGATTTTGTCTATCGCCATCCTGCGTCGATGTCGTCGCATTTGTCGTTTGTCGCCCCGTCTATAGGAAACTCTATGCAAATGTGGGCGGTTTGTGTGGTGCTGCCTACGCGCAACCCACAAAAAAACTGAGCAAAAAGGCCAAAAATGAAAAAACAAAACAAGAAAAAATCAAAAACGGCTAAAACTAGCTGGCTGGCTGGCCAAAACAGTTGTTCATGGTCTTGGGTGCAGTTAACTGTTGCTGCTCCTGCTCCTACTCTCAATGATCATGATGATGATGATGGTGATAATCACGATGACAGTGGCACATGTGGCCCACTAAACGTATTTATAAATGGCTTAGAAATTGGCCATTCAAGAGAATTGCATTGTCTGCGATAGATAAACCTACATAGAGAGCGTAAACTCTCTTGTTTTAGACATTTTCGATTGTTAAATTGTTATGCTTGATGAGTATGGTAGTAAAAGTTGATAGCTCTTTAATGGTCTATAAAGGATCTTTGAAATATGTTAAGAGCATGCAAATAAATCTTTAATTTTCTATTTTAAGACTAAAAGTGTTTTGATAGATCTTAAGATCTTGACTCTGAATGTTGCAATAAATTCAATTATAATTAATACAGGTATATAGATTATTTGTGAACTGTTAAAATACATCATAGTATTATATAAATATTTAATAATTTCTTCACATCTCTCCTTAGCTTCATTTCATCAAGATCATCTTAATATAAGATCCTCAATAATGATCTTTAAGTTTAGCCCTCAATTTATGAACTGCACCGCCCATTGAAAACCTTTAATGATGCAATTGCTATCAAGTTTAGTCAGATTTTTCTTGGCTACGCCCACCTGGTAACACCCACCCAGAAGCTAAGCTCCATCTACATACAGATCTATCGTATGTGGCCTATATGCTTAGCTGGGCACACTTTCGCCCATCAAAAAATGAACGCAGTCAAATGTTTGGCGGGTCTCAAATTGCATTTCCTGTCACTTGGCCGATCGTTCGGTCCAGCCCAGCCATGAATCTCGCACCCAGGCTAAAGTTTTTGGCCCCTAGATTTCATGGGTGTGTGCATATATGTAAGTGTTTCACTCTCTCTCCCTCTCTTTCTCTTATACAGCATATGTGGGTCTAATATAGTTAGGCTCGGATCTGTCTGTCTGGGTCTTGTGCCTGCCAGCCTGCTAGCCTGCTAGCCTGGTCTATACGGTTTAGGCTGTCTGCCTGTTTGTCTGCCGGTCTGGGCGACATGCAAACTTACATGTGTGTCAGCCGAATGTTGTGGGTGTGTCTTTTTGGGGTGTTCATGATGTCTGTGTGTGTGTGTGTGTGTAAGCGTGTGCCTGGCTAACAGCATCAGCTTCAACACCAACACCAATCCAGTTACAATTACATGACATATTGATGTTAAAATATATGTATATAAATTATTACAGAAGTTGAACAATATTTGGAAATCATTTAAATGCTCTGAAAATTTATAGAGTAGGCGTAATATGTTGAAGAAAAATAAAAAATAAAAATTATGCATAAATAATTATAAAATAAATTAATTTTAAAAAAATTTAAAAATTAATAAATAAAAGAAAAATATATTTGATTATAAGACTTGAGTAAATATGAAAAAAATTTACGCAAATTAGATAGATCATATAAAATCAGAGCTCAGAAAAATTATTAAAAAATAAATACATATATATATATATATATATATATATATATATATATATATATATATATATATATATATATATATATATATATATATATATATATTTTTTTTTTTTTTTTTTCAACAACTTGTAAAAGTTTTTGAAGAAAATATAAATATATTAAATATAAATATTTTTAGTTTCCTAAAAGCATTCTTTTCAAGTGTTTACTTAATTCGATTTATTTTTATATTAAAGAAATATATTATAACAATATTATTCAATATAAACAATACTTGAAAACAATCTTTTCAGAAAACTATAAAAAGAAACAGCTAAAATATAAATTGCGAAACAAAAAGCAAATGCTAAAAAAAAAGTTTACTTCACTGACATTACTCAAGAAAAACTCTAAAGTTTTAGGCCGTGACGTGTTTTTGCCTAATTGCAGTTGAATTTTAATTACAACAGGCGAACTCTAAGCAATTTTAATTAACTTGTTTTTTGTTTTTGTTTGTAGCTTGATCGAGGAGGGTGCGGGGCCAGAGTGAGTTGCGTTGAGTCTGAAACTGTGTCTGGCAATTTCTTATCTTTATTTGCGACATGTATTTTTAATTTAAGCGCGACTATCAAATATTTAAACTGCATCGCCAGCAACTCCCCCTGGACAATGCCCCAAAGTGTTTTGTTAAATGCTTTGCGGGCTTTATATTTTATACTTTTTATTATTTTATCTTTTTTTTTTATTTTTTTTTTTTTTTTTAGTCGCAGCAGCTCTTCCAAAGACTTGAATCGCCGCCGGCTGCAGACTTCGTCTGGCTTTTTCGATAGCGTGCATAATTTTTGGGTCTATAGCTGGTTCGGTTTAGTATACGTTTGTTTGCTTTTTGCTTTTTGGGCAAATAGTTTCGTTAATTGAAATAAAATTCAATTTGACGTTTTTATGGCATGTGGAGATAGTTTGGCTAAATACGTGAGAAGCTGCTGTTGCAACCCAGACAGGCGAGAGCTCTCTACATATTGTGTGTGAGTGTGAAAGTTGCTTTTTTTCTTCTTCTGAGATGCAACCCGTTTTATGCTCAATTTAAATAGTCTCGATATGCATTTGCTTTCAATACGACAAACATAATTTATGCATTGAGCATTCGAATGTGTGAAAAAGATTGCACATTTTCCAATAAATTTTCTTTATTGGCTTGGCAATTGCAATGAGCACAGAGAGCAATGGGCGTCTGCAAATGCATAAGAATTTATTTTTAAATTGATTTTTTTATGGTAGATATATATTTAAAAATAATTATACCACAAAATGTTATATAGGTTGAGTATATATAAAATAAATTCCATTCAGCTTTTGCTTTTTATTTTTTATAATTTTAATAATATATTTTTAATAAAATATTTAAGTCAATTTTGAATAATCTGATGCTTAACAATACTTTGTTATAATCAAGCTTCTGTATATAGAAACATTAACCAACTGTCGCTCACACACACACACACACACAGCACATTGGCAGCTGTAAATTTCAGCAATTTTTTGCGAGCGATAATATTTATTATTCAATTTTCATTAAATCTGATTATCAAACCCGTTTGCTAACAAATAAAAATGCAAGCAAATTATTTTTCTGACGCTTAAATTAAGCATTAAATTTTTTTCCTTCATTATTAATATGATTTTTGTTTTGGTTTTTGCCTTTTCGCAATGTTCATAAATATCATTTGCGAGCGCCGCCGTCGCCGTCAAACTATGTGAGAGAGATCATGTCGGGAAATAAGCGAAACATTTTTTAAGGTGTTGCTGCGCTTGTTGTGACAAGCGAATGGGGAGCGATATCGAAAAATGTTATGGAAGATAAGCAAAATAATGTTGGGTGCTTAACAGTTAACATGCTACACACACACAGAGACAAATTTCCCATGGAGTGCAACGTATAAAATTACAAATAAATGTCAAATTAGTGGCTCAAAGCGAATGGTAGAACAACAAAGATAAACGTAAAGATATAAAAGATATGCCAGACATGCATTATAAATCAATTTCCAATTAAAACTGAAAATTAAGAAGGCAGAAGAATATTGGAAGAGCTAACGACTATTGAATACGCTTAGGTGGAGATAAATATGTGTGAGAGGTGGGAGGAAGATGTTTTATATTTAAATGAATAATAGATGAAAGATTGATATATATCGATAATATGATATATCAGTTTTAATATATTAAATATTTATATGATTAGATTTATGTACACATAATATAGAACTTTCAGTCAGTTAAGTCTTATGTCAAATATAAAAGTTCTTTGATAAGTTATAGATGAAATAATATAGAATGATTTAAGCCGAGGTGAATATTTACTAAAGTTCTATCATATTCAGTTTCCTTTCATTATGCATGTTGATTCTGTTAGGCCACAGACACACATTTCTTCAGAGCTACCCACTTGATTCTGTTCAAAAATCTATAAAGATGATCTCTAATCAAACACCTCAGCTTGAGTTTCAAACAAAACTCAACTCAAACTCAATGGTTCCCCCATGCTCTCCATTTGATAGAGCATTAAGGCGATGCAGACAAACAAATATACCGGAAATATGAAACCCTGTGTGGCTCGACCACGTGTGGAGTTGCCGTTGAAGTGTTTCAGCGTTTTAGAGTTTCATTCAATGCGGTTAGATTGGAAATGAATTGAGGTTAATCAGCGCTAGAGAAATTTAAATAACATCAAGAAGAATTTCACTTTTTATATGGCCTAAATGGGCTTTTTTCTCCGTGAACTGTTGCAGTCGCCGCATTTCAGTTCCATTTCATATATGTATACCTACTATGTCTGTCTAATATTTATAATATATTACTTTACAAAATAGCTTGTACTATTTTCGTATATACATATATTTCATTTTTGGCCAGTCACGTTTTCATATTTATTTGGTAATTTGGAGTTGGAACGTTGAAATGCTCCAAACTCTGTGCTGCCCCCACAACGTGTGCCGGGTTGTCTAAGGTCAGAGACAGAGAAAGATGATGGTGCGGCTGCTGTTGTTGCTGCTGCTGTCTGCCTGCCCCGTGGGCCAAAATCAACAAACGCAAAACAGACATAAGTCTGAAATATGCCTGCAACAACAACAACAATAATAACAAACAATCATAACAACAACAACAAGCTGGCGCCTCGGTCACTTTGATCTATGCACTTCAAATGATTTTTTTTTTTCACTCTGTGGCGTTGCCTTTATTTTTTTTGTGCGCCGTCTTTAGTCTGATCGTCTTTTGGGCTCTGCTGCTGCTGTTGTTGTTGTTGTTGTTATTGTTATTGTTTGTGACGATGCGTAAACAACGAAGCGGCAGTTGAAATGAAACGGCAACTTTTTGGCCTGCCAGTTGAAGCGGCAAAAAAGTTGGCATACATATAGACAGACAGACATGTGTATATGTATATGTATATGTATCTGTATATGAATCTGTATCTGTCTTCTTGCGGGCGTCAAAGTGGGGATAGCAACAGCAACAGCAGAAGAAACTTTGCAACCGTAAAAGTGTTCGTTTAAGTGGGACCTGTGGTAATGTTGATCTTTTGCAATCGAGGGAGACGAACGAACGTTTGAGGCATGGGCGGGTCTTTAAGATGTTTTCCTTTGACAGCAAGCATATGGGTTACAGACTAGTACTTTGTGTTGGTCTCTCTCTCTCTCTCTCTTTCTCTGGAGAGGTTCTTTGCTGAAATAATAATAATACTGGACTGGTCTATGCTTAATAGTTGAGTACGTTGATATGAATGATTGACTAGATGAAACTATAATTTGCTAAGTTAATTATAATAATGCAAGCTAATAAATAATAATAATTATTAAACTAGAGTTTCTGCAAGGGAGTTGATGGTAATAATAAAAAATAATAATAAGAATAATAATAAATAAATAATTAAATAAATTAAAAATACCAATAGAATCTTTAAATTTTAGAAATTAACTGTTATATTTATATATAACAACTATATTCTTGATAAGGAATTTATTTTGCTGTGACATGAATTAAATTGGATGCTTTCGAATATAAAATAATAAAATTGTATATCAATATAATATTATTAACTGCTGAACCTTTATGTTAACGTTCTGTTCTGATAAGAACTCCGTGGATTAAAAAATATAAGTATTATTTATATCTTTGTATTTATTTTATTATTATTATTATTTATTTTATTATTATTTATTTTATTTTTTTTATTTTATTTTATTTATTTTATATTATAATTGTTTATTTTATTTTTTTTTTATATTATTATTGTTTATTTTACTTTTGTATTATTTATTTAATTTGATTTATTTTATATTATTATTGTTTTTTTTTTTTTATATTTTATTTATTCCTTTATTCATAAAAATTATACAATTTTTACTATTTTTTTTAAATGATAATTTTTATTATTATTTAAAAAATTGTTTAGTTTATAATAATAAATATTAGTACAATTTTAATAAATATGAGTTTTTATCTATTTTAGTGTTTTAAATAATTTACAAATATGTATATATAGAATTTTTAAATATTTTTTTAAAGGCAAATATCTATGACATACGCTCAACCATTTTCTGTTCATTTCCAGTTCTTTCAGTTGCTCAATTTTAGGTTGACCCCTTGCCCAATTGACATGATATTTCAAGTCTAGTCTTCTATTTCAAGTTTCCAAAATTTCGTTTTTTTTTTCTTTTAATCCATAATATGTTTAGCTCTTATGTCTCAGAGTTTTTCGAGCTAGTGGAGCCTAATGTCAACTCAACAAGAGTCGTGTCTACAAGTTTGACACTTGCATTTGTCATTTGGCTCATTTGTTTGCTTTGGTTTTTTTTGGTTTTTTTTTGTTTCTTGTTTCTCGCTTTTGTTTTATTTTGTTTGCCTGTCCATTTGCTACGCTTACATTTTCAAGTTTGTAACTGTTATAGAATCGCTGCCCCGCACGCTCCCCTCATCTGGTCTTGTTTGTTTTCCTGTTTATTTCTGTTGAGATTTGTTTCTTGCCGTTGTCTTTGGTGAAGCTTTATGCGCAATTAGCGAGCACATTGTTTATTTTTGTGGCACGTTTTATTGTAATTAAAACAACAACAACAAAAAAGGAAAAACAAAAACGTAGTAGAAACATGTTGTCCACGAAACGCTAGATTAGTGCAACATGTATGTAGGTGTAGCTCGGCAGCTCTGTAGCCATTCGAAAGAGCTCAGATGCAGCAACTGTCAATATTTGTGGCAAGTAACTGGGATTTGTGGCAACCTCTGCTCGACTAGAGACTATGTGTATGCACACCTTAAGAAGCTTGACACCCACAATGGCACTTAATACAAAATGTATATATGTAAGTATATTCCATGTCAGCTAACTGGACTCCTCTTGCATACATCTCTCTGTCATTTTGGGCGCTAAGTCCAAAAAATATTTGAAATGCGCCCACAGCTTTAGGCTGATCTAAACTATATTCTCAACTAGATCTCTCTCTCTCTCTCTCTCTGTCTTCTGTCAGCATCTTGCTCGTTTGCAATCATGTTCGTAGATTGCCGTCTGTTTGGCTGTCCGGCTGTCTCTCCAACAAAATGCTAATTGAGCGAACACTCCACAAGGCGCCAAACATTCAAAATGCCGAGACAATCTATCAATAGACCCCCACAGCCAACCCAATCAAATTGGCAAAACAATTTGATTTTCCGATTTTCTGATTTTCCTTGTGCATTTGAATGTAATTTGATTTGCTTGCAAATTCGCTGAGTGATTTGATTACATAAGAAATGAGAAAACGAGTGGGGGCAATCAAATGATAATTAATGAAATATCAATAATTATTGCTCGGGCCATAATTATGTTTGATTATTAATCAAATTTATTAATTTGCAAATATAGCCGAAATTAATGATTAAAGTTTTGAATAAATATTTGGACGTTTCTGAAGGTGGCTTTAATTGAAAAGGTGAGGTTGGTAAAAAAAGTGTATATATATATAATTTTTTTTTCTTAGTGCTTATTATTTGATTTATTGTTTATGACCAAACATTGAGCCCTAGTTTGTAGAATTTTAATGAAAGCTAGTTCTTAATAAAAAATATATATATTTATATACAGTAGAATCCGGTTATAACGACTCCGCTTAAAGCGTCCAACCGGTTATGTCGACGAAAATTCGATGTCTTGGTTGGTCCCCATACAAACTTATATGAAAGAGCCTCCGCTTAGTACGTCTCCGCTTTTAACGACAATCCGCTTATGCCGACGTTTTTTTCCATATTTTTGAGTCATTTACCGGTTATTACGTCGTGACAAACAAAAAATTGCAAAATAATTACAAAAAATTTCAGCATAAAAAGACTCTGTTAGAAATGTATACATGTATGTGTTGATCAGTGATCAGTACCCTTGCTTGTGTGCGTAGTAACGCCACAAATGCTGTCACGACAGAGAGAGGGAGAGAGACAAAGTACAATGCTGACGTCACATAAATGTTTCTAAGCCATGTTATTCAAATAAACTTATAAAAAATGTTTGTTTTGACTAAAAATTTAAATTGTTTTATGTTAAAAGCTACTACGAACATGGCACCCGTAAAAAAATGAAAAAAACATATTTTTTTGCTCCTTCTGGTTAAAGCGTCCGCCGGGTATAGCGACGTAAAATCGACGGTCCCTTGAATGTCGCTATAACCGGATTCTACTGTATATAACTTATATTAATTTTATTTTTTATATTATATTATTATTATTATCATTAGTATTATTAATTAATTAATTAATTTTATTTTTTATTTATTTATTTATTTTTTAGCCAATCAGCTATAAAGAATTCCCAAATCTTTTAACAAATGATAAATAAAAATTCTTGGATATTAATAGTATATTGCTTATCTAAACTATTTCTATTTTCAAATCCCAGTTTGGCTAAGACTTCTCAGATGACTAAGATATCTATATATGTATGTATATACTTTATATATAAAACACCTTTCATAGACATTTTATTTAAAAATAAAAGTCTTCAACTAAATCACTTCGCTGCTCTATAAATTCCATTAAGCTCACCAACATTTTATGTGCATTGGAGAAAATATCTTTTATCTCACTCTCAATTGGACGCGAATATGTGTCTATATCTTTTATCTGAGGCAATTTGACTTGAATATATGACTCTATTAAAATCGATGCCGTCTCTTTTAAACTTCAACTTTCCGTTTTGTTTTGTTTTTTTTTTTTTTAATTTTTTGTGCGCACCTACTAGACCCGAGGTGCTGTTCGCGTCTGGGACATTTTGGCGCCTATGCTGAAGCCATTCAAGCCGCTGGCAGTCAAAAATGCCAATTGCTTTTGGCCAATTAGGCAGGCTTTCTAAGTCAGCTCGGCGCGGCTTCAAATGCCGCGAGAGGGTAATTATGCTGGCTGGCCAGATAGTCAATTGAGGTGCTCGGCGATAGCGTGACGAGGTGACGAGCCTGCTCGCCCGTTTGCCATTTAAGTGGGCAAACACATTAGCTGCCATAAACGTGGCGAATGCAATTTTTATTAGCGTAATTAACACCTTTTTGCTGCGACGGCTTCTATTTCTACTTGTGCTTCTTTAATTTCTAAACTCTTCTGCAGCGCCACAATGATATGCATCGTGAGTTGCATCAATTTGCTTACCGCGTTGCCTCGAGCGTTGTGTTGCTGGCGCCGCCGCTGTTGGGCGGAGGGGTATAAAATGCTGGGGCACCAGACGCATGCCCGGCGGACAGGGCGGCAGACTGTCCAGATTGTTGTACAGCACAATATTGTTGCTGCTGGGGTGTATGAGAAAGTGTTGCTGCTGCTGTTGTTGCTGCTGTTGCTGTCGGCTCAGATTGCCAAAGAGTTGCTGCTGCTGCTGCTGCTGTTGCTGATAGTAAGTGGCAGCCGGCAGCGCAAAAGCATGTTGCTGTTGCTTAAGCGGTCGCGGGGTTATGGCAACAACATGCTGTTGCTGCTGTTGCTGCTGTTGCTGCACGCCAGCAACATGTTGTTGTTGCTGTTGCTGATAACTGCTGTGCAAGCGCGTGTGATAACTGAAGTGTTGCTGCTGCTGCTGCTGTTGTTGTTGTATCTTTGGTATTTGTGTTGTTGCTGTTGCGCTGCTAGCAATTGTTGCCGTTGCAGTTGTGGTGCGTGTTGCATGCGTCACATTGCGCTGATAGTGATGCGGCCGCAGTAGTTTGCGTCGCCTGTTGCTGCTGCTGTTGCTCACAAATTTGCGACGCCATTTGTTGCGACGCGCTGTTGCAGTTGTTGTTGCTGTTGTTGTTGTTGCAGTAGCAGCAGCAGCAGCTGTTGCTGTCGCCGTGGCCGTGACAATTTCATTGAAATTGCTGCTTATATTGATATTTACACTGCTATTTACACTAGTTATTTGTTGTTGCTGCTGCTGCTGCTGTTGTTGTTGTTGTTGCAACATGTTGCCCGCAGGCATTGCATGTTGCAGCGTGTGTGTTATGCAGACTAGATAGATGCATAAATGCAGCAATTTCGTTGCGACCGCAGCAACATTTCGCCGTTCATTGACGCGCCGCTGACTTATTGACGCGTCTGGCATTTTGACAGTTCGTTTGTCAGACGCTGACATATTTCTACAATTTGTTTCACTCTCCCCCTCTCTCACTCACTCACTCACTCTTGCTGTGCTTTCCAATTAGTATTTGTTGCTTTTCAATAAGTTTTCACACATTTTGCGGTGCGTTTTCTTTGTGTTTGTTGTTTGCATTGAAGGAGAGAACATTTTTTATTCTTTCTGTAAGTTTAGTTGGCCACAAAATTTTAATTATTTAAAGAACTTTATCTTCTTTTTTATAACAATTTATAGTTGCGGGCGTGTTGCAGCATTGATTTAGTTAAAATATTTTTGTCATTTTTTATATAAAATATTTAAAATAAATTTAAAATTTAAATTTTTACACAATTTTTTACAGAAATTATATATTCCATTTTTTTTCACATTTTCATAAATTTTTCCAGCATATTTTGCTTACTCATTTAGCACATCCAATGCAAATAAAATTGTAGTAAATTCTGTTGCCACATTGGTTTGTAGCCAACAGCAACAAGTTGGTCATAAATGCTTCAACAAAAAAACTTTTGACAATTTGTAAATAAACAAATAAAATTTTTCAAAAATCGAATTTAGAGCATAGACAGATACATATATGTAGCTGTGTGTGTGTTTGCCTAGCAAACTAATTAGTAAAGTTCTACAAGGAAAAATAATGGTAAATACTTTCAACAAATGTGTTACAATTTGTATATTTGTTTTGACTGAAACGTACAAAAAATTGTAAGTCGAAAATAAACTATTATAGACAGCGGCACAGTTTAAAAGATATACAAAATAAAGAAGAAAAAAGAACATAAGTAGAATATAGCAAAGGAAACCACAAAATAGATATATCTACAAACCATGGAACCCTTCAGCTAAACAAATTGAAAGCTATACGAAAGGCATAAATTTGTGCCGCAAAACTCATAAACTTATGTCGAAAAGTTTATTATGAAATGTTTTAAATACATACATATACATATAAAGATACATATATATATATATTTGTGTTTATATATCTATAGCTGAAGTTAAGATTCTAGTGTCATCTGCTGATATTTTCCAGGAAACGCAGCTGCAAACGAAATTCGCATAGAACACAAAGCCATATAGGCAAAGCCAAAGCACAGCAAAGGGAAACAAAATCAAATCATAAACTACAAAGTAGATCTGAAGCATCCAAAAAGCAAACAACAGCAGAAAAGAAACATTTTTTAATAGAGATCGTGATGTAATAAATTTCGAATGGAACACAAATGCGAACCGTAAGCGAAACTACAATAAAAAAATCTTTGAAAACGGCTTTCGTTATGTACATACATACATATGTATGTATGTATCTAAACTAGATGAGCTATACATAGATAGATAAAAGTAAATAATCTCGAGCCGAACAAATAGGCATTATTTCAGCAATCGAAGAGAGCCAGCCTGAACAACAAACGATCGTAAATAATCAAAAATGAACTGACAAATCAGCAAAAGGTGAAAAGGCGCTGGGCATAAATGGGTCTATGTAGTTGTTGCCAGGGTCAATGGATTTAGGTTTCCCTTTGCACACACAAGTGGAAAATTAGTTAGAGAGGAGCAACAAGCAGCAGCAACAACATCAGCGACAACAACAACAGCAACAACAATATACAACAAATTTGAAATAAGTGAGCTTTTGTTTTCCATTGAAATTTGGCGGCTTTTTGTTATTTGATCTTTTTTTTTTTAACAAAGCTAACAACAAACTCCACAACAGCAACAACAATACATGAAACATTTTTAAACTTTTTTTTTTTTTATTTATTTTTTTTGTTCATAATTTTTTGTTTTTGTATTCTTAAGGCTGGCTTTGCGTTGCTCTTAGTCATTGTTGAGCATCTGAGCCGCATTTTGCGGCTACCTTATTTAAATTTCTCACATTACAATTAAATTGGACATTTGCCCGTTGCTCAACTTTGGACGGTGTTTTTATATCATTATACCCTGAACCCAATGAAAATGGAAAATCAGGGTATAATGGTTTTGTTGAAATGTATGTAACTGGCAGAAGGAGGCGTGGCAGACCCCACAAAGTATATTTATTCTTGATCAGGGTGTCGAGTTGTGTCGATTTTGTACTATTCCTCTGTCGATTTCTTCAAAGTATTCCCTCTACGTAATTCCTATACGTATTTCCTTTACGTATTTCCCATACGTAATACCTCTACGTAGTTCCTCTACGTCTTTAATGCTTATAATTCACGCACTCGACTTCACTTTATAGCGCTGACCCCCAGCAGGCCTGGACCACTGAAGACTGACTGAAGAAATGCTGCAGCTGCTGCCCTTTATATAGGGCCACTTTTACTCAAGCACTGTCTCTCTGAAATGTTGAGCCTGACGGCAGATAGAGCTCGCTGCAGTCGAGCTTCAAGTGAGCAATGGGAACGCTCTCTGCTGCTGTGAACATTCTAGCTTCGTTTTACCTCAATACAAATACCAAATGAGAACTTGTGCATATATATAGACAACTTTAGTGATCTTCTGCTTTTACTCTGTCTCCTTGCTTTTACTTTTACTCAAGTACTGCGTGCGTGCCTATGTGTGTGTGTGTGCGTGTGTGTGTGTGTGTGTGTGTGTGTGTGTGTGTGTGTGTGTGTGTGTGTATGTGTGTGTGTGTGTGTGTGTGTCAGAAAGACGCGAAGAATTATTGAAATATCAGTTCTCCAAAGGGTACAGGGGATTTCCTAGTCGAGCAGTCTCGACTAGAGCTTTCTTACTTGTTTTTACCTGGCTCTCTTAACATTTTTGTAAGCGGCTCGCAGTGCCAAGTGGCTATTTCGCTCTCGCTCTCTATCTCTTTTCCCTCCTCTCTATTCCTCTCTCTCTCTCTCTCTTGCTCGCTTTGATCTGGCCCTTTTAGTGCCAAATTAATGTAAAATCTCAAATATGTCTGAGCTGTGCGCGTTTTTAATTAATTGTGAAATTGCGGCCTAATTGAATGTGTCACAGCCCGTTTATTTTTTTTTCTTTAAGTGACAAGCATTGTGTTTTCTCTTCTTATTTTATGCGCTGGCACTACGAATTCTTTGCTTGTGTCTTTTGCTCATGTCTAATAGGTTAAACTGGATTAATTTTAGTTAGTCAATGTCTTTAAGCAAAACTTTAAAAGTTCTAAAAGTTCGATTTTAATTTTCTAAATTAACAAAATAAAATAATAAAATAAAATAAAAGAAAAAATAAATTAAAAAAAAAAATAAAATATAATAATATATAATATAAAATAAAATATTTATTTAATTTATATTTATAAAATTTAAAAAACAAAACAAAAAAATTAAATAATATATAATATAATATAAAATATAAAAATTGTATTTCAAAATTTAAAAATTAAAAATAAAACAAAAATAAAATATAATAATATATAATATAATATAAAATAAAAAAATAATATAATAAAAAATAAAATATAATAATATATAATATAATATAAAATAAAAAACACTACAAAGAAAAAATTAAAATAAATTAAGAAAAATGATTGTAATCAAAATTTCTATATATCAAGTACTACTCTAAAGATTTAATTTATATGTTAATATTTAATAATAAATCTCTGACTCATAGTCAAAAATATTCTTTGTACTATAATCTTGGAAAGCTGTTAATTCGCTTAAGTCTCCTCCATTTACGGATCCCAATTCTAACTTTATTAGTACCAGTTTTTTGTTAGTTCATTCACTCAACGTTGAGCTGCATAAAGCTCTAGAGTTTTATGGTAAACCTCTGCCGTTTGCCACCTGCCAGCGAGCACTCGTAGCACTCGTCATCTCATACATCTTCATTTGTTTTATTGGCTAACCCAATTACAAAACTGTTGAACATTTCGCACAGTTCACACCATTCACTCTATATACGGGCTGGCTGGCAAACTAATCTATTAACGCCTTACAAAATAAAAGCAAATAAGTAGCAAACATTGAGAATTGTGCAAAGTGCCGGTCGTAAACTATTTTAAATATCTGGCAGTGCAGCAGTGCAGCGAGCAGAGCGCCAATTGGGGCAGCCACCCGCTGATCCGTTTGATCAGTCTCGACTGGACATGGCCACATGTTGAGCACTATAGGAATGATTTTGATGCTTGACAACAATATGAAGAGAGTATATTGGCTTTGTGCAATGCAAGTGTATTAACGAAACTAGAGATTACAAACTTTGAAAATATTTATACTGACACAGTGAAAAACCTCTTAAGTTTTCCGGTATGAAAGTTATTGTAAGAATATATGTATACCTTCTATACCTGTATAAAATCTATATCTTGTGCAAACCTAGATCCCTCCACGACAGCTAGATATATTGATGTTATATGTTCTACTTCTCAATTCCAAAAATATAAACATTCTTATTGCTAATCTGTTCGATCTCTACTGAATAAGTATTAGGCAGTGGGTTAAACTCGACTTTTAATAATTCTACTCTACTTTTTTCTGTTGATTTTTCAATCTTTTTGTACTTTGTTTATTTTTTTTCTATTGCATAATTGCAATTGAATTGTTTAGCACGTTTCGATTTCGTTTAATTGTACACTCTAGAAACGAAGGCGCAGAGGCTGGGGCACATATGTATATGTTAATGATTTGATTTAGTGCCTCATTGGCTACCATTTCGAACACATAAGCGTCATGTACAACCATAAATTTTATTAATGAAGACATTTTTTTATTGCCTTTTATTTATTATTATTATTGTAAGTTTTTTTTTTTTTTTTTTTTGCAATTGGACTGTGTGTGTGTGTGTGTGTCTGGCGATGAGCCCCATTTGAATTGAACAATTTCCTAGTGAGCTCCATAAAGTGGAACATATATGTATGTGGCTTAGCGCAGCGGGTGCTCAGTGAAAGGCTGCATTTGGGCTAAGAACAAGGGAAGTGGGCCATGGAAATGGAGTTTATCTAATTTGTTGTTGCTTTATGAGCTCAACTTGATTTGATCAGTGCACTTTGTGATTAGAAATGATCAATGAAATCATGTGAAAGCATCGATTTAATGAAAGAATTATGCTTAAATTAGTTGGAAACATATTTTGAGAGTAATTAGATGATGGGAAGTCTTAAGATGGCAGAGATTCTCAAACAGGAACTAAAGGAAATTTGCTTATATTATTATTATTATTTTTTCTTAAATATTAGAAGTAATTTTTTAAAATACATAGATTTAAAATTATAAATAAATAATTAAGAAAAAAAAATAAAAAAATATGTATATATAAAAAAAATAAAAATAAATAATAATAATTAAAAATTAATTAAAAATAATTTAAAAAAATAAATAATGAAATAAATAAATAGACAAATAAAATAAAAGTAAAATAAACTGAAAAGTTTTCTTGATCTCTAAAATTCACATTTTAATGTAGTAAAAATTACTCGAGAAATTTTTGCAACATATTCTTTTACTCATTAAGCAAACTTTTCAAACAGAAGCCGCAGCTGTCAGCACTAATTAAGCAAATGAGCTAAATCAATTATTGGCGGAAATTTGATATCGCTTAAGTAAGAAGCAGAAAATAAAGAAATATCCTTTTTAGCTGCCAAATCAGTGAAGTGTTAAAAATAGCCGCCAGCTAATTACGTAGAATTGTCACTTTTAATTAGAACAAATACGGAAAATACCCGATAGACACACAGTCAACACACACACACACACTCACATAGTAAAGCAAGTGACAACGCATTGTCAAGATAAAATAAAAAATATTTTTAACTAACAAAGTTGCGGGCAATTTACAGATCTAAGCAGCGACTGTTGCTTGGCTTCGCTTGAGGCGCAGCAAACGAGTTTGCCAGACTCTTAAATTTTGGGCTTAGACTGTGAAAAATTGCAATGCAGCAGTACGGATGGCAGATGGGGCGAGGGGCGAGGGGATGCAAGGAGGGATGCAAGCCCAGTAGCAATAGCTACGCATTGCGCGGGGCAACACAACAACAACAACAACAACAAGGAAGCAAAAACAACAAAAATATGGGGGAACAAAATAATGAGCCCACATAAGAAATGACTTAATCGCTGGCGGCTTGTTAACCTCAACTTGAATAGTTTGTGGCCGGGGCTCTTTAAGTAGCTGCACAAATAAAGATTTACAGCAATTTACTTGAAGGCCTTAACTCTTTGGACTGCCAGTCAATAATTTTCGTTGTCCTCCTCCGCACCCTTGCCAGATTATATGCTATGTGCGACGGGGGCAGGCTGTCTCATGTTGAGTGGGGCTGGGCTGGGCTGGGCTGGGTTTTGGGTGGCGAGAGATGGGGCAGGGATGAGGGCAGTGACCACCGTCAGCGCCTTTGAGGAATTGCATAATTATAGCATTTTCCGGGACAAGCGAGCCCAGCAGACAACAGCAGCGGGCATTGTAAAGGCGCTTGGCCTAGGTTCGGGCTAATTTGTATACCAAACCCCCAGACGTTTGTGTTTGTCCATATAATCTAGGTAATATGAGAGGCTGTGGATACTATAGCACTGCCATCAGAGTTGTCGCCTAACTAGCAGCAGTTACTTGAAAAGTCTAGTTGATAAGCAGATGAGAAAGTTTTTAATGATGTTTATACGTGACCTAGGTAAAGTGAAGATCGATAGATTTATCTAAAGAATAATTAATAAATAAAAAGAAAGAATTTATAGAGATAAGAGATTTAAATAAAATGAACTACTGATCAATAGAAATATGCATATAAAAGAAATTCTATAAAATAAAATAAGTTCTAGCAAACTTAGAGAACTCTATTATTCGAGTAAAACTTTTACAATTTCCTAAACTTCTCTTTTGAAGAAAGAGCATTGCAATATCGTTACATGTATAAATATATATTTCCATTGCCTTCTGTAGTTAGTTTACCTTTTTCTTAAGGCCCGTAGGCCTTGGCTGGCTTTAAATGTAGTATGTTGGAAAGTCAGTCTGTGCCTAGATGCCAAGCAGATGGAGAGTAGAGGCAAAGCGTCTTGTACAAATATTGTAATGGCATGATATTGATCTTGATTGTCAAGATCGCACACAGCATGATCGCAGTGTATGTTCGTTGTTCATCGTTCGTCGTTCGTCGTTTGCGAGTTTCCTTCGTTGTCGTTGTCGTTGTCTAGTCGAGAGTCGAGAGTCGCGAGTCGAGATTCGAAGAGAGTCGAAAAGTCTTAGAGTTCAAGCAAGTTGCATTGTTTAACTTTGACTTTGTGTCAGTTTTATGCCTTCTCGATAACGATCGCTGATCGTGGCTGCCGACTCTCTGAGTGTGTGTGTATTATGTGATTAATCGTGTGTGTCGCTGCATGGGAAAGGGTCGCCTGCGAGCGTAGAAAGTAGCACTCATATGCATATGAAACAAGCGCACTCGAACTCCAACTCGCACTCACACTCACACACGCGCACTCTCTGACCAAAAACCAACTCAATCACTTGCCTCGAATGCACTTGTTTCTCTCGATCAAGCGACAGCAGCAGCTGCTGCAAACTTTCAAACTGATGTCCGTTGATTTGAGTGACAGACAGAAGTGTGCCCTCTCTCTCTATATCTATCTCTCGCTCTCTATCTGTGTTTGCCTAGACGCCAGCAATTGAGGAAGTAATTAAACTGAAAATTATAATGTTACTTCTATACGGATCGACCATTGATCTTCATGATATTTACCATATGTGGCTGTACCCTGCATTTGCTCTCGACACAACAATTTAGATTTATGTGCATATTTTCAATATAATTTGCTAAATTTTTATTGCCTTTGTTCGATTGGACCAAAATGTTTGATCACTTGAAATGAAAGATTTAGAACTTGGTTGATCGCTAGCTGCAGTTAAGGAATATTTGCTTTGTCTTTGTATCAAGTAGAAATTGAAATAATTGTAAAATGTATACCTATATACATGTACAACTATATTATCTGAATTTCTATTTAAATCAAGTTGATCTCACGATCACTCAACACGTTCGTCGGCATATAAAAATTCAGTTAAAATTGAAATATAATCTCTCAATTCAAATAATTTACTTGAAAGCTTAAAGTAAAGCTCAACTTCTAATCAAATAAAATTCTGTTCAACATTTTCACAGCAAAGCCAATGATCGAGAACCAGCGAAAAGAAAAAACAGTAAAATCATAGGGTAACCATGTTTCGTTATGCTTCAGGCTTTGTTTTTGGCTTGCGGCTTTTGTGGGTTTGTGGTATGCCAATTTAAGTATTTCTTGCTTGATCTTTGATCTACAATTTGAAACGCAGAGCAATGCGAAGGAGCAACAGACAGTGAGAGAGAAAGAGAGATAGAGTCAGATCTGAGACTGAGTTGGGCGGCCGTTAGATCACCGCGATGCGATCTTTTTTTCTTGTATAGGGAGTCGCGCATAGTCAGAACTCGTTTTTATTAGAGTGAGAGCGACAATGGGAATGAGAGAGTAAAGAAGAGAGAGAGAGAGAGAGAGAGACGGGCACGCCACAAAGAACAATGGAGAGGCGCCGCTTTCAAGTTCAAATCGTCGCTGAGGATCGGTAAGGAGCGCGCCTAATTGGGTCAGCCGGTCTCTCACTGTGGCTTGAGCCGTTTAATTGGATTACCGCCTTTTTTTAATTTCTATAATTTTTGTACATACATAATTTATTATTATTATTATTATCTTATTTTTTTTTTTTGGCAACACGCGCCCAAAGAATTTCCCCTTTATTTACAAGTCAACCAACAAAAGATGAAGAGAAGAGAAGTAAATGAAGAACTATGAAAAATAATAGAATGCCAAGCTTATCAGACGAGAGCAAATATTGCCCCATTGTTGCATTTGTCATCTGGCTAATGGAATGTCACATATATGCGCTTGTTGTTTCTGCTTTTATCTGTCAGTTGGGCAAATACGGCGACCGAGAAAACAACGAGAAAATAAGAGTGTCTAAGACAATGACAACTACTGTATGCGCTCTATGGATACTTTGGGTTCCGAGAAGCCGGCTTCAGGCCAAGTTAAGCAGCAGTTGCAGCTCTATTAGCATTCTCAGAATTACAAAAATAAAAAATAAGAAAAATAAAAACTAGTTGCAGCTACAAGAAGATGGGCAGAGAAAGAGATAAAGGGGGCAGGAGGGGAGGAAAAGGCGGCTAGGCCAAGTCGGGGACAGAGGAAACTCATCCATAAATCTGTGCAGTCTTGCCCATTAATCATCATGGATGTCCGAGCCAATCATCACTTGCAGCCGCATTTCAACAGCAACAACAACAACTAGTGCCCGATAGCCCACCGTCTAGACAATCAGCCACTAAATAGAGCTCTAGGGCGTTCCACTAATGAGTTATGGGCCTAGGCATTGTGTAATCTTTTGCGTCTATTAGCCATTGATTTGAACACCGATCTCGTACTTAGTATATAATCAGCTTTGCATTCGTAGGAGTGGTCTTAGCATTTTGCCAAAGCCCCCAAAAACAGAAGAAGCTTATTAATAGCTCTTTGTAATTACATATGTAAATGTGATTTGAGGCTTGAACTGACTAAAACTGGTCACAATTGAGAGCTATGTATATAAAGGCAAATATTTGAATGGAAGTCGTCATCGCGGCTTGGGCCTGGGAATATCTTTTGATGAGCACTTGAATTCAGCTATTGATTTATTGGATATGGAATGTGTGACTGCTTTAAGCCAAACTTCAATTAAGAATCAAAAGACAACGTAAATAAATTATTGTTGAGAAATATTATTGCCTAACGAAGATTAAATATATTCGATTTGATAGTACATAAATTACGAATTAGTTATAAAAGATTTGGAAATCTTAAAGTATACGAAATGTGAAGATGGCGAAGTCTTATGAAAATGTGCCATTGAGATTGAGGATTTCAATAAAATTTTAATAGGATTACTTTTGTAAAAACAAGGTAATAAATTTTTATTTTTTTTTTTATACAAAATATGCTATAAAAGTATATATTGGCAATCAAATGATTTGATAGAAAATAAATTAAAGAGGCTATATCAGTAAAATATTTATAAATAATATAAAAACTCTTGGAATTTTTTATCTTAAAAAAAAAACTTTTTTAGAGTGATAAAAAAATTATGTATTATATAAAAATTTCAATTAGTTGATTTTAGTATTTTTTTTCTATTATTATTATTATTTTTTTTTTCTTTTCGATATCCGCAAATATTCTGCCGCAACTATCAATTGTTATAAATATTTTCTCGCCCATTCTTCACACTTTGCTTACAGGAAATTCCTTTAGTAAATATTTCGTTGGCATTACATTATCATTATCATTATGATCAGCATCGTTATTATTATTGATTATTATTATTATTATTATTACAATTTTTGCACTCTCCATTCAATGTACGCCCAGCTAGTGAACACCTTGCGCGCGTATTCTATAATCAAATAGTGGGCGTGTCACGATCGCGAGAATATTAAATCCAAAGACAAGAACAACAACAACAACAACTATGAAAATGCAAAGAATACCGAGAGATAATAATCTGGCGTGGATCAAGCGATCAAATCAAATCAATTTTCTTTCTTTGCATTGCAAATTTTGTGTTGCTGTTGTTGTTGTTGTTGTTGTAGTGTTATCAACATCGGCGGATCGGATAGGCTCGGTCCGGTTCTGTCGAACGATCGATGAAGTCGCACGCTGCACAAATCAACATAATTGCCAACTGAGTGGCTCGTCCCGGCTCGTCTTCACGTCTTCTCGCCTTCACGTTGCACGTTGAAACATGCAACCTGCAACTGGAGCGGAGCGCCAGTCACGTTGCGACTTCTTTAGCTGCGGCGCGTGCGTCGCAAATCAAGTGCAAAAATAGATCAATCAAGCGAGCAATCAATCGAATCGAATCGCTTCAATCGCCATGGCAAATGAAATGATTTTTTTTTTTTTTTTTTTTAACTCTGCCACTTCTCTTATTGCCGTTTCGTACGTGCCGCGACGTGTCGCCTCGCGTCGCGATTGAAAAATATATTAAAAAAAAAAAACTAAATAAAATAATTACACCAACTAACTTTAAGCTTGCGGGGGTTCGCAATTGGCTAGAATCAACAAAAAATTAATTCCCAATGCTGATGCGATTGAATTTTAATTTATGTTTTTTGTTTTTCCTGTTCGGTTTTTGCCATTTCCGCAGAATTGCATACGGAGAAAAGATGATTTGCTGTGCGCGGCGTGTGCTGTGTCTTTTGTTGCCCGTTTATTTTTTTTGCTTTCTGCATAAACAAATTTTAATATACACTCACACACACACACACTAGTACACCGATACGTAACTCTAGACGAGACAATTTCGTTATGGAAAACCGAACGATTGTCGTCATGTAACCAAACGCGCGCGTCGTCTCATTGCAACTGATCGCGATGTGTCCCAATCAGAGAATGTTGACCAAAAAGCCGAAAGCCGTTCGCTTCGAACATGTTGCACGCGTGTTGCTGGCCGACGAGCACATGTTGCCAAGCGGCTGGCCACATGTTGCCAAGCGACAAGTGCGTTGGCAACATAGACTAGATCGATGTTGGCTTTAGATTTGTTTATTTTTTAAAAAACAAAATCTATTTTGATTTTTAATAAATAAAAATATTAAATAAATTAAATATTATTTTATAAATTATAAAAAAATACATTTATTAAAATCTGGAATATAAATTTACTATTTAACTTAATTAAAACTGCTAATGCTGCAGATTACATTGTAAGACTTGTACTTAATTGAATTTTCTTTCAACTCAGATTAGTTTTAAAATACTTGAGAATTTCTTGTGCAGATTTCCTTATACTAATTCCATAAATCTTCTATGTTATCACACACTTAAGTCCAATCTTTTGTTGTCAGATCTAAGTCTTACTACTAGCTCCCGAATAAGCTAGCTAATCAGCGTAAAGCTAGAGGCTTTATGCCTGAGCTTATCTCTGCAAATGTGCACTTGAAGCACGTTATATATATCTATGTATATAGAGACACTTATATACACATATACATATATGTATGTGGCCCACTGATGTATTATCCATTGCGGCTGGCACTTAACTATTTTTCTTTTTTATCACGCATCTGCTGTGATGCAATGGAAAAAATAAAAATAGTCAAGAAACTCGGCACAAGGAAAACATCTTACAAATTTTCCATAAGCAGCAGCAGCAGCGACTACAAATAGCTTTGAGTGCTTCATATGGGCACCGCACCTTGCTACCAGCAGCAGCAGCAGGCCAATCCGCGCTAGACATGGCCAACAGCCCAGACAGACGGGCAGTGAGAGCCGTCTGGGACTAGGTCTGTTGCCACACAGCTTGGCGACAAGCATTGGCTCTGGCTCTGGCTCTGGCTCTGGCTCTGGCTCTGCTTCTTCCTCTCAATCTCTGTCTCTGGCTTTGGCTTTGGCTTTGGCATTCCATGTCACAAACGCAGTTATTTATGCGCTTCAGACCAAACCGACTGCCGGCAGTTCTATGACATTGTCACATGAACATGTCGCGTTAACCTTTCGCGCCAAAAACAACAACAACAACAGCAACAGCAACACGAAACATATACAACATCAGCAGGAGCTCTTAGAAATAAATGTTTCGAGAAAAACAAATCCTAAACTAACAAAAAATAAAATGAAATCTAGAAAAAAAATAGAAAAACTTATTATTCCGCACTCTATGGAAAAACTGTCAATATTTTAATTGCCAAGCCTGAAAGTGCAGCCGGTTAGCGGCAGCAGCAGCAGCAGCAGCAACAGCAGCTCTCCACCTGCATCACCTCCTTTGAGCTAGTTGTTGCTGTTGTTGTTGCTGTTGTTGTTGTGATTGTTGTTGCCATCAACGTCCACTGCGTGTGTCCGCATTCTGCGGGAAAATCATTTTTATATACCCTCTTCTACAAATGAAAGGGGCATGATGACGCATGCAACACATATATCGATATTATTCGATTATTACTATCCGAATGAAAATAGAAATGTTAACAATGTATTCTAGTTTAAAATATTTTAAGTAAGCAATTTACCCATGTAATTCTAGTAGAAAATTCTTCTCTCACTCTGTCTAGGGTACCTGCTAGGCTAAGCATTCACACCCAGAATGCACTTGCTTCTTCTCATTTTCTGCGACTTTTTCCAATAAAGTAAATGCTGCACGATGCGTGTGTCGCATTTTGATGCAAGTGTTTCGATTGGTTTTTCGTTGGCCTCAACTAGTTTTTTTGTTATTGTTTGTTAGCTTTACATTTCTTTATTGATTTTGTTGTTGTTGTTTTTTCTTTCGGCAGCAACTAAGCGAACGATAAAAATGTCAAAAACAACAAAATGCTCTCGAAATTATGGGCCATAATCGACGGGCCACGCATAACAATAATCGGGCAGCAAAGTTTTCTAATTCCATTGAAATTGCGTCGAGACAACAGAAAACCTAATTAGGGGGGAATGGGGACCCCCAATAAAAATTACGTATGCAAAATGAGACGCAGACGTGGAGGGGAGCTGCCTGTAGATCAGACCCCACGCACCAGGCACTAACGTAACTGCATTTGCTCCGACTCAATCAAGATCTAAAAAAGTGAATTGGGATCTGGGTCTGGGTCTGTACACCAAACAACGAGCAACTTTTGATTCAATTCAAACAATTAAAAACACGTGCAAAGTCTATAAATATGAGAGACGAGAGGGCGGACTTTTGGGTATTATGAAGTCACATTCTTAGGCAAAATAAGGTCAAGAGTTTTTTAATAAGACATGATGGAGCGTTCAATGTAAGACTTTTGTATAAACAAAAGAAAAAACACCTTGAACTAAACAGAAAATTATATGATAATAAAGAATTATATAGAATAATGCATGAAAGGGGATTTAAATAGGGCTTTTGAGACAGACATTGTGTGCTTAAATGTATTCAAATATATTAAATAATGTAACCTTTGTACTAAATGTATTTTATATATGATAAAATATATAAATATTTAATATTTATAAATTTATTTATATTTACTACAAGCTGTTCAATAAAAAACTAAAAATCCCTTTTAATTTATGACAATTTTTAATTTTCCATTTTGCTACCTCTCCATCTCTATGAATCTCTTTACCCTACTCTCTTCATCTCCATCTATTATCGTTGCTGCTATACAGAAACATATAAAAGTAACCTCACCTGCCTCTAACTGCAACGTTCGCTGTCAAAGTCAAGCCCACGAAATGCACACACACACACATACACACACACACACTCACAGAATCACTTACACACTGAGCAACCGAAATCTCTTAAACCTCTAACTGGAAACTAACAATAAGTAAATGCAAAGATTTAAATCAGCTACAGATTTGTTGCGGCCACAAAACGAAAAAGAAAAGAAAAGAAAAAAAACAAAGTTATAGCAGGAGAGACATGTGGAGTACGCAGAGTGTAAAGCTTAGGAAAAACTTTGGCCACAAACAGGAAATCCTACACACACACACACACACACACAGACAGAAATTTTCATTGCTGTGCAGCAAATTATCAAAACGCCAACATCTTTTTGACAAACTGCGAACAGCCAGCGAGAGAGAGAGAGAGATGGAGAGAGGGAGAAAGAGAGGGAGACAGAGATCCCCCTCTAGCCAAAGCTCTCCCCGCTCTAGTCTATAGAATCGAGTGCAGCGAACAAGTCGCAGCTGTCTCTGGTGGTCCGCGCATTTCTCACTGAAGAGCGCACGAGTTGCCATTTGATACCCTATAGTCAGGTGTGGTGTGTGGGGTATGATTAGTTAGTGATCAAATTTGGCACAGGAAAATGTATATAAATTTATATGAATTTTTGATAAGTTGTTTGTGTTATACAGCTGAAAAGTATTAAGTTTTTGTTATCTATTTTGACTTCAAGGAGTATGCCAGATTATTTCCAGTAGTAAATAAAAATAGTAATATATAAATAGCAGTCAAAGTTACAGAGAATAACAGATGCAAATGCTGCAGCTTTCAATATGATTTACTTCCTAGTGGAATATTTTTTACTATATAAATCAAATATAAATAATGAATGCAACATATACTATATACTCGCCTTTTAGTTACTTTCAATTCCCTACAGGGTATTTACTCGAGCAACCACTCTCTGCTTCTCTAAAAAGTACTTTTTCTTCGTATGTTTTTCTGATTTGCTGCGATCGCAATCGGGCGCTGCCTTCATATATGTGGAAGAGAGAGAATGTCTCGGGTTGGGGTTTTTTTTTGGTGTTCTGAGCATTATTTACGGAGCAACGTCCATTACACGGCTCGTTGTGAGAGATGCGCTGCGACGATTGACGTGTCTTACTGTAATTTTTCATGCAATGATCTTAACTTATGGCATCCGCATCGCCTCTCGCCTCTCGCCTCTCTCTCTTAACTCTTACCTCCCCACTCAACGCATCGTTGACCTATTGAACCATAATAAATGCCGTCTTGTCGCACATGTGCCGAAAGGACCAAAAAGAGACAGCCAAAAGAAACAAAAATAATAAAAAAAAAAGAAAGAAAACTCTACCCAAGTCACGTTCTGGTCACTTAGAACCTGTTCTTGCCGCTACTTTTCTCGCATGAATCATTATTTGTTATGCCGAAAGCTTAAAGGCTGCAGTAGGAGGGGGGCGAGCAGGAGGCGGAGCAGGAGTGCGCAGGTATTCTCGTGTAGGACTCTTTGGGACAGCTGCAAGTTTGGCCAGTTGGTTACGCTTTGGGCGCAGTCTCCTCTGTCTCGTTTGCGATCATTTGTGATTGATACTATTTATTGGTTGTTTGGATCTGAGCCGGGCCAGAGACAGCCAAAGAGAGAGAGAGAGAGGGAAACAGAGAGGGGCTGTAAACGTTTTACGCATGTGTCGTAGGGTTGTCGAGTTGACTGTGAAAGCAGATGATGCGAAGTGAGGGAATATATAATTGATTTGGAATAGCTTGAGCCGAATCAAAGTAAAAATATTAATTTTAGTTAATTAGATTCAATAACAAATGCATATAAATTAAATTTAGATTAGAAAAAAAACTTAATAAATAAAAAATATATAAGAGAATATATATATATATATAGTTTATGAGTTTGAATTAGTTTTCAAAAGTAAAATTTTTGTTGGAAATCATGGTAAATAATTTAAAGTGACTAAAACCTTACGAAAATTATATGTTAAATCACGGAAAAAGTACAAAAGCTTGCAATGGCATGGCTTCTAAAGTTTCAGGGTTTTTTTTTATCCAAAATAAAATTATAAAGCCATAACTGAACCTCATCTGGGATTTATAAAAATTGTTTACCGAATTTATTTTAAATTTTGTTTTTCTTTTAAATTTTACTTTTGTTTGTATTTATTTTTTATTTATTATTTATTTATTTTATTTTATTTTTTATTTTTATTTATTTATTTATTATTATTTATTTATTTATTTTTATTTTTTTTTTTATATTTTTTTTTGTAATATTATGTACAATTTTATTTTTATTTTTAAAATTTAATTTTAATTGTTTTTTCGTTACTTTCTTCTCAAGAGTAGTTATCATACATATCTACAATAAAAATACCCTCAAATAGTTTCTCACTTCACAAACTAATTTTCCAAGTACACCTCTGAGTGCTGACAACCCTCAAGTCACATTGAAGTCCCCCTCTATAGCCCCATTTTGCTTTGGTTTACCCTTTCTTATACTAATCGCCCCATTCAGTATCTAAGCGTCTATTGATGAAAGAATTTCACCAGCGGCTGTCGTTGCCACTTTTTTCAATTTCTAGCGCTGCCCGGGCAGCTGCTCGACTGCAGCTCCATGGGCATTATTATAGATTAAATTCGTGGAGCTGCCTTCTTCTTCTGTTTTTAGTATGTTTATCTATATATGTGTGTATGAAGAGGCATGCGCGTATCCGGCCGGGCTACAAGAAAAGCGTGCGAAAAAGTGGGCGGCCTCGTCTTGGCGCAATCTTCGACCTTTTGATCTGTTTTCTAAGCCAGCGGCAGCAGGGGCAGCAGCAGCAGCAGACGTCGACTGCGGCAGCGACAGCGACTGAAAGTGTTGGCAACATTTTTGTTTTGTTTTTGTTTTTGTTTTTTATTCCTGCTGCAGCATTTGCGGCAGTTGCAACTTCCTTTGCGTGCCAAGTGCAAATGCATTACATTTTAACGTTACCTTTAATGTTGCTGCTGGCCCCCTCTGTCGCTCTCTCTCTCTCTCTCTCTCTAGACCCCCGCCCGGCTGGCTCCCAGTCGCAACACGTTGCTGTCGTCTTGATTTTAATTGATTTTTCGGCCTGTTGTTGCACTCGTCGGCAAAGCTTTTGTGATTTTTGTTGTTGTCTGATATGAGAACATGCTGCTGTTGCTGTTGATGCTGTTGTTGTTGCTGTAGTTGTTGTTGCCATGGGCGAAAGTTGGTCAGGCAACAGTTGGGACAGCAGAGTGAAAGGGGTTGTATGGCTGTGGGGTAGGGGACTAGCCACAACAAAACGTGCTGGCTAAAATCTTTTCTTCTTTTGGTTTCGACTAGGCATTTATCAAATATTTTCAAAAATAATCGGCTTAGATGGAATAGATAACGATGAGTGTACAGTAGAGTAGTTTTTATGATTGTATTATAGATTTAACGATTTTTTATAGTACTACAGTCAAATCTATAAAATGAAGTCCATATTACGTATACGAGATGTTTACCAGCCAATGGAGCTTTAGCCATTAAAAAATATAGTGATATTTGTGTTAAAGACGTAAATTAGCTAGCTTTATAGCAGTTTATAAATGCAGAATATTAAAAAATATTTTTTAAGCATCAAAATTGTCACACAAAAAAAAAAAAAAAATTCATTCTACATATTCCCTTTTGATATAAGTCTTTAAAATTCAATAATAAAATAATTATCAGCTTTACATAAAGAATCTTTGTATAGGTCTATAGAGTAAAAACTCTTATGATATTTAAATGTATATATTTATTATGCCTCAATCATCTTCAGCATTTACCCTTAATGAATGAAACCAGTTCCAGTTGGGCATTGATTACACTAAACGCTAGAAAGTTTGCTCTCTAATTTAAGCCAATCAATTATTCAGCTGAGCTGCCAAAACAAACAGTAAAGCAAACGTCTTGAAGTTGCAACATGCAAGCTGCAACAAGTGGCAACTCCATTAAGAAAAGCAAACTGTATGAGTGTGTGTGTCTGTGTGGAGGAGCCACATTTGAAATGGACTCCCGCCTTTTGGCAGCCACCAAAATTTATGGCGTCTGTCATCAATTGAAATTAGCAATTTTGTTTAATTGCAATTTACTTTTATTGAGCCAACAACAATTTCCGCTATGACCGAGGATGATCAACGTCGCTCGGTCGTACGTCGGTCGTCGGTTGTCGGTTGTCGGAGGAGTTGTTAATTGCACTTGTGATTTACGTTGTCGAGTGTCAATACACGCAATCCCGAAACGCAGATCGTGGGCTGGATCATGGTTTTCAGTTTAAAGCGAATGCACTTTGATTAAATGCATCTCCTATTTCTATCTCTCTCTCTGTCTCTCTCTCCCTCTCTCTCTCTGTGGTTGCGTGATGAAAGATGAGGCTGCCTAGAAGAGTTTTAGATTGATGTTGTTGCAGGCGGCGTTGACGGACCATTAGAAAGTGCATCAGCTCACGCCCACCAAGATAGTGTGCATGTGTGTGCGTGTGTGCGTATGTGTGTGTGTGTGGGGACCTGGGTTCTGGTATCTAAATGCATTTGACATGTTTTTGCGGTCACATTCTGAGGCATAAAACTAATGGTACCGCAAACTACATACATTTAACTTTGAAAAACCAGTAAGAGGGTTTTGGTGAGCATGCTCGACTGGCAGATGCCCTGTCAATGTCAGCGAAAGCCTTCTAATATTTATAAATATAGTATAAATATATTATGAGCATATACAATTTTTTATATATTTTATATTTATTTTATTATAACAATGTATAATATATTAAATAAGTAAATAAATGTGAATTAGTTATTATACTTTTTTTTTTGCAATAATAGATATTGACTAAACGATGACATTTAAACAAAAATATAAATTTATAATATATTTTAGATTACAATATTAAATTTAATTTAAATTTAATACATTATTTAATTATATTATATATGTATATTTTTTTAAAAACAATTATTGTTATAAAATCTTAGCAATTATATATTTCTCATGATCCCGAGCTCTCGTCTCTACATAACATGGGGTATACAGGGTATAAGAACTATCATTCATGTTCGTTACTAAAGAATTTTTTACGATTTTTTAATGTTGAAAGCTTTGCATAACCGTAAAAAATGCAACAGTCAAGCCGCCGTCGCTCAAAAGCTGTGAACTGGGCTAGCTACGCTAGCTGGGGGCGTAGTCGCAGACGATGAGTCAAAAGTTTTATGAGCCCTAGCTCGAATAAAATGCCTAATTATAACGGTAAGCAGCGTAGTTTTGCACGTCTAGGCATGAGTATTGGTGAGCTTTTGTAAGCTCTAAAGCTAACGTCAGGCTTCATTCGCATGATTTGCGTTCGTGCGAAAGCAACAAAAATAAATACAGAAAAAACTGTCACCTCAGTTGACATAAATTGCTCTATATGAATTATATGCACAGAGACCACACAGCACTTGGAGAATATGACAGCTGGCCGGCAGATAGAGAATATATATATGTATATGTATGTAAGTTTGTTGGTGCCTGCGTCTCTTTTTGAAGTTGCAACAATATGACCAACTGCCGAGCTGCGCCACTCCTCCTTCGCCTTCGATATTTGCAGCGACAGATGAGAAATGTTGGCAACTTTATCAAGAGCACAATTTAAATGTCAAGTTGATGACGTTACGTGTCTGTTGGCCTGCAGGCCGGAGGATGTTGGCGTTGTCGCCGTTCCCAGTTGCCAGTTGCCAGTTGCCAGTTGCATGGACACCACAGCCAAGACAGATGACTTTAGCAGCTGGCAAAACGCAAGCCACGAAACGGAAGTGCAGCAGTCTAAACACATTCATATACTACGGCTGCTGCTGTTGCTGCTGTTTCTGCTCTCTGAGCAGTGCATGGGAAGTGCTAATCGGGCACAGCACGAAACACGACCAAAAGGCGTTTGCTTGATGAAGATGCGAGATGATGATGAAGCAACGCGCCAGGAGGGCGGCTGCGAGGTGTGCGAATGCAAATGTTCCAGGCATAACGAAATGTGATTGTGGCAAATAGAAAACACACACACACACAATGCGCCTGACTAGTTGCTACGTAAATTATCATATACTCTGGGCAACATGAAAGATTATGAATAATATATGAATGTGGTGGGCAGTGCAAAAATATGAGAACAAAAGCTGAATAGAAAGCATAAATAAGTCGTAATTTAGTTGCCTTGGGGCATCATTTTGCATGTTTAATGCTAAACATTTAGTTTGGCTTAAATGGGTGCTTAAGAGGTATTCTTGAGTTGGCAGCAAATTATACTTATAAAAGCAAATTATCTTAACGGCTTCGTTTGGTTTTGTTTAGCTAATAAATAAGTTAGAGTAGAGTCATATTCTTAATAACTTTATATTTATTGAGAAACTATTTAAGAACAGTTGTAGAATATGTCAAATGAATGATGAATAGTTTCGGAAATACTGCCTGTAATAAATATTTTAAATATGTTAGTAAAAACTGTTTGTACAAATCAAATGCGTGCTAGACTGATTGAAATATGAAATATCTGGTAACCGCCAATATTCTAAGCCAGTGACCTTGAGGGGCCCCTTGAAGGTCACTGCCCTGTCAAGGTCACTGGGCTCTCAAGGTCACTGGGCTCTCAAGGTCACTGGCCTCTCAAGGTCACTGGCCTCTCAAGGTCACTGGCTTCTCAAGGTCACTGGGCTCTCAAGGTCAATGGCCTCTCAAGGCCACCCGATACTTTTTATCGATAATAATCGATAAATGTATTTTGATTTTTCAGATTTATTTTAGTACTATTCGACTTGGAGACTTAAGAATCATTGGGTATATATATTTAATGGATACGAAGGTTTTGTAATTTACAGATTTTGATTACCACGCCCTCGTCGCCCCAATTTAAAAAAAAAAAAACGTATTTCAAGTACCAGAGACCTGTGCTTTAGAATATACATACATTTAGGAATTATAATCACGTTCTGAAAGTTTCATTAAGATAATCCGTCTACAAAAGAAATTATTCAACAAATAAATTCGCATAGTATTGCCTACACTGCAGCGCAGTCCAAGCGCAGTCGCTGCTTGCTGCGCAGTTAGCAGAGCGCGTGCCTATGAGTGCGTGTAGATGCAAGTGTATGTATGCGTGCATAAAAGAAGTACGGAATGATTCGAATATCAGCTTGGAGGGCTCAGGGTATTTCCTAGTCGAGCAGACTCTTGCATGTTAAATTTAGTTCTCCTCCCAGCTTCCACTTGCGATTCTCAGCTTCTCAGTTGATCTCTAGTTATGAATGATTTGAGTGATTCATCATTGGCAGCTAAAGCGCAACAATGAAGTGATGTGTGAATTAACGTGAATAAGGGGCAATGCTCGTTAGTTCAGCTTTATAGCATGATTTGCTCAGTTGTTGCTGTTGCTGTTGCTGTTGCTGTTGTTATTCTTGACCGGCATGCAAAAGGGCTCCACCGAGCGGCTGAGCGGATGAGCGAGCGATTGCCGAGAGTAACAAGATCATTAAAGTGCCGCATTTGCCAGCATAACCCAAATGCAGACACAGTAGCCACTGCAGTCATAAATAAGGCAGGAATCTCCCTCTCTCTCTGCCCTCGCTTGCTCACTCCAGCTGTCTCCTTCTGCTTTTCGTAAAAATTATGAGTGAAGCGCAGGCTTGAGGTGAAAAGCATCGCAGCAAGTGAACGAAAGGGGCAGGACGGAGGGAGGGAGGGGGAGCAACAGTCGAAAAGCAAAGCATGTTGTGTCGTCGTCCAACGAACGGTTTGGGTTATCTTTTTGTTGTGCACCGCCTCGGGAGGTTAGTCACACATGCGCGGTGATAATTCAACACGGCAACATTAAATGGTAGCAACAACAGCAGCGGCAGCAGCAGCAACATGTTGCCGGTGTCTTGTTAGAGTTGGCTACGGCAACAGTTGTTGTTGGCGGCGCGAAATCGTGACAAAGTGCTGCCATTGTTAGGCGCAAATGAAGAAAATGCCATTGTGGAAAATCTCTTGATGCGCGAAAAACAATTGCCTCGCTTGTTGCAGTTGCTGCAGTTGTTGCCTGTTACTGGTTGCAGTTGTAGCTGGTTACTTGCTACGCTTGTTGCATGTTGCTGCTGCCGTGAAAACGTTTGGCGCACGTTTTGTAATCAATCAATGCGCTGCTTGCTCCTGCTGCTCCTAGTGTGGCTGCGCTGCTTGTGGAAAATTGTTTTGGCCAGTCTATTTTTTTTTTTTTAGGCTAAACCAAAGTCTAACGAGTTGACATTTGAACAAACAGCACATGTGATTGCTGGGAAGAAGAGCAAGTGAGGGAGGGAGAGAGAGAGAGAGAGAGAGAGAGGGAGGGAGAGAGAGAGAGAGAGATAGTAGATAGATATAATGCCTAATTTCTAGCTGGAGTATTTTTTGCCCAATTTCTAACTAAAATCTGATTGTTGATCTTCTGAAATCCATTCTCCATTCCTCTCAGCTTCTATTCTCACAAAATAAATTCGAAAAATCGCTGGCTTAGAATAATTCTCACAGTTTCTCATCTCTCACGGAGCCACTTTACGATCAGCTAAAAATCACAGTTACAGCAATAATTTGAACAAGCTCAGCTAATTTTTGTTCTGGCTTTCATCTTTTACTCTATGACAAGCTAGCCAGCAGTCACACCTGGCTTTCGGTTCGCTAGTAAATAAAAATAAAAACACCCATACTGAAAAGCTATTTATTTTCATCGAGGCGCACATAAAAACACAAAGTTTTCCCTGGCAGTCAATGAAAACTAAGCGCAGACAATTGCCAGCCATAAAGTTGTTTGATATTCATTCATAAAAGACAAACGCACACAAATAAACGAAACTATAACATAAATTATAAAACCGAAAAAAAAAAAAAAATTGAAAATGGAAAATTGAAAATCAGATACAGACGGATGGACGGACGGATGGCTGGGCCGCAGCTCATGAATGAAATGCAATTGAATTTATGTTTACTTCACGAGATTCTCAAACTTGGCTAATTTTATGGTTAGCTAATTTTTATGAACCGCTAAAGCGCTGCGGCAACGAATGGAAAACCCAAATCACAGAGCTCCCAGAGCTCACAGTCCACAGACGTTACAGTTGCCGTCAGCCATTTGACCCTAATGAACTGACATGCCGCAGCGACATGCCTGCTGTTGCTGTCAGTGGACAGCTGGGGGGGTGCAAGGGGTGCGGCGCTTGCGCATCCGCGGGGCGCCCACTGCCTAGCGCACTTGGTTCATGTTGCAACTGACAGAGAGAGAGAGAGAGAGAGAGAGAGAGAGAGAGAGAGAGAGAGAGAGAGAGAGAGAGAGACGCACAGTTTATTGACTGGAAATAATTTATTAATTACTCTGTGCCTTTTTGTTTTTAGTGCATATTTGTGCGTGTGTGTGTGTGTGTGTGTTCTGCATACCTCGTAATTCATTGCAAATGGTTTAACGAGGCTATAGACGGCTAGATTTGGCTTTGCTATGTAGGTAAGATCATCGTGGGGTCTTTGGAAACCAGAGCATTTCTCGACAGAAGTAAAAACCTATTGATAATATTTTCTTTTGGTTTTAATTAATTATGATATTCCGCAAATGTTTGTCATGTTTTTCAAAGACTTTAGGAGTTAAGGAATATAAATATATCATAATAATCGTATTTCCTATATTATTCCTATATTATTCAAAATTCACAATAAGAAACTTGATTAATTATTTTTAGCATTGAGATCTGCAACATATATAAAGATGACATAAACAAAGATTTTGATTTTTAATTTATTTCTCATTTATCTCAACTAAATTTGATAGACTTCTTTTTCCTGTAATATTAGTAAGATTTCTATTAAACTTTCTATATAATAAATAGAATAAAAAGAAATATATATATAATAAATATAATAAATAGAAATATGCAAAACAAATATGTATATAAAATATTATATTATAAAATATATATTAAATATTATTATTATATATTATATATTATTATAAAATATATATTATACAATAATATAGGGTAACTCTTCAGTCAACTGACAATCTAGCTTTCCACTCATATTTTACATTTTTATATTTTCTTTAATTAATTTGATTTCCTCAAACAAAGTATATATGTTATGTTGCTGATAAGCTTTCTTTTTTTTTTTTTTTTTTTTGAAGCTTAAGATTAAAATTGTATATATTTTCATTTATTTATTTTTCGTATTTGATGTCTCTCTGCATGTTTTGTAAGCTGTCTGATTAAAAATTTGATTTTCATTTGTAAATTTCATTTACAATTCTCTGCTTCATTCATGCATGTTTATGAAGTGTCAATAAAAGTGCAAATGAGGCATACGTCAATGTGACAAAGTTGCCCTTAAATTGAGCTCAAATTTTTCTAATATCAATGAAATGTGAGTGCATTTAAAAATTGATAAACGGAAGAAGATAGTGAATGAAAAATTTGTTTCACTCAAAGTACATTGTGTAATTTTGGTTTATAAATTCCGTCTCTATAAAATAAATAAAAATTCATTTCATTGAGAAGAAACTGATGAGAAATAAAAATGAAATTAAATAAAATCACATATGAAATGTAGAAATGAAATAGAAACAGAATCTTTGATGAAACTGAAATTTATTAAAGAGAGAAAATGCAGAAATCATAAAAATCGAATGCCAAAGGAAATAATTCTTTGAAAATGTGAACTTTCACAGCGAAAATGAATTAGAGAAATTAAACGAAAAATCGTTTAATAATTTTCCAGCAGAATATATATTTATATTTATAGAATAGATATACAAATGTATTTATTACTTCTGCATGATGATGACCTCATCAGGTGAACTCTATTGATCCCACACACAAACAGCTGAACAGACACGATTATACCACTCCATGAGCTCTTTTTGCCCAATTTGGCTGAATGTGGCCATAAATCTCGGTGCCTTTGTGGCGATTGCAGCGAGCGCTGGCAACAGCGATTTGCACTCGAAGAACATTTGTGTGTGGCAGCAATTAAAATCACACTGCAGCCGGATCGTGTCTGCAGCAGACGTGCTTAAAGGCCATCTTTTTGTTTCTTTTTGTTTTGTTTTTGGACACTTTTCCGATAGAGCAACACAAACATGGCCAAGATAGAGAGAGAGAGAGAGATACAGAGTACAAGAAGCAACTGCAGTTCACAGAGCGAGCGAGACAGCTCATAAATTAGTAAATCAGAAAGGTGTTTTATTATATATCCCTCTCTCTCTCTCTCTCTCTCAGTCCCTCTCTGGTCGACAATTTGATGGCTCTAAATTGTAAGCAAATTGTTCCTTGCTAGTGGGGACATTCATTAGTGTCAAATGCTTTGCATGTGTCCTCTCGGCTTTGGCCAATTTCACTCTATTAACTGCTTTCGGCCAGAGCGACAATTCGATTTACAGTTAGACGCTTTATGTCACAAGTCGCTGGGGAATTATTTGAAATTTATTGCCACGTGAGGCCGAGGATGCTCTCTTGCTCCATTTCCAGTCATCATTCGAGCCAAGATGCGTTGACAGGCCAACAACCACTTGTCACAGCAGTTGCTGTTGTTGTTGTTGTTGCTCCATTTTGTCCATTTAGACGCTTCTTGATTACCTTGCTGCGACATTGCGACTGGCCAGCCAGTCGAGTCTCGCCCCAAGCGTATAAAGTTGCTTTTTGTATTTGCAATTTTCTGTCTTGTCTTTGGCAATTGTGAAAAAGATACACACACACACTCACACATACACAAATACTGTAAAGTAAAATGTTTTCGATTCAGTTTTTTTTTTACCTGTTTACTATAATATTTTGTAATTGTTTTGGCCTAGTTAACAGCTGAAGCATCTCAAAGCGTTTGTGTTAAATATAAAGTTAGATTTAGATGTTAATATAAATGGTTATGGTATAAATAGTAGATTGTAGATTGTGGTATATAAAAGATATAAGACAAAGACAGAAGATACATAGATACAGATAATAGATAGATATAGTTATCGATAAGTATCGATAGATGAGGTAGAATACGTGGGTTGTATTCGTATGAATAAATAGTATAGAGCATAATATGAAGTAAGGTAAGACTTGAGAGTAAACAATCAACAAATTGATCTATCATAATTCATGTTGTACATTAAGATTTGATTTTTCTCTATATGAGACTTTTTTCAGATAGCCAATTTTCAAGCTATGTCCAATTATTATTTTCCCATGTGCAGCTCAAGACATTCTCACAAAATGAGACAGAAACTGGGGCACTTAAGGAGCTCATTTGCATTAACAATTTGGCAGTTGGTCTGGTCATTAGCGTCGACAGCGATAGCAACTGCAGCAACAAACAGTAGCACGTGCGTTCGGCTAGCAAATTTTATAACCCACGCAAAAATTTAGATGTATATAAAAATCGAAACCAAAGTCTTTGGCTATCTAAGAAATTAAGCAGCAAACGGCGCATACATTTAGCCGCTGGTCATATTTTGTAATCAGTTCCATTTGCCGCTCACCGAGAGACATGCCACAGCAGCAACAGCAACTGCAACCACAGCAGCAACCACAGCAATGTCTCAGACAGCATGGAGCCGACGATGCGATGGTGTCCAGTTTTTAGGCACCGCGCGAAACCACTTTGGCAATCCAAGTCAAGCGGCACATATTTTCCAGCCGTCCGTTGTTGTTGTTGTTGTTGCTGCTGCTGTGGTTGACATTTTTATGGACATTGGTATGCCCAGCGACTGGGCAGACCCCAAAATAGAGAACAAAAACAAAATAAACTAAAAATCAATAAAAACCAAATCAAATCGAATATCGAAATGCGAAAATTGTCATTGCCTTGCTCACCATTTGACTCTGCTCCATCTCAGCTTTGAATTTTGCGTTTCGCCCAAAAAGCCTGATTAGTGCAACAATTTGAAATATTTGTGTTAAATGCCTCGAAATTAATTGCAGTTGTTTTGGGCTCGCTCGAGCGGCTGCCTCAAAGCCAACCACAAAATGAAGTTATATCAATTTGGGTTTCTGCTTTGGCGGCGCCTTATATAAAAACACTTTCAATGAGTCAAATAATTTGATTAGCTTAGCCGATTTACTATGGAAATGGAGAGGCAGTAAATAATAGAGTTAGATGGAAAATACTAAGCATAGCAGCTAATGAGCTTCGAAAGCTCATTAAATAAATAATTGCCATGTGTTACAAAATACCTTGCGTTTTTTAGGCATTTAAGAAATAAAAATGTTAGTTTATAGAAATTTCTGTTTAGCTAGCGAAAGCTATGAGTACTTAGGGTATTTATATATTATTGCAGAACAACATTTTGAATATAATTTATTTTTAAAAATATTTTTTTAAGTATATCTAGTGAGTCTTAGTGAAAGAATTTCAGTATAAGATATAATTTATGTTTCTTATATTTTCTTAAGTGCATCTATTGAGTTTTATTAAAAGAATTTCAGTATATATGTAAATAAAATACATATATATATATATTTTTTTGTTTCATATATTTTCTTAAGTGCATCTTGTGAGTTTTAAGAACAGAATTTCAATATATAAATAAATAGATTTCATTAAAAAATTTGTAAGCAAATTAATTGTGTTTTATTTCACATAAGTAATTTAATTTGCCAACCAAGTAATTATATATTGAAATCAATTTAAATCAATTTTTATTGTATTTCATTTTATTTTTTATAAAATTTTATTATAACTAACTTGGCACATCCATCAAAGATTTTCTATCTATATTTTTTTTGTAGGCTGCATCTTTATAGTATTTTTTTCTTCACAGTTTAGCTGCTTTCAGCGCCAACTTTTAACAAAGCTCCATAAAAGTCTTTGAGCACTTGAAACGAGTCGCTTAATCACACTTTTCATAGCTAATCTAATATCTTGAGCCGCTGACTGGTCAACAATTTTTCTTGCAGCCATGCGGCGTGGGTGTTGGCTATGAAAGTGGTTGCATTTGTAAGGTAGCGGCTGCAGCTACTGTTGGGTATGAAAGTCAATTGTCATTAGATAGTGAGATGTAACGATAAGAGCAGAAAGAGTGGGAGAGAGAGACCTAGAGAGAAGTCAAAAGTTGACAGATTAAAGTGTCAGATTTATGGTGAAAGAATGTGCTAAATGCTTAGCCGCTGCTGCTCAGTGGCTGTCAAACTGTGGCATTAAACAAACACCAATTTGTCGCTTTGACCCCAAAAGTGCACAACAACAGTTTGCAACAAACAGCTTGCAACATGTTGCAAGCAGCTCAAGCCTCTTCAATCAAGCTACATTTGCGACTCTTGACCCTAATGGCTTTTTTGTTGTTGTCTGTACTCTTTTTTTTTTCTTAGTTTTTGTAATTTATTTACTTGTGATTATTTGTAGATTTTCTCATTTTTAGCCAAGTTTCGCACCAACAAAGTTTTCGTTAGGCATTAAATAATTTTGAAAACATTTATGCCGTCATAACTTAAATTCCAGCCATGGAAGGTCATAAATCATTTGTTTTCTTGTCATGCAAACTGTAAAGTTTAGCCGTTGACTGCAATTGTTTTGCATAAATATCTTTGGTAGTGCTCTGACAATAAAGGTACTACGAGATCTAGATGTGGGCTGCAGTATTCCTGCCTTTGTTTCAGGTGATCTGTATATGAGTTATAGAGTAAAATTATAGCTATAATAAATGTCTGTCAAAAAATATCACAAAAGTATATATACATATATACATATGTCGTATCACTTCTTAAGGTAAGCAAAAGCATAAAATAGAATTTTAATATTAAATAACATTTATAACAAAAATAACTATTAAATATTCTTCACATATTCATCATCATATCATCATTATTCCTCTAATCATCATTACACATTCAAGTCTAATTTTGTGTTCTATGCACACCCACTCCGCCCATTTATCTCACATGGAGCTCATTATCTGTGGCCATTGTAACCAGATATGCCTCATGGACTGCAGGCAGTTCGCCTTGAAGTTCAAGTCTTTGTTTTGTTTTTTTTTTTCTATATCATTTTTTAACACCCGACAGACAAAAGGCAAAAAAAAAAAAAAAAAAAGCTGTTATATTACAAGCTGTACTCAAATAACAATTTATTGTTTTGTAACGCGGCTGGACAACAAACCCAAAGTGCAGTTAAAAGAAACCACTCGACTGGCCTCTTCAACTACAATATTATTCTTCACTTTTCTACACACAACTTCTCCAGCTTCTTCTTCGCTTCTATTTCTTCGCTTACAACAGCTTGAGCGAGGTTTTGTACTTGAAGAGCAACTCGAATTGCATGGGACAATTTGAATTTGAATTGGAATTTTAATTTTGTTTAGTTATTTTAGAGAAATTTTAGTTAATTATTTCAACTGCTGACTGAGAGGTGTTCTTGTTATTCTTCTGAAATTGGGTTAGTTTAAATACACGATATATTATATATTATTATTATTATTATTTATTATTATATCATATTATCATTATTATTTTATAATTAAATTATTTATTTAAAATTTATAAAAACTAAAATTATTATCAGAAATATTTTTATAATTATATATTTTCAGTTGTATTTTACGCACTTCTTCATTTCATTTTCAAAGTGCGAGTCTCATTCATTCAATTTTCTCTCAAATTTTGCTGTGTAAAATATTTTTAGTTTTTTTTATTTTCATAATTTTGTAAGGCTGCTCGCCCCTTATTAGTTTCAGGTAGTTAATTCTGGCATTTTATGGCTGCTTGGCTGCTACTAACTTCTTTTTTCATTCTTCTTCTCTTCTGCTTCTTCTTCTCTTAGCTGTCAGTTAATTAGCTAATAAGCTATGGTAGAGCTGTGTAATTGATTTTCCGTAGAACTTCAGCAACAAACTTCAGCCATCGACTGAAGAGTATTACAAAGCAGAAGAGCTAAAAATTCAATTATGCTACTCTCACATCTAAGGCATTAGGTTGCTCAGCCACGCCCACTTTGGCGCCCTAAATGCACATCTGCGTTTTTTTTTTTTTGGAAAGCATCAATCGATCAGAGTGCGTATATGGTATATATCATACATATAGCATATATATATATATGTATGTACATGGGCATAGTTTCTGGAATTTCTTAGCTTTGTTCTTAACCGCACTTGAGTGTAATTTCTTTGTAGCGTGCCAAGATGTGTGTGTGTGTGTTATAAATAACTTTTCCTAAAATTGTTATTATGATGGAATTTTTCTAAATTTAAAATTTTCCAATAATAGAACAATTGTAATGTTCTTGAAATATTTTGATAATTTTTTATATCAAAATATTGTAAGATATCGATATTTATATATGGGGCATATTTTTCTTACTTTGATTATATATATGTATAAATATTTTTTGACATACTGTAATATTTTTTCTTTGGGACTTTTGGTTAAATCTACTTTGAGAATTATCGAAGCCGACTTGGAATACTTGTATATTAAGCGCGTACTCACCCTCGCAGGCAACAGTCTCGTCGTTCTCGTTGATTAGCTCCCAATCGCCATCATTTTCGGCCAGACGCAGTGCAGCCAAATCCTCCAGCTGCTCGGCATTTGCATTCATGCCAAAGTATCCATCTAAGCACTCCGAGCACTTGACGCCCATGACGCCCACTTTGCAGATGCATTGGCCAGTTGTGGCATTGCAGTTGCCCAGCACAGCGGCGCCCAGTGCATCGCAATTGCAGGGCACGCACAGGCGCTCCACGTGGGCGTAGCCCACGTCGCATTCGTTGCACTTGTGGCCGGCAAAGCGCGGCCGGCACAGGCACTGGCCATCGGTGCTGTCGCAGAGGCCGCTCTCGGAGCCCTCGGCATAGCAGTGGCAGGGCTCGCAGCCGACGGCCGGGTCACCCCAGTAGCCGCGCTTGCAGCGCTCACAGTGCCAGCCCTCGGTGTTGCCGTGGCAGGTGATGCAGGCGCCAGTTGTGACGTTGCACGGGCCGCCGTCGCACTCGCAGCGCCGACAGCTGTTGCCCAGCTCCAGAGGATTGCCATAGTAGCCGTCGTCGCACACCTGACAGTGGTCGCCCGTGTAGCCCTCGGGGCATTGGGTGCATATGTATTCCGCATGCTCAATTAGCTCGAATTGGGGATTTAGATCCATGTAGTTGTAGCTCTTTAGCTGGCAGCTAGGCGAAAAGTTGTTCGAGTCCTCCAGCAGTGGGCAGGCGCAGCGTTTGCAGTCGTGGGGCGTGCCCTGCAGTGGATTGCCATAGAAACCGAGCTGGCAACGCTCGCAGCTGCAAAGAGACGGAAATGAGAATGCAGCATGAGGTGTGTGTCTTGACTAAGTTGTGTTTAGTGCAAACTCAAACCAATCTGGTGAGAAGAGTTGTGTGTGGACTTTGTGTGTGGATGGTAAATGCATTGATTCCATTGAGTGAGTGTGGGCATGGTAATTGGTGTGTGTATACAATAAGAGCTCTGCAATGCAATCCACTTGCACTTGCTCTTTCTTAGAAGACGTGCATACATATGTATGAAAATGTCTATGCTTACGATGTGAGCGCTGTAATTTAATACATATGCATTCTCTCTTCTCTTCCTGAAGATGTGTGTGTGAAATTGTATTGTTTATGAGAAAGGTGTATTGATTCTGCTCAACTCTGACTTGCTTATATGCATTCCTTTTACTCTTTATTATGAGAGTGCTCTATACGAAGAGCATCGCTTGATTTTTATTTTACTACCAAGTTGCAGTCAGTGGTGTGTGTCTAAGCTGTGTATTATGATTAGATCTGATCTCTTTTGTGGATGCTATTTGACTTGTGTGTGTGAAAAAGAGATGTGTAATGTAATTCTCTTGCATTAACCCTCTTTTTGAAGAGCTGCATGTAGAATTGTATTTACATATGAATATGTAAAAATTCTGCTATATATTTTATATATCTCTTAGCTCACACTCTCCACATTGTGTAGCTTAGACACACACCAGTGGCTGCAGCGTGCATTATGATTGGAAATTAATATGGATATTATTTGGTTTGTGCAAACGATAAGCAGTAAATATTGCAATCCACTTGCTGTTTATTATTTTACTCTATCTCACCCTTTGAGCCTGCATTCAATTATCTGTTCTCATCATTGAAAATGGTGTGTGTCTCTGCTATAAGTGCATTTCGTATTGAATAAAAGGGGAAAATGAGCTGAGAACAGAGCTCAACTCAATCTCTTAGACTGATTTTAATATGAATTTAAAATCTTACCGTTCTCCGTATGTGTTGTGCATGCAATCGCCACAATTTCCGCTCTGCAGATCACACGAATTCGAGTGGCCATTGCACGGACAGGGTATGCATTTGCCCAGTAGCCGATGATACGTGGTGTTCTCGTAAATGCGCTTGTAGCCAAAGGCGCAGCTCTCGCAGGACAAGCCCGTGTAGCCAGCTGGGCAAACGCACTGCTCCACCTGAGTTGTGGCCTGGCCACCCAGTTCCAATCCGCCCGAATAGATGACGGCATGCTCCAGCGACGTTTCCACCTGATCTGTGTGATATGCGGCCCGAATGAGCAGCGCATCGAGCGAGACCAGCACGGAGAGGAATTGTGCCCGGGTCACCGCCTCGCCATGATAATCGCCGCCCTCGGTGCGTCTGAGGCGCGTCTTTATATCCTTCACAGCGGGCGGCACATGATACCAGCCCTGCTCGGTCAATGTGACATTCAGCGCCAGCTCCAGGCCCTCATAGGACTCGTCCGCATAGGCTATCTTGAGGCCATTCTTGCCGCAGAGGATGACATTCGGTCCGGTTGTGGGTTTGCCCGAGGTGTCGCCCCGCATGACGACCCACGACAGCTGCAGCTGCAGCCTGGCGCCGTAGCTGGTCAGCCGATTGCCCAGATAACCCGCCGGCGCCTGCCAATAGATCGCTTCCACTTCGTCCAGCTCGTTGCCAAAGATCAGGCGCTTCGTTTCGGCATCGACGGCCACGGCTATCGCCTGAGCCCGCTGTATGTCCGTCAGCCGCCAGTCGTTCAGCGTTTCGAAGGCCAACGTCTGCAGCTTGGCGCTGTGGCAGGTCTCCGACACATGAGAGCACCAGCACCGACTGCACCCCTCCGCCCTCTGCTCACTCAGGTCAAAGTAGCCCACGGCACACTCGGAGCAGGTGTCGCCCTGCACATGCGCCTTGCATTGACAGCTTCCCGCACAGGCGCTGCCGGGCACAGTGCCACGCGAATCGCATTCACAGCGTCTACAGTCGTCGCCGTAGTAGTTCGGAGCGCATTCCTCGCAATGTGGACCCTGAAATAGGGCAAATATTCATTATTCATATTATTTATAGTCAATCAATATATTAATGCTATAACATGTAGACTCGATAGCAAGGCTCACCTGAAATCCTTCCAGGCAATGACAGGCACCACCCACAGGTGCACAGCTGCCCGCCGAGCGTTGAGGATTGCAGGCACAGGGCAGACAGGGCTCGGTAGGTGCAGCGCCCAGCTCCCTGTAGAAGCCGCCCGCACAGAACTCGCACTCGTTGCCCGCCGTATTGTTGGCACACTCGTGGCAAATGCCACGCTCGAGGAACGCATCGTAGCTGCAGCTCTGCGCATGGCCGTTGCACTGGCAAATCTCGCACTCGCCGCCCGGCGACCAGGCGCGATCCTGGAACAGGGGACAGCACTCGTTGCACTGCAGGCCGCAGGTGTTGTGCTGGCAGAGGCACTGCAGCAGGCTGTAGGCATTGCCGGCGTCCACATCCTGTGTGCGGTTCGCATGGCCGTGGCAGTCGAGGCGAGCGCTGACACGCAGCTGCTTGAGGCTGTAGAAGCTGCGCTTCTCCAGCGACTGCGAGTCGAGCAGCCAGTCGACGCTGTTGTCCAGATTGGCCGTCGAGTGCATACCCTGTAAACGTATGCGCATAAAGCGGGCTGTGATGAACCGCATCAGCTCCGGCGTTTGCTCCTGCGCCCCCGGACGATTCTTCAGCAGCGACACATGCAGCTCGCCGTTCTCCAGCGGCAGCGGCTTCGAGTACTGCGTCGAGCAGATGACTTCGGTGTCGTTTTTGAAAATATATTTGCCATTGCGCCCAGACAGATTGTAGCGCCGCTTGCAGTCCGCATCGCTGAGGCCGAAATACTGCCAGGGCTCGTACGTAATGCCATCTATGGACTTCTCTAGTATCCACGAGGCGGGTCGCGGCGAATTGGCCGACTTGAGCATTACGAAAAAGATTTGATAGGTCTGAAAGAGTAGAGCAAAACGAAAAGGAATCAATTAATCAGAAGTCCTTTATTTGGAGGAAGTTTTTAATATATTTATACATATTTATATTGCTATGATAATGTCTCATGAAAGAACACGTTTTATGTAAAACTGTTCTGTAATACATTATTCATATATGAGATAACACCCTAAATAGCAATTGAGTCATTTCTGATTATATTTGAGTATTTTTTTTTTTTTTATAAATGTTTCATTACTTATTTGTTTAATAAATATATTTTACTGCATAATCTCCTCAATATATTTAAAATATATATGTATATGTTTTTAAAAATATATATTTATATATATATTTTTATTTTATATATTTTTTACAAATACAATATATTTTACTGCAGATACTCTTCAATATATTTAATACATATTTTTTATTAAAGTGCTTTTAATTTTTTTTTTTTTATAAAAGTGCCTTAAATTTTAAGTATATTTACAATCAGTTATTCCTAGAAATGTTTTCAAAAAATGTATTTTTTATTTTTATTTATTATTATTTCTACTAATTTATTCCCCCTGCACATTTTTAATAATCACATAAACAATCATATATGTATATTGTTTGCTAGTTACAGATTTTTCCTGAATTATTATTATTGTTTTTTTTTTTTAATTTTTTCCTAAATTTTTTTATTTTTTATTTATTTATTAATTTTTTATATATTGTGCACAATATTTGTTTAATTTAAATATAATTCCGAATGTTCAATTTATTATTTATTTAATTTTATTATTTATTTTTTATTACTATTTATTATTATTATATTTATTAAATCTCCTTTGCACATTTCATTCAACTATCTAAGTATCACCTATGATTTCTTACATTTTCATCAAATCTATATATAAAATATACCTTAAATATGTACAAATCTAAATCGGAAATCTGAAATCTCCATGATCGCTTTACGTTTGCATTATTTACCTGCCCAACATTGTTCGGTCTGTCGTATATTTTCACACTTACACGCATTAGCTAACTTTAGTATGCACATTTATGGCCAAAGTGTTTAAGTTTGTTTTCAGCTTAAAGCTGTGGCTTTTTATTTGTATTTTGTTGCTAGTTAAAAAAAAAGCCGCAATTCGGTTTACAGTTTTACATTCACTGGCCGTGCTATAAATTAACTTGGCTGGCGCACAAACGATGTTGTTCGCTGTCATTTTGCGGGCAAGGCGCTGATGTTTCCATTTAGTTTTATACATCTTTGCAACTGCAGCAGGCGCAGCTTTATAGATTTCAATGTTTGCTGCTGTTGCTGCCGCCTGTTGCTGCGGGCGCTGTAAAAACTTTAACCCAACACCAGACTCGTGTCATAAATTCTGCTAGCTGTCAACAAACTACAAAAAACTAGGCAACTCCCAACACGCCCGGCAGCAGCAGCAGCAGCTGACATAAGATATATTTATATATTTATACAAACATATACATACATACATATTTACTTTTGTAGATTTTGAAAATTGTTTTGGCCAAAATGCCAAAAATGTCGCGTGTTGCACGGCTATCGATTGCCAAAGATCTAGAGAAAAGCTTTGGCTAAATCTATAGCCAATAGGCGGCATGTGTGCAAGGTGTGGCCTTTTGACCAGCTCTGGCCTGCTGGTAATTGATTATAAAACGTGGCTAAGCCTGTTGGCGCCATCTAGCGACATTTTCCAACAGCTAACCAAAATGAGAAAAACCCGCTCATAAGCCATGGCCAAAATGTCAGGCGCATTGCGATAAACACAGCGACAGGCGACATTCAACAACGAGTCTATCAAATTTCCAACAACAACAACAACAACAACTACTACTACAGTAACAACAACAACACATTTTCGCCACTAGCTTTGCCGATTCGCAGACGCTGATAAAACGCACGCAAAGCGCATTGGGAAAATTTGCCACTGGGGAATGAAAAAAGAAGAAAAACATGCCGAAAAGCCAAATACTGCGCATGCGTGCGTCTGCCAGTGGCAATTTGCTTAGCCCGGTTTCGATTACAGTTAAGATATGTGGCAGATGAGAGACTGGAAAATACGCTATAAGTGCATTGAAATGAGTGTTATATATTGAAGACTAAGCAAACTTAGTAATATGAGAAGTTATAAGTTAAGCAGGAAATCTTAAGACTTTGTAGAGCTGGTTGAATGCGCAAATACTCGAAATCAAAAATATATTTAGAGATCTGTGTATAATATATATCAATAATATTTTCCTAGATATATTTGTATTTTTTTATTGAATAGAGGTCTCAGAGGACTCTACGTTTCAACACAACTCAAGAAACCAAATTAATCAAACGAATCTCTAAATACTTTCCAACATTTGCCAACATAATTCTTCTTCAAATCAATATACCCCATTTCCCATTGCATTTACATTTTTATATATTAACATCAGCTGCCAGCAGACGGCACACAACATGTGCTGATAAGATTAGAATGAGATAGCAAATCAAATAGAGACAGCAAACGTAAGAAATTGCCAGGCCTAGGCAAATTAGTGAATGTCTTGGAAAATTTATTGCATGCTCTCCAATGATTTGTGAACCAGAGAAATGTGTGTGAATTTTATATGTGTGTGAATTATTATGAGTATATACTCAAAACTAGCTTAGAAAAGAGAAGCAGAAAAAAATATCAATTTAACGGTAGCTGCTACAGGTGAGCAAGCAGCACAGAAGGAGCTGTGCAGAGATGGTAATAAAATGAGGAAAAATTAATTTAAAATGCGTAAAAAAAAATAATAATATTAATAGTAATAATAATAAAAAAAATAAATAAATAAAAGATAGTATAAAAAGTAGTTCAATTTTAAAAGAAACTTGAATGAGTGAATTTAATTTTAATATAAAAATACAAATATTTAAAATTTAATTTGTGTAAAAAAAAAAAAAAATATAAATACATAAATATTTACAATAGTAAATCCGCAGAAAAAAAATTATATAAAATATAATTAAATTAGAAAAATACAAATTATAAGAAAATTTAAAATGTTTTTTTTTTTTAAATTTTATTTTATTTTTTTTTAAATATACAAACACAATGACAAGATACAATATTAGAATTATAAAAAAAAAAATAATAACAATAATAAATTAAAATAAAATTTGTTAAAATAGAATTCAATTTTCCTGACTGTTTATATTTTATTTATTTATTATTTATTATTATTTATTTATGTACGTCAATACGTAATGGAATAGTGCAAAATCAAACCCAAAGATGAGGCCAACAGAACGTTTGCTTAAAGAGCATTATAATGTTCTGCCAATTATTTAACTGTAACTGTTTATGAAGAGAGTGCAAGACTGCATTTACGCTGAAGCTGGCAGGCTAAGCGATAAGTTATCTCATGAAATTATGTTGTCTACGTCAATTGCACTAACCTTGATCGCAGATAAAGAGACGGGTCCAAAATGCAAGTGCAAGCGTGTGTGACTGCGACTTCCTGCTGCTGCTGCTGCCGGGCCAGACCAGAGAAGAAACAAGTTGAGAGGAACTGTGGAGTCTCTATAGGGCTATGGCAGATCTGTAGAGATTGCAATCAGCAGCAGCAGCAACAACAGCAGCAGCAAGTGGAGGCTGTCAGCCCTGGGGGCAGACAAGGCGGCACTTGACATTTTTATCAGCTGTGCGAGTGACGGGCCAATTGACAAGCCAATAAAAACGTGTTGAACAAATGCGAAAACAGACAAAGAGAGAGAGAGAGAAACAAAGAGTGAGAGAAAGGGAGAGAAAGAGATAGATAGAGAAGAGACTCCATGAAAAAGGAAAGAAAAGCTATTCAAGTCTTGTCCAATATTTGTTTAGCTATTCAAATTATTATTATATCTTAATATTTATGCAGCTGGACGATAATAACCCGTTCTCAGATGCCAGCTAGCTGATAAACCGCATGTCAAATTAGACAAGGGAATGCTTAAAATATGCAAGTGAGACAACTTAATTGAATCGAAAGAGAAACTAACTTATGACTGAGATAAATAATCAATGTAAACAAGCGCCAAACAAAATGCTAGACCATCATTTGAATGTTCATTAATTATTTATTGCTCAATGAATAGAATTTATCGGGCGCAACGGCAAAGCACAGTTTTCTCATCGTCAGAATGCTAATTGAGGAAAATAGGAACAACTTTGTTTGCGCATTAAAAAGTGAAAACAAAATAAATAAGTTTGTTGTCGACGGGTGGGTGCGACTGCACAATGCTTGTTCATGGTTGAAAAATACATGAATTAGAATATTGAATATATTTCTATATATGATATGACCTAAAGAGGAGTATATATGTTTTATGAGTCTGATTGTGTATGAGTTGAAGGGGAGTTGGAGCATATTTGGGTTCTCTTTGGGATCTCTGCAAGAATGTTTTACCTGTCTAGCAAAACTCTACAAAATATAGATATAGAACAAAAAAAATATATTCACTTATTTATTTATTAATTATTGCAATATATATTTTAATTGTTATATTTCTAGAATATCAGCTGCATATTCCAAAAATCCTAATATACTCTTTAGACAACATGAAATTCAAAATGCATCAAATCGTCGCATCGTAAACTTTAAAAATAAACAAGCGCGAAATTGTCTGAGACAGACAAGAGTCTGAGGCAGACGGCCCAAAATAAAGACAACAAGCAAAACAAATGAAATAGTTCGTATTTAGTTTGAGGCATTTTTTTTTATTATTATTATTTCATGTGTTTAGTGTCGGCCGTCATATGCACATTGCTAACATGTCTATTATCTACATGATTTTATTTTTAATTTTTACTTTACTTATACTGTTACGTATTTTTTTGTCTGGTGCCGCCCAAGAAATAGGTATAGTATATTATGGCTAGCACGTTTTTAGATAAGGCGGCCAAGCAAGCGAAGCGCATAATTCTTGTTGACTTTTTTGGCTCATGTGGTGAATGAACCCACATAGCAGACAGAAGGTGGGCAATAAATACCCTAAATAGAACGGGGTATATGACTGCAGAGGTCAGATTGGCGAGGCATGGAGTCAGAGAGAGAGAGAGAGAGAAAGAAAAATAAACTCAAAGAAGATAATATAACTGAAGGGCTTCATTAAATATAAAACCCCATTCTTTACATATTTTACTATTAAAAAAAATAAATAAAAAATCAAGTTCAGTTTAAGCAAAACTTTTTCGTTGTCGTTTTGGTCCCCAACTTTTCTTATCGTAAAAGTGGCGCAATAAATGCAAACTGCACAAGCTGCAAGGAAATAAAAAAAAAGCGAACAGAACTTAGTTCCAACAACAGCTTGACTTAACTTGCCTTAAATAACAGCCAAGCCAAGGTAAAGTCAGAATCAAATGGCTGTTAGCCGGAAAGAGCGACATAAAAGGATTTCAAGCAAAGCTTCAATCACGTTAACAACGAAACCTTCAGCTGATTTATGCAAATCCCAAACAACAACAACTACAACAACTACAACAATTTAAGCAACGAGCGAGAAGCATTCTGAAAAAGGCGAAACGTGGAAACAAAAAAACATTCGCCATAGTCAAAACAAATAAATAAATTGACCATTAAAATAATTGCAACGCCTAAATGCGTTGCGAGCGTGGCTTGTAACACGCTTTGACTGCTGTTGTTGTTGTTGTTGCTGTTGTTGTTGCATTTGGCTGCGAATGTTGCAACAACTTGTCAAACATTTGAATTACAGTTACGTAAAGCCTGCCCCAAACAACAACAACTTTTGGCCAAATTTGGCTAAATTTAATGAAGCAATTAAATGGCTATAAAAATAAAATAAAATACCATTCCCCCCCTGTGTCCGTTTAGCTTGTTGATGTTGCCGCTTGGCAACCATTTACCGCAACTTTTGGTATTTTAGAGGCAATAAAATCAAATAGAATTTAAGTTAATTGAGTTTAAAAAGATTTTCGCATGGACTTGAGCAAGGCAAGAGTTTTTGATCTGATTCGAAGTTTTTTATAGGTGCAGATATTACTTAAATGTTTGGTCAAGTAAATTACTAAAAGCTAATAACAAGTTTATTTGAAAAAAAAATATATATTTCTATTTAAAAAAAAATATATATAAAAATAAAAAAAAATCAAAGACATTTTTCTTTTATACTTAATTATTTCAATAAATATATTATATATAAATAAACTTTAAATATATATTTTTTAAAAATTAATTTTTTACTGAAAATTTAAGATAACATACATTTTTTGTTTATTATTTTTTTCATCTTAATATATATTTTTAATATTATTATATATTTATTTGAAAATATTTTTTTTTATTATTTATTTATTTTTTATTTTTAATTTTAATTATTATTTTTTTTCTTCAATTATAGGTATTTATTATAATTCCAATTGAATTAATTAAAATTTAAAAATATAAATATCAATTAGAACAATTATTCAATTCCCACATCAAATTACTTTCGAACTTCTTTGCTAATTCTATAATAATTCTTATAATTTTATATAATACACATAGCTAACAGTTTGACAGGAACTGCTTGGAGTTGAATTTATCGCGATTCGCAGAATTCTCGCTAGACTTTCAATTAGTCACGCGCGCCTCAAAGTCATTGAAGCATAAATCTAGACATTGTTGTGGCCAAAGCGTGCGGCAAGCCAAGCTGACAGACCCACTGACAGGCTGACAGACAAACTGGCTGACTAAATGACTGAATGGCGGAATGACAGAATGACTGAATGACGAGTCAGCTACGGCCGCTATTGCAAAAGGCAATTCCAAACAAGCGAGAAAAATATTTTAAGCTGTCAAATCGTTGACACATGCCTGTCTCGCTCTTGTTGTTGTCTCCCATTGTTGTAGTTTTTGTTGTTGTTGTTGTTTCATGTTGCTGTTATTGTAAATCACTCGATTAGTCTAATTGTTAAAATCAAATCGCGCGACTCGAACAATTTTTGTCTCTCGCCCATGAAACGAATGTCAAGTTTCCGTCAGAGGTCATAAATTTCGTTTGCATTGGTCGTCGCCGTCGTCTGTCGTCCACAAAGATTTGTTGTTCTAATGTGTTTTTAAACAGTTGTGACAAATGCCTAAGAAACACACACGCACTAAATTAAACTACTAGAGAGGGAGAGGGAGAAAGAGAAGGCTTTACGTGGCATTTGAGAATGGGAAATGGAAATGGAAACGAGTGCTAATTGCCTGTGAAAATGGGCAGCTGGAGATGGCGCATAGAACTGACTGTCAACTTCTTGGGATAATATTTAAGTAATTGGTAGATGTTTTTCCAGTTTCCTGTCGAATTCTTCAATTCTCCAATGACACATTATGGGAAATTTATAGCGAAATAATTTTAGTTCTATGCCCCTGAGGAAATGTATCGGGAAATATTTACAAATTACAAAATTTGTTTTTTACTATTTTTTTCGAGTTTGTTTGATGTTTTAATTGTTAATATGCTGACCTTGAATCAAAATCAGTTTAAAATGCTGCGTGTTCTATAAAAATTAAAATTATTATAAATATTTAAAAATATTTTTTGTCTTTAATTCTAAGCCTCCTCTTACAATTTTAACAATTCTCAATATTTTTATCTTTACTCATTATTACTTAATAATCTCATTTACCTAATCTCTTTCATTTCAGCTTTAAACTCTCTACATATTCCTTCCCTACAAACTATTCCAACTCTTAAGAATGTAAGTTCGCTTTTATTTTTCTTTCACAGAATATTTTCTTGTATTTTTGTGCCCTCTGGACCACCCAAAACTAAGTCTATCAATTGATTTTTTTATTGCCATTTGCCGCTTATGAATCTTTAAAATCGCATCTCGAGTGTTAATCGTGCGGTAAAGTGTTAATGGAAATTCCATTGGGGCTAAAAGGAGGCAGCCCACCAACAATGTATTGCATTTCAGCACTTGCAGCTGCTCAGCTCAGCTAATGCATGATCATAATGAATCGCTTCATGATTATCGTGAACTTTCTCTCCATATAATGCGGCAAATGATGTGCTACAGCAACCTCATCTGCTTAGCATCAACCGACACAAAGTTGACATTTCAAGTGCAGTTTGCACTCGAGACTTATCGTTTGGCTGGCTGTTGGCAATGCATGAGCCCAGCCATCGCCCCTTCCCAGTGATTTCCTCAATGTTTTGATATAATTCTTTCATTGCCATATGCCGCCACAGACAAGACAAAGATGCAGTCGAAGACCAAAGACATAGCAAAGATTATGGAAGTATACACTTAATTAAAACGTGCAGAGAACCGGGGCACGCCGAACAGTTCACTTCGACTACGAACTCTCGGAGTCCGGGCCCTGATTTAAAATTAAAAACATGAAAGTAGATTTCAATTTGTATGCATCGAAGTTGAAATACACTATGCTTATGTGGAGTTGTTAATTTCAGACTGAGATATATAAGAAATATATATTTCTTATCTTTGATTCTTTTGAAATTGCTTCCATAACTTTTCTTCTTTAAAGTCAACAAATTTCTTGGTTAAGACATAAGAGAAGAAGGTCAACTTACATAAAAATAAAATATTTTTATATATAGTAACTTAGAAGAGTTTTTTTATGAGAGCTTTTTCATTTTGAGAAAATTCTTTTTGATCTAAGCCATATTTACTTATAATTTTTTGGGCAGTTAAAGCTGTCAAATATTTTCTTTTATAGGTTTCTATAAATATTTTTTACGAAAGTATTTTCATTTTGCTTATTTATTTATTTATTTTATTTTTTTGCTTATTTAAATATTAAAATATATTTATCAGAAATTTGTATAAAAAATGTATATCTTTTTTTTGAATAATTAATTATATAAAATAATATAATTTTATATTATGTATGATGTATGTATGATGTAAAATAATAATATATAATAATAATTATTAGATTTTTTAACTATATATGTTTAACTATAGACCTAGTCAATACCACAGTCATGGCACCCTTCCTTCGAGCATTGAGAACAATGTTTTCACATATGCCCGCAAGTATGAAAGATTTATGACAGCCATGCGCTTCAAGAGAGCGAGAGAGTTATTAATAAATAAAGAACTCCTGTTCGTTCTCCGCATCTCGCCAACAGGGACTCATATAAATATTTAAATTGGATCCTATCCTAATTAACTTTGTCGGCTCTGCAGCGTAGAAAAATGTGAACCAAAAAAAAAAAACAAGAATCAACTCAAATTGAATTACCTTTTATGGATGTGCTCTATGTAGATGTCAGACTACGTTCAGAGAGACAATTTTCAATTTTAACTACAATTGACACATGTTAAATTGAGTTTTTGGTCAGACGGCGACAGAGCAACAAAAACAAAAAAAAAGAGCGACAAAAATTGTGTGATTTTTTTTCTGTAATATTCCCATGACTTTTGTTTACACTCGGCTCGGTTGAGGGCAGCGCCAGTCGATGGAATTTCCATAAAAAAGTGTAGGCGAAATCGTGGGGGAGGGCGCAGGGGGAGCGGAGTAGTTGAAGGCGTCAACGCATCAACAGCATCTGTCAAAATTTACACGCTCTCTTTACGTTGATGATTTTTTTTTTTGCATGAGAGATATTTGCTGTCTGTGTCACAGACTTTTTGATTTATTTTTTTCAGATTTTTTGCAGTGATTTCCTTTCCAAGTTTTGTTGCAGTACTTGTTGTTGTTGTTGTTGTTATTGTTGATGGAAGTGTCCAAAGTTCAAAAATGTGTTATGGGATATGGCAAGTGGCTGCTGCTGCTGCGGACAAGTATTTTTTCCAGTGTTTAATATACAATGTATTTTTTAATGAATTTTACATTAAAATGATTTTAAAATGGGTTTTAATTTAAGTTGAGTTTAAAGAGTTGCGAATAATTCGAGCTGTGAAAGTAGTTGAGACGGATTTTATTGAAGTTTTTGGGGAATTTATTTATTTAATTTAATATAGGTATATATTAAAGAGTTGTATGTACCGAACTGTAAATGTTCCATTATGAATACTTTTATAAATTTTAATTATGGTATTTTTATACAGTTTTAAAAACTTCATAGCTCTTAGCAATATTTATTATTATTCTTTATTTATTTGTATTTTTATTATTTAATTATTTATTATTTTTACAAACTCACAAATGATTTTCATGAATTGCAAACATTTTTTACTATGAAAAACTAAACTATTAAAATCTCGTATATATTAATTTAATTTAAATTAGGATTTTTTTTTTTAATTTTCCTGAATACTTCATAAATCTTTCATATCCCTTTGCAATGTTTATTTGAATTAATTCTATGAATTTTAAATTTTGTATAAATATAAACATAAGAATTTACTTCTGTTTCGTTATTCCAATCTCATTTCTCAAACGACAAACTCAAAAAATAACAATAAATACTTAATAATATTTAAGCAGTTATATTTAACTACTACCCATTCATATTTAAATACTCTTCACATCTGATTATAAATATTTATGCCCCCAACCCGGAAATCAATGTCTTGTCATTAATAACTGAAGAAAGTTGCGGCTTGGCCCGTAAGATGATATGACTTAATCAAAGCAGCATCAAAGTAAATTTACGTTTGCCATTTTGAGCATTAGAATGTAATACCTATTGACCGGTTCCAAACTCGATCGCTGCCCACTGTGATCATATTTCATGCGCACAGCGTCTAATGATCGGCGACAAGCGCCAGGGAACTGAAGGGGAACATGGTTGGACGTCTCGATGGATGGATCATGGAACTGGGCGTTAAATCGCTTGTAAATGAGTGACAAGTCAGCGGCTTAATTACAAACTGGATCACAGCTTGACTGTCACATGTGATCAGTGAATGCCAGAGAAGTCGTAACATATCGCTGACCCAGACACAAACGTAGAGCACACTCACCTGCTTCAGATCCAGCGTGATGGTCACATACTCAAACTGACGGCCACCCTGCAGCGTGGGCGATTGCCACCAGCTCTCCTCGAAGCTGTTGCTCGGCGAGATCAACGACTCGATGGGTCGCTGCTTGGCCCGATCGGAGCTGTGCGCATTACAGGTGCCGCAGTGTTTGGCCCAATTGCGATGCGGATAGGCGTCGACCAGCTTGCAGTACTCCTCGGCTCCGTTTTGCCCGCAAGTTGCATTCACTGTGATCGCGGCACGTGGCGCAACATTAAACAGCGGCGGATAAAGGCCGCCAACACTGATGGCCTCATCGGCCTGTTGAGTGTTGCGCAGCCGCATCTCTAGAAAAGAAGAAAATGTTGAGAAATTAAAAGTGATTAGCAGACAAAATTATATTGTTTAGTATGTATATGGAAATATATTAATTAAATATATTAATTTTTATCTTTCATGAGCCTAGTTTTGATAAGAATGTAGAAAACCAAATACGTTTTGGACTGATAACAATTTTAAAATCTAAGCTAAGTTTTGCTTTGTTTCAGACATATTGGGTTTTATGGGGTTTTACTATGGTTTATGGGTCTTAAGAAGGTTCTTAAAGTCTCTCTTTCACTTCCGAAAAGTTTATACTCCCCAGCCTCAGCTTTAGTTAAAATAACTCGCATTCAATTGCTCACGGCTCTTTTTTTCTACTCTCTGTTCTTACAGCTGTTCAGGTCTAAGCTCAGGTCTACCCCTCTGTCTCTCCTTCTCTCTCTCACTCCCACTCACCCTGCTCCCTGTAGTTTACACGCCTTCAGCTCTACTTTCAACCTCTTCAATGATTTCTATTCCAGCCCACTCAATGGCAAATCGATTGCCTTTCAGAGCTCTCTTATTCTCTGTCCAGTGTCTATGGTTCTCCACTTCTAACTCAAAGCTCTCAATATGCTCTCTCTTTGGTCAATTTGGGCTTGCATTTTGTTACACATACTGCACACTTGACAGATTTTCCCATGTCAATCAATTAAATTGGTCAAACAAGTCAAGAACATGCCCTCATACACATTGGCCCATAAATCACCAACAAAACAGCTGCTGCTGCTGCTGCTGCTGCTGTTGCTGCTGCTCTCAGGTCCTGCTCACTGAGCTTGTCTTCGTCTGTTGCCATATTGATTGGTCTGCATTGCAAAAATATATCTCATGGATAGATAGCCAAAACAACAACAAAAATACAGAAGCAAAAATAGACAAGGCAACTTTCGAGATAAAGTTTATCGCTGCCCGTTGGTAGCAGCTGGACTCTGGGCCAGCTATGTTGACCTGGTATGCGATTTGCATGTTTGCTAGCTCAAAAATTGCAATTGTTGCTGTTTCTGGCTCTGGCTCTCTCAGTCTACTTGTACTTGTTGAAATTGTTGTTGTTGTTGTTGCTGCTGTTGGTGTCAGCGTGTGTAGCTTTTGGCAAATGTCAACAAAAAGTTTTCCCATTTGTTTGCAGCAGGGAAAAATGTTGACGTAATTGCTGTGAAAATGCATATAAGTTTTAATACTCTGTGCCGAGATGACTTGAAGTATATATGCGCTTATGTGGGAAGGGTTTCGAAATGCTTCCAATTGGATTTGTAAGTTTTGTATAGCTTAGCCTACAGCTTAAGGGCTAGGCTGTCTATAACTGTCAACTATTTGCAACCAACTATATTTCATTTACATTTATTTACACTTAACAAAACGCGCACATTATTAGCTGAACAAAATTGAGAAGAAAAGCCATAGTAAACCCACAGTAACTAGTTTGATATCCATTGAAATATTTAATAATATAGTATACTATTTAAATTTGTAAAATAATTCTATAATATTCAGATTTTACTCTCTTATCTAATCTAAACTCTTTTCATCTGTCAGCAAACAGCGTATTACCCTAGTCTAATTCATTTCACAACAAATATGCCAAAGACTTGTTTCATTTTCCAACTCGAAAACTTTTGCGAGAACTTTAAAAAAAATTTGTAAATGTTTTGAGAAGGTTACGTGGAGAATACAAAAGAAAAACTTTTTTTTTTTTTGTAAATGTAAAAAGTTTAGCTAGAAAGTTTAAGTGAATATATGTGAATTTTTAGTGACATTCTATGAGCAGCAGAGTCGCTTAAGTAGATAAACGAGATAAAGAAGTGGGCAAAACTTTTGCAGGAAAAAGAATTTGGCTACTAATATTAACAGTCAACTTATATAAATGTTATAAGATATGTTAAATGCAGCTTATACTTTTAAAATTGTTGTAAGGTATACAAATTTGTTATATGATTTAACAGAAAGTCTAATTAAATTAAATTTTTCTGCCTTTATTTTAATTTAAGTTCATCCAAGCCAAAACTAAACCTACAAATTTCCAAAGACTTTCACTGAAAGCTAATTAATTTTTAACCCTAAACAAAAAGCCCTTCGTTTAGTTTTAAAAACTCATATTGAAATGAGTTAAAACAAATGCCTAGAAAGTCAGGCTTTGGGCCAAGCTGGGCCGGGCCACCAGGGCAAGGTGCGAAAAGTAGCCAAACGTAAGCAAGAAAAATTATCGGTGGCTGTCAAAATGCGGTGGAACACGCAAATGGCATTTAAATGTTTTGACAAATAACAAATTTGCGGTAGCCAAAAAAAAAAAAATGTTGACTCCACTCACGGCACTCGAAACTGAATTGGTTATCTTTGCCTCTACCCCTGCCCCTACCCCTTCACCTGCCCACAGCTGCATTCACCAGGTTGGTTGTGGGCAAGTTTTTCGTTTTCCATGCGCTGACAGCTTAAGTGAGAAAAGTTTTGCTGATTAAATGTTTTGACAAATTGAATGGCCACAGAAATATTTATGCATTGAGTCAATGAATAACATGAACAACTTTCGAGTATGAAAAGAGAAGCAAAAGGGAAAATGCATAAATATTCATTTCAATAGCTGACCAATAGAAGAAGACAACTTGAGTCTGGCCAAGCCAATGCCCAGCTAATACCGTAAACAAACCATAAACATTTTGCAGCCAAGAAGAGTGATGCGCACAGAACGAACTGGAAACTTATCTTTTCCTGTTGACTTTTCCAAGAAACTATAGAGTATTGAAAAGTTTTTGAAGAGTTTGTGATGACGATTAAAAGAAATATATATATGTGTATATATATTTAATTTAATGTTGAATAAGTGAATTTAAGGCAGATTTGCAAGAGAGCGGTATTAAAACAAAGGGAGAGGGAGGATAAATCGAATATTAATAAAAAATATGAAGTAATTCTCTACTTTATTTAGATTTATTTATTGTGGAATTATAGGCTAGCTTAATATGTGGCTATGGCAGCAGAGGCCTTCATCTCTTTATGTAGATCTATGTATAGTTTATTTATTTTTAATTTAATTTTAATTTCTTTAATTTTAATATTTAATTTTTTTTATTATTATTGATATTTTTTAATTATTAATTTATAATATTTCTGGAGTTCTTCGTTAACGAAAAGAGTAAAGCTGAGGTTAAATACGTAAAACAAATATATGGTAACTATGCAAGGTCAAAAATATAATATTAATATATATATAAAAAAAAAAAAAATTATAAAATTAATATTATTATATGTAGAGTAAGGGCCAAGAAAAAAAAATTAAGGATATTACATAAATAAAATATATACAAACAAAAATTATTATTTAAAAAAAATCGGATTTAAAATTTATAAAATTACATTTTCATTTGAACTAAATATGAAAGCAAAGAATATTTTAATTTAATATTTATTTATTTATTTTATTTATTTTCATTAAAGATATTGAACAAAACGGGAGTCAACATAAAATTAAAGAGCCTAAACAAAGTACAGAAAATAATTTAATTTAATAAAACATGGACAAAATGTAGCACAGTGTAATTTTGCAGCTTTGCTTTTTGGATTAATACGATCTTTTGACTCTATGTAATTTCCTTTACTTGAAATAATAAATAAAGTCTACGCTTGCATATTATTTTATTATATTAAATAATACTTAATGGTGTATTTATCAAATTCTCTTGATCTGAAAAGGAACAAATCTTACATCTAAATACAATAAGAAGCCAACTTGTAGGGCATTCAAAGTGCAGTATACAAAAATTCATTGATTGCAGCTGGTTCATGGCTTTTTTTTTTACTTTTTGATTAATTGCGAACTATTATGGGCACACGCATGAGACTCGAATCTGGAAGCTGAGGAAGCTGAGCGACTGCCGTTGCAGTTGCAGATAGGCAGCAGCTGTTGTTGTTATTATTGTTGATGTTGCTGCTGCTGCTGATGTTGCTACCTCGAACTCTCGCATAGTTGAAAGCATTTTACTGTTTTCTGCATTTTATTCATATCGAACCCGACCGACGCATAAAATACAAAAATATTTTCACTATTTTTGGTCTCAATCGAGTCCCGGTGTACAGCTGTGCATTGGATGTCGCCCCGGCTTGGGCTCAGAGTGTTCAGAGTGTTCCCTGTCTTGGCTTCCATCTAGTTGGTTGGCTGGCAATTATGCATATAAACAGACAGTCGAGCCAGGCATAAATTGCATCTCTCTATATATCTCTAGCAACAGCTAGTCAGCTAGCTGCTTATTAAGTTGTTCCCCTTTCCAGCTGAACCTCAAAAGAATGCAAATTGCTCAGCAGATATGTACTTCCTGCCCAATTTGCTGGCAACCAGGAAAAAGTAGCTGAATGCCAGTTGCAGCACAGTTTGAACAGTTTGATGCATAAACAACAGATAGAAACGGTAGCCAAAGTAGCTGATGACGACACTCAATCAACTCGCCCAAAACAAAATAAATTTCGTATAATAATAATAATGAAAAATTGCTGCTGCCCCCCAAAAAGAGGCACAAAATAAAAGATTCATCCCCACACATGGACTCAGGCCTCGGCCTCTGATGGCTGTCTGCGGCGAGGCGGCAGCGTGACGAAAACAAACTTTATGCATCTTGACAGGCTGCACAGCTACCGGAGAATGGATGGATGGATGGATGGTTGGTTGGACTGACTTGAGTTGGCTGGAGCCAGTGAAACGGCAATCAAAATATGGCCATAAATAGGCGGCCAAAAGCCAAAAGAGACGAGTCAAAAACTTTGCTGAAACGGCTCAATTTCAAATGGCGACAATGGTCGCTGCCGCCGTTGCCCCAACAGACGTTGCCAAATAAATATATTCAATTTGTATGTATATTGAGGCAGCACATTTTCGGGGAATTTTTCGGTAATCAAATTTAATGCGTTGCACAGGAAATTGTTGTGGGCAGAGGAGAGGCCAAAGGCTGCTGTAAATCTAATTAAAGTGGTTTATTAAAAAAGGCAAAAGAGGAAATTGACGTACTTATTTTGCTATAAATAATAAAGATTATGAGTATGAGCAGACTGAAGACATGCAAATTGCATAGCAAGAGAATTCGTTTTAGAAGAATGACAATGCAAATTTGTTAAATATAGACAGTGATAGAGGAGGACGGCGGAAGTGAGAAAAAACAATAAAATGACAATTCAAATACGTGGATGATGTTGAGGCTTATAAGCTATAATACAGAATACAATATATTTAAATATATACATACATATATTCCTACCTAAAACACTGAGTCTGTATTAATGTATTAGACAGATAATATAAATTTATCTTTTCGTAATATTGATTTTTTCATGTATATATTAAATAGATTAATTTTAGGTAAATATTTAGCGGAGCTAACAAGTTCTAAAAATATGCTTTCTATAATAAAATTAATTCTAATATTTTTAGTAAAGAAATTTAAAATTTCCGTTATAACTTACAATATTAAATCTTTGACAGTCAGACTAAAATGTTTTTATTTGTTCGGTATGTTGTTTTGGTTTAATGTACATGAGAACCGCATAGAGAGGTAATCTAGAAATTCTTCTATATTAAATCATAATATTTAATACATTTAATTTAATTATTATTTAATTTAATTTTAATTTAATTTAGTTTTTACTTAATTTAATTTGTATGTTAGTCCTAATTTTATATTTCTTAATACAAAACTATTCAGCAAATAAACTTAACTTTAAAACAATAATTGGCTAATAAGAACTGATCCCAGCTGAAGTTTCCCTACATCACTTAACGTTAACCATCTAACTTATTTCCAGAATCGTTTAAAAGAAATAAGATGCAAACCCGCTCAGAATATTCTTTAACGCCTTCAGATTTACTCTACGAGTTAAGGTAACTTTGTGAATTATTTAGAGACACTTGCGTGGCATGTGAAATAGATTTGGGAGTGAACTAAAGCGACACATTCAACACCTCATTGAACATGTCACACGAACAATTTCCACGAAGCAATTTTTTCGCAACCAAATAGAAGAAAAATTCAATTCAAACATCCGCATTGCAGTTGGACCAAAGCTGATGTTGCTGGGCGGGAAATTTGTTCGTTCTTTTCATGGCTGAAAAAATGCATCAACTGCGAGAAGTTCGAGTGCAATGGAAAAGAGCTTAGTGGAACTTGGGCGACAGGTGACAGACCTGTGCGGCTCAAGTTGAGTTTTACGATGGGGCGGTAGAGGTTTACTTTTTTTTTTGGGAAATACTTGAAAAATTAATGTACCCGCGCCGTGTTGTTGGCAGCCAAATGGTTGACTGGCTGGCTGGCTGGCTGGCTTGAGCAGGCACGGGAAAAAGGGCCTAGACAAATGTCAAATATTTATTGAAAATCAACAATACACACGAGCATAAACAAACTGACAAACAAGCCAGACAGACGCGGCGACAAACGCAATTCCAAGAAAACATAAAAAAACAAGTAAGAAGGCTCTAGTCGAGACTGCTCGACTAGGAGATACCCTGAACCCTCCAAGCTGATATTCTAATCATTCTGCAGTTCTTTAATGCACACATACATACACATGCATTCACACGCACGCATAAGCCCGCGCTCTGCTAACTACGCAGTAAGCAGCGACTGCGCTTGCTGTGTGAGCAATATTATACGAATTTATTTGTTGAATAATTGCGTTTGTAGACGTATGATCTTAATGAAACTTTCAGAACATAATCATAATGTGTAAATGTGTGTACATTCCAAAGCACAAGTCTCTAGTATTTGAAATACGTTTTTTACAAATTGGGGGCGAAGGGGGCGTGGTATCCAAAATCTGTAAATAACAAAATGTGTGTATCCATCAAATGTATATACACAACAAATCTGAAGACTCTATGTTTAAAAGTGTTCAAATTAGGCTGAAAAAACAATATAAATTTATCGATTATCCTCGATAAAAAAGATATCGAATGAGTTATCGAAAAAATATGATAAACTCGTACTGCGTATGGTATACACGAGTCTACATACAAAATTTCAGCTCTCTAGCTTTTATAACTTCTGAGATCGACGCACTCATACGGACGGACGGACGGACGGACGGACGGACAGACGGACGGACGGACGGACAGACGGACAGGGCTATATCGACTCAGCTCATCGTCCTGATCAAGAATATATATACTTTATGGGGTCTGCGATGATTCCTTCTGCCTGTTACATACTTTTCACAAAACCATTATACCCTGATTTCCCATTTTCAATGGGTTCAGGGTATAAAAAACAACAACAAGATGTGGAAAGAACGTAGAAGAACAACAAGCAACAAACTGACCAGAACTGAGGATGTTTGGACATGCATCAGCGCACCGCTGACTGCAGCCACACAGTCGAGGAGGATGCTGGTGCTGGAGTTGGAACAACATAAAAGCCGTACCGGGGCATCGAGTGCTTGGGGATGCTGCAGTTTGGTGGGTGCTTCAAAAGCTGCTGACCGAGCTGAGTTGATGGAGAGAGTGAGAGGAAGCGGGGGAACTGGTGTGAGAGGTAGAGCCGATCTACACTGAGCTACCGGCGTTCTGACGTGCTCAAGTACGGCACAGCTACAGCATGTCCATGTATGTATGTATGTGTCTTTAGAAAAATATTTATGCATGCATGCCTCATGATCATCATGATCGTGCTCATAATGCTGTTGATCGTTGGTCGATGACTTTGGGCTTGGGTTTTGTAGCTGGTTTGGTAGCTGCCACTTGGCGCTGTTTTGATGACTCACACACACAGACACACACACACATAATCAAGCTGCTTGTTGCGGGAGTTGGCAGCGAGACTAATTCGAGTGCCGCACATTGGGTGGCTGTTGAAGAGAGGTGTCAGTACATGCATATGCACCACATGGCAGGGGTCTCTTTGAGCGGTGCCAGGTGAGAAATGGTTAAATTAGCAAAATGGAAAGCAAATCAAAGAGGGCAAGAGCAACACAGTGGGAATTGTGTGCAGTGGGAATTGTGTGAGCGAAGTGAGAAGTAATTAAGTAAATAAAAATATATTTCTAATGAACTGGGATTTCTTAAATGAAATGTTTGATATATTATGCATAATGAGGGAAATGACTTGATAGGAAGATTTAATTTAATTGAAGCATATATTTTGCTTAAATGCGAAATATTATATATACATATTTTATATATTTTATTTTTATTTTATTTATTATTAATATTTTTTTATTATTTATTTTTATATTATATTATATTAAATATTTATTATTATATTATCAATTTATTTGCAAAGGCCTAAATCAGCTGAAACATCTTAGGGAATAACAGCTATGTCGTCTAAAAATTATATTTAATTCAAACTCCTTAAACTCACTCTTTGGTAATTTCGGCTTATAGATAACAAATTTTCAAAAATATTCGTTTCTGACTTAAAAATATAATAAATGAAAGAATTTTGCTTGTAAAATTTATTTAAATTGAAGTCTGAACTGCCAAAAGAACGATTTTATATAAGAAGAGCATCATGATATGTTAATGTATACGATCCTACAACTATCTTTCTCCTCTTCACTCTTTCACTTCTCTGCATGCAATGCAGTAATGCAAAAGCCTTAACACCTATAATACCAAAAAATTGTACATTTATTTATTTTTAAAATAAACACGCTGCCTGCCAATTTCTATTTAACGCCATCATTCTGACACATTATCAACATATTGTTGGCTTAAACAAAAATGATCCCTAGGCCAATTTATGCTCACACTCAGCTCAACTTAATTCCATCTCTTTCAATGCTTGTTGTAAATAAAGTCATTTTGTTTAAAAAGCCCACGTTGACTAGACTTAGCTCAACTCTTTCAGAACCGGCAGCAGTTAACTGTTTAAGCCGCACTCTTTAGAGCCATCCCGTCAAGAGCTGTGTTAATTAAGCGACTTGTTACGCTTGAGCGCCAAAAGCACTTGCCTCTTATCTAATCTCTGATCGGAATTGTGTAAGCTGCTGGCCACAAAAAAATAAAAAAGAAAAGAGCGAGAAACAAGAAATCTGGCAAAGATCTCAGCGCATAGCAGTTCATTTAATAATTTAATAAGTGCCTCAGCAGCACGAGAAATACTTTACGCTTATAATTTTTGGCGCCTGATCAATCGATGTTTCATATATATGGATTTGGGCACAAGCAGCTGCACTTGCAGCCATAATTATCACGATTTTTGTGCCCAAAAAAAAAATCTAAAACAAAATCCAACTCTTATCGAGCACTTGCAATCGCGTTCATTCATTAAGGCGTTGAAATATCCATTATCCCATGAGGGGTTTTTTCCCCCTCGACAACAACAAATTTTTGCCCTGTCTTCATGTTTGCCAATCACTTGAAATGCATTTGCTTCGAGTCAAGTCGAGTTGAGTTCAGTTGAGTTGACTCCACTCGCTTTTAGGAGTTTCGAATCAATATTGAAACAACCAAACGTTAACCAACACTGCACGCAACAGTTTTGGGGCCTCTCTGGCGTGCACTCATTACTAACGTCTGACTGGTTTGGTTTGGCTGCGCTTTCGGTTATTCGATATATTTTCAATTACATTTTTGGGGCGAGACACGAGTCGCAAGTCACAAGCAATCGCCCACACACTCGATTGGCTTGCAGTTCTCACTGGGTTTTAGCTGTTAATTTGTCATGAGCTGTCAGTTGTTATTAATAAATGAATGCATTCGGCTCTTGTATGTTGATGTTGTGCCTCGCATCATAATGTCATAATTAAATTTATAAACTCATGACTCAGAGGCAACAGCAAAAGGAGCAGCAACTGCTTGACAGAGGCCATGTCGCCGACATTGTCTAGACAGGCGGAGATTAACGCCTTAAAGGAAGTGCAAGAGTACGGTATGAAATTCATGTAGACATAATTTCAGATTAATTTATGTGATTTAAGGAATTCTCAAGTAGTTCTTGATGAGCCAAAAATAAGCATGGAATGCGTGAAATATATGCAGTGCATAGAGATTAATTTTTATGGCGTGTGGAAGTAGTTCGTGGAGTTTGAATTTTATAGTTAATTTGGATTTTTTCTTTTATGAGAGGATGAGAACTATATGTTTTAAGCAGGCGTTTACATTCACTCTCTACTTATTTTCTAAAAAGAAAGAGTGTCTATAGATAGACTTCAGGTAATTATAGAGTTATATAATCAAATTAAGCCGAATAAGTTATGGAGCTATTTCAGCAGTAAAATTAAAGAATTATCTCGTTCTATCTCTATCTTTCCCTCTCACACTCACTCCCCAATCTTTCTCTATATCCATCCATCCACATATAACTCTTCCATTTGCAATATCTCTTGCTCTATACCCATCTCTCTTACACATAATCCTATCATTGCATTCACATTCAATTAAGATTCGCTGAATATCTGTCACCTCCTTAAAAATACTCCCACCATTCTACATCCAGCTCTTCTCCACCTGTCTCTAAAGCTTCGCATCCTTCTCTTTATAATAGCAAATCGAATTAGAAAGAGACGCAGTTAAATGAATTGAATTTGCAGCGTTACTTCAGCGACAAATCACTTGCGAAGGCCCATAAAAACATTACATTTACGACCATGAACATTGAAATACATCTCAGCCAGCCAGCTGGCAGCCCCCAATTGAAGTGGGTCAGCCTACCAAAAGCGCAGCTCAGCTGCTAATCCCAGTGACAGTCATTAATGGCACACGCTGCAGGCGATCAGCGCTATAAACAAATTCATTTCGCTCGACACATTAAAAGCGAACAGTGTGTCCGACCTGGAACAAGTTTATAAAGCACAAGAAAGAGTGAAGTTAGTTAGGGAGTGCATGACTTGAAGATACCCGGTATATGGATATGAAAAAAATTAAAAAGGGGTACTTAATATGATATAATAATATACTAAGTCTAAATCTATACTAAATCTTGAATATAAAGAGTGAAATAGGTAATCTTCTTAGGAACATATATTTATTTTTTTTTAAAAGAAATTTTCCCTCATTGTCAGGATTATTCAAGTTATTCAACATATTTAGCATCTTTGAATAACTAGAAAAGTCTTATTAATAATATGTTAATAATAATAAGAATAACTTATTATTATTATTATTATCATGCCTGAGAATTATGTTTCAGAAACGCTTCTCATGAAAGCATAAAAAGGCTTGATGTTAACGAAATATCATAAAATTGCCTAGTAAATGGCATTCAAGGAAAAAAGTTTCAAATTTCAAGTAACTCAAGATCAAAGAGCAGACCAAAGCTAGATTAAAACAGCTGCCTGATGTTGATCTAGCCAAGCCTTCTCTAGCCTTCTCCCATATCCAAACATATCCATTCTCTTACTTTATCATTAAGACTCAAAATCTTTTTGGCCGTTTTTAAAAATTGAAATAAAAGTGCAATGCCAATCGAGTTGACTTGTAAACTATTTAATTAGTACGTACGCGTTGCGACGTGTTGGATTTTTAGCTTTTTTTATTTCTTCGTTTTGGCTTTAAAAAGGCGCCGCCAGCTACGAGCCTGGTGTCAGCCCACGAATGCTTCAGGCGCCGTTTGGCCATTTGATGGCGCCGCCAATTGTGGCTAACAGATGGTTGACTCTGGCTGACGACGGTTTTGGCCATATTGGCTATTGTTTTTTATGGCATATGCAATCCGTAATATCTAGTTGTCAAGCTATATGGCTGGCTAATAGTCGATTTGTATCTGTTGACTACACTGAAGAAATTGCGTTAATTTGCTTGTTTACGTTGTTGTCCGAGCCGTTGATGCTGTTGCTGTTGTTGTTGTTGAAGTAGATGTTGCATATCTTTGAGCTTGTTTCGACTCGCAATTTTTTGTTTGTCTTTGTGTTTGTTTGCAGTTTCTTTAACGCCCCAACGAACTAAGTAAACTAACCAGTTATCGGATATTGCAATTTGATAAGCGCTTATCCACGAAAAAAAATGCTGCTTTTGATTAGCAATTAACGTTTTTATTGAACAAGCTGACTTCAAGCTGAGCTCAACTTGAAGTTTTCCTACTTATTTCTTTGAGTGGCGTAACGGTGCAGCTATGGGTGGCAGCCTCTGCCGCCAGCAGTCAAGATGCTAATTTTCTAGTTTTGTTTAGTCACGACTCGCCAAAGTTGATTCAGCAAATGCGACAAGTGCATTGCAATTGCATTCAAATGCGAAATTGACATGGTAGACACTAGTGAAGCGGCAAGACGAAATACTTTTTTTTCCCAATTATTGTTTAATAGCTATTTGTGTTTTCAATTAGTTTGCAGAGTGTTTAACAGGCTTATTATATAAAAGTTATTTGATTTTTTAATGCTTTTTGCTTTTAAGCTCATTTAAAAACCGTAAGTGTAGAAGAATTAAAGAAGATTTAAATACTTTTTCTATTCAATTAAAACTTTTGTAATTTATTTTATACATTTAAAAAAATTTTAATTTATGTGAATATTAAAAAAATATATATATGAAAATAGTTAAATATTTGCATAAATCCTTTATTTCATTTATTATTATTAATTATAATTTTTTTTACTTTAATAATTTATTATTTATTTTTTGAAATATTTTTTAAAATTATTTAAATTATTTTTTTATTATTTTTTAATTTTCATTAATTAAAATTTAGTTGCATGTTTTTTAGAAGTAACTCTATTTATCAAGCCTTTATTAAAAATGATTAAATAACAGATTTGACATAAATAAATATTTAATAAGCTAATAATAAGATCAAGAGCTTGACATAAATAAAATAAATATTTCAGATAAAGTTAATGTTAATTTAAAGGTATATTCAGCGTACTCTTTATTCATTTTATCGCAACTATTTAAGATAACAATTTATTTAATATAATATATAGTATACAAATAATATTTCGACATTACTTTAGACATTAAATGTTATATAATAAATATAAAATTTTTCATTTTTTGTTAAATAACTGAAGGTCATATTTGAGCACATCTTTATTAACGGAATACAATTGCCACATTTATGGATTTTTAGACATAACTTCACCTTCAATATTTAAAATACAAAAATCGTATAGCTCTATTTGACTCGTTCGCCGAGTCTTCAACATTGCTCAAGGATGCATGTGAAAACCGCAAATAATTATGATGAGGCTGACGTAATTTTTGATACTAAAAATAAATGCAAAGCCAAATCAAATTTTTGCATTTTAGATTCAAGCGAAAAATGTACTTAAGTATTCAGCTCAGTTATTTTAATTAAAGAAATGCCAATAACTGAGCGGACATTTGGCTTTTGAATTCGAACAACGACTGGCAACAGACAACAGGCAACTGGTTTTCACATGTTGGCCAACAACAAGAACAACAACAATAACAAATCGACTTCGAGGCGTATTAATTAAGCAATTTGTCAAGCGACGCGTCGATCCAGACGCTGAAACACCGATATGCCGACTGAGTTGAGTTGGTATCCCAGTTGGATCACTTTGCATGTTGCCTGTCAATGTCTCTGTGTGTGTTTGGTTGCGTTATTTGGAGCACTAATCATGACGGCGTGCCCCCGAAATGTTTCAATCCTTTTAGAGTTAAATCTCGGGGGCAGCTGTCAGTGATGCCCGACCCCGACCAAAAGAAAAGCCGCCTCACGGCAGTCGACATCATGTGTATTTGGCAACTGGAAAATTATCTCGGGCTGAACCTGATCTTGAGCTTTTAACGTGTCTGCACACAATTTGTTTTTGTCGGGCATTTTCACTGTGCCGGCCTGACAGCAGGTTTTTCATTCTAGCTCTGGCATTTAAATAGCTACTCTCTTCGTCTGACGCCCACACCCCATGGGCGTGGCAGCCTAACTACTCGAAAAAGAAGAAGTTTTCGCTAAAAACTACATTTTTTCCCGCTAAATTTTCTCCTGTCGATGCGTGAGTCATGCGTTAAGGCACGTCTCAGCAGCTGTCCATCAGTTCCATCCATCTAGATGTCTGATGTCGTTGTTGTTGTTTCTTCCAGCTTGTAAATAGTCTGCGTGCTGATGGATATGCCCCCAACACGCATTCAAAATAGACTGGGCGAAAAGTTGTCGTCAATTGTCGGCACATTTGTTAAATTGTCAGACATTCGGATATAAACTCTGTTGAGGAACTGCAGTCTAGAATTACAAAATGTTTTCAGAGAGTGACACGGAGAGAACACGAAAGAGTTCGTATATCTTCTTACGATGAGTCATTAATCGTATGTTGATTTGAAGTAGAAACAACGACGAAGGGAATCCCTTGAGCAAATTTGCCGCCACATGTTTATTTTATATTTATAGAGCATGGCATATATAAATATATGCAATGACACATGAATATTATTGTTTACTTCAATATTGAATAATGAAATTAATACTTAAAGTTATTACAATCATTATCATAATGATAATTACAACATATTGTTAATAATCATTTTCCTAATAATTATTAGCTTAATGCTCTTTAATATTTATTTTATTTATATTTTCTACAATTGCTTAACAGTTTTAATGTTTATTAATATTTTACAATGTTATCCAATATAATTATTAATATTACTAACTATTTTAAATATGTTTATTTACCACAAGTTGAAGAGGAGCTCTGCACAGCACGTCTGAGCACCACTGGACTATCGTTGCAACTGAAGAATCACGCCAGCAGACTTCCTTTTATATCGAACGACTCGCAGCCACACTGAGAAAAATACTCTAGCTCAACTCTTGGGCCTTTGACTGTGTTAGTTTTTACACACGATCTTTGGCTTGTGGCTATAAATTACGTTCACATTTGAGCGCCAGCCTTGCTCTGCGTTAGCTTTTTACACACGGACACCTCCTGGCTGCTGCTCTTCGCTCACTTCTCTGAGTTAATCATTTATGGATTTTTATATGCAGACATACGAATCAGCACAGTCTTGAGCAAGAATACATATATAATTGTTTGGGTTTTGCCACACCGTTTTTTGCCTTTTACACACACTAACGAATAAAATAATGAGTTCTATCTATTATTTTATATTTATATTGTTATTGTTCTATTATTATTATTATTATTATTTAAAATCATTTTACAATATATATTTATATTTATTATATTGTTATTTTTATATTATTATTAATATTTTATTATTATTTAAAATCATTTAAAATTATATGTTTATATTTATTATATTGTTATTGTTATATTATTATTATTATACTACATTATTAACTTTACAAATTTTTATTAATTTTCAAACTTCCAGCTGCAGATTTTTCAAAGATTATATATGAATTTTTATTTCACCTAAATATTAATTTTTTTATAATTAATTAATTACATTTTGCGTTCACAAAAATATTTCGGCTATAGGCGTATTCTTAACAACATGATCTTAAGCAGCGGAAATGCAATAATTAGAAAGATTACGGGATTCAAGAAACCTTCATCCATCTTGCAAACGTTTGTATTGGGGCAATTCTCTCACTCTTCTTCTTGAGCTTCAACTGTTATCATTTGATATGCGCCAAAATAAAATTGCTCTTCTAATATTCAGTTTTCATTGCGGAAGTAGAATTTAACTTAATTTAACAATACAATTTAGATACAAAGTTGCCCATATTTAGTGCCGCATAGCAAAGCTATAAAACAAAGCAAATTTAAACAAATAGTAGAGAATATTCGAGTAACATTTGAAAATTCGACATAAATTTCAATACCAGATGTGTTTACGGTGCCAACTTCATCAAAGGGCGAAGCTGGAGAAAAATCCACATCCTGGATGCATTTACGCCAAAATCGAAATCAAAACACTTTTCCAGAAAGAACTTTTTCAAAGGGAAAAACCCGCAGGCAAATAAACAGTTTGAATGAATGAATTTCTTCATTTCCAGCAATATCAAATATTTAGACAACACTTTCACGCATTGAAGACGAAGTCGAGAATCAATTTATATATATTTTTTTGGGGAACTCAATCTGATGCAGCATAAGTTGTCCATGTGTTGACATGATACCAAAAAATATTTGCTACGTTTATAGAACATGTTCGAAGAAGTAGAAGAGAAGGAAAGCTAGAGGAAATGAAAGGCAACAGGTAGAAAGTGTTATCAGATATCAATTGAGTTATGGGGCTCGATATGAGTTTTAGACATTCTTCACCAAAACGGATGATATGTATTTAGCTTATCAAATGGATCGAGGAAAGTCGATATGGCTTGGCAGCTGAATGAAATGCATTTCGAGTATTTACTTTGAGCGCCAGTGCCGGGTAAACCTGTCGCCAGCGCAACATGTATGTATATGTATTTTATTTTATCAATGAAGTTCAATGACAGCTGTTGTTGGCCGCTTTCGATCAACGATCGTTTATCAGCTTAAATATTGACAAATGGCTCGATAAAGATGCCGCTGGCAGTGCGACATAGACATTGAATGTATTCACCTCGGATTCAGATAGTGCTAAACACGTTGCGCTGACGTTGATGGCTGTTTAAACCTGATAACTGATGTAAGATGGATGAGAGTTGAGTTGGTATGAAATGACAGCTTTAAAGATGAGGCGCGACACCAGACACAAGCCAAGTGTGAACAGAATTATTAAAAAGGTTTTGCCTGCTTGAGGAAATTAAGTAAATTTATGAGTTGCTAAAAGGTATGTTTGTTCATTACAAAGCTGAGAAAATTGATTTAAATTATTTATGATTAGGAAAGGGAAGAAGGAAATATATATAGAAATATTCAATTTAATGAAATGTAAATTGCATTTAAAATGAATGAATATGAAATCGGCAAACAAAATATGAATATTTATGAACTATGACAAATTAAGTAGAAATAATTACTAGTATAATTATACAATATGTAAGCTTTAAGCACAAGAATTCCAGTCTCTCAACAAAATATCTCCCACTTTTTCCAATGCTTCCTTGATTTTCAAAGATTTTTGTTGTTGACTTGAACTATAATAAATTATCAACTGTTTATAAAAAGAAAACAAATGAATTATGCCTAAACTAAATTCATATCGCATTCCATTTAAGATTTTCCACTTAATATATTCCCTTAGTAATCCACATAATCTTTAATAGACTTCCAGGAAATCCATTGAATGAGCTGCAGAAGGTTTTGTTACTCACACACAACATTATTCATAATATATCTTTCTTTTTGCTGCTTCGGGACTATTTAGGAATTTTCTTCATAACCTTTGCATTGATTACTCAATCGTCGCGCAATTCTCAGACATCACTCGCGATCATTATCAGCACATTAGGTAGACTTAAAAAAAAAAATAATACATTGCAGCGCTCTTTCGTTGACCCAATTATATTGAGACTCCAGAGAAGATCAGAATTTATTGGAACTGCTGCCCAATGCATTTTCATCTCTTGCGCTTATCTGAAGTGTCTGGGCTAACGAGCAACGTATTTGTTTCTTCCACGGGCTGCACATCAACAGACGAGCGGTGCGCCGCTGACCCGTTAAATGTTCCGGTGGCCTCAAACAGCCAACAATTGTGAGAGAGCGGGACAGGGAGCGAGCTGTGCCGTCTGCTTTCTGTTGCCCGCCGTCTGCCTTCTGCCCTATGTCGTCTGCCGTCTGGCTGGCGGCGTCAATCTCTTATCAAAACTTGGCCTATTACATTAATTTATGGCCAAACGCCAGTGGGGCACTTCAAAGCTTTTGTCGAATCGCCCAGGAACCATCAGATCGATCTGCCAGCAATTAAGCATAAGTTTATTGCCAGCCAAGCCGAAATGATGCTCCAAGTTATGTAAACAGCGCCATGAATAGTTCTACATAGTCGCTGGGAGTTTGTGAGGAATTCCTATAGATCATTTAGTACGACTTCGGTTTACCGGCGTAAAGTTATAGCTTTGTTCGCTATACCCTGTAGGCGTTATAAAACGGGATATGATGGGCTGAAGATGATATTTAGAGAAAATTATATTTTTATTTTGGAATTCTGCTTTAATTTATTAAATAATTCATTTTTGCTTAAGTATTCTTGCTCTCAATGTCAATCTCTCAGGCTTAAAAATTGTATTCTTTCTCTCTCTTATTATTTCATCCCGTCTCTATCAGTCTTGCTCTCCATTTCACTCTCTCAGTCTTGCTGTCCATCTCAACTTCTCTCTATCTTTTCGTAACATCAACAATTGTGAAAAACTAAAATAAATTTCCTACAGGGTATCTCTCAATCTCAATCCCTTTGCTCTCAACATTCCAACTTCTTTTAAATTCTTTACAAATTTTGTTTATTTATAGAAGTTATGTACCGCTACAAATTGCGTCGTGTTTTAATTTTTGTTGTTGTTGTGGTATTTATGAATCTCAAACAAAATGTTTACATCGTATTTCGTTTTGTTGTTGGCCTGTTCTATAAAAACTTAAAATGCATGTTTTGCCCTTTAGTTTTATGTTCTTAAGTGGTTTATTTATTGGAACTTCAGTTCAAAAGCGCGCTTGCAATTTGTATAGGATATATTAGGTTTCCATATCATATTACCAGACCCAACAATCCCGTCCAATCCATTGTATTCAGTCAGCTTTTGTTTATTTTTTAATGAGTACCCCAATTGCCTGAGCATCATCTTCTGCATGTTTATTGTTTTTTGGAGTTTTGACATGTGTATCTACATTTCAACTGCCCTCACCAGGCGCGTATACAGGGGGGGGTTTTGGGGGTTCAAACCCCCCCCCGAAATAGTCGGAAGCTCAACATCCACTCTAAAATTGAAGTCACTCCAGAGGATATTTTGAACGAAATGGCGAAAACAAGTCGGAAAATAGACATTCTTTTGTAGAAAAAAAATTTGAAATAAAGGTCATCCATTATATTATTAAATACGAATATGTGTATTTAATATTTGCTGAAAACCCCCCCCCGAAAAAATTTTCTGGCTACGCGCCTGGCCCTCACAGATCATATTGCTTGGGTTGTTTCAGGAATTTAAAAAAAATTGTATTCAGATAGGTTATTAATCTACTTTTTGCTTATTTATCCTTTCCTGCTCTACATAATTTTTACAAATATTTAATTTCTGCGGAAGCAGCTGGCATTTCCAGTTACTCTGCTCCAGTAACTGTGTGCAAAATGTGTTGCATAAACAACAACAAGGTGAGGCCAGGTGTTTTCCTTGGCACATTAAACCCAATGATCTATAAACTGCATTTCAGTAAATTATCACAACAAAGGGCGCTGCAGTCGAGATGCAACAGAAGTGGAAACAGTTGGGAGCTGTGAGAGATTCGTGAAGGGCACTCAAATTGATCAAGCATGTGGCGAAACACTTTGTGCGTGTTGAGAGATATACTTTTGAATGGGAAACTGTAAAAATAAATGAGAAATTTTTAATGCTCTTCGATTGACCAGAGCTTTAACAAAATATCATATGAATAGGTTTAGGCATTCTGTTTTAATTAAATGAATAAGAAAGTATATATATTTAATATAAATATATTAGAAATATTTATATGAACTTGATAATAACAACAATAACAATATTGCTAATTATATTGAAAATTAAATTGCCAGTGATCATAATAATCCTAGTCATAATAAGATAGACAATGATAATGAAAATAATAATTAAATAAATAAATAAAAGTTAATTCCTGGCATTCAATATTTTCATAAATAAATATTCATATCACACTTTCAATATACTTAATCCTTACACTAAAATAAAATAAAAAAATAATAAGTAAGTAAAATAAAATAAAATTGCAGAAAGCAGTTAACACTCAATTGAAGCTAAATCAACTTTCGATCAAGTCATCAAAAATAAAGCCTGGAACTTTTTGAACAGCTGTCGATAATGAATGCAAATCGAATGCGTTTAGATTAGTTTTCCAAATCATTCAATTGCAAATTACAAATAGCAACAAGTATGAAAGCTCAAGTCGAGTCCGCTCGACTAGCAAATCCCCTGAACAAATTATTGAAACAGCAGAGAGCGTTCCCATTGGTCACCTGAAGCTCGACTGTAACGAGAGAGACAGTACTTGATTAAAAGTAAAAGCAAGGAGAGAAGCAGTGCAGAAGATCATAAAAGTTGTCTATGTGTATGCAGCAGCTCTCATTTAGTATTTGTATTTAGGTAAAGAGAAGCTAGAATGCTCACAGCAGCAGAGAGCGCTCCCATTGCTCACTTGAATGTCAACTGCAACGAGCTCTGCCTAGCGTGGGCTCAACATTTAAGAGAGACAGTACTTGAGTAAAAGTAAAAGCAAGGAGAGAAAAAGAGCAAAAGATCATTAGAGTTGTCTATGTGTAGGCAGGCAGCTGCTCTCTTTTGGTATGTGTATGTGTAAAACGAAGCTAGAATGCTCACAGCAGCAGAGAGCGTTCCCATTGGTCGGTCTCAAAATTTGAGAGAGACACTGCTTGAGTAATAGTGGGCATATATAAAGCGCAGCAGACTTATAGTTGTAGTAGTAGAAGTAATGGTTATAGTAGTAGGACTTATAATAATAGTAGTAGGACTTATAGTTATAGTAGTAGGACTTATTGTTATAGTAGTAAGACTTATAGTTATAGTAGTAAGACTTATAGTTATAGTAGTAGGACTTATATGTAGTTATAGTAGTAGGACCTATAGTTATAGTAGTAGAAGTAATGGTTATAGTAGTAGGACTTATAGTTGTAGTAGTAGGACTTATTGTTATAGTAGTAAGACTTAAAGTTATAGTAGTAAGACTTATAGTTATAGTAGTAAGACTTATAGTTGTAGTATATTATAAGGCCGTAGCTCGAATGCTTGAAGCAGCAGAGACTGTAACGAGCTCTACCTAGCGTCTGGTTCAACATTTAAGAGAGTCAGTACTTGAGTAAAAGTAAAAGTAAGCAGAGAAGCAGTGCAGAAGATCATTAAATGTGTGTGCATCAGCTCTCTTTTGGTATGTGTATGTGTAAAACGAAGCTAGAATGCTCACAGCAGCAGAGAGCGTTCCCATAGCTCACTGGAAGGTCAACTGCAACGAGCGCTACCTGCCGTCGGGCTTCACATTTGAGAGAGAGAGAGAGCGAGACAGAGCTTGAGTAAAAGTGGCTTTACGTATATAAAAGGCTGCAGCTGCAGCATTTCTTCAGTCTTCCAGGCCTGGTGGGGGTCAGCGCAGCGAAGTGGAGTAGAGCGTGTGATCGATCTGCTTAGCATTAAAGACGTAGAGGAACTACGTAGACGAATACGTGAATGAATTACGTAGAGGAAATAAGTCGAGGAAATACTTAAAAGAAAGAGGAAACACATACGTAGAGGGAATATTTAGAAGAAATGGACAGACAAATAGTGCTAAATCATCAAGAATATATGTATATACATACTTTGTGGGGTCTGCTACGCCTCTTTTGCCTGTTACAGACATTTCAACAAAACCATTATACCCTGATTTCCCATTTTCAATGGGTTCAGGGTATAAAAAAAAAAAGAAAAAACAAGTTGGCAGCAGTTGTCGGGCCGCGTAGTCAAGTGGGCAGCGCCTTGAGCAGTCAGAGACAGCGAATTGATAGAGCAAATTATTGACGATTAAACGGCGTGTTGACTCCATTTATAAAGGCGAAAACGCTGTGCGAGAGCAAGCAGATAAATGCAACAGCTATTGGCATTAATTGATTGATGGCTTGTTTAGATTACTGAAAATGAAAGTTCACCACGAAATGGGTCAACAAGAAAGACACATAGTAGCCAAGATACAGATACAGTTTACAAATCCAGATACAGATACATTTGTGCCCACGCCAAGCTGCATTTCCTTTGTTGTTGTTGTTGCTGTGCTTTGAGCCATGGCTAATCAGCGCACGCACTCACACTTTATCAGCTCATTAGCTGGGCATGTACATACACATATATGTATAGATATAGAGAGATACATATATGTATATACGATTCCCCAAGTCATGATATTTACACACGGCAAGCCGGGAAAGCTGCTGTTTGCTCATTTAGTAGTATAAAAGAAAGGAAAAGACAACTGTTTGAAGAATGCATTCTTCAATGCATCCACTTTTCAATTCTTCATTGATTTTGTATATTTTTCTTCCTCTTCTTCTTTTACTTTTTTGTTTGCTTCTTGTTAACTGCATTACACAATGCGCCGAGTGCTGGAAATTTAGATTTGTGGGAAAATGCTACAGAGAGTTCGGAAATAACTCCTCTATCTCTTCCACCCGAAAGCCCTTAGCTTTGCCTCTGTTCGAGCTGTCATTGACTTTTATTTGTTTTTAATTTTTTATTGACATGTGAAGTTTTTTTTTGTAGAAGTTTAGTGAACTTTTCCTGTTGGTTTTCTATTGCCTTTTACGCTTCAACTTCGCCTTGACTCAAGCAGCATGTTGAAAAGCAAAAGTTTTCGAACTTGCTTTTTCAATCCATTTTTTAGAGTTATCAATTTATTATTGTTGCTGCTGAAAATGTGCATTTGCTAAGGGCTTTTCCGGCGAAATGTTGCAAGTCTAGCTTGTGCATAATCTTGAGGTAAGGGGAGCTCAGACTGTGGAGTCTGTGATTGCTTTGATAGATTTGTTGCTTGATGGCTTCAAAAGTTTTGTTTAACAATTTTGCCTCTTATACATTTTATCAGCTCGAGTATTAAAAAGAAAACTTTTTATAATGTTTATTTTTGCGATTTGTAAATTAAACATCTTTCGAAAATATTTTATCTATGTAAAATTATTTTATGAACTTTCATTATTTATAAAAAAATTTATTAAAATTAATTTTGATTAAAATCTTCTATAAAAAGACAAAAATCTATTTTAGCTCTTGGACCCTTCAAATTCTCTACGCTAAAAGCAAAATAAACTCTCTTTTTAACCATATCTTTCAAAGAAAGTTGTTTCATCTAAACTTCCTTTCACAATATTAAAATTATTATTTCAATAAATACCCATCCAAACACCTCACCATATATACATATATTCAAATTTACAACAAGTCATTATGATCTACTCAAATTTTATTGATCCCCAAATAGACTGAAAGCTCTTCAAAGTTTAAGAGCCCAAGTTTCGCTCAGTGTGCGCGCTTGAATAAATAATCATAACATTGAAAAGCTTTGGGAATAATTTTCATCAAAAATCATCAAATTCATTAATATATAATTCTCTCGCTTTTCTCTGACTGGGTCAGCTGTGTTTTCGAAGCGCTTAGAACAATGTCAAACCAACGTCAACATAAACAAATGATTATCATAAAACTTCTTAACAATCTATTAGTAAGTCGTAAGCTGGCTCCAGGGAAGTGCGCGAACCACAGGAATGCATCTTCTTCGGCTTCGGCTTTGGCTTCTTCTGCTTCAGCTTCAGCTTCAGCTTGTTGGTCGTCAGTTTTGGGGCCCATAACAAATTTCAACGACTCGACACGATAAGCCACTTAATTTTTATAACCAGTTCGGGCAGAACACACATTGTATTGGGACCTACGTCGGCTGCTCTGGTCAACACCTATTCGAACCGCCAGCTGGAACATGTGTTCCTATTAGCGCGTGTTGCGGTTCCTGTCCCTGACATACAATATGTATATATGTATGTATGCATATATGTATGTATGCCATATGACAACGCACGCAACTAGTTTATCCATTATATGTGTACTCCAGTGGGTTATGTGTCTCTAACAATTGGCCATTGTCTACATTGTTGTTGTTGTTGCTGCCGTTGTTAGGGCATCTTCTGCTTTGGGCACGACCACAATTACCCGAGTGTAGAAGAGTAGGCGGCATCATGCTAGAGCCTGGCGCTATTGTCCTCTCACTAAGGGGTCACATGTACGTCTGTGTGTGCGTATGTGTGTGCCTCTCAGTTGATCTCAAGCAAAATGACCTGAAGTGCATACAAACACAAACAGCCCTTCTATGTTCTATGACTCTCCAGAGAGCTGTACCTTCTATAGCGCATATGCCTTTTTTCTTTCGGTTTATCCATTTTACACTTTGATTGGTTTTCTTCTTGAATTTTAAGTTTGTTTTGTGGATTTTTGTAAATGTTTTAAATTGCTTTTCAATTATTTTGGGTTTCTGTTGATTTGCCTAACGGTTCTTTTGTGCGTGTTTTATAAGTGATAATGTAGAGTTGAATTATAAATGTATATCATATCATTATAAGGGAAAGTATTTGTTTTGTCTTAATAGATTAATAGATTGAATAATTATTTTGAGATTTAAAGAAATTGTCTTTAACTGTATTATTCAGCTTAAAATACCTTAAATATACTTAAATTAAAAAATCTTTAATACAAATAGTTGATAGAAAAATATTAATAAAATCATATTAAATTAAAATTAAAATAATCTTATTTTAATTTTACTCCATCCATATTTTATAAAATAAATTAAATTATTTCAAAAATTTATTTGATCAAAACTTATTAAATTTATTATAGAATTCTTTCAAAATTCAATGGATATTTATTAATAAAATTATATATATTCTAAAAAACAAAAAAAAAATTTTTTTTAATAAATACATAAATTTTTAAAATAAAATATTTTTCAAATCTCTTCTAAGTTGATTAAAAAAAAAATCATTTTTAATAAAGAAACACGCTTTAAATGATCTATATATAGAATATTATAAGCTCGTCTATTAACCGTGGTAAAAATTAAAGGAAAAATATATATTTTTAGCTACAAATAAAACTTAAATCGAACCATTTTTATTGTAATCTATTTGCAGCATATAAAATGAAAAAATTTATAGAAGAGCGTGCCTTTAGTTTTATAGCTTTCTAGTTTGTCTGGCAGCTGTGTAGCTATGCAGATCGTACGCCTAATAGGCAAAGTTCACATGACAAAGAAGCAGCACAAGAAGAAGAACAAATGCTGTGCATGGGGCATGCAGCATGGGGCAACAACAACAGCAAGACAACGGCAAAGGCAACGACAACATTGCTCGCCCATAACTGGACCTCTCACGTAATAACGTATAGAATTACTTGTAAATATATATGTATATATATATAAAGTATAAGAAAAAAGTAGAAGAAGAAGAAGCAGAAATCTCTTCCTCCTGTCACAACTTTCACATGAACGTTCTTTCAACTTGAGCGCCCAAATATGGATGCGCGTTGGACACGTTGGACACGACATGGCCAACAGAGTCAAAGCCAGAGCCAGAGCGAGGGCCAGAACAAGGAAGCCGCAATAACGAGGCGACTCTACCAGCTTCTAACCAATCGATCAAAGCCATATTTAGAATGCATTGTGGTCCAGGTCTTGATGCATTAGGCACTCGCTTATGGCAGCCACAACTTACCATTGGCATTCGATTTGCCGTCCGTTCTCTGGAGCCGTCCGTTCCGTCCGCGCTGTTTGGACTTCTTGCCATTTCTGATCTCTGAGGAAGCAGCTGCCATGTCTGATTCGCCGCTGCCAATGTTACTTTCAATCAGGAGGCCACTTTTGGTTTTACGACGACGCGTGCTCTGACCACCGCGACTCGTGGAGCTGGATTTGCGTTGGTTTATCCGTTCGCCCGTCCAGGACACAATGCTCGCCTCCAGCTGCTCCACGGAGCTGACATTGAGTGTCTCAGAGCTGTATTCCTTGAGCATTTGAGCCGGTGGCAGCACAACGAGTCGCTGCTTCAATTGCTTGGCACGCCGGCCCTCAACCTGAACGGTTAGCAGGCAGGTGAGCAGGAGTAGGAACAGCATTGTTGTTGTTGTTGGCAGGATTAGGCAGCATTTGGCCAAATTGCTTGACTTGCGTTCTTTTATTTTCACTTTCATTTTTCACAGCGGAATTATGCTAAGCACAGAATTGAATTCAATTTAAGCACATTTTACACTTCACTTGACTTTGAAACTAATTAAAAATATTTTATTGCTTTTCCAAGACCCGTTTTTTATTTGTATTATTAATTTAGCTTAACAGCAAGTTGCACACTCAAGCACATTTCCCAGAATTTTCATTCATAATTTTATTTGATTTTTTTTTTACAAATTTTTTTTGTAATTTTTTTTTTTTAGAATTTCCGCTTGTCAGTTGTCGTCGCGACGTTTTGCTTTTCTTTTTCTGGCTGACTTTTATTTGTATTATTTTTTGTACACATTTCCTTTTGCACACTCTATAAGAGTCGCACTTCTCTATTTCTCTTCATTTCTCATTTATTTGACGCACATTTTTGCGCTATTTAATTTTATTTCTGTTGCAGCCAGGCGACAGCGACAAATTTTTCTTTGGCTATTTTCGTATATCCTCAGCGCAAGTGCAACAAAACAAATAAAACACACACAATTTATATCAATATACATATATATATGTATATGTAGGCACGATTTGTGATTGCAGTTGCATAAAGCACTTTCGCTTTTATTTATTATTGCACTGCATTATCATTGACATTATTCGCATGACACACTCGATTATCAGCGTTAAATACTAACTAGTAGTAGTTGCAGATGAGAAAGAACTCCGACTGCTATCGAGACACGTACCGACCGACAAATTACGATCGTTGAACAAAAAACTAAACTCTTTGCCTGCGTGAAGCGATCGCCGCGTCCTACACAAACGACCGTCAAAACCAAACTGAAGCGAACACTCGTGCCGGCTTGGCGATCGTGCGGCCTGTTCGTTGCACTCAGTGATGCTCATTTGGCTTGACAAGCAAATGAGCTAAGAGACCGGAAATGAATGTATGGTACTATGGAATGTATGCGGAAAAGAGTGAATTACGTTCAAAGAGTTTCAAAAAGCTTTTAATTTTCATTATTTAAATAAAATTATAAGTAAAATTATAATTCTCTGATTTTTTTTTTTAATGATTCAGCTACTCATGCAAATAGTCAACTGATACCATAAATATATTAAATAATATTTAATATATAAAATTAATTTTACTTTTATTAATCTAGCTAGAAAAGGCTATCTAGTCTGCACTCATTGCATGTGGCACTGGGATTGTATTCGTTCTGTTTGTGGAACGTATTAGGCATGGTCTTGCCATGGGCTCTAGCACAGCATTGCTGCAATACCAGACATTCTAGAAGAACTAAATATATAGTTAAAGTACTGTAAAGCATATATTCAAAATATAATTTAATGAAAAAGTAAAACACGTATTAGGATTTACTCTGCAAAGATTTATACATTAAATGAGCGGTTAAATAATATATAGTGAGGCTAATATATTAACCTTCATTCATAATATAATAGACTATAAATTAACACAGAAAAAAATAAATATTAAATTCTATTTTTTACATTATTAAAAATATATTAAAACTATACAAATATAATAAACAAAAATTCAGGAAATATATTTAATATATATATTTTGTTTAATATAAGATATTATTTTTTTATGCATATATTTTATGTGTATACTGTACTAAAATAATATTTATAGAAGCAGCCGTCATATTTCACACACATTCTCTAATATATTTAATATTTATTTTATACTTCGATAAAATGCATATATAATTTTTGGGTAATTATAAACATTTCCCATTCTACATTATTAAAATTGTTTTCATTTCTTACTTTTTAAGCTTAGGTTCCAAAAGGCGAAAACTAAGCTCAGTGCTCTTTTTGATGCTTAAAGGTCTTTATTTAACTTTTCTATTTTCCTGCTAACGAATCGCTCATGCTCTCTCTCTCTCTCGTTCTCTTCTTTGCGTTGCCGGCTTTACAGTGTCCGCTAGTGTTTACCTGTTGAATTTTTCAGTGTTATTCTTTAGCCCGTGACTTTACAGGTACTTCAAGTATATATGGCTGTGCGTATTGGGTTCAATGGGATTTTCCGGTGTGCTAAGCAAAAACATTTGTTTTGCCCGCCCGCTCGCAGGCACCTTGCTCGCTGGCTCACCTTGCTTGCTGGCTTGCTTGCGCCCTTAGCTCCTTTTTGTTGTCTCGCATTTTACACTTTATTGTTTGGCTTTAAATTCGTTTTGACAGTTGCCAGTTAGAGACAAACGGACGGAACGGGGCGTCAGCAGCGCTGTCGCAACGGGCATTCCTGATTATCCTTGCGGCGCGTTTGTTGTGTGTATGTGTGTGTGTGTGTGTACGTGTGTGTTTATTTTTTGTCCTCGTTCCGCGACGCAGCAGGTGATGATGCAGCCACAACGAATGGCGGCACTTAACGCCACGGCAGGCGTACCAAATGTATATCTTATGTTGCGAAAAGTATCTGAAACGCATTCGCCATATCGTATGGTATCCTTGGCGTACGTTTCATGTTGCCCGCTGGCTATTTGCAACTCAATTCGTGGCACTCGCATAAATACCGCCAGCTCAAAAGGCAGCGCCTAATAAGTTCACCACGCCAAAAAGTATCTGCGCGTTCGTTCCTTGTATCTGATGCAATTTGTTGCAGCCGAGCACAAAGGGCATTTGTCGAAGCGTGAAACAGCAGTTTCACGAGCTGCTGCCGACGATGCTGCTCCGGCTGCTGCTGCTGCAATTGCAGCACCCCCTTCATGCCCTTGGCAGGTTTGGGACGGTTTCGAATTCTGCCGACAAGGATTAAATCGGCCGCCCTTTGTCTGCGCCTTTTAAATTGGTTCGTTTACCAAATGAAGCAAAGTGCGGCAACGAGTTGAGCCAAGAAGGTCAAGATGGAAGTGGCTGACTCTGAGATACCCTAAAGAGTGCAGCGAGTTGATAAAATCAGACATCTGCCTAGACATTATGAGGGATTTTCTATCATCATTTGGAAGTTTCACTCTCTACGAATAAAGTTAAGTCTAAGCATCTGTTATCTCAGCTGCACAATTCACCTCAACTCCTTCGCTTTGTTACCCAAATATACCCCCTTCCAAACATCTCTTCTCACATCTCTACAGGGTATTGAAAGGTTCAACTTTGGCTTGCGTAGGCTGTGCGCCTGCTCAATGCCTGTTTAAGTGCTCTGTTTAAGTACTTGAGGATAACGATGTGTACGCGCACCATGATCACCATCATCATGATGATCATCTCAATCATCATCATCATCGTTAGCATTGCTGCTGCTGATTTCCTTGTGATTTATGCGTCTTAATTGAAATGATGGCTTATAAATTGTTTGGTCGCTGCGACACGTTTGGCCTTGGAATGCCAACAAGTTTTGGTTTCTGGGAACGGTGCGGTACGGTACGGTACGGTTCGCTGCTAGGACTCTATGGCCACTTGATGAACTATGACAACTTCCTGCTGGCACTTGTAGGCAATCATAAAGCCTGAAGATAAAAGTAAATAGTTTGCGGTCATGTGAAAAACAGCCAATAGAACGAAATAACTTGTTGGAATTCCATTTCATGAAGTTACAGCAGCTGTATTCAAGAATCTGAAGCACTTGTTAGTTCAAGACCCTCGAGTATAACCGCCCACTTTATGACCCACTGCAGAACAGCACGTTTTTTTTTTTTTTCTGTTGGCCTTCTTGCATTTAGTTAGATGCCGTTTTTTCATGACCAGATAAAAATCTGTTCGGCTAAGCTTCGTCTGTGACTTTCACACAGCATCTGAAAAGAAGGCGCTGCTCTCGTGTATTCAATTTTCTAATAGCCGCCTTCTAATCAAAACTAAGGCATCGTACGCTTCTCTAGGCGCAAAACCAATTAAGCCAAGGAACTGTGTGAGGGGTCGCCGACGACGACGACGACGACGACTCCGATTTCGAGTCGAGCTCATACAAATAAGGAAACGTTTTCAAGTCTCTCTGTGGTCGACTGCAATCTGTGGCTTAAACAAAAAATAACAAACTAAAAACTCAAATAAAATCAAATGAAATGTACCGCCGAGACCAAAGTTTTGTATTTGGCATCGATACTCCGCTCGAATCCAACTTTGGAAGCGCCAAAAACGTTAAATACAATTCATGGCGCTCACGAGCGGAATTTAAATTATGCCCAATTAGAGTTAGGTGCTAGCTGAGCGGCCGATTGGCTGCCGCTGCTGCAGCTACCAATTCCTGTGGGCTGTCTGGGTGGTGGTGGGCGTGGCATGTTTGAAGCACGCTCGTGTGCTAAAGCGCCAAATTGATTCCGATCGCCCAAGGGGGTCGGCCAACCAGTTGCCAACTTGGCAAGTTCTCAGTGTTTGTTTCTAGTGCTCAACGTACGAACATATGTCCGGATTCGTTGCAAGTTGCTGCCAGTTGTTATAGTTGTTGTTGTTGCTGTAGTTGTTGCCTCACATGATTTTCTTATGTTTTGCTGGACGCTGTTGTTTGATGGATTACGCGTTGACAGGCTTCGGGTTTTTGGCTTCGATTGTAGCGCCACTGATTGTGTGCGCCTCTCGCCTTGGGAACTGGTCTTGTTATGTAAATTGCCGACAGTTTCTTGTGGGTGCACACACAGCCAGTCCACAAACAAGGAAAAAAAAAAGAGCAACAAAAAATTCAACTAGATTCAAGTGCTAACAATGTTGCCTTTTTCAGTGAGATTTCCTTGAATGCCCTGGAATAGTCCAAATGGGCAAAAGGGTTGGCAAAGAGCAGAATATAGTAAATATATTTATTTATATATACATTAAATTTATTAATTAATATTATCATTGTAATTTTATATAAATTTTTTTTATTATTTATTTTAATTATAATTTATTATATATAATAAATGAAATATATATTTGTTTTATAATTTTTAAATATAATATAATAATAATAAAAAAAAATTTAATGTATGAAAATTTATTATTTGTTATTATTATTATTGTTATTTAATTTTTACTTCTCAAATTTTTTATTTTAACTAAAATTTTGTGTATAGTTTTTAGAAGTTTTTTTTTCATATAAAATAAAATAAAGTAGGGACTTATAATCAAGCTTAGCCGTACAAAATACTCATTAAATACTTATAATTAAATAAAAACAAAACAAAAAAACGTTTCTTTAAATAGACGTAGAAAAAAGTAAAATTAAATAAATATATATTTTATTTTTATTTACAGGGTATTTGCCAGTTCAACCACAACACTTTGACTTGTCTGCTGATATGTATGCTTTTCTATTCTTTTTTTTTTTCGTGTGTGTTTCCAGGAAACACATTTTTGTGGTTTTGCTCAAGGAGTCTGAAAGATTAATGATGAAAATGGATTTGGTCGCCTGGTTAGCGGTAAAAACGATTCTTTGATGAGGTTTTACACTTGATCGCTTCATTAGCAAATGTTGTAGCTGCTGACACCGAGTCATAGAGGAAAGAAACAGTTAGACTCCTGATTAAATTAAGATTGATGCGAAGCATTTGAGCTCTGACTAAAAATATTCAATAGCAATTTTGATTAAAGATTAAGTAGATAAAGTCAAAGTTTTTATATACATACATATATATAAACTTTACAGGCTTTGCCAGTTTGTATTTGGTATTTCTACTTTCAGATGTATTTTCTAGAAAGAAGGGTCAGAGTGACCTAGCTAGATCGACTCGGCTCAGTTTGTTCTAGAAGAAATACACTCTAAGGTGTCTCCCACGCCTCTTTCCGCCTATTACATACACTTTGAGGGCGTAACATGTAGTTTTGCTTCTCTTTCACATCCACATATTATTTAATATTCATAGCAACATCTCTGCAAATAGCCTTGAACTTCAATTGAAGCACATTTTCTTTCTGTTTTGTTCAGCAAGAGAATACCATCTATATATACATATGTACACTCATGATGAAAATAATAGGTACACCAAAAAAATTTTAGAAATTCTGTCATAACTATTTAATTTTTGGAATTTTTGAAAAAAACTGGATGGTAACTTTAAGAACGCGACCTGGCACTTTGATGAATGCAAAAAAAAAAAATTGTATCCCACCCTTAATTTATGATAGTCACAATTCATTGAAAAGAGCTTGCTGAAAATAATAGGTACACTCGGATTCTTCAGCCTGAAAAAAATTTTAGAGTACGAAAGGTTTCTTTTATTGTTGTAAACTAGTAAATATTCCTCACACAGATGATAAAAGTAGAAAAACAATTAATAATATCCTATGTAAATGGGTCGAAATGTTCCTTGTTGGAGTTACGAGCCCAGAATCGCTAAAAGCCTTAGAAGGAGTGGCAAATCTTTGCGTAAATTTGCGCAACTGATGAACAGATCTCTTAATTATGTTCAAAATGCTTTAAAAGTGCACAATAAAAAGGAAACACGTCGGCGCGCATCGAAAACCCAACCAAAAATGGACCAACGCATTATAAGAATTGCAAAATCCGACCCATTCAAATTTTTAAGAGTCATTGCATCCGAAATGGATAACATTATTAACGCTTCTTGAATTGGGAGGAGACTACAAATGGCTAAACTACCAGGTCCTATCAAAAAATGGGATCCTTTGATGCGTACCAAAAATTTAAGGATGAGGCAAAATATTGCTAAAGATCACATCACATGGGCAGGATCAGTAGGTCAAAAAAAGTGGCGTAATATCCTATTTAGCGACGAAACCAAAATTTTCCTTTTTTGAAATGACTATTCCAGACATGTAAGACGCCCTAACGTTAAAGAAATTACACAAAAAAATAGTGAAGCATGGCAGTGGAAGCATTATGGAATGAGGCTGATTTTCTTGGTATGGAGCCATATCCTCCATGTCCGATTTTCCTAATATCTGGCATTAAAAAAAAAGGTGACTACAGGGATGTTCTCGAAAATAAAATGTTACCATGTGCTGAGGAAAATATGCCCATTTGCTGGGTTTTTAACAAGAGAACGACCCAAAACACACGTTCAAAATAGTAAAAACTTGGTTTGAGGTTAATAAAGTGGAAGCTCTCGCTTGTCCCAGTCAGTCTCCTGATCTGAATCCAATCGAAAACTTGTGGAGTGAATTGAAAAAGCAGATGGCAAAGCAAAAGTGTGAAAACTAATGCCAATTTTGGGACTGCGTTCAAGATACTTGGAAGATGATTCCGATGGAGACGTGCCAAGCTTCAATTAGGAGTATGCCCAACCAGATAGAAAAAAAATTTTAAAATTAAAAGAGGATTTAAAGGATATTAATCCAAAAATAAAATAACAAAAGATTTTGAATGATTTTAAAATAAAATAATGAAATACTACTTACAAAAGTAAAGTGTACCTATTATTTTAGTCAAGTTCAATCAGCTGCATTTTCGGTTTTTTGTTTGTAACTTTTGAAAAAATTTTTTTTGTTTTTCCAAATCTACTTTTTTCATTTATATATACCTAATACAGAAACGTACATTTAAATTTTTATGTTTATGGCAGCAGAAAAAAAGTTTTGCTACGCTAAACTCAATTTTAAGGGGTGTACCTATTATTTTCATCATGAGTGTATATACATATAGCATAATATATGCACATCGTCTTCATAGACAAATTATAAACACTTGTGTGCGCACGGCATGACTGCGCATACTGAATAAGAGTCCGGATTGCTGTTAGATCATCGACTCCTTAAATATTATGCGCAGACGCAACCTGCCCCAAAAATTTCCCTGAAATGACAATATTATGCATATGGAATTTATAATCAAGTGCGGTTGGAAAACAACTTGAGTGAAATGAGTGAGTGAGAGAGAGAGAGAAAGAGATAGAAACCACAATCACGACGGGAATGAAATGTGTTGAACAATATTTCGGCTCAAATTGAAGAGAAGCCCTGTTCGAAGGGGTTCAGACATGTTTATGACCTTTTAAGTGTTATGCGTTGCATTTACAGATTGACACTCCTCCAAGTCTCTAGCACTCTTGCTCTTCTTCTTCATCTTGGACTTGGGTTTTATAGCCACCAGCTGTGCAGGAGGCGGCGCTTTGAATAAGCAACTAATTAGAGATTTTTATGGGAAATTAATATGATGATTACGCCCCGAAGCGTTTCAAATGCACTAAAAATTAAGTTATAATTGAGGCTGGTGGCTAGCTCAGCTCCAGATAGTAAAGGGCGTGAATAGATCTGTGTAGTTTTGTAGCTGAACGTAAGATTGTGGATCTCAAGCAGCTTAAGAGGCGTTACGTGCAGTAATTTAATTAGTCAATGCGATAAGGTCTGCAGCTCTCTTCTTGAGGGGAAATAGGCTGGAAGTGTGCGCATTTGAAACAATGTTTTATTTTATGAAGAACAGGAAAATAAAAGATAATATTTAATGTTTTATTTCGAATTAGAATTCTAGACTGAGCTAGCGAGAGGCATACTATTTCTGTTGGCTATATTTCCGTATTTAATAAATTGTTTTACATCATATATTTGACAAGATTTAGCATTATAATATAATCAATATGATTAAATAAAAATAAATCACAATAAAATATTGATTTGATATATTATTATATTATAAAAATATTTAAGCTACTCACAACTGAGTCATATACAAACTCTTAATATACTTTCTCAGTCAATTAAGGAAAATAATTATTAAAAGACTTTTATCATCTTTTCAAGTCTCTCAGAAATTACTCATCCTCCAAATGCTTTCACATATCGTGTCCATATGAATGAAGATGCCAAATAAAATGTTTCGTGTCCAATTAGCGCACAGCAACAATTGGCTTAATGTGTGGTCGCTTTTTGTTTGGGTCAAGACTTGAGCCATTATTAGGCCAGCTCATAATGCTGTCTAAACACTGAGATTTGGCACACCTTGAGCAGAATATAAGTAGGTTTTTTTTGTTCAGACTTTGGACTCGACGAAAGGGAAATGCTGGAGCACGCCCAGCACGGCGCAGCGTTGCGTGACGCGGCTGCTGTGGTAGTGCAGAGAGCGGATTTGAAGAGGGGGTCAGCATCAAATAAATGGGTTTACTGGGTCACCCAGAAGAAGACAGACTTGAGCGGACGCGGTATCCAATCAATGCGGGGCGCGTAAATGGCATTATTTATAGTTAACATGCAGTATAAAGAGGCCGACGATGAAGCGTCGTTGGAGCATGTCGCGCATGCGCAATTACAGCGAATCTGCCCATTGCAATGATTAAGCAGATTGTTTAATGCAATATTATGAGAAGGGCTTTAGGGAAAACTGAGAAGAAGAGAGGGAGAGGGGGAGAACTGTATAATTTATGTAGCCAGCGCACGCCAGAGTCGAATCGAGTTCCAAGAGTGCTGTAGGTTTGGCATCCTTATATATTTAGCCAGCCTGCGGCGAACTATTTTAAATATTTTGATTAGCCATCGCAAGGTACGAAGTCAAATGGAGCCAATGCCAGACGCCACTCGAAGGCTCTTCCGAGTTGCCGTCGGGCTCTCTGGGCTGCGACTCCTACACCAATTGGCATTGGCTGTGCTCGCTGTCTGCTAGGCAGCTACCGAAAGCCCATTAATTTATACTCCATTTAGGTCCTGTGGCTTTTGATTGCGACTGCACTGAGAGAAAATTCTGTTAGAGCAAAGGGCAGTTAATTGAAGTTGTATAATTATTTTGTTTATCATCATATTAAAATTTTTATTTTTATTTTTTTATTGTTAACTCATCTTTAAGTAAATTTTTTTTTAGATTTATTTACATTGTTCAACATATTTTCTCTCAGTGAGCTAGTATTTTGACTGGCCTTTAGCATCATTTGTTGCTTGCGTGTTTGGCTTCATTTGTGGTCTGGTCTTTATCGCATTCCAGGCATAAAATGTTCAATTTAATTAATTTTAGACAAATCACTTAACAAGCGAAAATTCTATGTTGTGCATTAGTTAAACCAGACAACGCATCGCAGCAGCTGTAGCATTAGCAGAAATATGTACCAAAATTATTTGTTATATATGCAATGTGAGATGAACCCCCGAAACCCCCCCCCCCCAGTATACGCGCCTGGCAACATTCTTTGAAAGAATTGAGCATACATTCATAGTCAATTATAAGGCTAGGACGTTTATTTAGCGAGCAAATAAGATAAATACTTCCAGAAGTTTCAAAGATGTCCTTAGCATAGATGTTCCTTACATCGAGTCTTGTAGCAGTCAGCTTTTGTCAGGCAGCTGCCTTAACTCAAGTTTCAAGTTTTATTTTTGCAACATTCATTGGAAGAATTGAGCACACATTCATAGTCAATTATAAGGCTAGGACGTCTATTTAGCGAGCAAATAAGATAAATACTTCCAGCAGTTTCAAAGATGTCTTTGGCATAGATGTTCTTTACATCGAGTCTTGTAGCAGTCAGCTTTTGTCAGGCAGCTGCCTTAACTCAAGTTTCAAGTTTTATTTTTGCAACATTCATTGGAAGAATTGAGCACACATTCATAGTCAATTATAAGGCTAGGACGTCTATTTAGCGAGCAAATAAGATAAATACTTCCAGCAGTTTCAAAGATGTCTTTGGCATAGATGTTCCTTACATCGAGTCTTGTAGCAGTCAGCTTTTGTCAGGCTGCTGCCTTAACTCAAGTTTCAAGTTTTATTTTTGCAACATTCATTGGAAGAATTGAGCACACATTCATAGTCAATTATAAGGCTAGGACGTCTATTTAGCGAGCAAATAAGATAAATACTTCCAGTAGTTTCAAAGATGTCCTTAGCATAGATGTTCCTTACATCGAGTCTTGTAGCAGTCAGCTTTTGTCAGGCAGCTGCCTTAACTCAAGTTTCAAGTTTTATTTTTGCAACATTCATTGGAAGAATTGAGCACACATTCATAGTCAATTATAAGGCTAGGACGTCTATTTAGCGAGCAAATAAGATAAATACTTCCAGCAGTTTCAAAGATGTCCTTAGCATAGATGTTCCTTACATCGAGTCTTGTAGCAGTCAGCTTTTGTCAGGCAGCTGCCTTAACTCAAGTTTCAAGTTTTATTTTTGCAACATTCATTGGAAGAATTGAGCACACATTCATAGTCAATTATAAGGCTAGGACGTCTATTTAGCGAGCAAATAAGATAAATACTTCCAGCAGTTTCAAAGATGTCTTTGGCATAGATGTTCCTTACATCGAGTCTTGTAGCAGTCAGCTTTTGTCAGGCAGCTGCCTTAACTCAAGTTTCAAGTTTTATTTTTGCAACATTCATTGGAAGAATTGAGCACACATTCATAGTCAATTATAAGGCTAGGACGTCTATTTAGCGAGCAAATAAGATAAATAGTTCCAGAAGTTTCAAAGATGTCCTTAGCATAGATGTTCCTTACATCGAGTCTTGTAGCAGTCAGCTTTTGTCAGGCAGCTGCCTTAACTCAAGTTTCAAGTTTTATTTTTGCAACATTCATTGGAAGAATTGAGCACACATTCATAGTCAATTATAAGGCTAGGACGTCTATTTAGCGAGCAAATAAGATAAATACTTCCAGCAGTTTCAAAGATGTCTTTGGCATAGATGTTCCTTACATCGAGTCTTGTAGCAGTCAGCTTTTGTCAGGCAGCTGCCTTAACTCAAGTTTCAAGTTTTATTTTTGCAACATTCATTGGAAGAATTGAGCACACATTCATAGTCAATTATAAGGCTAGGACGTCTATTTAGCGAGCAAATAAGATAAATACTTCCAGCAGTTTCAAAGATGTCTTTGGCATAGATGTTCCTTACATGGAGTCTTGTAGCAGTCAGCTTTTGTCAGGCAGCTGCCTTAACTCAAGTTTCAAGTTTTATTTTTGCAACATTCATTGGAAGAATTGAGCACACATTCATAGTCAATTATAAGGCTAGGACGTCTATTTAGCGAGCAAATAAGATAAATACTTCCAGCAGTTTCAAAGATGTCTTTGGCATAGATGTTCCTTACATCGAGTCTTGTAGCAGTCAGCTTTTGTCAGGCAGCTGCCTTAACTCAAGTTTCAAGTTTTATTTGTGCAACATTCATTGGAAGAATTGAGCACACATTCATAGTCAATTATAAGGCTAGGACGTCTATTTAGCGAGCAAATAAGATAAATACTTCCAGCAGTTTCAAAGATGTCTTTGGCATAGATGTTCCTTACATCCAGTCTTGTAGCAGTCAGCTTTTGTCAGGCAGCTGCCTTAACTCAAGTTTCAAGTTTTATTTTTGCAACATTCATTGGAAGAATTGAGCACACATTCATAGTCAATTATAAGGCTAGGACGTCTATTTAGCGAGCAAATAAGATAAATACTTCCAGCAGTTTCAAAGATGTCTTTGGCATAGATGTTCCTTACATCGAGTCTTGTAGCAGTCAGCTTTTGTCAGGCAGCTGCCTTAACTCAAGTTTCAAGTTTTATTTTTGCAACATTCATTGGAAGAATTGAGCACACATTCATAGTCAATTATAAGGCTAGGACGTCTATTTAGCGAGCAAATAAGATAAATAGTTCCAGAAGTTTCAAAGATGTCCTTAGCATAGATGTTCCTTACATCGAGTCTTGTAGCAGTCAGCTTTTGTCAGGCAGCTGCCTTAACTCAAGTTTCAAGTTTTATTTTTGCAACATTCATTGGAAGAATTGAGCACACATTCATAGTCAATTATAAGCCTAGGACGTCTATTTAGCGAGCAAATAAGATAAATACTTCCAGCAGTTTCAAAGATGTCTTTGGCATAGATGTTCCTTACATCGAGTCTTGTAGCAGTCAGCTTTTGTCAGGCAGCTGCCTTAACTCAAGTTTCAAGTTTTATTTTTGCAACATTCATTGGAAGAATTGAGCACACATTCATAGTCAATTATAAGGCTAAGACGTCTATTTAGCGAGAAAATAAGATAAATACTTCCAGCAGTTTCAAAGATGTCTTTGGCATAGATGTTCCTTACATCGAGTCTTGTAGCAGTCAGCTTTTGTCAGGCAGCTGCCTTAACTCAAGTTTCAAGTTTTATTTTTGCAACATTCATTGGAAGAATTGAGCACACATTCATAGTCAATTATAAGCCTAGGACGTCTATTTAGCGAGCAAATAAGATAAATACTTCCAGCAGTTTCAAAGATGTCTTTGGCATAGATGTTCCTTACATGGAGTCTTGTAGCAGTCAGCTTTTGTCAGGCTGCTGCCTTAACTCAAGTTTCAAGTTTTATTTTTGCATCATTCATTGGAAGAATTGAGCACACATTCATAGTCAATTATAAGGCTAGGACGTCTATTTAGCGAGCAAATAAGATAAATACTTCCAGCAGTTTCAAAGATGTCTTTGGCATAGATGTTCCTTACATCGAGTCTTGTAGCAGTCAGCTTTTGTCAGGCAGCTGCCTTAACTCAAGTTTCAAGTTTTATTTTTCCGACATTCATTGGAAGAATTGAGCACACATTCATAGTCAATTATAAGGCTAGGACGTCTATTTAGCGAGCAAATAAGATAAATACTTCCAGCAGTTTCAAAGATGTCTTTGGCATAGATGTCCCTTACATCGAGTCTTGTAGCAGTCAGCTTTTGTCAGGCAGCTGCCTTAACTCAAGTTTCAAGTTTTATTTTTGCAACATTCATTGCAAGAATTGAGCACACATTCATAGTCAATTATAAGGCTAGGACGTCTATTTAGCGAGCAAATAAGATAAATACTTCCAGAAGTTTCATTAAAAGTATTTCCTGCATTATTCAAATTTCATTTAATGCTCAAAAATATTTACTAGCTAAAATTAAACAAAAAGAAAAAGAAAAACATGTTCGCTGCAAAAACCTTTAATCAATAAATACAATATTATATTGCACCTTCGCTTGCGGCATGCCACATGTGGCACAAGGCAAGCAATCGCATAACGAGTGAAAGTTTAGGCATTGCTCTCTGCTCGCTTTTTGCACCTGAGGACAATTTACGATTCGAATGCGAACTCGATTGACAGACAATAATCGAAATCATGTATTTAAAAAAAAAAAATGTAAATTGAGCGAAAATCGCTTAATTTCGCCCAACAAAATGCGGAGGCTGGTAAAAAAAAAAAGGAGAAGGAGAGACATTTAAGGGCAACAAGCTATACAGTTATGCAAAGGAAAGCCAGAGGTCTCTTTCCCTCTCTCTTTCTCTCTCTGTGTCAGCTGTTAGCCATTGATCACTGTGTGATCGATCTTCACATTCAATGATCATCATCATTGTCCGATCATCATGCTGATCCTTGTCTCTCGTAATCTGGCAGCAATGTGCAGCAGTTGATGAGATTTTGTTGCCTTTTGTGGATGTCCCTTTTGGCGAGGCAAAGCAAAGAACGCACAGCAGCTTCAACAGCTAATGAACACCTTAAATGGTGTTTTTTGTGCCATGCAGCGTGTAGACTCCAGCCAGCTGCTGCATTGCTACCTTTCTATATACACGCATTTTGTCACATTTTGACATATTTTTGCTGCATGCCAGCAAAGCCTTGGCCATAGTGCAAGTAAAATGGCCATATTTGGTGCCAATTAGAGGCGACCCTTTTACTTGAAACTACGCCTCCCATTCCGCTCACTCTCTCTCTCTCTCTTTTTGAGTATCCACTCATTACCAGTTAACTCGGACTAGCTACATTTATGGAGGCGCAAATGAAAAGCTGGCATATCTTCCTGGGCAGTCACGTCGCAACGTCGCTGCAAGATAAATTGCTGACAGTTTCGTTTAATTGTTTTTGGCTGTCTCTTAATTGCCACAAAAATGTCCATAACCATAAAAGATCTCACGATTTTTATTGGCAAATCTTACGTGGAAAACCCGCTTGACACTTTTGAATTACAATTTTATGACTCTATTAGATAAAGCGCGGCGCATGTCAACCAAATGAATATTCAGTTGATATGCCAGCCCACATTTGGTAATTGTTGCAGCCAAAAAGAACTAGTTCCACTCGCACACTAACCAGTTCCGGTGCCTAATTGGCATATTATATTTACTACTCCATACAATTTGATGGCCAGATATTTTCATCGCTGCAGCTGAAGACTGAGTTTCTCATTGTTTTGACTTCGCCTCACCTTTGCATCTGCTAATGGAGCGAAATGTTTCAATTCTGATTCGAGAGAGCTGCAATTGTTGTGGCTGAGTCTTTTGGCCTGCATCTGGCCAAATCAAACACAAGTCATCATCAAGCGAACGTCATTGATGACTACGTCGTGGGGGCAGCCGCATAACGATTCGGGTCAATAGTTCAGCGCTCTTGAGACTCGAGTAAAAGTCATGAAGCCACAATTTCTCATTGCTCTACGTTTTCTTTGGCTCGACTCGACTTATGGGGTATTTTGGGCACATTGAATATTTTGGCATATTTTTTGGCAAGTAATTTATAATAATTAAGGGGGATCGAACAGCTGTTAATTGAGTTGCCAGAGACTGGCATAAATCGAGTTAAGCTGGATACGATAATCATAAAATTTTTAACAAAATTAGTTGGCTGAAAAAAATTAAATTAAATTAAATAAATAATAAATATATAAATAAATAAAGCTATACAAAAATTAATTTTGATAAATTTTGTACGATTATATATAAATTTTTCTTAACTTTCTTGTTCTTTCACAAAAAAAAAAAAAAAAAAAAATAAATAAATAAATAAAAATAATGATATAGAATAATAATAATAAAATAAAATAAATAATAAAAAATTAAATTATAAGAAAATTATTTCAGATAATCTAATTCAATATAATCATCTTCTACAAAAAAAAATAAATAAATAAATAAATAAATAAAATAAATAAATAAAATAAAAACAAAATAAATAAATAATTAAATAATATTAAATTTAATTATACGAAAAGATTTTCAGATAACCTAATTTAATCTAATCTTCTTTCACAAAAAAAAATAAATAAATAAATAAATAAAATAAAAAAAAATAAATTGAATAAAATAAATAAATAATATTACATTTAATTATAAGAATTTTTTCTTATAATCAAATTCAATCTAATCTGCAGTTAATACCAACTGTGTGTTGCCCTTTTCTTGAGTTTATTTTTATAATATAATTAACTAATTTGTCTACGACGCATACGCCTCAATTTCTTTCTTTGGCTTAATTATGTAAATCTTTAATTTACAATACTTAAAGCTTTCGTTTTGTTATGGTTTCCATTTCAGGGATTTGGTAAGCATGGCACGTTGCTAGAATCGTTTTTCTTTTATGATAAGTCACATAAAGTAGGTTTATCTGTCAGACAATCTGCGCTTCTATTTTTTCTCTCTTTTTTTTTTTGTTTTTTGGGTAAACTCTACATAGATCCCATTAAAGTGTCATAAAAATTCAATGCCACACACTCGAGTATGTTGTGCTGCGGCCGTGTAGTTAATCGACTGATTCGCTTAGGCCCCAAACTCTTTCAACACGTTTTTCACATTTTACAACTTAATTTTTTATGATGTGCTCCGATAGAGGAAAACCCCAGCACACCAGACCAGGTCGAGGGACAAACAATCAAAAGTTTTTTTTTTTTTTTCTACAATGCATAGAGAAGCAAACAGAGAGAAAAAGAGAGAGAGAGAGAGTAGATGTCGGTAGAATTTGCATTTGTTGCGAGCTGAGGGAGTTGAGATAGAGTGAAAAAAAAATGCAGAAGAAAATTAACTGCAATCAAGTAAAACGTCATTCAACTGGGGACTTCGGCACGATATGCAAAAGTGAGACATGGACAAAGACCTGGACCAGAACTGCAAAATGGCATTTGAATAGGGGCAGGAGGATAGGAGTACAGGAGGGTTGTGGGCAGAGTAGAGGCCGAGGGGCTTATAAATTTCCATTATGCGACTCGACAAGGTCTGCCGCAATGCTGTAAACTTGCTAAATTGCCAACATTTCAACGCATTTTTCTCTATTCACCGCAGGCAAAAAGAAGCGCAACCAATCGACTGCTCCTCCTCTTCCCACTTCCCTCATCCTCTGTCAGCAGCTTTTGATGGACCTTTTGAAGAGTTTTAATTAAGCTAATAAAGTTGTCTCTCTTGCATTGTCCGTGGTGACGTTAACGCTCTGCGCTGGGCTGCAAAAATGTTGCATGTCGATTAATTGCTTTGTTAGACACAAACAATAAACAGAAACGAGGTCATAAATGGGTTGCATTTTTTACAACATCATGTTACATGAGATCTCCGGATGGCGAGATAGAGGAAATTCGGGAACAGAGAACAAGAGATCTATTAAACTATGCAGGAAGTAAATGAATTTATCATAGAGAATATTCTGATATGTATGACAGAATAAATCTCAGTCTTTATCTCTCTTTTCATTTCTGAATTAAGGAATTAAATAATTTTTACGATTACTAAATAATTTCTAAGAGATCTACCAAACTATGGAAAGGTAAATGAAAATTTCATAGTGAAGAATTTTGTAATTTATAAGTAAGTCTTTCTCTTTTAATTTTTGAATTAATGAATTCAATACTAATTACGGTCACTAAATAATTTCTAAGTATAGATTAACTTACATTTGCTGTTATTAATCTTTATATACATAGAACTAGATCAGGCTGTCACTAAAGGTATACAATAAAAATAAAATATTTGGATCATATTTAAAACCAGATACTATATTTTTCTTTCTCTATCTCTGCCTTTCTCATTATATATTATTATATTTATTTTCCGTCCCCTCTCTAATTATCTCTCCAAACTTAATCCGTGTCTCACTAAACTTAAGAATTCACTTTAAACACCCATACTAAAACTTTTTACTATTCTAGCCAAGTGCACTAAAAAAATTCCGTTGAGTCACAGTCTGAGATCTGCAGGCGCAGAGTTTTGGCATTTTCCAGTTTTGCATACAGCTCAAGTTTGCCCACAAAATATGGCACCTCAGGCGGAGGCGCCATTTACGCGTTAAAAGCGCAATTACAAAATCGTAAAATACATAGATACATATACATACATATATATATATTATATATACAAACTTCAAGGGACAGAGCTGAGGCAATGTTTGAGATTTACGAGTCGCGTGGGCAGCTGCAACTGCGAAAAGCAAACTGTAAATGAACGCAAGACGGTAGCTGGCAAATGAAAAAAAAAAACACACTGCACAGAAACATATTAGCGCCTATTAGCCGGACAATTTACATATATTTATAAAGACAGTAGGAGTGAGTGAGGGAGAGAGTGAAAGACGGCTTAGCCAGCAGATGGAATGAACAGAAGTTCAAGGTAAGCTGAGACAGATCAGGATCTGCTAGCTCCACAACTGGCTAGCCTGGCAGCTCATGTGGCGTGTAATTGCTTTTCCCAGTGGTTTCAGTGGTTGCAGTGGCTGCAGTGGTGCAGCATTTGCCTGTGTGGCGCATGCGCCGATTGTTGGCCAACGATAAAATTCCAGTCAGCTGGCTACCCGGCACTTTATTTCTCTTTGCTTTGGCTGATTAAACGGCTGATGGTATCTGGTATCTTGGCAATATTTGGGGCGTAATTAAAGGTATTAAGTGTGGCAAAAGGAGAGCTTGAGCCAGGTGAAAATATATCGATATATGTATGTATAGATGGGCGGTGTGTGAATGGTGTGAACGTGCATGCATTGCCACTTAGAGAAGCTGGAGAAATTATAGTAAAAATGTGAGTGCTGTGGAGCAGCTAAGGAAAGTATTTTTTATATGAGTTGTGATTTGTGAAAAGTTTAAATAAATTATAATTCTCAAATATAGTAAAAATATTTGTATTTCGTTTTTCATTAAAATACATATATTTTTTAAATTATATATATATTTTTTAAATATTAAAAATAATGATTATTGCAATGCTTCGTTATAGTATGTATTTAAAAAAGTATAATAATAAATATTTAAATGTTAATATTTAAATTGTTGAATTTTGTATTTAGATAAATAAACAAAAAATAGATATAAATATATTTTTAAATAAATTATTTAATTATTTTTAAAATAAATTATAAGTTAATATACATTTTATATATTACATGCAGTTTAATGAGGTAATTTAACTATGTGTGTTTGTTTGCCTGCATACATACATACATACATACATATGTATCTGTTCGCATGTCTGTTGGTATATCGGTCCCTCTGTCGATTCCCCCTCACCATCCCGAGCAAGCCTGCCCACATGTCTAGCTCACAGTCTGTCTCTCTGTCCGCCTGCCTAAGAAGAGCTAGGGCTGCAGCAGAGCTCAAAGAGAATGTTTAGAAATTGCCTGCAGCAGCAGAGAATGTTCCCATTAGATCGACTGCAATGATCTCTACCTGGCGCTCTGCTCAAAATTTGAATGCGACTGAGGCTTTGAGTGGACGTCGCCCTATATATAGAGGGCAGCAGCTACGACATTTATTCAGTCGTCCAGAGCCAGTGGGGTCAGTCGGAGGTGCAGGGCAGTGCAGTGAAGTGTTTTATTTTTTAATTAATTTATATTTTTATTGTTTTAAATTATTTGTTTGTTTGTTTTCTTTTTTTTGTAATCTAAATTTGTAACTTTGTAATCTAAATTTGTTTATAAACAAAAATGTTGTTATTTAAAGTTTTGTTTTTTATTTACAACTTTTGTTATTTAATTTTATATACATATATGTATATATCACCGGGACATGAGAATTTTATATATGTATAAGATATTTATATATGTATATATGTATATATGTATATATGTATATATGTATATATGTATATATGTATATATGTATATATGTATATATGTATATATGTATATATGTATATATGTATATATGTATATATGTATATATGTATATATGTATATATGTATATATGTATATATGTATATATGTATGTATATACATATGTATACATGCTATATACTCAACTGAATTATTTTCTTTCTTTCTCTTGATTTATTTTCCTTTTTTTGCCACCCACTCTCACACACTTTTGCATGCTCAGCCAACCAATCGATCATGCTCCCACCAAAAAAAATCTGACACCTCTGCCTGAGCAAGCAAAACAATAAAAACAATAACATGTTCAGTTAAGAGTAGCTTCCGCATAACTGAGAAACGAGATCGACAAACTCTCGGCTCATCAGGCTCATCCTTTGGCTGGCTGTTTGCCCAGAAGCGTGTTAAACATGTCAAACAGTTGCCAACTGGGCCAATGGGCTTGCAGTTGTTGTTGTTGTTGTTTGCTTGTTTGTGCTACTGCCCAAAAGAAGACATGATCAAGCAGCAACAACAACAACAACAATGGTCTCACAGCGTGAACTTGATATTATGCTAAAAAGGCAGCCCAATATGCAAAGTGGCAACAGACGAGTTGCCTTTCGATCTGTTGTTGACTCTCGGTTCGAGCCAATTTGGTGCAGTAGGTACATACACACTCGTTGAGATTGTGAAAGGAGTATATTAGTTTTGCGAAATACTTGTTATGATGGGCATTTATTTGCAAGAAGTGAATACTTGACTAAAACTATATTGTATTAAAAACTACTATATTACAAAATTATAACAATAAATATGCATTCATATGTATGTATATATTCCTGTAGCTGAGCTAGCCACAGTCTCAAAACTCTGCTGGTACTAAACTCTTTTGCTCCAAATTTATTTCTCACATTTTGCAACTTATACTGAGCGAGTATTATGCACTCAGTCAAGTTGGCGTTCAAGCTCCTTCTTACTGCTGAGGTTGTTACTGTTGTTGTCGTTGTCACCTCGATAAGCATCTGTGCAGCTCACAAATACAAAAATATTGAGTGTGCTTCTCTTTTGGCTCGTCTGTAAATGGAGCTGAGTTTTTTTTTTTTTTTTTTTTTTTGGTTCTTGTGGTGCCGACACAACAAATTACATGCAAATTAGATGAACTTGGTGTGCTAGTGAGAAGCAACTGTAATGTAAGAAATGATAAAACTGCAGAAGAAACTTAACAAGGCTTATATAAACAGTGTTGGAAAGCGACTGAGAGCTAAAGTGTTGGACAACGCAAATATATGAGAGTAGGATTTCTACTAAATAGAGTAGTTTATTTATTATTTTAGTAATATAACTTACTTCTCTTCTGCTAAGTAAAATATATATAAAATATAAAACATACAACAAATTTAATATATTTTTTTAAAAAACAATATTTATTTGTGGATATATTTTTAATAATATATCATACTTAAAAACTTACATAGCAAATATGTTTATTTACAGTTTAATAAGTATTATATTTTTGTACACAAATATGTTTATTTAAGCTTTGGGCAGCATTATTTTATATTAAATATTCACATACTTTAAATTTGCAAAAAAGTTGAATGCCGCAGGAACTTTAATATTCAAGCATATCAAAAGTTTAATACAGTTTGGCAGCCACTGAAGAACGCTTTAAACGACACAGCCAACAAGTATGCAATACTTTTTGAATAATATTCAATAAGAAGACAAATAGTGCACATTTACATATTTATTAAACGAATGAGATAATAAAATATTATATAAATTAAAATGTCAACTACAGAAAAATATAAACAATATTTCTAAATTTATTTCTAAGATCTATTTCAATTTCAAATGAGTCCACTCAGTGCCTCTTCGTCTGCAATTGACGTCAACGCTCATGTTTATTAAATAATTGAATTTCATAAGCTTTGCCTGATTCATGTTCCATCAAATTACTAATAAAGCAAATTTTTGCCACGTTTGTCGTCAGCAAAATGTTGTTTAACGCAAAATAAATCAAATTAAATATCGTAACGCACTCGTAAGCAAATTTTCGTTGGTTGTTTTGGAACGCGACCCAAAAGTATGCAGCACGCAAGTGAAGCATGTAGTGGGGGAGGAAACAACACTGTGCTACAATAAATTGAGGCTTGGTGAAACTGTTAAGACTTTATTTATAAATAAGCATGGATATTTTAGATATAGAAGACGACAGGATAGCAATAATATATGAAAATACAGTAAAATAATAATTAATAGTAATAAAATAATAATAATAAATAAACATTAAATAAATAAATGGAAAAATTATATATTATTATTTTGTTTATATGAATAGAATAAATTAAAAAAAATATATTTTTATATTATATTTTAAAAATATTTTATTCAAAAAAAATAAATAATTAATTAAATAAGTATATATATGCGCTTTAGAGTTTAAGACAAAAGCTGCAATAAAAAAAAAATAAATATAAACAACTAAATAAATAAATACAAATTTAATAAACATACTTTGAAAACTATTATTTTTAATGCATTTCGCTGGCCTTTTATTTAAATTATATATGTATATATATATATTTTTTTTTATTTGTATACTTTGTACATTTTATTTTATTTTATTTTTTTTTTTTTTTTTTATTTACTTAATTTATTTTATTTATTTATTTTTTTACATATGAATTTTCAAGCTCTGCTGTATAGTGCAGGGATTTACTTGTCTTCATCGCTCCTTCCGTAATATTTCTGTATTCTAGGTCGCTGCTTTCGTCATGTCCATATGTGAGCTACACACGTTTTGGGTGGATACTAGCACCACTTCACTTCAGATATACATATATGTGACACGTGGCAAAAGTTTAGCTTGGCCAAAACTTTGTCTGCATCAAACAAAAATATAAGAAATAAAATACAGACAGTCTATTAAAATGAAACAGTAATATGAATGAGCTCAAGTTACAAATGAAGATATGCTAACTCGACATATTGAAATGAGCAGCTAAATAGGATTGAAATAGTCAGAGCTGCAGAAGTTCAAGTGCCCCTTTGACTATGGTAATTGATATCGAATGCATAATTTAGTATTCACAGTTTTATATCAGTGGCAGTTGACTCGACGCTCGACTCGGGTATGTGTCAAGAATTTGCCATGAGACTCGTGCGATTGCACTACATAATATAAATACATATGTATATATATGTATTTGTCTATGATGTTGTCTTTATCTTCTGTAGTGCAGTTGACACTCTCACAAATTAATAACAATTGACGCAATGCATTGAGCATGCGAGTAAATTGTTGCAGTCGAGGCGCGTCTTTTAGTTTTTGCGTGGGCCTTTACACAAATAGAGGAGCTACATATGTCTAGAATACAAAAGAAAGTCGAGTGGAAATTAGTTGAACAATAAACGTTGTCTGCTTAAGTGTGTGCGTGTGTGTAAGTGTGACCAGGAAGAAATTTGAAAAGTCTGTCGCATCATACTTGACTATGTTTTTGAACAGGAGCGAAATAAGCAGACAGAGGGTGGGCCTAAATTTACAATAGTATATTGTTGGAAATAACTTTTTGATAAAATTAATAAAAACTCATTAAAATAATCAAATATATATATTTTTTAAATAAAATAAATGGGCCTATATTAAAAAATTTAATTTAAAATTTAAAAATTGATAATTTAATAAAAATAATAGTCCTCGCTTGTCTGAAATACTGATTTATTCCTGCGACTTTAAAGTTTTAGCTTCACATTTCTCCTCCACACTATTTTCCTTAATATTAAGCAACTTCAACTTAATAATTTTAGATCTACTTTAGTTTACTTTTATTCAATTTTTCGTATTCAAATTTATCACTTAATGGACTAAACAGTATTCTAGTTTAAGGTTTCATTAAGGTTTCATTTAACTGTTTCAAATTAATTTGCGATGCATTTTAAACAAGTTTCATGGCATTTTTTAATACATTTAAATATTAATTACAACATTTAAACATCAGCTAACAATTTTCCTGAATTTTCTTAAATTTCTCACTGCACTTGACTGGCGATACAATGCATTTGCATTGGCATCTGACACCGCTGACCTCTCGCGGCGTCTATTGTTGCGATCAATGCGATTGTCTGTCCGTTAATTGCATTTGCTGCATAAGCGACACAACTGAAACATAAATAATTGTAAATTATTATTCAATTCACATTTGTGTCGTCAAATTGTGCTTTATTGAGATGTTGTTGTGGGTTGTTGTTGTTGCTGTAGTTGTTGTTGTTTGTTTTGTTTGTTGGCCCCTGCAGTTGCAAACTGTGGATATTGTTGGGGCACAAGATTTCAAACGTTAAATTGCATTTATACCCATTAAAAGTGTTAGTCGGGGTATATTGTTCTTTGTCAAATTTAAAATCAATAAATTCTAGTTTGAGCTAAGTTTTTTTTTTTAGTTCTTTTATGAATCATAATAAACTTTGTAAATTTAAAATAAACAATTTAACACTTAACTTATATTTCAATAAGTTAACAAAAAATGTTGAGCTTATATAAATATGTATATAGTCTTTTCGATAAGTTTAAGTTCTTAGAGCTGATAAAAATAAAAATCAACAATTTTGATAAAAGAAAAAACACATTTATTTATTTATTAATAAATAATTAATAAAATAATTATTAAAAAAAACATATTTATTTATTAATAAATAATAAATAAAAAAATAAGTGTTCTTTATCATTTATTTATTTTATTTTTTTTTTTTATTTTAATTTATTTGATTTGTAAATTCGTTAGCAATATATCCAAAATAATTCGTTAAATTTATAGCAAATATATATTAACAAGTTTAAATACAGCTCATTTGGCATCGATAACTTTGATTTTTTGTTTATCAACAAATATAAAAATTAAATTAAATGAACTTACATTTATTATTAAATAATCTAGTTTATAGTTTTATATATATAAAGTTCAGTTTTTTGCTAACTTTTAATTTATTAAACTGAGGGAATATGCCTAATGTATATTTTTTTTTTTTAACTGTCTGCTAGCTGTACTTTAAGCTTTATCAATATTGTAGAAGAACAACTTTTTGTTCATATGGATATTCAGTTAGTAACAGGGTATCTCCAAGTCTTGCTTTCCCTTGTTATTGTCAGCCCGTATCAGTTTGTTTGTTGTCTCCACACAGTCACCCATATGTCGTCGCTTGTTGTCTCTCGTGCGTGTCTCATTTCGCGCTGCACATTTCCTGATTTTTGTTTTATTTAAACAAAAAAAAAAAAAAAAAAAGACAAAAATAAATAAATGCAGCTAAAAGACTTTTGCTTGTGTGTTTTGCTTGACATTTTCTCGAGTCTTGTCTTCTGTCTTCGTTGGCTGTTGCTTTTCCGTAGTGACGCATCTACAGCTTTGGCTTTGGGCCGCATGTCAAGTGACGTTTCGCACGTTTCACATTTTGTTTGTGTTTCATACACATATATGTATATATTTTATTTTCGTATTTTTGTTGCTGGTTGTTTTTTTTTTTTTTTTTTTTTGTCGATTTCCCGTCGCTTTGCACGTTTCCCAGTCGAATGTCACGAGCGCGCATGTTCAAGTGGGTCGCTGGGGCTTTTGGATGGCTTTTGTCTGTGGCCAATGGCTTTTTGATTAGCCCGGCCAGCTTGAGCGACTTATCCACTCAGCTGGGCCAGCAGCTGCATTGTTGATTGTTTAAAAATAGCTAACCCAAGCCTGTCTGGCACCTGCTGCCTGCCTGCCTGCACCTTGTCACGTGTCTCGATTGCTCACCTGCCTTGGCGGCTCAACTGGGCATTTGCATTTGAAAATCAATATGGGCCAACAGCTTAGTGCGCTTCCCTTGCATTTGGAGGCGAGGAGGAACCATAGGGCAGTCCAACGGCTCGGCTGTTGTCATTGTCTGGTCGTAAATCGAGGCTCTTAAGCGGATTAGTTTGATTTGCAATCCAAGTCTCTCTCTCTCTATCTCCCTCTTTCTCATTCTCTCTGTCTTTGTCTAAAAATCAATAGGCTAATGCACTTGAGCAGTTTTCATGTTGAAGTCTAACTGGCTAATTCGCTAAAAAGGTGACAAATACATTGTAGTTTCTTCAGTCTTTGTCTTTTTCTGTTGAGCTATTGCCTTCACTGTCTCACAGAAACCAATCAAATTCAATAAACTGACGCAGCAATATGCTAATGCAGCATATACCAAAAATTTCACAATCATATATTAAATGATATGTCTGAAAATTATATAAATGTAAAATTAAAAAATGTAAAATTAATTAAATAAAAATAAAATACAAGTATAAAATAAACAAGGATTTTACTTCTTTTTATATACAGTTCCCTTATTATTTTTGATAATATTTATATTATTTTATGATCTTTAAATTTCTTAAAATTGCATTCCTATAAAAAATAAATTACATATTAAATTGTTTTCCTTATTTAATCTAATTTACTTTACCAGTCACGCCTGATTTCGAAAAATGCGCTAAATTATAGATTAGTTCTAGATTGATACAGTTTTACTTTCACTTGACTGTTTTATAAATCATTTAACGCTATGAAGCTCTTGCTGCTAGGTGAGATTTGTGTGCTTCAATAATACGTGGAGATATATATGTATGTATATATGTATATAACTTGATTCTTCTCTGCAGTTGTTGTGATCTGTTCCTTTGGGAAAGCAAGGTCGGATTGCCCTGTGATCGAGGCTCAATGTCCAAACGAGTACGTGCAATTCTGGCTCTACTCCAAGTAAGTTGAGGGAAATATAATAAATATTATGAAAAATATGAGCGTATTAATCACACTTTAAACTATTCCATATGCAGAAATAAAATGCCCAAATTGATCGATCCGTCTAGATTAAAGCGCAACAACTTTCAACGTAATGCGAAGATGGTTATACTAATACATGGCTATACGGGCAACCGTAACATGCCCCCAAATACCTCGATTCGCCCCGCGTTTCTAAATCACACGAATGTCGATGTCATATCTGTGGACTATGGTCCACTAGCGAAGTCTCCATGTTATGTCGAGGCTGTGCGAAATGTACCCCTAGTTAGCAAGTGTCTAGCGCAACTGATCAATATTCTGGTCAAGAAGAATATCGTGCGTAATGATGACTTGCATCTGATTGGCTTTAGTCTGGGTGCTCATGTAGCTGCACAGACTTCCAACTATGTGTTGAAAAAGCTGAAGCACATAACGGGTCTGGATCCTGCGAGGCCTCTGTTCTTGAATGCTGACAAATCGCTGCGGTTAGATAAAGGTGATGCTCAGTTTGTCGATGTCATACATACAGATACCCTGCAATATGGCTTGCTAAAGAGAGTGGGGCATGCTGATTTCTATGCCAACTTTGGCCAGCTCAATCAGCCCGGCTGTGAGTATGCAGAAGATAAGACGAGTTGTAATCACAATCGCGCACCACTGTTCTACGCTGAGTCCATAATACCCAATCACAATTTCTGGGGCCGTAGCAGTGAAAATCCCAGCCAAATTGTTTTAATGGGCTATGGAGCGTCGCAAACTAAAGGAACTTTTTTCTTGAATACAAACAGCGAATTTCCATTTGCTTTGAAGCGAGATCGGTCCATTGATGGTGCCGAACTTGGATTCAATCAAATGAAAAAGCCGTTCATTACCTACATCGACAATGCTCTGGAGACCTTGTTGATTTCGCAGCTCATGAAAAGCAAGCAAATTGCGGCGAGAACTGCAAATGTTACTAATGAAGAAAATACTATTGAAGATACGAACTCTAACACAATACCAATTGATTAAAAAAATGATAATATAGTGGTAAAAGAATATCCGACAGATGAGGTCAAATCTTAGATTACCATTGTAAATTGCTTCCATTTCATTTGTCAACAAATATGAGAAAATAAAGCATGCTAAATGTATTATGACTCCCAACTGATTTATGAGATAGTATTGATTATGATAAGGGATCCTGAATGTTTATCTAGACTCTAGAGATTGCATAATAGTTGTACATCTCAAAAAGAAATCTTCTTTGAGTTTCTCTCATTCCAAGATACTGAAGAGCTTTTCGATGTCATTGCTAAATAATATTCCAAAATTAAATTGCTCTCTCTCACTCTCTCTCAACCTTTTCTCTGCTTCACTTCACTTAACAATACCTTAATTTATCATATTGCGACTTTCTTTGGCAATCAAATACGAACGTCAGCAAATTCCGTTCCATGTGGGCGGATCTAAAAACGGTGAAAGCAGGAAATACAAGGTCTGCCCTGAAATGGATTTTACGTCCTTGCTCCACAAAAGAAAAAAAAAGCGACTTGCGAATCGTTGTACGCCAAACAAAAGAGCTGTCAAAATTGACAGACGGAGACAACCTCGTGCCGTGAATCACATTTCCATTACTCATTGCAAATGTGAGGCGTGAACTGCTTTACGCAAAGATAAAAAATCTCGTTTGTTTATTGTTTATTTTTGAATTTAGCAATTGAAATATCGAACGGTAAAAAAAAAACCGGCCTCCCGCTAAAAAAAAAAGACACAAATTGAAAGAAAAGCAAAAGCAAAAACTTGACGCATGCGCAAAATTACAAAACTTTGCGAAATTACAGCACAGAAGAAAGAAACATCGCAGACAATTTGCGGGAGATTGTCTTCACTTATTATATAGCTTAGCTTGAATTCAAGTCAAGTTTATTTTGTTGTAGACGGCATAATTGGAAAGTGCGTGTGCGTAGAATGCCAACAACAAAAAATCAGAGTTAAGCACCGCGAAAAGTAAATAAATATGAATGTAAGAGTGGTTTATAAAGAGTTTAGAAAGAGAGTGAGATACGAATTGAAGATGCTCTGTAAAGAAAGCAATTAGCCACCAAGTTTATTCCTTAATAATATAATAATAATATATTTCGATACAAAAAGAAAAGATCAGGAAGTTAGAGTAAAATATTTGTTTAGTTGTTAGATAAGATAATCAACTATATTTCATAGATCATAAAATCATTCGAAAAGAAAAAAATGTTATACATTTTTATACAGTTTATAAACACATGTATATCTCTTATTTATATTCTTTTCGAATATGCTACACACATACATATTATTCTTGATTTCTATAAAATTCTATCTCACGTTCACACTCATCCATTATGCCCGTATTCTTTCACTCATTTTGAATGGGTAAACCGAGTGGAAAGTCTTTCCATTCTCATCGCCCTCGCTGATTATGTTAATGTTATAATAACAATAAAATCCCTTACATGATGGGCCCATAATTTTTACAAATTACTTAAAGCAACAGCTGTCGAGTCATTCGGTCTGGGGGAACCTGGCACCAGATACAGAAACCAGAAAACTGGGTTAATTACACCATCGACTGGGCCACATTTGGGTGTGAATTGTTATCAATTGGTGTCGGGCACTTCTCCCGCAGGCAATGAGCGTGCAAAATGTTTGCTAAGAGCTTGCAATAATTTAAATGCAAACGCAATGAGTCCATCAGATGTGAAAGACTGAAATTATCTTAAAAATTAATCAATTTTTGTATAAACATATTTCTTATGGGCAATAAATTATGAAATGATTACTCTTTATATTATATATATTATATTATCAAGAAAAAAATTATATTTTTGTTTAATAAAATAAAATTGATCAAATATATACATATAACAAATTAAATCTAATCTGTTGAATTTATTATTTACAATTTTTAATATTTAATTGCATACAAAATATTGTTAAATATAATAATTAAAAAAAAAAAATAATAATAATTTAGACATATGTATATGCAAATTTTATTTTATTTTATTTTTTTTTTTTTTAAATTGAACATTATTTACATTATTAGATTATTTAGCTCAAACGAAATTATTTATTTGAGTTTTAAGTTTTTAGCTTTAATATACATTTGTACTTTAATTAAAAATAATAATATTTATTTTTATTAATATTTGTTTATTTAATTTTTCTAAGCCATATTTTAGGTGATTTTCTCAATTCGCTCTCAAATTTTTCTCATTCAAGAATCTTTCACAATATTTGAACTCAATTGCGACTTCTCTAAACACACATTGATCATTTCACACCAACATTTAGACTTTCTTTCATTTTTTAAGCATTTCCCAATCTAAATTGTCAATTAAAGTTGCATTTTCCGCCCACCCAGCAGAAAGTTAGCCACCATTTTTCACACATTTCACTTTTGAGTGCATTTTGAAAAATTGATAGAAAGAAATTGAAGAAAACATAAAACGTTTTCAATACATTTCTTTATTTTTTCTAAATTTAAATCGATGTATTTTTCGAATCGTGTCGACGCTGCAATTTGTTAACAATTTTCACACGCCGCCGCCTGACAGCAGAGCCGCGCCCAGCGACCAACGACCAACGACCAACACCCAACGCCCACTAGCCCACATAAATCCAATGCGTAGGCCATTAGTCAGCGTCTGACAGACACTTAAAGTTTGGCCCCCAAAATTAAAAACAATCCACAGAAGTTGCAGCTACAGAGGCGACTGCAGTCCGCCGATTTATTCGCGAATAGAAACTATATATAAACATATATATTTTATGCAGACGCCAATAAACAGAAGGCGGAGGAAATCCTTTGGAGCAGAGACTCTCGCTTATTGCATTAACTGTGCTGACAGCTCAATGGAGCTGCATCTGCTGATCTCAGTCTCTCAGTGGAAGGTAGCGCCATGTGGCGCACAGATGCCCTCCGCTGCAGCCATACGAAAATATCCTCCAACTGTGACTTTGCCCCGTTTCAATATACATTTCATTCCATTGCACTGCACTAATGAAGCTCAAATATGTCATTCTGGGTGGTATTAATTGTTTTTCTTTCCATCATAAACAAAATAACAACGGGGGCGAAACGATTTATGGCATGATATTTACTCTGATCTATTACCTTGTGCTTGACCTATTAGCGGCTCTGATCAATATCTGGCTGCTTAAAGATATATTAGTTGCTTTCCTTTATTTGGCCTTGTAATTTGTTTAGTTGTGGATAAATGCATTTTTCATTAAGTTGCTTTTGTAAAAATTTGTGAGCATTCAGTGAAAAAGTAATTGAAAATGGAAGAAAATTTTAGAAATAAATTCAATTAAAATATACTTGTCGTTGGAGGCCGAGATGTTTATTTTCTTCTTCTTTACAAGCAATAGTATATGTTAATAATATCTTACAAATTTTTGTCTTTAAGTAGTAAGAAATTAAAATTTAATAAACATTTATACATCAATTTATACAATTTTAACAACTTTACTTTTTTTTTATAAATCTCTTAATATATTTATAAACTATCTGATATACAATATATACATATATGGATATATACTTATAAATCACACAAAGACCACTTCGTTAACGTTTTATTAATCTATTAAAAGGCAGCAGAAAATCGCTGATTGATTTCGATAAGCGCTTGCACAATCGATTCAAATCACTTGCTAATGAGAGCTGCTCTCAGTCAAATATCGATTAGAGAAACCCATGAAACGGAACGAATGGGAATTATGAATTTGAATTAATAAAGTGAAGATGAGCTGTAGGCCATTGTCTTAGACGCCCACATGCCTCAAAAAATTGTAAAGAAATTGATTCCAAATAGACGTAAACAAAGCAACAAAATATTTATAGAGTTTCGTATAACACGAACCTTGGACACAGCACAAAGATTGCGACTAGACAAAGTAAAAAAAAAAAAACTAAAATTCCAATTCAATTTCCAACAGAGTTTTGTTTATGTTTATCAAAGCAACAACAACAACAACAACAACAACAACTGCTCCAAAACTCCAAAAATGACATAAACAAATGCCGCTTAACGCACACAAAAAAAAAAAGTAAAATAAAATAAGAGGAAAACGCATAACGTAATACTTAAACTGAACGAAACGGAACGAACTGAGGATGAGAGTGAAAGTGCCAAAAAAAAAAAAATAAATAAATAGATAGAAAAACATAAAAACAACAATAAATACAAAACGCACTGTAGCCAGTTACCCCCCGCTCCCTCTGCTGCCCCTGCCTAGTCATCGTCTGATTACCGCACTCAACAACCGGGCTAACACCCTCTCGCACGCCCTCTGCCCGCCCTCCCCTCTCGCTAACTGCATTTTTTCTCAAGCGTGCAAGTGAAATTTTCCATATGCGGCTGACGATCTGTGTTGCACAGTGAAATTTTCGTCTCGTCTCCGGGGCTCCAACCCAAAAAATATATATACATATATATGTATATGTAGTGTATGCCCGCTACACTTCAACTCCCTCTTTGACTCCAATTGCCGCTGCTGCTGCGGCTGCTGCTCTTCTCTGTGCTGCTTCAATCGCAACGCGTGTGTTTTGTTTACAGTTGCAAGTTTTTGTTATTGTTATACACTTGGTTGAGGTACATCAACTATTTACACAAAATCAAATCTCATTTCATATGTTGTTAATTATTATATATAATATATAATGTCTAAGAATTATATTTTTATTACTATCCACAGTTTTATTATTCTTTTCTTAATTTTTTGTTTTCTAATTTAATAAATTTTTAAAATTTAATTTTTGTTTTGAATTTTGAGAGAAATTTAATTGCACTGAAAATATTCCAGCTTTTATTTATATATTTTTTTATTTAATTTTTAAAATATTTGTATTTAGCTTTAACTTCAATATTTAATTCGTATACAAATAATATATAATAATAAAAATAAATAAAAAAAAAATTAATATTATATATATATATATATATATATATATATATATATATATATATATATATATATATATATATATATATATATATATATATATTATATTTTATTTTAATAAAAAAAAAATGTTACTCAATATTTCTAAAAGATTTAATTGAATTAGTAAAACAAAAACAAATTTTAATTTCCTAATGTAATATTTTGTGCTCTATGATTCATATTATTTAACGTTAAACATAGTTCTTCTAAACAACCTATTTGCAAGAAATACTTAAATACTACATACTTTTATTTTATTTATAGAGTATCAGGTCTTCGCTATGATTGCCTCTATGTAGGATTTCTAATTCCTAGTTGTTATTGTTGTTGCTATTGCTGTTGTTTATTTTTGTTTGTGGCTGTTGCAGTCAGTCAATGACTGCATTTGTTGTTGTTATGATTGTTGTTGCTGCTGCTGCTGCTGCTGTTATCTCGACAAGATCATCATCAACGAACGAACGATCGAAGGCAAAAAAAAAAAAAAAAAAAAAAACAACAAAAAATCATATAATTCAATGCTCGAAAATCAGTTGGTTTTGTTGTTATTGTTATTGCTATTGCCTTCAACAACAATTTTGTAATTGGCTTCGTATCGAGCAGCTTTTCAATTATATGTATCTCAAATCCTCTCCTGCTAGCAGCAGCCCATTTCAATTAATTGGCTCACCAAATGCAATCCGGAAATCAATAGCAATAGAGTATATTATTATTTTATATTACGCACTGAAATTTGATTGAAAATGTCATTCAAAATGTTTGTGTTTGTGTTTGCGTTGAGCGCAATTCACGATTTCCAATAAGCTCAAGTTGTTTATGCGCTTTTCTGATTTTCTGATATTTTCATGACTTCCTTTTCAATCCGCTAATCAGGTGTAATTTATATTGTTGTCACTCTTAACTATTGCCCAATATGGTTATTAATTGTATCTGTGATTGTTTAGAATCGAACAAGTTCCTGGTTAACTATTTGTTTATTGTCGTAATACCTGTTGCAACTATTCCATGTAATTTATCGAGATGTTTTCAGACATATTTTACAGCTGAATGATTTGTTTAAATATTTAACAGTTCTTAATTAATTTACAAATTAGAATTAACAACAATTTAATTATGCAAAAATGGATTAAATTAAACTAATATATACTTTAGTTTTTATTCAATTTATTTTATTTAATTTTATTAAAATATTTTAGTAAAAAATAAAATCCAAATTTGGTAAATCTAAAATTACTTTTGTTTTAAATCATTATTACTTGTTTATGCATTTTTTTTTTAAATTATTATTTTTATTTATTATTTATATTTATTATACTTAAGCTTAAATAACATAATAATTTTATTAATAATATATAATAATTTTAATTTTGCATTAAACACATTTACTTCATCGAATACTCAGCAAATATATTTAAATCCCTAAATATCTTTTTAATGTGCTGCTTAAAGGTATTCCCAACTTTGGTCCAAGAAAAGTTTTGCATTTGCTGCAACGCAAATGAGCTTAAGTTTCCTCCGCCCAGTCAAACGCCATAAATTGACGTCATTGAGTTGAGCTCTGCAGCAAATGCAAATGTAATAGACAGTCTTACAGCATCTGTTGACGTCATTTAAAAGAGCTAGAATGGCAGAGCCAAGCAGAGCGAGCGAGATGAAATGAGCTATGTTAATGTCAAGCACGAACATGGACGGCAACATGAAGATAATGTTGCTAACATTGCATAACTGTTGACTGTATGCGAGCTGCAGCGTTGCCAGATCAATGCGCAGGCTCATTGAGAGAGCAATCAAAAAGGAGAGACAGAATGACAATGAAGAGAGTGGGAGAGAGGGAGAGCACTTTGGCAGAGATTTTGTAGAGTTTTTGATGTCCTTCGCTCTGACTAACAACAGCTGAGTGGGGAAGCTGCAATAGTTGCGAGTACCTGAACAGTGACGTCTCCTTGAACTCAACATTTGTCGAGGCCACATGTATATATCTGTCTATATACATATATAGATATATATAAATGTGTATATATGTGTGTATATACATGTACATTGTGAATTTTGGGCATTGCAGACAGCTTTCTTATGTGTCGAAATATAGTTTTATTACGGCAATGTAGGCAACAGTTTTCATCTCTTGTAAAGACATCCCCTCTCTATCTCTCATTTACATACTGCTTAAAAATTTAATATATCAAAAGGTCAGACTTGATAGTGGCTTACACGTGGCATCCGATTTCGTCCACTTGCCTCTAAATTTGCTTATTTAAAGTCTCCTAATATCCTGCTATATGCAAATCCTGATTGCTGGCATAAATTGTGAATGGAATATAAATTGGCGAAATTATGATTAAGTTAGTTAGAAGATGGCTAAGTGAGGTCATTGACTGCTGTGCTAGTTGAGTAGATAGTTGACATGACTGAAGGAAGCTATAAAAATATTCTCTGAACAAACGCGACAAAGAAAAACCAATTGGAGCTAAGCCATAGGAAATCAGCCAGAGTATGTAGCAAAACTGAGTTGATTTAGGAAAATGTTAGCTTAAAATGTAATAAATATTTATTTAAGAAATAATTCAAAAATTGAAAAAGTAAATATTTCCACACGAAAAAATAAAGTTTTAATTTTTTTTAATTTATTATGACAAGCTTAAATTTATCAAATACATTAGTGATATTCCCTTTCCTCACCTTCATGTCATAAGAGTAATTCCATTCTAATACTTCCCTTACATGTTTCTCTTTTATAATATTCGCTAGAATTCCTAGCTGTTTCAATATACATATTTAAATATTCCTTTCAAATAATATTTGATTATTTCAAATGCTTTTTTTATTTTCTCAAAATATATGCTTTTTTTATTTTCTCAAAATATTCTCCCCTTATGTCTTTACAATGCTTAGCAAATAATCAAATACATTGACATTTCTGTTCACTCTCACTCTCTAATAAAAAACACTTCATAACACTTACACAAAATCCATGACAAACCCCTGAAACAAGAAAATAAATACGAAGAAAAAAATGAGAAGTTTTCTATGCGTTTCACTCAAGGCTATATTTTCATGTCCATGACCAATAAAAAGCACATTGTACGGTCCACGCAGCAGCCACAAAAACAGCAACAACAACAATAGCAAGGACAACCCCCAGTTGGCAGGCAAAAACAATTTTTTTGGAGCCCCTTAAAACCCCAACGGAGCCCAACAGCATCCCATGCAGACACAGATACAAATCGATAAAATTAAAAGCCCCCAACAGCACAAGAAGTAAAGCAAGTGAGATGGAAAGAGCGAGAGAGCTGGCAACAGCCAAAACTGGAGAGAGCAAAAGGGAGAGAGAGTGTCTGTTGATGATGGGCAAGAGAGTTGGAGCATATAACGACAGTAGCCAAAAACAAACAGAGATAAACACTAACAGAAATTAAAAGCATATATAAATTTTTGTTTTTAATGTTTTTTCATTTACCAACTTTATTATGTAAAACAAAATTATATCGAACATTCCAGCTTTGACTACAATTTTTCCTAAAGATGCTAAAGATTTATAATCTATTGTAGTAAAATACCGAAGTGCTATAAAATTAGCCTAGAATTTTTTTGTGAATATAATAATTATGATTTATAATAATTTGTCAATACGAAAGAATAACTCTATATAAAATATACTGGAAACAATTTCTATAAACATAAACAATTATATATTTAATCACAAAAAATTTAAATATTATATATTAAAAAAAAAAAAAAACCCAAATTAAAAAAAAAAATCACAAAATAAAACAGGATCATAATTACGCCATAACAAAAATTGTTTAAAATATATATTGTATTTATTTATTTATATATGGTATTTATTTATTATTAAAAAATTTTGTACTAAATTGAAACTCTTTCAAATATAAATTTTGAAGCATTTTTTCCTTTATTAAATCATTTTTTTCAGTGCACCTGGAAAAGGGAGTTTCCGGCAGGGCATGTAAAAAGCAATTGTATTATATGTCTGGGCATGCAATCGTTGGCAAAACGCATCAGTCGAAAGTGTTGCCAAGTTTACGCCTAATTAGGCTAAAAAGCTGAGCGAAATGGAAATTGCGAAAAAAAGGGAAGCAGCACATATTTCTGTTACTTTTTCATCTGTTGTCTTTCAGACACTGTTTCGTAGGCATATCCTGTGACGAGTCCTGCCGACTGCAGATGACTCATCGCTGTCTGGCCGCACAGCCTAAGTCAACATAAGCGGGCCAGCTTTTGCCTCATATTGTGTCTGGATCTCTGTGTGTACATAGGAAATGCGCACAGACAAGGGCGAAAGTGACTGACAGAGAGAGAGAGAGAGAGAGGGAGGATGGATACCACAATATATATTATTTACTTGACTCGTATACATGAAGTTCTTCTCTGGGTGTGTGTGTGGGCCGCCCACTTCTGATAGACAAGCTGTTGATTGTTGTGCGGGATTCTGTGGTTACATAAAATGTTCACAATTGCCAGGATATATGCCATGGGGCAGAAACTGTAAAGCGATTTTCCGAGCTCAGCTAAGCGCTGAGGTTGCTGTGCGACCCGAGTTGCTGAAAGATATGAAACGATTGCCTTGGGCCACACGCGCATGAAACTTTGATGAGCCGTTGGGCAAATGTCAAGCAACTTAAGTTGGGCCTGAAAATATTTGCTGTGACAGTCAAATATTTGCTGTGTACCCGAAAATACTTATGACATTTATCAATTTATTTATTATTCATATAGCCTGGCGTGTAGAATGGAATTAAATTTTAAAAGTCTTTGCTAGAAAATGGCAATAAAGAAAATGTATTTCTCTAATTAAGATTTTTGCAGAAATAATTATTAAATATAGGAGTATAATAACAAGATTTTAGTGTGAAGAAAGTGAATTGAATTCTTCAGAGGTTTTCTAATATAAATGTTATGTAATTGATAAAAATCAATATGATAATATAAACAAAATTAATAAAAAATGTAATAATTAATTTTTAAATACAAATAGTACAAACCTTGCAGAAAAAATTAGCAAACATTTAAATATAAGACTCTTACAATAATCCAACTTTCAATCCAAGAGCAAAGTTTTTTCTTAGCCTCTTCTACTCATCGTCATTCGTGTGCATTTCCTACAAGTCTAAGTTTTACTCTCCTTATCCAAGTCTTATCCGTCTCCCTCTCCCATATACTTATCCAAGTCTCTTCCCCATTAAGCTGATCATATTTTCTGCTCTTTATCCGTCTTTATCTTCCATATATACTCACCTCTCTTTACCCACATTCAAGTCAACTTCCTTTACACAATTTTAGCCACAATTACGCGCCATAAACCCAATTAAGAAACCATTTGAAAGAGAGAGAGCAAATTACGAACTTCAAATTCAACAACTTATCGCCACATAAATTCCCAATTTCCACATAATTGCTCATAATTCGCAACACTCAGCGAAAATTCAATTTCAATTCAAGTAAATTGTAGCTAAAGCATTTTGGCATCATGCCTATAATTAGCTACAGCTAAAGCTACGGCCCTTGGATACAACTAACTTGATGCGTATCATAACAAATTCGCATGCTATTGCTGAAAGTAGGCTCAATCAATTTATTTCAATCTAAACAGATATCAACGCACACACACCCACACACACACACGCATATATAGCGCGTCACACATACGACCCGTTGGCCCGCGCTGCTTCCGCCTGCAAATCAAAGCAAAAGTTTATTCACTTTTGCGTTGATTTATAATTACATTTGGCTTTGGCCTAGGCTACAATATATAAAAAATTGTAAAAAAAAAAATAATAATAATAACAACAACAACATTATTGTATCTCTATCTGTAACGGCAACAAATATGTATTTATATCTCATAAATGCAAATCTAAGCAACAACAACAAATCGCGTGTCTGCCTGGCCTGGCGCTTCGCTGCCCATTTGATTGAGTAGCCAACGCTCAGACAGTCCTCCACACTCTGCACCCCCCATCCTCCCCCCTCTCAACGCCCACTCGATTTGGCTGGCACACGAATTTGGAAAGCAGCGCCAGATTTGCGTCAGGCGTGACGGTCAATGATCACTTTTGGACGACAACAACAACAACAACAACAGGCGAGAGCCGCACAGCTGGCAACAGTTTAATTTGTTGTTGTTGTTGTTGTTGTTGCTATTATTGCTTTTGTTGCTGCTGCTGTTGACGCACTCTAATAACTTTTTTAAGCGCTGTCGCTTGGCAATTTTTTGGCTATTAAATAGATTTTTGGCTCTCGAGCAAACACAATCACAGCTCGTTGTTGTGTGGAAATTGCTTTACAAGGGTATTTTGACTTTTATGTGACAGAAAAATTTTAGCAATGCTTTTTCATTTAATTAGCTAGCAAATGCTTGGGCGAAAAAATAGAAATGCAAATCTACACTAATAATAAAATGTGGAGAAGGGTTGGGTTAAAATCTATATACAAAAAATAAATTTAAAAGTTAGTTATCATATCAACTTTAACTGACTTTAGGGTATTTAAATTTGTAGATATTCAATTTTATTGAAAACTTTTTTTCGCCCAATACACTGCAGCTTCTTTAATAATTTAATTTAAATTCGAATAGTGAAATTGAGCACGCAAAGCGGCTAACGTGGCTTCACAGTAGCTATTTTTTGTTTTGTGTTTATTTATGTGGCATGCGATCTAACTGTTAGATACTTTTACTGGCAAATCCTGGCCAGAGTGAACTTCCGCCTGGCTAACAACAGTTTTCACGTTCAATGACTCGCCAACGAGTTGGACATTTGCGTGACTTGTTGCTGGACTTGAGATATATGATGTGATGATATATAGATTAATGGACAGACATACATATATATATAGAGAGATATTTGTTTGTATACGAATATATTTATTTTTTATATATTACATGGCAGGTCGATTCATTTTGTGGTGCTACGCGAGCCGCGCCTGTCTGGACGTCAAGTCGCTGCCACTTGTTGATTAATAGGCGAATGCCGCCAGAAGCCAATCCCACCCACAGCAGCGCAACAATCTCTCCCCAGCCCCATCCAGGTGGCTGACCTTAACAATCCATTAACCATACGCTCTGTGTTTCCTTGTGCTTTGTTACCCCCCCAAAAAAAAAAAAAGTAATTACAAGTTCATTTCATAAGAAACAAAATTCTCTCTCGAATGTTTTTCACATGAAAATTCGCGAAATTTCACTTCCGTAAAATTGAAATATATTTTACATACGCTTATATATGGCTGTCAGACAGTGCTTGCATGTCAGGTGTTAAATGCGAGAATTCTCTTATGCCGTGAGTCAAAAATTTGCGTTGAACACATTTGTTAACAGCGAAAATGGAATTGCGGCGAAATTGTCAGCTTCACTCTCTCGATCTGGTCGCAATGGGTGGAGGTCTTTATTTAAGTGGAAATTTATAATTAACTCTGCTCTTCATTTATTTATGCGTTTTAAAAGATAATTTTATTGAGTAATACTTTGGGGAAAAGGAGGCAATTTATTAAATCTGAAATTTTAATTACTTTTTTCCGCGGTTTGCAGTTTAATATTTTTTTTTATAAATATCTTGATTTTGATTTTTAGTTAATAATCAGAATTTTATTTTTGTATTTTGTTGAGTTTTTTCCAAGTATTTTTTTGTTATACAAATTATATGAAGACTTTTTTAATTTAAATTTTGTATTAGACTAGCTAGATATTTTATAGTTTCATTATCAATTATTCATACAGAATCTTACATTTCCTTAAGCAATCTAACTCCTTTACTCATTTGATAATTTATGCATTGTCAGGCAGGAGACGAAGCTGACGCAAGTCTTATGAATCATTTGAAAATATGACAATAATAAATGTCTTATCAATTTGTAAAGTGATTTATATTAAATCTGTCGACTGCTTTAATTCATAAATATTCACAATTTTCGCTAAAATACATATATATATTAAATATATATTACAAACTCTTCGGCTTTCCTAAGCAATCCATTATATTAGCCCAATTGACAATTTAACCCAAAGCTTGTCACTGTGAAAGCATCTCACCATTTCGCTTCAACTGCATTAAGGTTCCCTTCCCTGCCCTTTCCCATCTCGTCTCCTTCTCCACTCCCTGCTTGTGGCATGTATCTGTGAAATTCGCATTCGTGATTGAGTGTCTGACATTTGGACCGGCGACACGACACAAAATGTTGCAACAACTCATTAATTTCATATGAGGCGCCTCGTTAGCTCTGCTCAGCTCAACAAATGCCTCAGCATTAAAATTAATGTGCTTCATTAACAGTTGTAAGTGAAATGCCTGCCAGGGGGGGTGTGGCAAGACGGTGTCTGAGCAACGGGTAGGTGGTAAGTGCTTTGCCTGACCAGTTCACCATAGAAATTCATCTGCAGATTCCGTCAACACATTAAAGTTCAAGGTCAGACTTTGAATGAGTTGCAAGCGCTACTGTAAAATACAAATGCAACTGTAAGATACAAATGTAATTGTAAGATACAAATGTAACTTTTTTTGTGCGCGAATGTTCTGGGCAGCGAAAACGCTTGCTTTGAATTGCATACGATCCCGCACTTTGTATACAAATTGCGTAAAATGCACATAAATTCAATGTTTCGTGTTCCACTTCAAGTTTTTTGTTTTATATAGGAAATACCCTGTAATCTGAAGCTAGAGTTGTATCTGGAAAAGGGTTAATTTGGAATCTGTATCTGTATCTGCTAGAGTTGTATCTGGAAAAGGGTTAATTTGGAATCTGTATCTGTATCTGTATCTGTATCTGTATCTGTATCTGTATCTGTATCTGTATCTGTATCTGTATCTGTATCTGTATCTGTATCTGTATCTGTATCTGTATCTGTATCTGTATCTGTATCTGTATCTGTATCTGTATCTGTATCTGTATCTGTATCTGTATCTGTATCTGTATCTGTATCTGTATCTGTATCTGTATCTGTATCTGTATCTGTATCTGTATCTGTATCTGTATCTGTATCTGTATCTGTATCTGTATCTGTATCTGTATCTGTATCTGTATCTGTATCTGTATCTGTATCTGTATCTGTATCTGTATCTGTATCTGTATCTGTATCTGTATCTGTATCTGTATCTGTATCTGTATCTGTATCTGTATCTGTATCTGTATCTGTATCTGTATCTGTATCTGTATCTGTATCTGTATCTGTATCTGTATCTGTATCTGTATCTGTATCTGTATCTGTATCTGTATCTGTATCTGTATCTGTATCTGTATCTGTATCTGTATCTGTATCTGTATCTGTATCTGTATCTGTATCTGTATCTGTATCTGTATCTGTATCTGTATCTGTATCTGTATCTGTATCTGTATCTGTATCTGTATCTGTATCTGTATCTGTATCTGTATCTGTATCTGTATCTGTATCTGTATCTGTATCTGTATCTGTATCTGTATCTGTATCTGTATCTGTATCTAATTTCATAACTTTAGGGTATCTGTTAGTCAATCATTAAGTATACTCTACTTCTCGCTGGTTTCCTTGCTCTTTTACTGAATGCATTTTATTTATTTACAGTATGCGCGTCTTTTGCAATGCTTAGAATGCTGCTTTATTCCAGACTGCCTTGCAGCTCACACTTCTCCCTTTCCGCCTCCTGCTTCTTCAGTCAAGCGTCCTCCTCCGCCCATTGTGTGAAACTGTGCCTCATATATTATCACTTTCAAACTGCGCAATTGCATTGCTTTAGTTGAGCTGCGATTCGACTGCAATCTCAATATTTCGCAACGGTTTCTTTTCCAAGCTCGATGCGATTAATATTTATACAAGATAACAAAAGAGTCGCTTTGTACAATCGCTAGAACTGGTTGCCTTTGGTACGAACAGACGCTGTCTGCTTTGAGCGCTCATAGTAGTAATTCATATTTATATATGTGCTCTATTGGGTGGGTGTCAAATGAACCATAAATGCAATGATAGAATAATACAGTAATATATACTAATATATTTATATATATATATATATATATATATATATATATATATATATATATATATATATATATATATATATGCATTTGATTTTCAAATAGTATAAACGAAATCAAGTCTTTAGTTTCCGTTTCTATTTTTATATAAAATCAAACAAATCGCTTGACCTTTGTTTGACCCTGATCTTGATTATTGACACAGATATTGCAATTGAGTTATTTGCAATATTCGCCAAGTTCTTTGATACACTTGACCTACTCTCAAGCACAATTTGCATTAATTAAAGAAAAACCTCCAAAATAGACGTCAAGTACACAGATTCAAGACGCTTGTGCGATATACGTACGCCCGTCTAGTTTACAGTCCAGAAAGCACGAACCGCACACTTGAAAGACCCCCCCAGACACCAACTACATACATCTGTAGGAGCTTACACAATCCAGCGACCAGTCAACCGATCCCAGCCGACCCGACCCGTACCCCAGACCAAGACCCAACTCGTACCGCCCCACATACCATAAAGGCCGCAAAAAATTGCTAAATTTTCATGTAATTTTCCAACTAGTGTTAAAGGGTCGAATCTAAGTGAAATTGTTGCTCAAATTTGAGGCGCGAGGGTAAAGTAAATATATTAACGCAAAGGTCGCTTTCTGCACACGTTAATGCTTTAATTATATATATATACATATATACATATATGAACCACTTTTGAAACAAACGAACCCAAAACTTGACTCCAGGCCCAGGCCATTGGCATATATACGATTTGGGTGTGAATTGTGCTTGAAGGCGGATCACGACTGCTTGAGTATAAAAGGTTGAGCTCAAGATAAACTCAAGATAAGACAAAAAAATTTGTTAATATTTAGTAAAGAAGAATAAGAATTACCGTATATTATTATAGACTATAACAAACATTTAAGTTTAAAAAGATAGAGAAAAATATTAATATAATTTAATACATTTATTTATATTTTATTTATTAATTTTTTGTTTTTCTTTTAGAGGGATAAAACTACTCAGTTAAATTTTCTACTCTTCCTCTTCCTCCTCCATACTATATTAAAGACGAAATGTATTTAAACGAAATGAAAGAAAAGAATAAAAATGTTTGCATCATCATCAGATGCTGCTGCGCATGGTAGAAACTGAAAACAAGTAAATAAACATTCTCACTTTTCTTTTGGCCGAGGCTAGCTTCTAATTTACACGTCGGAAAGCTGGGTGGGGGTGCTGCTGCTGATGCTGCTGGTAGTGGGCGGGGTGGAGGCTGGGAATAACAATAAAATGCACGCGTTGCAAGTGGAAAAGCGCATACAAAGCAAACACGAGATCGGGTAGTTAGTTAAATGAGGAAGGGGCATGAACTGAACTGAAATATAATTTGTAGGCACGCACTCGGCAGTCGAGCATGCCAGATGGTCCAAAAAGTTTTGCAATCGTAGTGCAAGCAAACATACACACACACACACAACCATACACACCCACACAACAAATTTGCTAAGCGTGCGAAGAACAGCATTAAATTAATGACGCTTAACGGAGGCGCTCGTGGAATCTAAACAAAGAGCTGGTCAATAAATTTGTTCGGGAAGAGGCGAGAGGAATATTTAGTGGGCATTTCTCTAAATTTTAAGAAAATATTGTTTCAATCTTTTAAGCTAAGAAAATGCAGTGTGAGAGATGCGAGGAATGCTGTAAAATATTTTATGGCATGCAGCTATAAGGGCAAGATTGATTGGAGTGAGTTCAGACATTGGGATATAAAAGTGAATTGATTGCAAGCTACAAAATATAAATAGCGATAAACGTTGCTGAACATTTTATGTACAGGGAATGGCTATATAAGCACCAGCTAAATATAAATATGAATAAATACAAAACAAATAAAAATTGCATTTGAATTCATAGAATATCCTATCCGAGTCTTGTAGCAGTCAGCTTTTGTCAGGCAGCTGCCTTAACTCAAGTTTCAAGTTTTATTTTTGCAACATTCATTGGAAGAATTGAGCACACATTCATAGTCAATTATAAGGCTAGGACGTCTATTTAGCGAGCAAATAAGATAAATACTTCCAGCAGTTTCAAAGATGTCTTTGGCATAGATGTTCCTTACATCGAGTCTTGTAGCAGTCAGCTTTTGTCAGGCAGCTGCCTTAACTCAAGTTTCAAGTTTTATTTTTGCAACATTCATTGGAAGAATTGAGCACACATTCATAGTCAATTATAAGGCTAGGACGTCTATTTAGCGAGCAAATAAGATAAATACTTCCAGCAGTTTCAAAGATGTCTTTGGCATAGATGTTCCTTACATCGAGTCTTGTAGCAGTCAGCTTTTGTCAGGCAGCTGCCTTAACTCAAGTTTCAAGTTTTATTTTTGCAACATTCATTGGAAGAATTGAGCACACATTCATAGTCAATTATAAGGCTAGGACGTCTATTTAGCGAGCAAATAAGATAAATACTTCCAGCAGTTTCAAAGATGTCTTTGGCATAGATGTTCCTTACATCGAGTCTTGTAGCAGTCAGCTTTTGTCAGGCAGCTGCCTTAACTCAAGTTTCAAGTTTTATTTTTGCAACATTCATTGGAAGAATTGAGCACACATTCATAGTCAATTATAAGGCTAGGACGTCTATTTAGCGAGCAAATAAGATAAATACTTCCAGCAGTTTCAAAGATGTCTTTGGCATAGATGTTCCTTACATCGAGTCTTGTAGCAGTCAGCTTTTGTCAGGCAGCTGCCTTAACTCAAGTTTCAAGTTTTATTTTTGCAACATTCATTGGAAGAATTGAGCACACATTCATAGTCAATTATAAGGCTAGGACGTCTATTTAGCGAGCAAATAAGATAAATACTTCCAGCAGTTTCAAAGATGTCTTTGGCATAGATGTTCCTTACATCGAGTCTTGTAGCAGTCAGCTTTTGTCAGGCAGCTGCCTTAACTCAAGTTTCAAGTTTTATTTTTGCAACATTCATTGGAAGAATTGAGCACACATTCATAGTCAATTATAAGGCTAGGACGTCTATTTAGCGAGCAAATAAGATAAATACTTCCAGCAGTTTCAAAGATGTCTTTGGCATAGATGTTCCTTACATCGAGTCTTGTAGCAGTCAGCTTTTGTCAGGCAGCTGCCTTAACTCAAGTTTCAAGTTTTATTTTTGCAACATTCAGGCGCGTAGCCAGAAAATTTTTTCGTGGGGGGGTTTTCAGCAAATATTAATTACACATATTTTTAATTGAATTCCCTTCTCTCTCTCTCTCTCTCTCTCTCTCTCTCTCTCTCTCTCTCTCTCTCTCTCTCTCTCTCTTTCTCTCTCTCACTCACTCCCTCTATCTATCCCCCCATCTCGCAGACTATGCAATTAGTTAGAAGTTGATTTACTGCTGAGTACACTCAACTCTTGTAACGCTTCACTTAGAAACTATAATATATGCACATATATATATATATGTCTAATATATATATATATACAAAATTGTGTTCTTCAACTACTCTGCACAATCTTTGGAAGAAAATTTGCCTTGCATAAAAAGCTAGAAGAAGACGGCGAAAAAAAACTTCTTATTTTCGCTCAATTTGCAATCGCAACGAGACGTAAAAAATCATATCAACGCCTAGACGCAGCACAATTTCGTAGAGCCAAGAAGAACTAAGAACTTGGAAGAGACACAATCTCCACCGCCACGCCCACATGGTTGGCTCTGTGCCTCTGCCTCTCTCTGTGTGTGGCACTGCAGTGCGTCTTTTCTGCTGACTTTACATTCTTGTGTGCTCATATCGAATTACAGACGGTTGCATATACATACATATACTATACTCGCATGCAGCTATATATATATATATGTATTCCCCACTTGAGCTGCAGAACTAGTAAAGTTCTTGGGCAACTCGTTGAGGTTTCGCTGATAATCTCTTCAGTTTGACTGGCTAATCAAATGTGACTCATGTGATGAACTCTGATTCAGATTTGATGTGCATGGGTTAGCCAGAAGGTAGTATGGATTGCAATATGCAAAATGAGTAATAGAGAAAGAGTGTTGGATAAGCATAAGTATAAATATAAGCAAAGGCTAGTGTTGAAAAGGGAATATGAAGTATAAACAATGTATATGGCGTATAGATGAATGTAGATTGAAGATAACTTAGAGATTCCTGAGTTAAAGAGCTTTTAACTTTTTATTCTTTACAGTAATATGGTATATGTTTCTCAGTATACATTTAAAATGTCAAGAGAATAATTAGGAATTGTCAAGAATTATGAGTTTTAGCATACTAAAAGTACTATATATTCCATAGATCATAATATCATGGAAATCAATTTAAACTCAAAGATCATTTCAAGTAGATCCCTTGAAAATATACATCAAATATATATTATTATAATTAAATAAATTTCATTTCAGGAATCTATTGAGATTTCTCATTAAAAATCATCAATCAGGGTATACACATATTTAGGCAACCCAAAGACTCCCACTCTACTCTTATCCCTTATGAAGTCAAACGAAATTCCCACACAAATTAAAATGAAAGAAAGAAGTAAAATAAAAATACGAAAAACAAAATAAATGAAAAGGAAAACAAAAGACAGACTTCTCGCTCGCTTAGTTAACATTTTCCCATTTGATTTATTTGAACAATTTGAAGACTTGTCTTGGACTTTGACCGCGCCGCACTGATTGACCCGGCCTCTGGATTGGATGTTCGCTTTTGATGTGCAGCTGTCAGTGGGGCTGCCAGAGTTAGTGGCAGAACCGGTTCGATTGCTGCCACGCCCAAACCAATCTGATCTTTTGTTTACAATTGTCATTTGGTTTTTAGTGCATTGGGAAATCATTAATTAATGCGTACATTAACCGTTACTCCTGATAAGGCACATTGATAGATAGATCCATCGATCCGAAACAATTCCAGTCTTATCGCTGAGCTCCGATTAAAGTCGGGACAACTTTTCAAGTGCGCACGATGTTAGCAGTAGGCCTCTATCTATCTCTCTCTCTCTCTCTCTTTCTCTATCTGGAACTGGAACTGGAACTGTAGCCAGACAATTACTCAGAGCTAAGGCGCTGACATGTGCCTCTACTAATTTCCTTTGTGATTAATCTCACTAAGTAACCGCAAGCTGTGACTCTGGGGTTGCGGGGACAACATGTAAAATCCATATATATATATATGTATGTATGTACCATTAAATGGTATTAATGAAGATTTACGTTCAGCTAAGACCCAGTCTGTTCTTTACACTGTTAGTTCACTGTATGTGGCCCAAGAAATGGGCGTCTTTATCATGTTGAATTATTGTTTTTCAACAGTCTGCAGAGTTTATAATTACTTCCTCGTTTTGTCAGTCTAGAGACAGCAAATAGTGTGTGAGAGAGAGAGAGGGAGAGAGATGAGCTATTATAGAAAGTTATGTCAGCTAAATTTTGGTTTAGGTTAGGCTAGGTTGTAACTTGTTCTATTATTTAATAATATGTTAGAGTAAACTCTGAACTACTTTACTTTTTTTTCGCTTTCTCTTTTCTGGGAAGACTCTGTACTATAATTTAACGAAATTGTTTCTTTTTTTTTTTTTTTTTTTTTTTTTTAATTACGGGATACGTGCCCGAACTCGGCAATATATTAAAGATATTTGTTTTTTTTTTTTATGGAGGAAGAGATAAATTGATATAAATTTATCAGTCTGTAGATCTTTTATTTTATTTATATATGCAATTTTATTTATTTATTTTTTTTTTGCATTATTTTACAAAAAATATTTTATTTATATATACAATTTTATTTTATTTTTTTTTTTTTGCATTATTGTACAAAAAATAAATAATACAAAAAAATAAATAAATAAATTAAATTAAATAATAAAATAAAATTTCAATTTAATTTAATTAATTATATCATTTGATTAAAAAATATTTAAATATATATATTTTTTTTTTATTTTTTTTTTCTATTTTCTTTTTTTGTGGTGTAGTATATTTTTTAGTTAGTTAATATACTTTTAATATGAATTTAATATATCATTCGACTTACAAATATTTCATTTAATTTTTTTTTTTTCACTATTTATATACCAAATTTTCAAAATTTTTTGGAAATTCTATTCACATATAAATTTATGTCAAGAACAGTTTTTTTATTTTTTATTTTTATTATTAAATCTAAATATGTCATTTGGTATTCAGTTAGTTAATTTTTTTATGATTTTCATAAACATAAAAAAAATATTGTAAAAAATATTTTCGGGTCTAGGGTTCATTTATGCTTATGGCATATCATCAAGTTTTTCATTTAGAAAGCTTTTGCTACCTGTTGCCACCTTCACACACCCACACGCATTTGGCATGATAATTTTTGTTGTTGTTGTTTTGAATAGAACAAGCACTACGAATGCGACTACGAGTTAAGTGTAGTAAAGTGGAAGAAGCAGAAGCGTAACAAGTTCTATCACGACATCAGCCCACATACATGCATTGCCACTAAACGGGTTGGCAACTCTTTCTCTTTCGCCTCTCTCTTTACCCCCTTTGTTTCTTGTTTTATATGTATGACAGGAAGAGATCCATCAACACGTTGCAAGAAGAAGAAGAAGATAAAAAACATGGCATAAAAGTTGCATTTAACACTCGCTTTCTTTACGCGTCATCCCGCTGTCAAGTATTACATTAGGTTAGCCCAACAAACACGCACACACACACACATACAGGCATGTAGCTCCCCATTGTAACCCCCTCTCTGTTGGGGGGAGGGCTAAAATTTTACACTGTCACGGAAAATTGTTTGTTTAACATGCGCGTTGCGTTTAAAATTACATGATGAGCCGCATTTATCAGAAGAAAAAAAATTATATACATATGTACATACATATATATGTATAAAGATATAAAAACTGAGCAACTCATCAGAGTCTAGACTCTGCCTTTGTCTGCTTCTTCTACTTCTGCTGGAGTCTGCTGTTGCTTCTTCTTCTTCCTGCACTGGTCCTACGCAACTTTTTTTTGATTACTTATGAAGTATGTACATATATATGTATGTCTGTCTGTCTCAGTCTCTGAGGTCGTCGTCGGGGTCTTCCATTCAATCGCCGCCAATTTCACTGTCTGTCTCCCTCTCACTCTACTCCACCTCTCTCTCTCTCTCTCTCTTTATCTATCGTCTGGCTTCGTCTGCATCGTCTGCATCGTCTGCTTGACCTATGCTGATTTCTTGGAAAGAAATTATATGATATTTCTTCAGCCTGGCTACTGTTTCTTGCTCCACAATTGGACAGCACCTACGATCGAAGAGTGCATTTCAGACAGAGATAGCAATAACTGGCCGAGATAGCATGATAAGAAAAGATCTATGTTTGCTGGCATATATGTAAAACATTTTTATAAAAAAAAAAGAAGTTGTACCAAATAATTAGTTAAACTGACGAAAATTATAAACTTTATTAGCAAAAAATTCCATAAACAGGACAAAAAATAATAATAAAATGAATTAACTTTTTAAATGAATTAAAACTTAAAATCCGAATAGAATAAAAAAAAAAAAACAACTCAATATAATTTTAACAGCAATTTTATATTTTTACTATTTTATGTAAAAATAAATTTAAAAAAAAATAAAATAAAATAAAATACATTTTATAAAAAAAGTATTCAGTTACTATTTATGTAGTATAAAATTTAATAAAAATTCACCAAAAATTAAATTAAATACTTGTCATAAAAAAGTATTGAGTTATTTTAATTTTATAAAAATAATAAAAGCATGAATAATAATTAAATTAATTTATATTTATAAAAAATATTTTAATGAATTTAATTTAATTTGCATTAAGTTTATTAAATTGAATTCATTTTTAATTTTTTAATAAAGCTACTACATTTTTTCAAAATTTTCTTTTTAGTCAAAGAAGTTTAGAAATAAATAAAAATCATAAATAATAAATACAAAATTGTTTATTGAATTAATTTAATTAAAAACATATTTAAATTAAAAAAATAATAATTTAGGAAAGCAATTTTTAATAATGTAAAAAAAATAAAAAAGTAAATATAAAAATTTTTAATCTTTAAAAAGAAAAAAAAAAAAAAAAACCCCTAATAGAGGTAAGTAAACTTAATTTGCCTAATAGCTGCTATTATAATTACCTATTTCTTAACCTTTTCTTTACCACTTCTTATTACTTTTACTACAATTTTCATTAATATACCTACTCCATTTCACTGCACCTGTTTTTCCCTCCCCAGAAACTTCATCATTTTGATCGCTATCGGAATGGCTATAAAAATTAGTTCAATAATCCTGTTCAACGATGTTGACAATTCGGGGCGTGTGTTCGTGATCGACACAATTGCATATCATTTGTTCTGGCCATGATTTGGGTATGTTAGCACCCGGGTCTGATCGAGAGATCGTAATTATTCAAAGCACATCCCAAACATTTTCCATCGTCTGAGCTTGTTTTGATTTCTTGTTTTGCTTTCATTTCATTTTTGTTTTTTGTTTTTCTCTTTCTGGTTTTTCAGTTGGCCTGTTGTCAACAGCTGTTGCGTATGTTGTAATTGGAATAAACATTTTGTTGTTTTTGTTGTTGTCCCCTTCTTCTTCTTCTTTGTGTTTGATAAGAGTACAAATGCCCGCAGATTGTCGCAACGCAAGATTTGTTCATGTTGGTACATTATCAGCTGGCGGGTTACTTCCTCTATGTCAGGCTTTAATCGAATTATTGTGTAAAATACACAATATACATATACGTAATTTTCATTAAATATTATATATTTTATTTTTAATTAGTGATTATAGACGGAAAATCTTGCCTAGGGTAATAAATCTTAATTGCTAGTTAACAGTTGAATGCTAAGCGACACTGTTATTTAACAGCACATTGCTATTGCGACCACATGCGGCGCTGTTAACAGCTGGAGAGCGTCAGTCCCACAGAGAAGAGAGTGAGCGAGAGCGAGCGAATGAGCACGCTTATTATTGTGTTTGCATACACTGCTTTTGCATGCTCTCCAGCAACGACAGAGATAGCAACAATAACAAGAGAGCGACCGTCGCGACGGTAAAGAAATTATTTTGTATTTGCATTTTGACTTTGCTCTGAAGTGGCGCTTAAAGCGTTGCCAGACTGTCGACTGCTTTGATTTCCTACATTTCATGATCGTCTACACAGTTTATCATTTATTTAGCAATTTATCAACACTTGGGGGGGTTGAAATTCAAGTGTTTGAATGAAGGCCAATAAAACACAAACACAGCTCGTAACAATGCAATTTCGATGGCCATCGGTCATATGCGGGCATGATTATCATGAGTGAAGTGTTTCACATTTCGTTGAAAGTAATTTAATGTGTTGTCATTACATGCAATGAGGGTTGTTTTAAGAGCCGCATGCAACATGATCGATCTGCATGCTATTATGAAAGTGAAGTGGGGGTAATATATAAATAATGTGGGCTCGTGTTTGTCGAAATCGAAGTAATGTGCTCTTGGGGGTGGCTGTTTCAATGAATGTTTATCTAGATAAAACACACTTAACATAAATATTGTCTTTCCACAGTCAAAACTTCTAACATTACTCCATGCTATTTACTCTGTGTCTCTCTCTCCCTATCTACATGCATACATACACACATATGTCGTCACAAAACCCACAACAAAAAGCCCGCTTAGCCATACTCACACACACGCAGTGCCGATAGCTCACCCACACGCACACCTTTGCTGCTCACTACTTCGCTCTCTCTCTGCATTTACGCTCTTATATATAATTATGCTGTTCCACTGTGTTTACTTTTTGCTTGCTACTGTTGTTGTTGTTTTCTTGCTGGTGCGTTGCTCTCACATGCGCGTTCTCTCAATCTCTCTTGTTCGCTTTGCTCTCTACATTGTGTTTGCAGTGCTGAAACAGATATTGTTGTTGCTGCTACTTTTGAGAGCTGTACTCTGTATTGTTGTTGCCGTCGTGCGTTTGCTTGCTATGTGTATACAGTAATATGGGGTATACACGATTCGTAAGCAGATAATATATGTAAATAAAATATATACACATTTTAATAGTTATTAATAAAAACAATAATATTATGTTCATATGTAATATAAAAAACTAAATAAAACTATCGGTTATTATACATGCAATGGCATTAAACTATTTACGTGTAACATGTTTTTACAGGGCATGAACTCGTGTATATTTTCCGAACTCTCTTCGACTCGTTTTTGTTGCCTTTGTCCGTCGCTTGCAGCTGGCTGTCACTGTTGCGCTGCCTGCTGCCTACTGCCAGCAGACTCTTATTGGATTTCAGTTCAGAAAATATTTTCGCGCTGTGCGGTTGTGTGGAGCGGAAAGTTGAAATTCGCTTTCAAGTTGCCCAAAAGGTTTTTGTCATTTGTTTTCGCATTGTTCGCGCATTGTTGATTTCAATTGTGAGAGAAGCGGCAGCAGCAGCAGCAGCATCCCAAAAGAAACTGCAGTCGCTGATGTTTGTGTTCTATTCGTAATCGGAGTCGGTGCAATAAAACGCGGCAATATTTTCAATTCAAAATAAATCTAAAATAAAATAAAAATAAATCCGTAAGAAAAAATTGAAAGTGAAATTCGTTAATAACGGTAAATCAAATACAACGCGACGACGCGAAAAAATTTTTTGAATGAAACGCTTAGAGGAAAAGAAGCAAATATAAATAAATTATAAAAAATAAAAATAATAATCATTTTAAAAATCTAACGGCATAAAAAATAAAATTCATATTCATTCAATACTAAAGTGTTTAACAGTTTAACAAAACAAATTAAAAGTGTTTCAACAATTTACTAAACCGATTCCAATTAGAATTTGGGCTTCGACAACAGCACCAGGAACACCAACAATAATAAACATAAGGTAAAGAAGAAGCACAAATTCAATACAGTTACGGCGAGCATAAGCTTGCACACACACAAAGACAATTGAGAAACCTTTTGGTCTGTCTGCAGCCACCACAACAACAAAATGGGAATTTTGTTTTTGTTTTTGTTTTTTTTTTGCGCGCCCTGCATGAAGTAGTTTTTTCTGTTTTCTTTTTTTTTGTGTCAAAAGCTGAGAGCGAAAGAGAGTTTTTGCAACAGAGCTCATAGAACAGGGAGAGTTGTGCAGCATCTCTTCGAAAAAAAAAAAAAAAACAGGACATTGTCGGTGTGCTGTGAGTGTGAGCGAGTGCGAAATAAAAGGAGTTTTGCTTTGCCTTCTGTATTCATATGAAATGAAATCGCGGCACAAAAACTCTTTTAATTGCATTTCTTATTCATTAAATTGCAAAGAATGAAATATAATATATAATATATTAAATATATAAAATATGGCAATTGGAATAGTATTTAATTTAAAAATTAAATGGAAAGGAAAAAGGCTGAACAAATTTCTTTTTTAATTAAGGTATTTTTATTATTTTATAAATTGTTGAATGAGATTTGATTAACAAACAAAAGAATGATTTGTAGTAAAATTAGCAAAAAATATATTTTTATACTAAATGTATATATTTTAAACTACAAAAATTCTTTGTTATTTATTTATTATTATTTATTTAAAATAATAAATTTGAATAAATGGTTTAAAAAATATATCGATAGTTACCAGCAAAATTGGAACAAATAAAAAAAAAAAGCAAAACTTAAAATTAAGAAAAAAAAATTAAATTAATAAAAATTAAATTATTATAATTAAGAAATGTTTTTATGTTTTTAAATTAATATAATAAATATTTGTAGAATTTGTAAAGAGAATAAAAATATAAATATATAAATATATTTGACATTTTAAATCATTTAAGCTGCTTCTAATAAAAACTTAGCCAAAATCAGATTGAATTATGGCGAATGATTTATGTGACAGTAAATTAATTTTTAAAATTTTTATGATTGCAAAAAAAAAAAAAAAAAATAATAATAATAAAAAAAAAAAACAATATTTATATATTGTCGCATTATGGATCTGCCTTTGTCCAAATATAGCACGTTTCGTAATCATAAATCTAATCAGCAATCTCAGGCTCGATATTTTAAACACGATATCAATTAAATATTGTTGGGTCCGATGACATTTGCAATAAATAATTGTGAGGTGTTGGATTCGGCTCAATAATATTTGTGAATACAAATTGGCGAACATCTGTGCCCGGGGAGCTTTCATTCAATCTATTAGCTCGTTCACAGTTTCGCCGGATCTATAGTATATATATGCATATGTATATAGCTTAACTTTTGTTATGTTTTGCTTTGTTTATAAACAAACAGAACAGAGAAATTCGTAGCGCCACTTGAGGTAAACGTACCAGGCCGATAAGGTTTAGCTTTTCGGTATATATATACTATATATTCTATATATACATACTATATATACTATATAAAAGTAGCTGACATTAGCAAGATGCTTAGAGATAAGCAAGCTATTGCGGCTTTATGTTTAATTTTACAATTTTTACTATATTTGTTTACTTAATTCTATTCATTTCGTTTCGTTTTGTTTCTAAGCAGTTTTTTATGCCTATTTATTTAGCACTTTACCTACTCAAAGTTTTATTGAATTTAGCGCTGAAATAATAAAATATATGTGTGTATACTCATTCACGAAAGTGAAGTGAGCATATTGGTTTTTGTGCAATGTACGTCTGTTTAGAAATATGAAAGTTGGAATAGAACACTAAGTGGATATATATTAGCCCATGGGGTGTGGCAATTCAAGAAACTCTATATATACTCTACAGTTTTAAAGCTAGAAACTAGAAGCGAAAAAAAAGGACATTCTCTAATGATTTACGTACAAATAATATATATATCAAACCTATCCATATATCAAAACTGAAAATAGATCTTACTGCCTTTAGGCCTTGAATGAGTATTCTGCGGTCGGTAACATCCGACTGCAAAAGCTCTTTTTTTGCGGTTTTAAAAGCAGCTTTTCCATTGAAATACATTTGGCAAATGAGTTCTGGGTTTTGGCCCAACATATGTATATGGCTTTTGACTGACTCGCACAACGGTGACTCGCTGAATAGAAAAATTCTTGGATGAAAACTCATGGAAATTCTATTCAACTTTGTGTAGTTAGTGGGAATCAATAAAAGAGCCAGCGAACCGGCAGCAGGTGAAACTTTTGCACAAAACTAAAAAAGAAGAAAGAGCGCAGAGAACCTAAAAAAAAAAAAATCAATTTACAAAAGCATCGATATTGTTGTCAATGTCGTTCGTCGGTTCGCTAATGAGCAGTCAAAAGGGGGGCAACAAAGGGGGGCGGCTGAGACTTTTGTTGCCAAAGAAGATTTAAATCAGCATCGAAACGAGGGTTAATCAAAGCAACAGCCAAGTCATGCCAAGAGATAGTGTGTGAGGGAGAGAGAGAAAGAGAGAGAGAGAGACAGTGAGACAAAGAGAGCAAAACATCTTAAGTTATAGTTGCTGACGTTCCGATACGAGTGAAATTTTACCTAGTTTTAAGCCACTTTTATTTTTTTAAAATAAATTTTCTGCATTTGTTGCTATTCTTTTATTTATGTTTTTGTGGCCCCCCCTTTGAGACTAATCAACGCTTTGTTTGCTTAAGAGAATTTTTAATAATCTTCGTTTGTTTTCCTTTTGTTTTGCGATTCGTTGCGCTATTTTCTTGTAATCAATTTGCAGCACGTGTTCGAGTTTCGATTTTTCTCAGCTTTCCATTTCATGCCAGCTATAAAAAAGCTGGCTGCTATAATAGGTCGTGTGCTATAAAATACGCTAGTAAAATATTCTCTTTGGTTGGAAATTTTTTAATTGATTATGCCTTGAATTTTTGGTTAATAAAAAAATGATGTATAAAGGGATATGATATATACAAGGTTATTTACTATAAAACGATAAGTAAACAATAAAAATGCATTTAAAAATAGGTCTTAAATTTTGCTGAATTGATTTTGAATATTTTGGGTAGACATAACTTTACTCGCTTTCATAATTCTTTTGATAATTCAAGTATTATTATTAGTTTATAGTTTTTTGCTCCTCTAATGTAAAGCTTCAAAAATATAAATAAATTCCCTATTATTTTTTTTTATAGCTAAATTCTTTTCCTTTAAAATTCCAGTTTGCTTATTGGTTATTTAAAAGCTGAATGCTATATAACTCAAGCTTCAAATACGATTCTCTTTTGCCCGTACGATGTTTACTATGTAACATTGACTCAATGTTGCTTTACATCGCTTTACTTTACTCGCTCTCTCTCTCTCTCACTCTCTTCGTCCTTTAGGCTCTGCTCAACGTCTGCAGCACAGCTCGCTGCTATAAAACTCAGCAGTCAAGCCGCATCTTTACATTGCTTATGCATGCTGCTTCGCTCTCCAAGCGCTGGCAAAGTAAATTGAATATTTATACACACATATACAAACGTGTAGCCAAAAGCAATCTCTCTCGCAGTCTGGCTGCTATAAAACGCAGTAGCTTATGCAAATGCTGCCCTGCTTAGAAATTCTAATGTAATATATTATTGTATTTTGTTGTTGCTGTGACAGACAGACGCATGCACACAAATATATAGTGCCACTATTCGTATGCCCTCAGGTGTGATTTGTATAGTATTTATATACATATACATATATTTGTTTATATATATCTATATACGTATATATTTAATTTCAACTCTTTATGTCTGCGCTGAAGTGTCATATAGAGATGAAAATAAAGTTAAAAACAAAGAAGAAGGAGAAGAAGAAGAAGCAGCAGAAGCAGCTAACCCACTTACGATACGAGCTCCTCAACTGCTCCGTTTCCTAACGGACCTCAAATGCTATTAACATAAGTATTTACTTTGCAGTTGTTGCTGTTGTTTTTTTTATGCTATTTTTTTTTGGCATTTGCGCAATTTCATTTAATTTTTTGTTGTATAATTTTTGTTTGGGTGCCAAAAGTGCCGTTAGACGAGCGCGTAACCCCTCCAGAAAAGTAGCCAAATTCGCGTTTTGCATGAATTGTGCTCATAACTCAATGAAAAAAAAAAAAAAAAGAATAATAATAAAAATAAAAACTTGAGACTGCGGCCAAAAATGTTGATAAGGTAGATCCATAAAAGTTTTGCTAAAGTTTTGCCCCAAATAAGCTGGAAACACAAATCACAATCAAACATTTCGAAAGCGCTTTAAGTACACCCATCCCAGGCAAGGTCAATGCCATTCATGTTGTTAATCTGAAATAGCACAGAAATCTTTATAGAAGATCTTTACGCTAGAAAATCCACACGCAGTCAGTCGATCGCCTAATTTTAAAATTCTACATATTCCACTGCAGCACACACGCCCCAAATGTTTGTGTGTATTATCGAATGAGATTAGCAGGAACCTAAAACTGAACTCGGGCAACAAAGTTCTCGGCACCCCCAATAAAAGAAAAACGTATTCGAGCAGAATGGGAACAAACATGAGATATTATGCGTGCATCACTATCATTTGATAGCGACAGAAATCGCTGGAAGCTAGCAAAAATTGGGATTTTAATCAGTAGAGCTGACTAGCATATACCCTGTATAGGAGTGGGAATACTTGACTAGTATATGCCCTGTATAAGATTGTTTTAAATTTTAAGTAAAAGTTATTTTGGAACATGTTTTTGATTTATAAATATTATTTTTGTATTTTTTAGAAAATTCATTCGAATATACCCATACCATAATTTACTTTAGGCCTAGTGCTGAGATACTATAATACTTACATTTATCTTCTTTTAGTTGATCTACTCTCTAAATAACTCACCCGACCCATACAATTAAAAAAAAAAATCTATAAATATTTCCATACATCGAAATACTTTCACCTCATACATACAATCATCACAATTATTTGATAGGTACATAAAAATAAATATAAAGTGGAATATTATTTCATAGATAGGCTCTTTAATGATTTGGCTTGGCCTTATCAAATTCAAATTGATATGGAATGGCAGCGTCATTCGTAGCAATTGGAAATCGGCGTGAAGCTTATCAATGAGCAGCGCCAATACGGCAAATGACACAGAAAAAGTTTTGGAAGCTTATCACAAAGGGAGACCCCCCCAAAAACCTTGGAATGCGAGTGTACGAAATAACAAAAATAACAATACGAACTTCCGCATAAATTTTGATGACAAATTTCAGATTCCGTTGAAGCGGCGGATGAATCTTGCAATTGGCAAGCTAAGCAAACAGGTGTAATAGTCAGAGGCGGAAGGTGAGAGGTAGAGGGCGAGAGAGAGAGAGAGTGAGAGAGTGATAGCGATATAGATAATAATACTAAGAAAACAACACGAAATTCATTGATACGCAAATTGCTCAACAAAGGTGTTGGAATTGTTAGAGAGAGGGGGAGGAGAAGCGCGAGACGGCGATCTACGGTTTGCGCATTATACAAAAAAAAAAAAAAAAAAAAACTATAATCATCAGTTGTCAGGCAGCAGCAGCAGCAGAATGAAACGTTTGTGAGTCTGAATAGATAGATTCATGTTTGTATATAATATATATGAAGCGTAACAGTGAACGCTAGCTAAACCGAACTTGCTAATGCTATGAGTCATTATAAATTATTATGCAATATTTTATTAAATTTTTATACAGTTTTATTGCAACTTTATATATTTGCTGATGCAAATAAAAGTTAGCGCACATTGAGTAACTACTGTATTTTGTATTTCTTTGCTTCTATTTAGGAATTGTAGAATCACGTATTCCCCTATCCAAGTGCGTCACAAGTGTTGGCATCAGTTATCAGAAATCTAGAGGCACATGTCTAGGGCATACAAACAATAATATAAATGAATAAATGTATATGTTTGTGTATATATTTATATATGTCTGGAGCTATATAGGGTTTCTTGGTCTAGCTACACAAAATGATCAGCTGATTGCAATGTGATTTGTTCTACAGGAAGTGCAGGCTTTTTTTTTATTTCTTATTTGATTTCTATTTCTATTTCTATTTAATTTCTATTCATTTCCCAGCCATTTGATAGTCAATGCGACATTATTTCACAATACGATACGCACGACGAGGTTGCTTTGCTGTTTCCTATAGTCGGAACCTTTTGGGAAGTGCTTATATAGGGTATATTGTTTATGTTGAGATCTCTGTGAGAGGCAGCACGAGATGTAAGAGGATTATATGGGATTGATCAGCATTGAGATTGCCGTGGCTTGATTGAAATTTAGACCCTATCGAGAGATTATGTGGAAAACTGAAATGAAACTAAATGGAATGAAATGGCGTAAGAGCTGATCATCAGTGCGCACTGGGTATCCTTGAGTCTAGCATATCCAATTGGAGCCGTCTAACTCTTTTTCTTATCAATTTTATATTCAAGTCTCGCTTATCTTGACAACTTCTATGATAACTATTCGCAATTAGTTAAATGTTATATATGTACATATATCTGATACTCAACAAAAAAAACCTGAAAATTTGAAAGTCTATTCTAGATAAGCGACAAAAGCAAACAAATGTATAGAAACTAGTTTGATTTTAATTTTGTTTAAATGCAGCACAGCAATTAATTTATTGTGGGAGAATTGTTGGCTATATAAACATGTATTTCAAGGCATTATAAGTCAGAGTTCAAAGTATGCATATAGAGAAAGGTTAAATAAGAAATTATGGACTCAAATTTATATTTTAGCAATCTTTGTTCTCTTTGTATTTCGAGCAGTCGAGTTTGAGAGCGTATTCCTCGAACTAGAAAATATATTTCTTCAAGGTGAATAAGATTTGCCAATCGCTGTCCAGTTATATGTATATCTATAAGTAATTGGTATTTCCTTTTTGCAACATTTGTTTTTGTTTTTTATTGACAATTTAATCACAGGTCTATAAACAATTTATAGTGCTTAAGTGCAAACTTCATGACTAAACTAAAACACTTCTTTCTCTATTTATTTCTCTTTGCAGTTTCGGTGAGTCAAAATGCTTTCTGATTGTGTCAGAGCCTTAAAGGTAGGCGCAAAGTGGAACAACTTCAACAATTAGCCGCACTCGTAGCACTCATAGATGAAAGCTAATGTCTGTTTAGCCGCTCGACATCTTTCGCATGACCCTCGCTTAAGTGTTATAATACAATTAGGACGCCTACGTCAGTTGCTATTTCGGCCGCGATAGGCCTCTCTAGGCCTTCAATAGATCAGCCTTAACAAGTGCCATGCGACACCTTCAATTGAAATTGATTAGGCGCGCAACATCCACACACAGAAATAGATCAAAATAATTATTAAATTAAGCAAAAAAGTCATATATACAATATATATATTTAAATGAAATGAACTCAGAGTGGATTAAAACTGTCTTGAGCTATAAGTGAAAGGCGTAAAGCTCATCAATTGGTTTAACTAGTGGAAGTTCCCCTTGGAGATATCAAGAGCTGTCTATGATATGGCATTATATTAGATTATTGAGCAATGCAAGTTGATGACTTGGGACTTTGCAAATATATTTTAGATAAGATAAGTTTAACTCTATGATTAACATTAGATTTGAAAGTCTTAAAATGTGTTTCTTCTTGTCTTTGTTTGTCTCTTAGTAAGTCGCTGAATCAGTTTAAAATAGATCAGACTGAAATCATGCTGGTTTGGAATGATTTCATTAAAAGACAGTTGGCAAAGTCTTAGAAAGGTAGATAGAAATCATGTTGAGCTTAAAGACAATTTGCAACATTTTAGCCAAGCTTTTAAAATGGCTCAGACTGCAATCACACTGAGCCACTGAGTTGACTTGGCTTAGACACAGTTTATCAAATTTTGACTAAGCATAACATTTGACGAATAACATTTTGACTGATATAGTTCAGAATGAAGTCAACTAGATTTTTAAATTGAAAAAAAAAGATAACTAAATTAACAAGTTTAAATTGTTATTTTATGTTTGACTATGATTGCATTGCATGCACATACATACATACATATACTATACCATTCATATACTATATATGTAGTCAAGTGAATTTAATTTTCGGCACTGCCCACAGTCAACTCTTTGACTTGTATATTTATATATATTTTTTTTTGGGTTTGTCACGGGCAGAGCTGTCAAGCAAAACAAAAAATATAATTTTTGCCAGACCTTCGGAACTTTCCCATTTCCGTGGGTGGCATTTGGCACTTGTCAAGCGGCGAAGGTGGCCGCTCCGATGGTCGTCCATGGAGTGTGTCTGTAAGGTCGTTGCGTATGTTTGTTGATGTGTGCGCGAGAAGGAACTAGACGAGTCTTTTAATTATTGCTGTGTGTGTGTGTGTGTGTGTGTCTATTGTAATTGGTACTGAAATGTCATTCAATATGCCTGTTCAAGTTGATAACAATTTTCCTTTTGTCACTGAGAATTGGGTCTTGGTCGCATGAGGGCGTCGACGTTGACGTCGGCGTCAGCTGCTGACTAACTAGAAAGAGCAAGAATAACGACAACAACAACAACAACTTCAGCTGCTAACACATAATCAAATATTATTCTCGTTTTCTAATTATGAATTCTTCAGTTTTTGTTTTTTGTTTTGCTTTGTTTTCGGCCACTTGTCGACAACTGGGTCAAGTCTATGAGGAAAAACGTTTAGCTATAAAAAAGTGAAATCGCAGCAGCTGTAATTAAATTTTAAACATTGGCATTTACACAACTATTCTCGTGTCACTGACTCACTCTCTGTCTCTCTCCAACCCTCTCTTCTTCTTTATGCCTTCTCTTTCTCTAATTACTACTTACACTTTAGCTAAATAGCTTCTTGATAGGCGAACGGCGGGACGGCGGGACGGAAAGGCTTTTGTAATTAGCCAACTTATTTGTATTGCTTATAAAACGTTTGTAATCAAGTGTTAATACCTTGACAGCATTTACCTGAGCGCTGTTGATGATGATGATGATTATGATGATGGCATTGCTGTCTAGACAGGGGAGCAGCAGATACAATTGATCGAATTTGAGAGAGAATCAAAGAGCGGAAAAGAATTTCGTTTCATATAATTTAATATATTTTTATAAATATATATTTAATATTTGATGACTAATTTGAGTTGCTTTTTAAGCAAATTAACATCTTACTCATTATTAAGTGCACTTAAATAAGTTGCACTTCCTCAATGCATGATGACTCCTTAGTATTTTTATTCAAAATTCTGTCTGACAGCTTAATTAATTTTAATTATAACCAATTTCACTTGTCTCGTAATCAGCTTATGAAAATCAAGAAATTATAATGAATTATACATAATGAACTGCATTTGCTGTTGTTGTTGTTGAACGCCCACTCTCTCCCTCTCTCTCTCTCTCTCTCTCTGTCTGTCGTTTTCTCACTCTTTGTAGCTAATTGCACAATCGCTTCATCAGCTGCAGACACAAAAGTAATCAATGGACCAGTTGTTGCAGCTGCAGTGTCTATCTCCCTCTCGTTCTTCTCTGTAGTCATTTTTTGAGTGGGCTCAACTAAATGAAAAAGCTTCTTCATCAGCCAAAATGTTTGGCCATAAAAAGTCACTATGAATCGTCGTCGTCGTCGTCGTCGTCTGGCTGCCCACAGACAAACGCACTTAATATGCATTTCTCAATCGATCAATATGTCACATCTATCATTATATAATTCTATACAAATATTGCTCAATGCAACTTTTTCGGGCACAACGAGTCTAGCCAAATGCAGGTGACGCAGGTGACACAAACTCAATTAGGCGTCTCGTCTAGTTGTTGGTGTGGCCACTTTTCTGATTTCAGCCCACCACACAGACACACAAACACACTCTATGCTTCTCTTTCTTTTATTATATCTGTCTCGCTGTTGGCATTTTGCTTTGTTTGGCTTTAAGTTGTGTAAGTTGCGCTCAAAAACTGAACTTGGGCCCCATTGACATTGCACTTTGAGTTTTTTTGTTTTGTTGCCAATTGATAATTTCATTGCTTTTATTTGTTTGTTGACTAAAATAACTGTAAATAAGCAAAGCTTGAAAATACATACAAATTTATGGGGGCTAAATAATTTGTAGAGCTTAAATACTCATTTGAAATATTAATAGCAAATTTTGATAACTATTAAAAAAAAACAATAAAAATTATAAAATAAAAAAAAATATATATACATATTTAAAAAATATCCAAATAATTATTATATTATATTTTGTAATAAAATGTTCTCGCAATTAATTTAATAAAATTATATATATGTATATATTTATTTAATTTAAATAAATATATATTGTTAATTATTTAAATTTATTTCGCGCTTCTTATCATTTATTTCTTTTTAATAACATCTGCAAAATACAGTAATTAACTATAAATAAATAATTTGTCGAGGTTAAACACACATTTTAAATATTAATTGCATTTTTTTTTTTAAATATCTAAAAATATAAAAAATTCATATTATATTTTTTAATAAAATTTTCGAATTATATCTCGAATTTAATTTAATAAAATTATATGTATGTAGTATAAAATTATATAGAGTTTATTTAATTATTTTTTATTACTTTTGCTCTTCTTATCATTTATTTATTTTTAATAACATCCACAAAATACAGTTATTAACTATAAATAAACAATCATTAAAGTTTTCCAGCGTAGGCTACAAATTAAACCTCAGCTAATTGTGATTAATTGAGTTTCAAAGGCCTTATATGGCAGCTCGAATAAATCTGAACAGCTGACCATATGGGAAGCCACACACACATACATGAAAGCCTATAAATAAATAAATATATATACATATGTATGTGTGTGCTCATTTGATGCCCTTTGGGCATTTCCTTAACCGCGTTTTAAATCGATTTAGAGTAAGGAAAGAATAAACCGTTAGTAACGGCTTCTCTGTGACTGAGTGGCGCACGCTGACCACAACGAAAAATCCGTTTTGCGACTCATCTCAACTCAACTCAACTCAACCTCACCCACCAGCCAAAACCCGTTGAAATCTGACTAAGCCAACAATCAGACATACATAGTATAGCATATTAATGCCCCAGAGATTATGCCAAAAACCAACAAGCTATATTGTTTACCGTTTTAGAGTAAAGAAATAAATTTAAAAACAAAAAAAAAAAAAAAAATCAAGAAAGAAATAAACAGAAGGAAGAAGAAACACAGAAGAAGAACAAAAAAATTGTATATTTATGCACTTCAACGCCAGAGCAAAAGTTTGGTGCCGCAGCACCCAGAACGAACTTCTTCAACCGCAAAATAATGAGTTGCACCAAAGAAAAAAGAAAAAAAAAGGAAAAAAAAATTATAATAAAATAAAACAAAGAATTTTAAAATAAAAGATAGTCTCAGATTAAATACTCTATATTATATTATATGTGTATATGAATAAAAATAAAATATAGGATTGAAGAAGAAAATACAGATGATGTATGATAGATAGAAAATGGAAGATGAATTATAAGAAGATAAAATAAGGAAAATAAAATATATGATAGAAGATTTATGATATACTGAAGATATATGATATACAGTAAAGAGAAGATGATAGATGAGAAGATAGAAGTAAAATAGGAAATAGAACCTGGAAAATAAAAAATTATATGTAGAATATTGAATAATGATAGTAGAAGGAAAATGAAATGAAATGGTAATAGTTGGGAAAATTGAAGACTGAATATAGAAGATATTAGATTTAAGATTGAGTATAAAAAATATTATTGAAGATGGGAGATTGAAGATAAAAGATAAAATGAAATATAGAAGACAGAAAAAAAACTATTGAAGATAACCGATTAAAGACAAAAGGAAGGCGATATCAGCTCTTAGGCAACAGATATTTAATATTAAGTAGAAGCAAATAAAGAATATTTGTAAATTATAACAGAATACCAATTACCAAATACCAATTACATATATAATAGATATAGAAATGTCCCAAACTAAATAATTCTTTAAAGATTTGCCTTAACTCTGAGCAATTATTTGTATAAAAATATAGTAAGGGAGACTCGACTATTGATGCACTCTCTGTACTTCAAAAGTATAACATATAAGCAGAGCTCTTATGCATTTCCGTTACCTATATGATGACACATTTATAAGATATCATCAAGTGTATTTATACGAATATAACAGAGAGGAGAGAGAGGAAGGCAGAACCGCAACCAAAACAAAGGCCCGACATGAATCGGAACAGCAAAGCTTTGGAGCCCAAAGCAAGATTTTAACATTTTCATATGCACTGCGGGACGGACATAACTCGACTCGACTCGACGCGACGCGACGCCTTGTCTTCAAAAAGTTTTAGGTCAAACCGCAGTCAGCATTTGCAGTTGCAGTTGCAGTCAGAGCTCCTGGCTAACAGCAACGATGGCTTGCAGTTGAGTGCGTTGTCTGTCCCTGTTAGTTGGCCGTCTTCCTCGTCGTCGTCGTCGTCTGGCTGCATCCTGCGTAGAGAGCATATTAAATTTCAGAACCTGGCCTGGAACAACAGCTGTGCGCGCGACGCCTCTGGGGCGAGACTTGAGCGCAATGCGAAACCGGTTTTTGTTTTTTTAGTTTTCAAAGCCCAGACTGAAGCTTGGACTTGGAACCGGGCCCTGGCCGACGGCAGACGACGGACGGCAGCTGTAAACAATCAGAGCTAACTGCATGGCAGGCACTCAGCCATGAAAAATGAAAAAATGAAAAATGAATGATGATAATGACGATGACGATGATGTAGACGAATGGAGTTGGAGACGTCGCCTCAACTTTGGGGCAACTTCTTGGTTATTGTTGCTGCTGCTGTTGTTGTTGTTGCTGGTGATCTTTGCGCAGCAAAAGCCATTGACCAAAAAGGCTTCATACACAAACACTTATTGTTAGTGTGGGCATACACGGAAAAAAAATTGGGCGGTTCATATGGTTAAGAAATTCTTTATAATGAAAATGAGCTTGGGTTAATTGGGCTTTAAATTAAAAATAAATAAAATAATTTGGCTTAAGTTCTGAAAATATTTTATAATGAACATTAAAAAAAAGTATTACAAAAAAATAAATAAATAAAATAAAAAATATATATATCGAATTAAAATTAGGATTTTGAAAATAGAATTGATCTAAAAATAAAGAGTGAGTGAGAGAGAGAGGGTTAAAAAATATATATATTTATATTGATTTTTGTATAATTAAATAAATTATATATTTTTTAAATTAATTTTTTTAATAGTTACATTTTATTTTTATATTTATATACAATAACAATATTTATATAAAAAAACAAATATATTAATATAATTATTACATCATAATTATTATTGATAGGTTTTGAATTACTTATGCATTATCTAAAACACATAAACATTTTCGTATATTTTTTTATATTTCCTATAATCATATTTCTCACAATTTTTTCTCTTTGTAAATTTTACATTTTGCTGCTAATTCATTTAAAGCTAATTCAGTTAGTGATTTCTCTGAGTGCAGCGTGTAGATTATGTGTATTGCTTTGGCTTGTGGCTTTGGTCTGGGCCAACAATTTCCTGCTCCTGGCCAAGTTGGGGTGCATCTACCTGCGCTGTGGCCGGCCAAGCCAGCAGCTTCTAAAAACCCGATTTCGTGCAAGTATCTTCCACATTCGCTCTGCCCTTTTTGCTGTGGCTGCTGCCGCTTGTTTGGTTTATGGATACTCGAGCTCGGGATTTGCTATTTGTAGTCGTACTTTGAGAGCTGAAAAAATAAACCGGTTGCCAGGTTCATAGGCGCTTTCTGTTTGAAAGTCGATGCGCTGCCTCTCGCCTTGTCGTAGGTACTTATTCGTACTTACCTTACTTACTTATGTATGTATATAAGCTGCTCACTGCCCTCGCTCGACGCTATGCTAGCTGTTATGCTATATATGCTATATGCTTATTGTTTATTATTATTATATATACGCTATTCTATTTTTCCATATATATGTGTATATATTTTTTTGTATAATTTGTTCTCGCCTCTCGCAATGGTCGAGTGCACGCGTCCTCACTATTTGGAGTATTTTCTAGTGGCTGAGTCCGGCTTTATATAGTGGAGAGCAGTGGAGTAATAAACTTGTTTGTGGCTCGTTTGGTTTTGATTAAGTGGTTGATTAAAGGGTTTATTGACTTTGTTAAGCAGGTCATAATAGTTAGCAGAAGGTGAAGTCTCGATGGATGCCAATAAGCTCAACTCTTTGATTAGATCTATGTAGAATAGTAGCACACACACACACACATGGCTCTTCATATACGACTTTACTCTGCTCCATTTTGTTAGCTTTACTTCTTGGCAAAGAGCATGTAGAAACGCCCTTTCAGCGACATGCCATGGCCTAGGTATTTAGCCATGACTTCAACCTGCGCATTGACAGCCAACTCTTTTTTTCGTTTTTGTCTTTTTGTTATTTGCTGATTTCTGCAAGTTACCATAAAAGTCTCAACTTGGCTCAGCCATGAAACTGGTTGAACTTTAGCAACAACAACAGCAACAACAATCAAATTACATTTGGCCTGTTGGTGCATTTGGTGCACATTGCTGCCGGTTTCTCTTTTATGGCCAAGACAAGTTCTTGACACTCAAAAGCCCAGCGAGCAGACAGCAAACGCCTACAGTTCGAATTGTAGCTACAAGTGTTGCCTCTCTACCTGTATCTAATATACCTTCAATCATTCAATCATTCAATTTAATCGTAGTTCCAGTTGCAGCTGTGCGAGCCGATAAACGCAGGGGCATGCAACGAAGCGTGCCGCACTTACACACACACACATACTCACGCACAACATGCAACGATTTAAAGCCCCCTTCATAGATCCCTAGTTGAACTACCCCTCAGTTCCCTCTCACTTCTCACTTTGCCTTTCAGTTAAATGTAATTTAAAATCCAAATGCAGCCATTATACGATTTTGCCCACATAATAAATGATGTAAAAAGTAGGCGGGCGATCACAAATCCAAAGACATGACAGCACCGCATAGTTGGGGAGCTCTAGAAAAATGTACTCTAGCCAAAATTATAACATGAAAATGTTATTTGAAGCGTACTATAATAATATTTCACATATTATTTACGATCGTTTCGTTTCGTTTCGTTTCGTTCGCTCTTAATGTGTTGAAAACTCGCCGCACAGCAGGCAACTATTTTTGCGTTATTTTTTTTTTTTTCGATTACACTTTTCGTAACTCTGCGCTGTAAATGTAATTTTCATATTCGACTAATGAGCATTAACTATATTGAAATGGATTTTAAATACTTTTTGCTCTAAAAAATATTGCGGAAATTGATATCAAAATAGTTTTAATTGCATTTGTGTTTATATAATGAATTTTACCTAAAAAAAAATTCAGTTATGCAAATGAAATAAAAAATATTTGCTTAATAATTAACATTAACTTTACCGTGAAGATGTTAAATCGAATGGCTAACACAAAAATCTAAAATTAAGCTTAGACTTTTAAAAATGTATATGAAATCTGAGACAGAGAGGAGTTAGCTAGCAAAAAATAATGTTTATTTGTGCTCTATTATATTTGACATGCACTTTACAATGAACATGGTAAAAAATATTTTTGGAAATTCTATTTGTGAATAAAAGTGTATAAATATAGAAATCAAAAAGCGAATTATTAAGCGAAACAAGAAATATATATATTACAATTAATTAATTAGTGCAAAACAGAAAAAAATTTACCATGAAGTTTGCTCAAGCATATTTTAATGTTAGAATATATATACTTACAATATATATAAAAGTTTATATATCTGAAGAGTAATGTTAGTAATTACCATGTAGTTTACAAAAGCAAGCTGTAACACATAAAATCATAAGTAATTTACCATGAACTTTACAGTGAACATCGCGCATATATATGTATATGTATAAAATAAAATAAAAGTAGAGTTATATACATATACATATAAAATACCCCCTATATAGCTAAAAGCTAAGTGCGTAACTAAGCTGCACTCAAAACAAATTTACCATGAACTTTGCAATGAGCACACGCATGAAAGCAGCTACACTTAACCCGTTAGCTATACTTTCTAACCGATGCTTGGCTAATTTCTCGTTAGCGCGCACTAATATGCCCTGAGTTGGCTTTCTCAGCCGGCAGCCGGTGCTTAAAATGCAAATGAAAAGCATTTACCTTATTGAGATGCCGATAAGTCAGTCAGCGACAAATTTAACAGCAGCAACGGTCACAAAATGTAGCCATAAAGCAGGCCGCCACAGACCTGATCAGAGCAACTACTGTGCGAAAAAAAAAATCGAGGTGTGCACAAAAAAAGGAGGGGAAAAAAAAATACAGATGCAAAAAATAAAAATTGTACGAAAAATAAACAAGTAAGAGTGCTCTAGTCGAGACTGCTCGACTAGAAGATACCCTGAACCCTCCAAGCTGATATTCTAATCATTCCGCACTTCTTTTATGCACACATATATACACATTCATCCACACACACGCATAAGCCCGCGCTCTGCTAACTGCGCAGTAAGCAGCGACTGCGCTTAGGCTGCGCTGCAGTGTGGGCAATATTATGAGATTTTATTTGTTGAATAATTTCTTTTGTAGACGTACGATCTAAATGAAACTTTCAGAACGTAATTATAAAGTGTAAATGTGTGTACACAAGTCTCTAGTATTTGAAATACGTTTTTTACGGATTGGGGGCTAAGGGGGCCTGGTATCCAAAATCTGTAAATGACAAAATGTGTGTATGTATCTAATGCATATATACAGTAAATCGCTATGTCTAAAAGTGTTCAAATTAGGCTTAAAAAACAATACAAATTTATCGATTATCCTCGATAAAAAAGATATCGAATGAGTTATCGAAAAAATATGATAAACTTGTACTGCGTATGGTATACACGAGTCTACATACAAAATTTCAGCTCTCTAGCTCTTATAACTTCTGAGATCCTTTTGCTCATACGGACGGACGGACGGACGGACGGACGGACGGACAGACGGACGGACAGACGGACAGGGCTAAATCGACTCAGCGCATCGCCCTGATCAAGAATATATATACTTTATGGGGTCTGCCACGCCTCCTTCTGCCTGTTACATACTTTTTCACAAAACCATTATACCCTGATTTCCCATTTTCAATGGGTTCAGGGTATAAAAAACAAAAAAATTGTGTAAATGGTCTCTCACTCAACTGTTTTGAACGTTAATTTACGCCAACTGTTTGGCCAATGCACGTTGCCAGCTTTCGGTTTCATTATGACTCGCAAACAGGCCAAAAAACAAAAATCATGCAATTGCAGTTGTTGCAGTTGCAGTTGCAGTTGTTCTTGTTGCTGCCTGCCAAGCTGCGCATGCAGATTGCAACATGCATTTTGTATCTGCTGCTGCTGCTGCTGCTGCTGCTGCTGTGGTTAATCATATTTCTCTTGTTGTTGTTGGCTATTAAATTAGCAGCTGCACACGAGTTGCTTTCAAAATGTTGTGCACAGGATATACGATAGCCACAGACAATAACTTGTGCATGTGCCATGCGGCGTATGCGCAATATATGTCTATAGCTGGCGCTAATTGTATTATTGTTTGGCCTCGCAAAGGCCCAGGCTTGAACCTTGACTTGAATTTGAATTTTGCTGCGAAATAACTGAGCTCTTGGCAGCAGACTTGAGAGAGCTCAATCAAGTTGACTGAAATTACAAGGTATTTTTATTACATTTTATTACAATTTGCTGGCATTAAATGCTGGCGTCTATTGAACCCTATGCTAAAATTTAATATTGCAATAAACATGTATAGCTAGCAATTGATTAAAGACTATCTCTCTCTCTTTTTCATTTGCATTGTGGCCCCATTTATTGACTTTTTCAATTTACTTTAACGGCCCTATCAATAAAAAGTTGTCTCAGTCATATTACGTATACGTATAAAAAAGAAAGATCTGCCACAATTAATTCAAGTGCCTTTACAACTGATTTTTTATTTATTTATTTGGCATCATGTTGCTCTCTCTTTCTCTCTCTTGCTGTCTCATTGATCTGCCAAAAGTATAAATATTATTATTTCTATTGATCGCTTTCACTTGCTTCATGTATTTTCTTCTCTTACTTTTCCCCATTTTCAAAGTATTTGTGATTCGCTTTCAATTGCATATTATTATTATTAATATTTTGAAGAGGCAAAGCAAATAAATTCGGTTCACTTGTTATTATTATTTCAGTTAATTTATGTCGGCTGTTGTGCAGTAAATTTATTTAACAAAACGCTTCTCTTTTGTTGTAAATTCATTGATTTATCAGAAACGCCCAAAATGTTGCTTAAAGCATAAATAATTTACGTTAATAATAAATTAAATGCGCTCGAGTGCGTCGAGTTTCAGCTGGAAATAAAGTAAACCTAAATAAATAAGGAAGTTGTTTTTTTTGTGCATCTCCTGATTGTTTTTTTTTTTTTCTTTTCCTCAATATATAATAAAACATAAAAAATTGCGCATGCATGCAAATTGCATATTTAAATAGGTGAGACGTGCTGTGCACTCAACACACCCCATATACCTAACCAGATGCCAGCAGACGATCCGAGCAACGATCCTCCAAAACGTCGACACTTTCATTTTTTTTTTGTTAATATTTTTTTAGTTTCTTTCGCATTTTGTCGAAGGGGCGCGCTGCAGTAAAATCTGTGATAAATCGCGCGCGTCTTTAGCTTTTGACAAATGCGAAATTTATGCTGTTTAATAAGTTTTTGATTTGTTGTTCGGACAGACTCGAGTGTTTATTTGCACAGTTGATTTATGTGCGAAACGGACCCTTGAGAGACATTTATATAAGCGTAAACAAATACAAAAGTTAAACAAGGAATCGAATCGAGTAGGCAAGAAGTATGCCTGGAATTAATTGTTAAAACAATTGCAGACTTTGCTTAAAAATTCTAAATTTTCTATAATAATTGTTCAAGAAATCCAATCCTTTCAATTTGGTTTTCCAGCATTATTATATAGTACCTATCTTTGCCTATCAAATTGCGTTTCGAAGACACTTTCAATAGTTATCCAAATGGACTGGCGCCCAGTTCAGCAAATATAGCGCACCTCGACCCAAGGCTAGTGTCTGAATCAAATTGATTGTGCTGAATGCTCATGTATTTATATAGAACATATATAACATATATGCTAGAGTCAAAGTCTTTTTTAATTGAAATCGATAAGACAACTTGGGCTTATCAATCCAGCTTTCTCTCTCTTTCTCTCTCTCGACAACTTATCACCACCTGTCAACTGATTCACACGCCCCCAATTACTGATTGAGGGGCCCTCTAGCCTTATGGATTATTAACGTTTTACAACGCTTATCAGTGGAAGCGATAGGCTGGCAGACAGGCGCTGCACCAAAAATACCCTAGACTGAACTGGAAACACATTTTTATTATCATTTAGTTTAGATACAGCCAATGGGAATTATTTATAATTTACGTGGGTTTCGTAATGTGGCGATAAGGCGATAAAACGTATTCAGTCATGAGAACTACGTAATTTGGGTCAAAGGGCTTTTAGTGGGTGTAAAAGGTTTGAACAGATTTCATTTGTAAGTGGGTTACGTAAAAGGTTTTGCTTTGCTATATGATAAATTGTTTATTTGTTTAGGTTTTTATTGAAGCATTTTGTATATACATAAATCATAAATAAATATTTTGATATTAATTAATTTCCCATCTATTTACTACTTACAGAAAAACGTATATATAGAAGTTACATATATATTGAGAAACTTGTGCCAAAAAAAAAAAAAACCTAAAAGCAATATTAGGTAAGTTTATGATAAATCCGATTGACTAAGAGTATTTTAGAATCGAGCTCAACAATATTTGGACAACAATTGAAATCATTTTTTAGATGCTTTTGCATTACAAAATATATACAAACATATTTTAATAATTATGTACTTAAAAGACTTTCATGTATATTCCCCTGAAGCGTACAGAAATTTCTAATAATCCGCTCATATTGCATTCCATTAGAAATTGTGCGCAGGAATATTCTCATTTGCATACTTGAAGCCAAATTTCTATTTAAATTTCATTTGAATTTTTCATTTTGTTGACTTTTTTTTTAATGAAAATTCCTACACAAAGAGCATTAGGCTGCACTTGAAGCGTAATCAAAGCAGCAGCAGCAGCAGCTGTGCAAATGGCGCAGAATTTGAAACTAGAACCAGATATCGTTTAGCCCACAGTAAATAATAATAATTATGCAGACTGGGGCTAAATGAAAATTTATGTACTATAAATTCGAATTCATAATAATTGTCGCATTAACACACTGTGTGAATATATCAGCTTGCAGTTATTTAATTTAATAAACATGCAACGCAATTTATGCAGCCAACAATTTCCCAATGATAGCGACGCCCATGCTAGAAGGCGTATTCGAGGTTCTGTTTTATTTATTTAATTTTTTTTTTGCGCATAAATATTGATAGGCGAGACATGTGTGTGCACGCTATTATCGTACAGACGCACATAAATACAATACTTACACATGTATGTATGTATGTACTTATAGCTAGAAAATGGCTAGTTTTATTGGGAATGTATTTAGACATTTGCTGGTTAGAAACACAAGTCAACTACACGTGATTCAAGTTGAATGGATTTACGTCACTTAATGCGTGCTTATTGGCATATCTGCAACTTAAACTAATGTCAATTACACTGGAAAACAAGATTTAGTAGTCATGTGTAATGGGAGAAGTTTAATCAAATAATTGTTAATATTTTAATTTAAGTGTAAAGAAAGCATTTGTACTTTTCTATTTAATGTAAATGTCTAATTTGATATATTTTACTTAATTATTTATTTATTTTAAATACAGTTTCTGTACTCAAAAACTCGATTTAAAAAAAATAAATAAATAAAATAAATAATATTTATTAATTCAATTTATTAAAAAAAAATAAATATTTTTTAATGGGAGAAGTTTCACCAAATATTTTTAATATCTTAACCTTTGTTCTTTTCTATTTCGTGTACTGATATTTACTTATTTATTTATATAATTTACTTATTTATTTATATAATTTTCAATATATTTTCTGTGCTCAAAAACTCGCTCTTAATAATATTTATTAATTAAATTTATTGAAATTAATATATATATTTTAAATTTTATATCAATATCGATTTCATTTTTAAGAAATTTTTGGAAATTAACTGTATTCAGTATATACAATATTTTGTATATAATGAAATTTAGGTGAGGCTTACAGATGTAAATAAATATATATTTGTAGAGCTACATAGATTTCAGATTTCGAGTCAAGTTGACCCAGGTATTCTATATAAAAACTTGTATAAAGTACAAGTACGAACCATTTAACCACTAAAATAGAAATTAAGCCTAAAGCAAATGAAATTTAATATTTTGAAATTTAATAATTAAATCAATATGAAATTGAGCTTGATTCGATAGAAATGTGCAATAGCAATAATAAACGAATCATATTTCATTTGAAATATAATCCAATGACAATGTCTGCTTAATTTACAATTGCAATCGCCATACGATATGTGCCTAGGAGAGAGGGAGAGAGAGAGAGACTTCAACGTCGAGCGATAAGAACCATTTAGAAATAAAAGAGACCTCGAAATGTCGCATTGTAAACCTTGCGCACTAAATTGCAAATATATACATATATGAAAATCAATTTGGAATTACGTATATTACAAAACTGTAAAAGGAAACAAAGCAATTCCCATGAGAGACGTGTGTGAAAGTTAACCTTGCGAGCGGCGAGAGTGTGTAGGAAGCTCAAAAGAAACATTCAAGATTGTTGACGAATAGCCAGAGGACAGAGAGAGAGAGAGAATTGTAAATACCAAAAAAAAAAAAAAAAAGTAAATAAAAAAGCGCCACTAAACGAACAATCAATGAAGTTACTTTTCATGCTAGCCGTGACTTGTCCACGACAAGAAAAAAATAAATAAAGAAATAAATACAAAATTGAAGAAGAGTGTGAAACATATAAAAGAAACGCAATTTGAGGCTTATCTAAGATTTCGCGCTTTGTGTTTTGTAAAGCAGCCATGTCAAGTCAACTCGAGTCAAGTCAACTTTGTTGCGAAGTCTGGCAAGGTTATTGCACACGAGAAACGCTCGTAAAGTCGCACAAAAAAGGCAAATATAAATAAAAGCCAGAACACAGCATAAGAATAAATAAACTACAAGAGGGAAAAAAACGAAAGAAAAGAGTAGAAAAACAAAATAAGCATGCGATAATTAAATATTTGATATGTCAGCTGTTTGCTGATGGCATCCGTCGGCGCTTCAAAGACCAAAAACCCAAATTGGGCTCATTGGGGAAGTCACAAATGAAACATAATAAAATTAACTTGGCTCTCGCTAAACAGATGAGAAGTGGCGTCAAGTGCTAAAAAGTAAAGATAATAATAATTATCTTATGTTCTGAATGCTTAAGCAATTGTGGAGCCGTTAAATAATAGTTGGGGTAGTCAAAGTTTATGTACTATTCGGGGGGAATCTTGTGCTAGCTATGAGAAACGTGCAACACATGCTTAAATATTGACAAATATTTTTTATTATTTCTAATCGATTTGAAACTTGGGGCTGATGGGAAGCAAATTCGATCTGCGGCTATGTAGTTCCACTACGTAATTCCACTTCGTAATCCTCTACGTATTTTCTTTACGTATTTCCTCTACGTCTTTAACGCTTAGCTGATCGATCACACACTCTACTTCACTTTACTGCGCTGATCCCCAGCAGGCCTGAACGACTGAAGACTGACTGAAGAAATGCTGCAGCTGCTGCCCTTTATATAGCGACACTTTTACTCAAGCACTGTCTCTCCCAAATTTTGAGACCGACAGCAGGTAGCGCTTATTGCAGTCAAGCTTAAAGTGAGCAATGGGAACGCTCTCTGTTGCTCTGAGCATTCTAGCTTCGTTTTACGTAAATAAAAATACCAATTGCGAGCGGCTGCCATACACATAGACAACTTTTATGATCTTCTGCACTGCTTCTCTCCTTGCTTTTACTTTTACTCAAATACTGTCTCTCTCAAATGTTGAGCCCGTGCCTGAGTGCGTGTATGTGTGTCTATATATGTGTGTTTGCGTGTGTGTGTGTGTTTGTTTTGTAAGCAGAAAGACGCGAAGAATAATTGAAACATCAGTTCTCATGAACTGTTCTCTTCTTTTAATTTTAATATTACTTTCTTATATATATATTATATATCTCTGCTATACATATATACGATCTTAATCGTCGACTATTTGTGCCTTATCATTTAACTGGTTTGGGCAATAACAACTTCCGCACAAGCCTGTGCTGGTCCGAGCTGACTAAGATTTATTGCAGCCTGTAATATATATACACAGCAGCACAACCACACACACACACACAGGCACACACCTAAGTACACACACACACACACACACCAATGCAATTCATAACTCATTTCTTTTGTTGTTTCGTCGCATGAGCAATCACGCAAAATGACAGCCACAACTTGTCGTGGCACCAAACAACAGCAATAGCAACAACAATGGCAATAGCAATGCATATTTTGCATATTAAGCGCATGCCAAACAACAACAACAACAACAATTGAAAAGCACTTGCTTGGCATTTGCATTTGCATTAACAAAGTGTGACCAACATTTCAAAAGCAAAACAAAAATCGAGTAAATATGCTGAAGTCGGGCTCAAGCGACTGTATGATACTTGTTCAGATAAATGCAAACATGTATCGATATATTTTGTATTTGCCACGCCCCAAATGCGAACACCACATTATTCATAGCTTTAGCTGAAGAGGAACCCTTAAGACACATAAAGCAGATATATAGATAAATGGATAGATATTCTAGTTTATGTATTTTATTTTATTGGTATTGCCACGTCCCCAAGGGCGTATATTTTAACAAACTTGGCTCATATCTAGAGCCGTAGCAGAATAATAAATATACTCGTAATGATTTGATGAACGAGTATTGCAAATAAATTCATCTTATACGCGTTGCGTTGCTTACAGAGCAAAGCAAAGGAATTTCATCCGTCTCGTACGCTAATGAGCTTTATCCATATTAATATATGTATATATACATATTTATAGCAGAAGGCTATGCGATATGCGAGTGCGGAAATTAATTATGAATGATTAATAGAAATCAGCGGAGTTTGGTTTAACTGCGTTTATAGTTGGTGTTTCGCGTTATCGATGATATAATACATAAATAAACAAATTTAAGTGCAAGTCTAGACTTTTATAAATAAAATTCCAGTTTTTTTTTTATGTTTAAAATAACAAAACGCATTAGAAATTAAAATAAAAATAGTAAAAAATAAAATGAAATATTAACAATATATTAATTATAGCATAATAATAATGATAATAATAAAATGAATTATTAACAATATATTAGTTTTAGTTAAGTGATTTATTAATAACATGCATAACATTTATAATTAATATATATTACTAAATAAATTTAGCATTGTCATTTCCAAAATATTTCATATATAAATAAATTCTAAAGCATCAATTTCCATGCCGATTTTGTTTTTTATTTTTTTAATTTTACATCATTTTATTCAAAAAAAAAAAAAAAAAAAAAAAAAAAAAAAAAAAAAAAAAAAAATAAATAAATAAGTAAAAAAATAAAAAAATCTTATCTATAAAAATTTCTTTTCTTTCAAACTACTTCGTATGTAAATCAAATACATAACTCATATTTGCTTTCATCCATTTGCTAATCAATGCAACTTAATTTGTCAACTTCTTTGGTTATAATGCTTTTATCAAATAGAATTTCATTTTGCTCAAGTCACTTCCTTTTCTGATTCTCTCTCTCCCTCTCTACAAAATTTCATTTTCATTCTGAGCAAGTTATAGAAAACGCTTAGAAATATGTTCATTTATAACACTTGCTTAAGATATCACTTTCAATTTAGCTGCATATGCAAATCTTCTACAATATTTCAGTCATTCCTTTTATGAAGCTATTCTGCTTTTGTTCGTTGCCCAACACTATGCATAGCTGCTGCTTGTTCGCCTTCCTCCTCTTCGCACTCTGCTAATGCCATTGTAAGAATCTCAGGCCAGCTACAATGGCAACATCTTCTTGCCTCGCTTGCTCAACTCGTTTACACCCAAAAAAATAAATGTAGAAAAAAAAGCTCAGCTCTCATGACACACATACCAGTAGACAGCACGCCCTCTACTACTGCTGCTGCTGCTGCTGCTGCGGCCCACAAAATTTATTATCATGTAAAACTTTTGTGCAACAATGCGACAAACACAAAAGCCGAGCGAGCTGGCGGCTACTGTGCCAGCTGCGAAGCCAACTGATAGGCGGCGCCCCCTGCTGCAGCTCTCTGCGACAGCAATTTGTTCTAGTTGATAATTTATTTGAATATTTGGCTTAATTATCAAAAACAGAAAAACAAAAAATATAGAAGAAAAATGTTGCAACAAAAGCTCTAGTATATTTTATGCAATATATTTGTGAATTATTTTATGGAATGTATCTGTGAGATACAAAACTGGTCAAGTAAAGTGCTGGGCGTTTAAGTCCGCCAAGTGGCTGGCATTGAGCGCGTACTAATCACAGACAAAAACTCGAGTGCAGGTAAAAGAAATGTATGGCAATGATATGTAGAATATTTGATACTCTAAAAAAGAAATATGTTTATGTATATGATATAAGATTAATATAATCTACAGGCTGAGTTTGCTTATTACTATTGTATATTGTATATTATATAAATGATATATTATATAATAGATAGTTATAATATAATGATCTGAATTTGAATTTGATGGAATATTCAAATATTTAATATAATAAATATGGAGATGGATTAAGTATTTGATTAAGATTTAAAGCTTAACTGCATGAGTTATAGAGAAGTTTATGGGTTAGATATACCTTTAAATATAAGAGAACTTCATTAACAAACGAAAAAGAAGAAATATCTTTTAATATAGTAGATGAGAAGTAAAAGCGGAATATATGTATACCAAATACCATATTCTATAATTCTTAGATACTTTTACTCCACTTATCTATATACCCATATATATTATCATATTATACTCCTATATCATATCATATTATCAACATAGATTACTAAGTATCCGTTTGCAGCTCAAAGTTTTGAATTCATATCTTGATTCATATGAAATGTTGAATACCCTTTTGGGCAAGAGTATTCAATATGATTGTCGCTAATTAGCCCCCTTCTTGCATGAGTAGACAAGCAGAATAAGCGGCTATGAATAGTATAGCTGCAGATGCCCAAGATAGAAGAACCCCGTCGCGGCGCTCTCTAACTTCCAACAATCGAGTCGAAAAAGACAAATGATATGCTTAGCATTGAACGCTGACTCAACTAATTTGACTTGGTCTGCCGTCGAGGTAGAGAGAGAGAGAGAGAGAGAGACTTGTGGCAAGCATTTAAATGCGAGCTGACGACCACTTAAAGTCGATTAACTGAGCGGACAGCAGACCTTCCAAGTGATCCCGAAGTCTCAGCCCCTTGCTTCCCTTGCCTAAGTCGACTTGATTATAATTTCTGGTTCTATAATTTTTGTACATGGCATCTGTGGCGACCTGGGCAAGATTCACGCCGCAAGCGATTCAAATCAAAACGTGCATAAAAATTTCTATGCTTTGTGCGCGCCACGCCCTCGGGCTGCCTGCCCCTTCATGGGCAGCGCTTGTGTATCAAACAGTAGCGGCATATTCATTAATCAAAGAGCAGCAGTCCATTCGGGTTTGCGTACTCCCAGGGGGCCAGCTACGTATTAGTTACACTTTAGCAGGGAACGGATGGGGGGTACGATGACGATGACGCCTGGAACTTGAAGATCGGAACTTATGGCTGACGCGCTATTACGAGCACTTGAAGAGCTTTAAAGAGAAGTTGAGCTGATCTTGGTTTGGGCTGGGTTTGGTCCGTTGGGTTGGGTCAAGGTATAAATGCCAAGCTGAGCTCATCTGAACGAGCAAGCGATGCGTCTTCTTCTTAAGTGCTGTTCGCTAGGTGTGGCTGACAGCCAGACGCCAAGGCCAAGGATTTACTGTGAGATAACCAGATGTAGCGCAACTGGGCAAACACAAGCACGCGTTACCGAATAATGCATGAATCAGTGCACTTTTCATGTGTTTGCTAATCAAAAGCGCTTATGTATGCACATAAATCCTTCCTTGGCAAATGGCTAAATAAATTTATGCAAATTTGATTTATTTAATAAACAAGGCAAATGTGGAGGGGTAAACGTACGCCAACAAGGACAACGACAGCAACGATGACGATGACAATAACGTAGACACAGCTAAAAGGGGGTTGGCTGAGGGAGCTATACAATGTTTATTGGCAATTTGTTGTAACAACTGTAGATAACCGGAGACTATATACATAGCTATGCATAGCGATGCCTGTTAATGGATACTAACGAACCGTCTGTTCAGTATCCATTGTCATCAACAGCCACATCAGCTCAGCATTGAGTGTCGAGTGCCAGCTGCGGCCTGTTAATAATAATAATACAATAATCTATGGGCTAGTCATAAAGGAATGCACATATTACAATGAGAGTGTATAAATAACTATAGGTTACACGTGGAAGGGAACGCTTAGGAGTGGAGTAAACATAAACAGCTGAAGAGCACTTCAAGAAAAATATATATAAGTATATTTTTAAGTATGTGTACAATTACTTAAGATATTTCTGTTTACGGGAAATGATGGAGTGTGCAAATTAATAAATTCAATAATAAAACTATATAATATAAAATAAAATATTTAAATGAAAAATTAAAAAAAAAAAAATATATATATGTATATATATATATATATATAAAATAAAAAATAAAAAATATAACATATAAAATATAAAAAATAAAATATATAATATAAAATAAAATAAAAATACAACATATAAAACATAAAAAATAAAATATAAAATATATAATTTAAAATAAAAGAAATAAAAAAATAAATAAAAACAATAATGAACAAAAAAAAAAAAAAACAAAAAAAAAATACAAAATACAAAAAATAAAAATAAAATAAACAAAAAAATATATAACAAATTAAAAATATTAAAAATCAAATATTTTATTTTTAATAAAATTATTATTTTTTATTAATTTTTTTTTTTAATTTAATTTTATTATTTTTAAATTTTACTTATTTTATTTTTGTATATATAAAATAAAATTAAATAAATAAATATTGAACAAAATCGTGAACAGATAAAATCTTGCAGCTGTCTTCCTTGTTCAATTTAACCCTTTATTCATTAAAAAAGTTAGTTGAGAACCCTACGAAAATTTAAAGAATTTTAAATCGCCTTAGGCAAAGTGCGTCATTAATTGCTCGAAGGTCTGCATAGTTTTCATAGTTTCAAAGTGCATTTATCACTCTGCCATGTACAGAACTAACTTCGTTATATTATCAATCTGTGAAGTTCGTTTACTTTGAACAAGTTCTCAAGTTGTTGTGGCCGCAGTGCGTATTTCCAATTGCCTCCATTAGACTACTTTGATAATTTTTATATGCTGACAACTTTTTATAATTGTGTCCTTTGTTGCTTTGTTTCTAGTCTCTCTACTCACTGCGCTCTATCAATTATAAAAGATACTGTGCAGCTGAGCATGAAATTAGCTGCGTGTGCTGTCGCCCTTTCAGTACAGTAGTCGTTCGCTAAGTAACCCTGACTTTAGACTGGCGTACAGGCACGTTACACAGTCCGAGCTGTGGTAGTCACAGTCGATATCATTTCATTTCATTACATTTCATGTTTATACATACATATTTATTCCACTACCTATATTAATTTATGCATTCTCTGTTGATTGCCTGCGTTACAGTTGACAAGTTTTCGCCCCGTTCTGGGGTGGGTGGACTCCACTTCACTCCTCCGTTCAGTTGGCATTTTATAGGTATAGGTATAGGTATAGGTAGAGCTTGTTGTCGTCAACTTTATGATAGTTAATGAGTTGTAATGGTTTCTAGTTTCCATGTTCTCTTGTCTTTTGCTTTATGACATTACGGCATTGATTATTTTCAGAACCAATAACTAGCTGACATTATTCAGCCTTTCTCATTTTATGATATATACATACATAAACAGAAATATCTTTAATTCATTTATCTTCATAACTCTAATGTTTAATTTTTATATTTCTTCATTTTGCAGACGTCGCGGCAATTGCGCAACAAATAATATTTCTATCTAAAGGTGAGTTCAACTTTGAAAGCCGCAAATAAAAACAGAAAAATAATTTGAATATATCTACATTTAATAATTAATTAAATACGTTGTAGGCGTATCGAATGGCAAATGTTCTTATGCAAGAGCTTGCCTCGGTCGGGGTCACACAGGGGTTAATAGTTCATTGACTTGGCTCATGTTTCGCTATATACAATATATCATGTCTAATGAAGATTTAATTAAACGCAAAGCTGTGCGAGCATTGTGAGAGTAGGTAGGCTTGCCTTTTAGATACGAGTGTTAAATATTTAAATACATTTGGATATATAATCAACTTCTTTTGTAATCCATTAGAGGAATAATAATTTGCATTTAATTTATTTGAATTTTGCATAATATTTGCTAGAAATTATCATGATGCTCTTGATAGATATTTACAATTATTTATTAATTTATATTATTTTTTATTAAATTGAGAGCAATGTTTTGCTTTGTTTAAATATTATTTGATATGTTATCAGGCATATTTTTCATGTGAATTTATTCTTATACTAATTCTTTACAAATATTTAACATTCATTTAGTAAACCAATTCATTTCTTGCCCCGTCTCAACTCGCAATATCATATTCATTGTGGCACACAAAATTCTATTCAGATCTTATCTAACGCTAATCAAGTTGCCTGCTCCACTGACCCAGTCAGTGACCATGCCCCGTCGCAGTTGATAGCGTGCCTGTAACAATCATAAATTCTTTCATAAATACCGACGCCTTAAATGCATATACGAAAAGATAAAAGCGAGAACTTTAATCATTTCAATACAAAACTTAACTGCATCTGGCGGCGGGACACACATAGACCGCGTAGTTATCAGTGCTTTGCGGTTGTGTATTGACTTAGTCGACCCAGTTGCCAGCTGTTGGTGGCAAGTGCTTAATCAGCGCATTTGAGAATGTAATAGAAAGGCGCCAGGCACGGTTCATTCAACTCAGGCACAAATGCAGACAGACAGAAGCTGCCTGCTTTGGCATGCAAAAAGTGTAATGCACTGCTCGATGATGAGTGCTTCCTGTATGATAAATACCAGGCACACACACACACATACTCCACTACATACTCCCCCACTAGAAATATCTCTATATGTGTATGTGTGTCAAGTTATTGTTTGCAACTTCATAGATACTCGCTGCCGCGAGATACTCTTCTATGGAATGCTGCTGCTGTTGCTGACGCTGGCGCTGTCATTGAGCTGGGCTTTTGTTTAGCTTAGCTGCACGCCCTTTCAAGGCAGCTGCGCATTGTGAGACTTTTGAGGGAAAACTTTTATACCCATATACAGTATATACATATATATAGGTTCTTCTAATTAAAAGTTTTATGCTGACAGCAGCTCGCCTACTGTGCCAGCGGCTTATTACATCATATTATATTTAGCGAATTTTCCACTTTGCGACGCCTTATTGAACAAACCAATAAATACAACTTGGAAAAACTCTAGCTCCAGGGCATTGACGTAGGCGTAGGTGTTGGCTTGGGCGTGTGTGCAGGCATTTGACAACCCAGGAAAACACGTCCAGCACCACATGAGGTCGCCACTTCTCACGGATGCGCGCTTCTAAGTCGCTGCTGTCTGTTTTGTTTTCTTATATTTTATTTATATTCGTTTTCGGTGTTCTTCTTTTCATATGTATATTATTTTCTCTTCGCCTTGGTTTTATTCGTTCTTTTATTATTTTACCCAATTCGCGCGCGCGCAACTTGTCAAGAATTTCAATGAGTTCGTTTCCCTTTCGGTAGTCGCTCGACTGGTGGTCGGTCGGTGGTCGGTGGTGGAGGTGGCTCAGTGGTTCGCTGGTGCGGTGGCCAAAGCAACGGGCAGCTGTATTAAAGTAGAACCTGTTGAATTATTGGTGTGACTCAACAAGAAGAAGTAACAAAACGACAAAAAACGAAATAGATAAACAATGGGCTAGAAATGAAGAAATATGTTGAGAAAATGTAAAACAGCTGGAAGCTGCCGAACAGGCCGCTGCTTAAAGAGCCACCATTTAAGCCTAGCATATTAGCATATGAAACTAAAATATAGATCGATAAGTGTTTGTATCGATCAATTTATAGAAGTTATGAATAAATGAATTATGAACCTGTATAGTACAATAGAGCTATGTAAAAGAAGCATTGAGTCTAAAAATATATGCATATGATTGATATATAATTGATAGATAGTCGATATGTATAATAATATATCGAAAATATATAATAATCGATTTAGAATAAAGAATTATATCGACTATTTATAAATTATTATTAGCAATTATATATTTATATATAATGGATGCTACATTGACTCATATATTGATAGCTTTTAAGAACATAAATATATGCCTGATAATATTTATACATTTATCGATTACTATTTATTAATATTAACTGGATATACGTCAGTTTTATTCTTTTTTACCACTAAAGAAAACACATATATTTACATTTATATTTATAACAGTAAATAAAATCGAGCTATTATTGATATTTATCGATTTTTGATCGAAAAACTAAATTCTAATTTAAATAATTTAATAGTGTTGAACGATAAATATATTTTCAAATATCAAAATATTTATTTTAATTATAAAATATTATCAAGATATTGTTTAGGTACATATTCTTGCTACATTTCTTAGCTTCTTAGCTCTCTGCTCATATCGATATACTGAAATAAATTAGTTATCGACCCATTGTCACCTTCGAGTTTTGCTGACTCAAGGCAACATTTGGCATTCCCCCAAAAAGTCGTTTGCCAAAATCAAAGCGTAGCAAAAGCGCAAAATAAGACATTTTTTTTGCCAACCAAATATGGTTAATTGTTATTTAGTGAGATTGGAATAGCCGACAACACCTGTGCCCAGTTCAAACTATGAATAATCAAATGCTAAAGGCATTAAGTTAAAAGAGGACAAAATAAACTGGAAATGAGCTTTTTATAAATGCATTGCGTCACACACCACAAACTTTAAAGTGTGGAATGTGTGGCGAGGCTTGGGGCTGGGGGCATGTGGCAAGTTGTTGACATTTTATGGAGCCCACAATTTAAATGCTATGGCCCTTTTGGCAGCGACTGCACAACGACGGGCCACATTTTATAGTCCAATTACATGCAACGCTGAGCCGCCAAGAACATTGAGCCAAATATCGCGCATCCATCACATGCTAAACGCACATCATGTAAATTGTTAGCAGCTCTGCTCAGCTCAACTCAAGTCAACGACTGAGTCCGAAACAGCGACGGCCTGCGTCTATCATTAAGCTGTCGTAAATCACAAGTAATTGACATTATACAATGTGCATGGACTGAGGCAGAGGCAGCCAAGAGCTGCGCAGCCAGTCAAGCAAATAAGCAACAATTACCCACCAAGATAGCAAACAAAATGCACGTAGCAACAATTAAGCTAAACATATTACATGTAAGCACATGCTTCAATGATGATTGCGACTAGCCTCACATTCAGATCCAATGAGCTGAAAGAGTAGCTGAAAAAAAAGAGAGAACAAATAGAAGAAGATGGCAATTTGAAAGAGGCGCTTGAGCTTGAGCTGAAGGTATAAAAATCTGAAGGTATAAAGATCTGAGATTCCTGATTAAAAAAAAAAATATATTAATAGTGATCTATATTTTACGCAAATGAGTGAGCTAATTCAACTTTTTGTTTGACTTTATCCAACTTTAAAATATGTGTTGTAACATTTACTTAGATCATTCGACATTTTTTACATTTTTTGTTGTTGTTCTTGCTTTGATATATGCAACAATTTGGCATAGATACGAGTAGAGAGTGAGCGTTTGCTCGCCAGCTGAAATGCACAATTAAAATGCAAGAGCAACTAGCAGAGAGGGGGAGATTGAGAACAATGGACGTATGTCTCTGGTATTTTTAGACTGACACACTAAACAAAAGACGAGCCAAAGGCAGCGCATCGCCTCCACCCTTAATCTCAACTCAATCTCAGTCGCGCTCACCCTCCTCAGCAAAGCGAGTGATAGAAGATAGACGTGGCGAGGCATTACGAAATGCTGCCAACGCCTGTGAGCGTGATTCTATATAGAATTCGCACGATAGCTGGGGGAGACCCACATACATATATAAATATATATATATTTAGTACTCGCATATATACATATATATAAATAAACTGCAGCGCCGAGACGTAATCGCAAGTGTTAGCTAATAGCTAATAGTCACAGATGACGCTGCAAATGCGACCGAAGGTCTGCCAAAAAGCTGGTCAAGGTTTGATAATATCGCATAAATTGTCAATCAAGCTTATCGCCAAATATATAAATAAATAAAATATAAACAATTAATTTGTGGTAAAATGCATAAGCTGACATTTCACACGTTGTTATCGCTTATTATTGAACAGGAAATCGAATATCAGAAAATATTAAAAGAAACATACATTCATATACATATGCATAAATATATTTGTTTATATAGTCAGTAAGGTAACGGAATGAAAAACAAAACACGCAAATTGTATGTAAATAAAACTGATTGTTCGCAAATTATGATCAAAAGAAATGACGAGTTCTTTTTTTTTTCATTCTTTCTGCTTCTTTTCACTTTTTTCTTTTTGTTTTGTCGGGTTCTTGGGCTGTTGACTCTCTCAATGGGGCATTGCTCGATATGAATATATTTGCGAATTAATTGTCTATGTCGGGCATTTCATATGAGTGTTTGGAGAACTATTTGTGTATAATGCATTGTGTGGTTACATTAACTGTTTATTCACTTGAAAAAAAAGAGCAATATATTTATAATTTTAAATAATAATAAATATGTGGGTAAATATTTATTTAAGTATTGTGGTTTTTGGTCGAGTTATTCACGGATTTTATTGGTTTATGATTAATTTAAAAGCGTTGGCAGTTTCAATTGAAAATTGTTTAGTAAACATTTAATTTTATATAACCTATTCATACGCTGAATTTATTAAAATTTTAAAATATTTGTATTAAAAAAATAATACAATATATAATACAAATAATATATACATACACACATACATACAGTACTTGAGTAAAAGTTAAAGCAAGGAGAGAAGAAGTGCAGAGGATCATTAAAGTTGTCTATGTGTATGCAGCAGTTCTCATTTGGTATTTGTATTTAGGTAAAACGAAGCTAGAATGCTCACAGCAGCAGAGAGCGTTCCCATTGCTCACTTGAAGCTCGACTGCAACGAGCTCTTCCTGCCGTTGGGCTCAATAGTTGGGAGAGGCAGTGCTTGAGTAAAAGTGGCCGTATATAAAGGGCAGCCGCTGCAGCATTTCTTCAGTCAGTCTTCAGTCGTCCAGGCCTGCTGGGGGTCAGCGCAATGTGTGAATTATAAGCATTAAAGACGGAGAGGTACAACTTAGAGGAATTACGTAAAGGAAATACGTAGAAGAACTCCGTAGCGGAATTACGTAGAGGAAATAAGTAGAGGAAATACTTAGAAGAAACAGGAAATACTTAGCGGAAATACTAAATTAATTCTTAAATAAATAACAAATATTTCTTGAGCTTTAACTTTTAGACTAATAACTTTTATAAATTCATGCTCTTTAGATTTGAATAGTAATTAAAAAGAATTTTCAAAGAATTTCTTCACTTCGACCATATAAAGTTTTCCCATTTCACCCTTGCTCGCCTCTGCTCGAACTCGGCGAACTCTCTACGGCTACACATGTTCTTGTAGTTTGGCAAACTCGAGTATCATTTCGAGTTATGCTCGCGTCGCATCTATCAGCACGTCGAGTAGTAAATTTTTAACTAATTTGTCAAATGTGTCATAAAAAAGAGAGCGAGACCATCTGCAGCGTAAAGTTGAACAACATGTGGGTCAAATTTCGGCCACACACACACACAGGCAGAACTAGGAAACAAGAAAAGCCTAAGCAGCCGCCAATTTAGAACTCCCAAAAATATGAAATTGTGGGGGAGAAAGAGAGAGAGAAAAAAAAACTAATTGCATTTTCTGTATGTGTATGTGTGTGTGTGTGTGTGTGGGGTAGACATAATTCCATTTGTAAAAGTCATAAATTAACAAAACAACTTCCGATGGAAAAAAAAAACAAAACACAACAAAAATGAAAACAAAACAAAAACGAATGAAGCACGAAGAACATGCAGCACAGCAAAAACTTGTCAAAGGGTCGACACAACAACAACAACAACAACAACAACTTGCAACGCTGCAAAGTGGCTGACAACAACAACTCCCCAAAACCAATTGAACGGAGCATAGAAAGGGGTTAGGCATGGAACTGCGGCTGTGGCCGGGGTCTGCATGGGCAAGCCCCGTTGTCAGAGAGCCGTTAAAGCGTGACGCGCCAAACCACTTAACCGCTCTATATGCAGTCTCTGCACCCACTGTGCTCAGCAGCCTACCTTCCCCCCCACCCGTCCATGGAACTCCAGCTGTGGCTGACCGCCTGCCACATATTTCATCTGGAATCTAGGCTCCCCTCTCCATCTGCGTGCACTGCTTGTCGTGGGGCATGTTAATTAGTTCTGGCTGCTGTGCTGCTGCTCAACGAGTCCCTCAGCTCATTAACATTGACTGGGCAACAGGGTATAGTTTATCGTTTGCTGAGCAACAGGCCTAGGAGAGGCATTTGTTTTGGTCTAAATATTACTCTTTATCTATGTGGTTATATTTTGAGAATGTCAAATTAATTGAATATTTAATGTGAAAGTTGTTTGGAATTGCCATTAAGATAAAAGGCGTTAGAATTTGTTTATATGAAATATAAAGATTAACTGAAACTAATTGAATTGACTAAAAGCAAAGATCAACAGTCTCTCTCATCTCATCTCTTTTGTTTATATTGTATATTGCATATGAAGCTTATCTACGACTGCTTGATCTTTGAATTCATAACTCTTTTTTCTATAACTAAATAATGTTTATAACTATTCGATAACTAACTATTTTACTAATATATTCGTCATTTACAATGTTCTTTAAGCGCTGGGAAAAGTTTACAAATAGGTAAACATAAAAAGCTAGCTTATTTTACTTATATTGTATCAAACACATACATATGTATATAGCAATTGAGTTTGTAGTGCTAAGAACAAGAGAATATATTAGAATTTACATGGATCTCATTTAGTTTAATAATTGTTCTTAAACTCTGATTTATTTGCTTAGGAAAATATATTTAGTAATGCTATAGCTTATATAAAATATATTTTATATTTATCCAACTTAATTTATAAATTAAAATAATACTTCTTTTTTTTTTTTTTTGCTTTTGCATTGCTAAAATATTTTTATTAAGCCTCAGCTAGTATGGCAGTTTCTTAAATTATATTATTTATATATATTATTGTATATTATTTGGTGCAATTTTTTATTTTTATTTTATTTATTTATTTATTTTTTTAAAATATTTTTTTCTTGATCTTCAGTTTCAATAACTATAATATCCCTCTTTTTCTTTTTTAGAGTAGCATATATTTAATAATTATATTCAAACTCATATTGTTAACATTAATGAATTATATTCACCTTATATTCACTTATTTAAGAGCATTCCCGATTTCAGTTCACTGCTCCACAACCAACACAGCCAAAGCAATTGCTCAACTCAGGCAATTGCCTAGATTGCTCAGACAAATGAATACAGGGTATCTCTCAGTCATGTTCTCTCATCATTACACACACATTTGTATGTACTTGCCTTTGCTGACGCTGCTCTTGCAGCTATCTCTGCATAATTTTTATGCCCGGCCTGCAATGAAATTCCTGGCCTATGGAATCTCTAGCTGTTGCTGCTCCCTTGGACTGAGTCATCATCTGTTTTATTTGCGCGCCGTCATTAAAAAGTAAACCGCATTTTATTGCGCCTGTTCTCGCCAGCAGCTAGCTAACTAATCAACGACATCAAATTATGTTTTCTAATATGTTTTCGACTTAAAAAAACTCTATAAAAAGCAAAGAAGTCAAGTAGCCAGGCATCCATATATTCTAGGAGATACTTTAATAGGCTAGTTACAGCGGAGTTCGCTGAAGCATGTAAAGAGAATAAAAATAAAATTACGACTGCGAGAATTTACATAAATTTGTGCCAGGCTGGGAATGTGCGCGTAATGGGCTCTACGCTAGATGCTAATGGTTGTTTAGTGGAACGAAACCAAGTTGTTATAATGTGTTGAGCTCTGCTGTGACATGTAGCATGTAAATGCGATGGTGATGGGCGTGCAGTTTACGATAGGGCAATAGAAATATGACAGGAAATGTGTAAAGCAGCGGCAGGAAATTGTTTTTATTTATTTGATATCTTTTTTGTTTTAACTATACGTGAAATATGTAAAAAATTTTGATTTGAGGAATTGAGAGTTGAGAACAACAATGCCTTGACTCTCTGCATTTGCTTAGCTGCAGTTTTTTTTTTTTTCTACAACTCGCCTCTGCTGTATGAGCTTATTCTATTATTATTATTTATTTATTTATTTTTCTTTTTTTTTTAATTCAATGTGAAAGACAATGAAATCTCTTGAAGGGCTGAAAAATGCATAATATATTTTATAGCTTGAACTTTTATACATATAGAAATCGTCTATTAAGATTTTGTAGCATATATGACTATGCTTCGATCTAAGCTCAGCTCATTAACACAGAAGGCTAAAAGCAGCTTTCTACATTTCTCATCTGATAAGAGAACAAAGAATAAACTTTGAAATTGAAATGTGAACGATTCGTAGACAAAGAAAAGCACAGAAAGGGTTTTCAAGAGTTTCTTTATAGAAAATACACAAATAACTATGTATATATTGTTTATACATTCAACTTAAGCTCTGCTTATTGACTTGCTATATCTTGCAACACTTTGCATCTGATGTAAGAATTTCGTTTCTTAATTTGACTTTGATATGCACTTAGTTTTCGGGCACGCGGCAATTAGTTTTGCCAAAAATAATTTCATTGCGCCAACATTTTCCATTATACAATGCACAGGTGTGTGTGTGTGTGTGTGTATGTGTGTGCCATATTGCAGCATTTTCAATTAAATTGTTTCATTTGGGTCTAAAAATAAAAGCCCTAAACATTTACGTGCTGATTAAATAGCGTAAAGTATGCGAGGAATTGGCGCGTAAAAGATTTCGTTTGATTTCATTTTAGTGGGCAATCGCCACGAGGCGTTAGAGGGGGCGTGGCATTACAATTTGGAACGTGTGGCAACCGTTAGCAATAGACAATTGGAAAGCAGCGCTAATTAGACAAGCAATGCGCGAAAAATATGAGTAAAGTGAAGATGTTCGACAGCCGCAATTTTCACTGGGAAAACAAAGCAAATTATAAGGCATTTCAGTTAGCTCTATCTATCTATCTCTCTCTCGTTTTCATCTCTAGTGAGACAGACAGACAGACACACGCTAGTCAATAGTCTCAATATCGATTTCACTTGCCGGCTGCAGTTTTGTGAAAATAAAAACTCGCGTTTTGTAAAACTCGTTCGCGCTTTTCATTTTCAATGCAATGACAAATTCGTCCGCCAGGGGGCGCGCCACTCAAAACAGCAGCCACAGAAGCAGCAGCAGCAACTGTTCCCATTTGCCGTTCTAGTTGTGCTCTGCCGCCTTTCGACTCCTCTGAACGATCTTTCATTATATATTGAGCACACATTCGCGCGCACTCAAAAAAAACAGAAAGAGAAAAAAAATTAGAAGCAAATCTCATAAATTCTTTCGGGGGCAAACGACGCCGAATACGAGTTCCTTTCTCTTTGGCCAACGTCTATCGACCTGGCTAACACATGCATAACTTGGTCACTGGGTCGATAACGCAGCACGTCTGGCACCACTCGACGAGTCTTCGGATCTTGCACCACGATTCTGCTTCTGCTTCTGTTCTGCTCTGTTCTGTGGCTGCTGCCACTTGATTTATTTGCTGTATTTACTTTCTGCTTCATTTAACAACAGGTAGCAATTGACCAAAAGCAAAACAAACGCAATCAGTTTGTTTATCAATTGCTCAAGAGGCGCGGCGGAAAGATATCCACATGGGAATACACAAATCGAAGGAAGTTTGAGTGATATATGTAGGAATTTTTTTGGGATAAGTGTGTGGGGCTATTGCATGGGCAGTTTAGGCAGAGCCAGAAATAATATTGCAATATATATAGGAAGTGCTCTCATTTGTCTTGTAGATTCGGGCTGCTCAAATAATATCGTATGTTAATATATGCCATGTAGTTGCCACCGTTTCTTGATCAAACGTTACGAATTCAATTGGCATTTGAAATTTAAATGCGCTCTCCCGCTTGAAGCTCATAAATTACAAACAACAGCAATATCGAGTCGATGCGACTTGGCTCGACCTACAAAGCATGTCAGATCTTGTGGCTGATCAGCTTCAAAGTTGAAATTATGCATGGCTCGATAAGAAAGAAACACAGGCGGAGAGTGAGAGCTGGTACATTGATCGTATCGGAGGTAGAGTCTGTAATCAAGCGCTGAGCGAAACGTAACGTAGGTCAGAGTCAACGAATTTGACAGCGGGTCTAATGAAGCAGCAATTGGAGCGGGATGGAGAGAGGGAGAGATGGGGAGTTCGACTTGAAGTTGGAGGAGGCCACAGCACTGATTGCCAATAGAAGAAAAGCAACAACAAAGCAAATTAGCCCCTGGTCAAATAAAGTGCGCCTTTTTGATAGAAGCTGAAGCTGAGCGCAGCTGCAGCTGCTCCACTCTGATTAAGCAGCGCCTTCAACTGGATGACGTTGTCGAAGTCCAAGTCGAAGTCGATGTCGAGGTGCCGGTCAATGGTCAGTGGCCAGAGGCAGGCAGGCAGCAGCAGTAAAAAAGTTGATTGCGCTGCTCAAAGTTGCTGCGACTGCAACGGTTGTTGTTGTTGTTGTTGCTGCTGCAGGCAGTTGTTAAATCAAAATCGTTCACATGCAGCGAGTTGAATACACTGAGAGAAACTGAGCATGTTGACTAAGAGATGAAAGACGGCTAACAATGCGTATACTTAATGATTTTTGTTTTTATTTTTACTATATATTTAATATAATAATTAATGTGTTTATACTTAGAGAAACGAAAAGGAATTAGGAATATCTTACTTTAAACAATATATAAAATAAATAAATAAAAAAATCATTAAAAAAAAAATAAATAAATAATATATAAAATATAAAATATGCACATATATATAAAAATATAGAATATATATTCTGAATATACATAAATATACGTTTTATATTTATATTACAATATATGTTATCTATTATATGATTTTCGGCATATTTAGTATTATTTCTCGGGTGAATAGACAATATATTCATGTATTCTTTGTTTATATTAATATATTATATTGTATATTATATATATATTCATAAATTATTTATAATATTTCGACAGTGCACTCATAATTTACTTTTCACATAAACATTTCCTACTATATTTATCATTTGTAAACTGCAGTATAATTTCAGAAAGATCTTTTGTTACGCTAAATTGCAATACACAGTTTATAGTAATTTTTGCATTTCATTTATTTTAATTTTTTGCATATACATATATTTGTCTACAATTCCATAATTATTTCTTAACATTATCATTAACATTATTATTATGAGTCTCTCTGTTATACAACTTTTTATTCTAGTGTATAAAATCTTCGTCAGTTTGTTATGAATTTTCCAAATTATCTTTCTTTCTCCTCCTATCCGAGATCTCATTTTTTGTGTGTTTCTACGGCTCTTTTATTATATATTAAAAGCTGATTTTGTTGTTGTTATGACAACTGCAACAACAACAAATATAAAATAAAGACAAAAATTCAATAAAAAAATTGAATAGCCAATTGATAGGAAATTGGGTGAAATTTGCAGCCTGCTTTGGCTTTAGCTTTGGCTTTGGTGTTGGGTTTTAGCTCGACTCGGCGCAACTGGAAACGCCTGGAATCGGAGTCTCTCTTGTGTGTGCAGCTGGTTCAATGACTGCTTAACAACTGATGCAACCGATGCGAGGATTGTAATTAATGCACATGATATTGTACACTTTGGCTTATGATGTAAGCCAGCAGTTGATTGACAGATTGACGGACAGCAAATACCGCTGCACAATTATTAATTGATTAGACGCGGCGAGTGCAGCCATCAATCAATTAAGAGGGGCGTGGCTGTTGGCTGACTGAAAAGTGAAAAGTGGAAGAGATTTCTATTGTCGCTAACGAGATGAATGGGCAAACGGCTTCGTTAACGGACACACACAGAGTATATATCTATATATATATATATAGGCAAATATATATGTATCTGGGAAATCTCAGTTTAAGCATCTGAAGACATTTTCAGCGACAGCTGTCAACGCGTCTCGCAACTGGCCAGAAAACATACAAATTTATTGCATGCCACTGAGAAACAAATAAAAAACTGAATTTGAGCACACCTCGCACAGAGAAAAAGAGAGAGAGTATTTATAGCCACGACGACCCTGGCTGCCCTTAAAAATGCCGGCAGAGCATCATAGCCCGGTTAAGAGATGGCGAGCTGCCTCCTGTCGCTGCTCAGTTATGCGGTCGTTGCAAACGTGAATCGGGGGGAAAAGCAACGGAAAGCAAAGAAAAACAGACAAACTAAACTATCTGTCCCTCTGCCAAATGGCCAACAATCGGAAGTTGCGAATTGCGGCCAATCAATAGAAATCGTCTAGAGAAATGTCAAGCGTTTGAATTTGCAAACAAGGAAGTCATTTCTATGCATAGTTCCGCTGCACAAACGGATTTTAGCCAAGAAAACTTGGATCTTAAAGAGAACTTTTGAGTTTAGGAAGTTGTCTTAAGACTTAAGACATTCTTAAGGAATGGAATTTAGAAATCAAATGTGAAAGGTTAGGTAAATAATAGTATTTACTTTGAATTTTACGAGAGCTTAACAAGGAAATATTAGTTCTCTCTCTCTCTTTCTCCATCTCTCTAGCTCTCCATTTATCTTTAAGTAAATATTAAATTTTCTTAATTCTTAAAATTCTTTTTGTATTAATCAAGGTTCAACTTTTCTTCTCTTTCCAGGTAAATATGTCAGCCAAATACTTCAGATTCTTATGCTCCAAAGGGCATTTGATATAAGTAGCTCTGCAGTGAAAACCTTTTCTTTTGTTTCATATAACAGGCGCAACAGGTTTTTAAATTTCCGCAATTTTCCATTTCTATTTTTCTTTTATTTCCGTTACTGTTATAACATAACTGTTATTACACACTCCACACAGAGAGGTCACACCCGCTGCTGACCTTTGCAGCAACTCGAATGTAACCAACAAAAATTACTCGACCATAACAAAGAGTTCTAGGCACTTTAACGCATTCGCCTTTGCCAGTTTTTAATTAAAAAGAAAAAAAAAAGTAAAAAGCAGAAGAGAAGAACCCACAAAAAAAAAAAACCTATATAGATATATTTATATATGTATGTACATATGTATGTCTTTCAACTCTTTTTCTCAACTTTAATTAACAACTTCCTCTTGGTGTGCGTCTTGTGGCTTTTATTGCCATAGCAAAGGTTAGTAATAATAATAATAATTATGATTTATTTGCGACTCGTATGCAAGGCACATTTCTTCTGACCCAAATCCGCTAAGAAACGCTGACAACATTGACCCATTTAAGCAGAAGCATAAAACTGACCAAAATATAAAAAGTTTTATGCACGCGCGCTGCGAAACGTGTGCTCAGGCATAAACAAAATCATGCGAATTTCTTTCCGATATACGATTACTCAAAATTAACGGAAAATTTCTGATGGCATTAGTCAATTGGGGAAGATCGATTGAAATTCATATGGAAAACGATTGAAGCGTATGTGGCATAAATATTTGTTTAAATTTAGTTGTTCCACAAGTTCAAATCAATTAAGTGAAAAACGCGCGAGCGAAACTATTAATAAATGTGGAAATGATCAAACAAAAAGTCAACTCAGGAGATACCCTATTAAAATAAAATGGGAATAGAGTATTTAATAAAAAATATATTTAGTGAAAGGCAAGAGGAAATTAAAAACTGTATAGAATATAAAATCAGAAACAAATGATATAATCATAAAAAATAAAATACTAAAAAAAAAAAATAAAAAAAAAAATAAAAAATAAATAAATAAAGAAAAAAATATACTTAAATAAAAATAAAGGAAATCAATTGTTGAATTTTGTTTGTAAATTAAAAGATATTTAAATTAAATTCACACTCTGAAAATAAATTCTAGAAAACATAAAATTATTGATAGATCAAAGCAGAAAAGAAATCATTTGATGAACTTATTTTGTAAAGTAATAGATTTTTAAATTAAATAAATAAATTCACGCTCTAAAAAATATATTCTATAAGAGATAAAATTATTGAGATATCAAAGAAGCTAGAGCATAAAAAATTTGTTAAAGGAATTCAACTTAATTCACTTAGCCAGGCAAAAGAATATTTATTATAGAAAAGCATTCATTTGATTAAGTTGGTAAATCGATGAAGATTTCTATGTAAATTGAAATCCAAATTTATATATGCCACGTGGCATAATATAAATATTTCTAAAAAATATAAAAACAAAATAAATTTTCATAATACGAATAAATCGTGACCAAGCAAGAGTAAAACACTATTCAATAACTATATTTCAGCGGCAGTTAATGTAATCAATTACATTAAGCTGTTGATATATTCAAAGAGATTTGATAATAAATCAGCTTAGCACGGCCGAGCCATGCAGCTATAAATACTAATTTATTACACTATTCAAATAATTGACAGAAAAGAAAAGCTCTCAACTGGTATATTCAAAATGTAAATTGATATTAATATTATTTTGTAATCTATGCTGTAAAACAATGACTTGTCAAATTTAATTAAATTTCGTTTTGAATATCTGTTTCGAAATCACTTTTTCACCATCGAAAAATCTCTACAAAATATTTTTTTTTATTTATTTGTTTTTTTTTTCTTGAATAGCAACAACTTTTTCTTTCGCTAAATGGCAGGCAGTTAAATAATATGTTTGTTTAATTAAGCGGCTGCCAAAGAAGTGAAAGTGCACAATGCACATCATGTCAAAAGATAACAACAGCAGCAACATTGTGACATCGGCGCTGCATTCGCTGCCTGTGCAACGATGCGTATGCGTAATAATTTTGTCCCGTAGCGAGATAAACTGCGTTAGCCGCTTGTTAAAGTGAAAACTGCACAAAATGTTTACAACAAATTTTTTGGTTTTTGTTTTTCTTTTTTCTTTGGTAAATTTTGAGTTAAGGCTTAGAGCTGGGTAATGGAGCTTTACTTAATTCAGCTTTATGAGCATTTATTGGTGCATGCACATAAAATCTGTGGAAAATCTCTGATCTTCAAGTTGTTGTTGTTGGTTTTTTCTTTTTTGGTGCGCAAAGAAGCGACAACGAACTCAAGTGCATTAACCTTAACAATCAGCATTTAAGTGCCCACAGCAACAACAACAACAACAACAAGGAGTAGCCATGCGTTTGGCGACAACAACAAACAGTTGGCCTGGACCCTGATCTTCAAGAAACCTGCAACACTTGCATCAGCAGCCTGAGCATCTCAGCCAGCAACAGCAGCAGCAGCAGCTGAGGCAAAGCTTTTTCAAAAGCCTGTTTAGCGAGTTTAGCGATCGACTGCGTCCAGCTGAGTGTGGTCAAAACGTGTTAGGGTTTATCTTGCAGTCAACTGCTAGCCAAGAGTCAACTAGCTTCCATCTGTTTCTCAATTAGTTGGCCAGGCAAATTTTTCAAACCAACTTTGAACTGTGCCTGACCATTGTCTTTGTATTTCGCTTCACAATTCATGAATGTTGAGCACTAAAAAAAAAAACAAGTAAGAAAACTCTAGTCGAGAGTGCTCGACTAGATACTACCCTGAACCAAACTAATAAATATTCACATTTAGTGTGGTTAAAATTTCAATTTTTGAAACAATTAAAAAAAAATTAAACAATAATTCCGCCCGATCTGGGGTTCGAACCCGAGACCTCTCGATTGAGTGGCGCGATGCTATTCACTACGCCACTTCACTTAGTGACAGTTTGATGGCAAAACAGTAATACATTCACTGCTGCAGCGCCATCTAGCGAATCTAAACTAAACTAATTGTTTCTTTGAATGGATGTGTGCACACTTATAGAAAAACTGTTGTGGCTGAATAGTAAGCTCATTTAAATAAATATATGTATAAATATTTTGAAAAAAAATTAAAAAAAAAGAAAATAAACATAAATTAACTCCGACCGCTCTGAGGTTTGAACCCGAGACCTCATGATCAAATGACGCGCCGCTAGCATCTGTACTGGCATCTGATTTGAACTTGAATGTTTTTATTCGATAAAAATATAACGGGATAATTTATCGAATTCTAACGCTAAACTCGACATCCGCGCTGTATATACGGTCATTTAAAAAAAAAATTCAAGTCTCTAGCTATCATAGCTTCGGAAATCGACGCGTTCAAACATACGGACAGACGGACAGACGGACAGACGGACAGACGGACAGACAGACAGACGGACAGGGCTAAATCAACTTATCTCGTCACCCTGATCAAGAATATATATACTTTGTGGGGTCTGCCACGCCTCCTTCTGCCTGTTACATACATTTTAACAAAACCATTATACCCTGATTTCCCATTTTCAATGGGTTCAGGGTATAAAAAATGAAATAAATGCGTTGACAGACACTTTTTGTGACCATTTCCATTTAATATTTGTTTATTTTTATTTTTTTCAACTCGCATTTTTCGCTCGAATTTCCACTTTCAGTTTGTGCCTTTTTTTCTTCTTCGTGCTTTCTTATGGAAATTCATTTGACATTTTTATTTACGAGTTTCGACTTTTGCGCCTCTCTGTCGGCGTTTGGTTTTTGATTCGCGCCACAGTGAGTGCAAGTGAGGTGGAGAGACTGTGAGAGAGAGAGAGAGAGCCATAGCTGACAGTTTGTCTGCTGCCTGCTCCAGTTGATATATGACCTGTCTGAAGCGCTTTAAGCGTTTAGTTTGCATCTTATAAATCGCATATGAATGTCAATTTGGGCATTGGATTAAGAGTGAGTGAAAGAGAGAGAGGAGAGGTGGAAAAAGAGGGTGAGTGAGAGGTAGCGTGTGGTGTTTTGGGCTTGTTTAAAAAAAGATTTAGTAGCTGCATTGTGTGGCAAATGTTAAATCTAGAAAGTAAATGCAATAGTTGGACTGTTATAAAACTGTTGAAATTTTCATTTAAGGAGTATGAGAAAATGTTTAAACGCTAAAATTGTTTTTAACGATTGACACACAAATTTCAATAGAGCTTAGGTTGTAAAAGCAATTTTTATAGGAGTCGTAATTTAATATTACTTTTCTTCCATTTATATAACATTATTTTGAAATAAATAAGTAGTTAAATATTTTACTAGACTTACACTAAATTTTTATTTTATTTTTATTTATTTATTTTTTTTTATATTTATATTTATTTTAATTTTTTTTTTTTTTTTTTTTGTATTAGTATTTTATTTATATTTTATTATTTTTAATTTTTTATTTCATTCAATAAATTTTATTTTAATTTTTGAATAATATTTACAAAACATGTTTATTATATTAATATTTATTACGAAACTAATAAAATATTATTTAACCATATTTATAATCCTTTAATATTATTTCAAAAAAATTGATTTAATATTTTTATTTATGTAATTCATAATTATAATATTAAAGAATTTTGATATATCTGTTAGATATCGTAAGTAGTTTTTCATTGCGAACTTTCTGTATTTATAAAATATTCATAATCGAACATTTAATATATATAAATCTATTATTTTATTACTTTATGTAAGTCAAAAAACAGCTCAGTTTCTTATATATTATATATAGCTAGACTCTCAGGAAATCCACCGAATTTCCCAGCAAAGTTTTACTCGCTTACAATACAATTCACAAAACGAAACTCAGCGAGATATCTCAATAAACAACTTCACGGTTTGTTAATGGAAAACGATGTTAATTTTAATTACAAATATGACATTACGAGTACTTTCGAGTATTGCATGTCTAATTGCTTTGCGCTTCGTGGGGTTTTTAGATTTTCGGTTTGTGTTTTGTATTTTCGTTAGTTTTCATGACGATTGGCAATTTATTGTTTGGTTTTGCCTGAAGAGATCTAATGAATGCTTCAATTTCTGAGTGTTTTTTCTGTATTTTGTTTTTCTGTCTGCTCTGTAGAAAATTGGCAGCAAATCGAGAAATCCAAATCAAATTTTCGCAATGCTGCTGGCAGCGGCGAGCCGCTAAATAAGACGAGTGAATGGTATGGATTAGTTACGGCCTTGACTAAATTTTGTGTCTAACTGAAAAGAAAACGTTTACAATAGGCGACGATGACGACGACGACGACGACGGCAGTCTTACGTAACTGTCAATAACCAAATTCAAATATAAAAAAAAAATAATAAAAAAATAACAAAAATTAGGTCAAGTTTTTAATGCAAGAATCCGAAAATATCGATAAACAAAGCAAATCGCTTGTTCTTGCACACAAATATTAATAAAAATAAAAAAAAAAAAAAAAAAACCCTGCCCAGCCTCAATGCAAAACGAATTGGAACAGTCAAATGACGAAGAAGTAAACAAACATCAGTTGAGACATATAATATATGAGGGCATAAAAAATAAATCGTAATAAAAAAGAGAAAATAAAAGAGAGAGAGAGAGAGAGAGAGAGAGAGAGAGAGAGAGAGAGAGAGAAAAAAATCAGTTTTAATGGCGCAAATATTTATCAAAAGCCAACAACACAATGCAATTCAAGGAAAACCATATTTCTGTGCTTTTTTTTACATTTTGTTTTTCTTAGTTTGTCGATTGCTTTTGTGGTCTGTTTGCAAGGCTGCACTTACCTGTGCCCAGGTGTTATATAAAACTGCTGCCGAAATAATGCAAAAAGACGAAAAAAAAACTTTTACTGAAAGTAGGTTCTAAGTTGGGTTTTTTGCGTGCTCTCTTTTTAGCCACTCGAGAGGATGCTTTTTAGCCAAATGGACTTTTGTGTATTTTAGTTAAGGCCAGCTGCCAAAGAAGTAGGCGTGGGCGGAGGCTTGGAAGTGGGTGTCCATGGGCAGGTTAAGGGTTACGTGTGCAGTGAATGGGTTTTTGCGTAGTATGCAGTTTGTGGTTTCTACTTTAGCTCTGGCAGAGCCAACCAGCCAGGCAGCTCCTCTCTGGCCGAGCTGCTGGGTAATCGATGCGCTTTTTGTGGTTGCTAAAAAATGGCATAGCTGCTGCAGCTGAGCTGCAATTGAGCTGCAGTGCAATTTGTAACTGAACTTAAACGAGCATTGAGCAGGTGATGTACCAAACGTTGAGTAATCTGCAAAGCGTAATGATAGTTGTGCAGAGTTTGTAGATTGAAGGAGTTATAGATGGGGCTGAGAGAGAGAGAGAGAGAGAGAGAGAGAGAGGGCGTCAGACATGATAAGAGAAGAAGAGGAAGAAGGAAAGAATCAGCTATCAAAAGAAAAGGTTGAAGCTTAAGAAACAAAGCTGGAGAGAATGGAATTAGAAGAGAGGAAAAGAAAGAGCTAGACTCGAGTGAGATAACAGATATAGAGAGACTGAAGAAGGTAAGAAGCCTCCTCCTAATATTCTCTATCTTTCTTTGTTCATTCAATCAATCCTTATTCTGTATATAACTATTATTATATATGTATAATATATCAATATAACTTAACTTGAGGCTCACATTGCGTATGCTTTATATTCTCTTTCGCTATACACACATATATAAATGTCTTCAATTTTAATCCTATCATTATAGACACTTAATATTCTACCGCTCTCTCTCTCTCTCTCTGCCTCTTCCTTACTTCCTGCTCCTCCTCTGCTGTCAGGCTTTTATTTTCTACACTCTGCAGATCTACACACTCTTTTATATAACAATTGTCACAAATAGTTTATATATGGGCATCATAAGGAAACTATAACTAACGCTAATTGCGTTGATCGTTCATCGTCGCGAACTGTCACTCAAGTCCGAGATAAACACACACGCTCACACACACATACACTTACACACTCACATACTCACTCATTTGTAATTGCTTCAATTATTTTCATATTATTATGTGTTAAAATGCTTTTTGTTCAGTATTTCTTTTTTTTTTCACAGTTGCGCATCCCCCGGCCGCTGCCTCTGCCCGCTCTCTCTCTCCCCCTCCCTCTCTCTCGCTCACTTCTTATTCATTATGCCCTGGTCTGTCCGGTTTGTCTGTCAGCGTGCCTCACTGTGGCCATACGGGGAGTGCTCGCTAAAGTGTGCTCATGTTCATTAACGCCAAAGTTGAGGCAATTGTCGTCGTCGTCGTCGTTGCTATAGTTGTCGCTGCTGTTGTCTGTCCACTGTCCGCTGTAATCTGTACGTCGAGTATCTCGGCTCGCCCCTGCCACGCCTCTGTTGCCACTCAGCGTGTTCCATCTGTTGGGCCTGGCGGCAATTGTTGGCATATTCCATGGCTCATTGTAAAGTAATGAGCCCCTCGTGTTGTGGACGCTCTAGCCTACGCTTTGATTTGCTTTAGATACCCTGTAAACGGGCGCACGTTGGTATAAAGTTGTTTGACAATAAGTTGCTGAAACTTTTTAATTATATTTATGTTCTATTATTAATGTTTTATTTTTGTATAATCTGTATACAATAGCATTTATTACAGGGCATCTGTCTAGTCGTACTCTCTGGCAGCTCCTCTTATTGTTGTCTTTTGATTTTTGGTTTCGTTTGGCTTGTCAGCTGTCAGCAGATTTTTATTTTTACTTCAATTTTTTTTTTCGGGCATGGAAAGTGTGACATTTTGATTAGTTCACATACGTATATGTATGTATAAATATATATGTATGTGTACGTATTTATTGCTGTCTCGGCTTGTGATTGAACTTGAGGCGCTTGTGGGTTAATAAACGTCAAGGTTGCGCTCAAAAGAACGTAGTGTAAACGAAATCAGTCGAGTAAGTCTGTTGGGAGAGTGTGAAGAAGAGGAAATAAATAAGCGTGAGTCGATCGAATCAGAAATATTAAAGTGAATAGAGTTAGAGATCTCTAGATGTGGAGAGAGAGAGCTGATTGATTGATTGACTGACAGAGTGACAAACTTATGATGTTTCAATTGTTAAAATTAAAATGAAACTATGTGTATAGATTTATTTTACTCAGATGCTTGATTGCTTGAATGATTGTCTAATTGATTGATACTAGAGATAATTCCAAACACTTTTAGTTATTTTGAGCATGCTTCAAAATATAAAAATATATTGAAAATCTTTCTAATGATTTTAATTGCTTGATTGAGACTGATTGAAGCCTAATATATAATACAAAATGTTCGAGTGCTCTATTAGTAATATTTCTTACATACATTTATATAAGTATTTCTTATTATTTTTCCTGCTTTACCTGCTTGATTTATTGACTGACTGAAATATTGATTCTCCCAGCTTTTGAACAGCCATAATATTTCACCCATATTACATTTTTTATTGATTGCTCTTTTGACTCTATGAATTGATTGATAAGCAACAGTTTGTCTTTAATTAATAATCTAGTAAATACATTGCTTTTCTAAATAACAAAAAAGTAAATAAATATTTGCATTTTCAATCAATGATTGAACTTATCGATTAAGCGTATTTCTTATAGTTTTTTGCTTCACTACTTCTTTTTTCATAAGCACACTTCATATGTTTGCAGCTATAAAAAGACATCTTCCAATAAACGCTGACTGACTAATTGATTGACTGGCTGGCTGACTGACTGACTGACTGACTGACAGATTTTTGAACAGCTCTTGTATTTCATTTCAATTTCTAAAGAAAGTTTCAATTGTTGATTTCCTTTCGTTTGGGAAGCGAGTGGGTTGAAGTCTTTTGGCTCAGCTTAAATTGATACATCAACAACTTGAGCACTTGCCACACACGTTGATCAATCATAATGTTTGTATCACTGTATACGTGTGTGTGTGTGTGTGTCTATGAAACTGATATTTCTGCAGATGCTGCCCGCAAGCTGCGTTTTGTAGGGGCCCGCTTTGCGGTCGATTAGTTACTCGTCTCATCTTACACACACACACACACACGCATACACATAGTTCAGCCTGTTGCCAGCCCTTGGTTTCACGCCCCCAGCCCCCTCTGCCTTCCATCGCTTAGTAACCGCAAGGCGCACACAATTGACATTTGATTGACTGACAGTTGTTTGTCAGTTGTTTTTTTTTTGTCTTTCTTCTTTTTTTGACAATTAGGCGGCAAAGAGAAATTGCTTTCGATTTCGATTACAAAAACAAAAATAAATAAATAAATAACAAAAATAAAAGCAGCAGCGGCAGTCATGAAGAATACATACTTCAAGACAGTGTCAAATGTCTCACAAATTGCCTTGAATAAAACTTTATATGTTATATATATAGCCTCACATATTGATTGAGAAATTGTAAATCAAGTGTTATTTTTACACAATGTTTACTATTTCTGTAGACTAGACATTGCCTGCATGGAAAGCGCAATTGTGATTCTAGTTTGAGGGTTTTTTTCTTCTCCTATTGTCGTGAGTTTTGGTTTTGTTTTTTATGGAAATATTGAGCGAATGCTTTTTTCAGAAACTGGGTCACACTTGACTCGTGATTGTTGCAAAGCGAGCGAGGGAGACAGCAATAATTAGATGTTGCGCAAAAATTTCGAATGAAATTATCAAGTGGGCAGCATCAACAACAATCTTCTGCTGCTTCGCCTACTTCATCAAAGTTTTATCATAAGCCAAAGATCATTTTGATGTTGCCCAATTTTTTCCCATTTTTTTATTTTATTATTTATATTTTTTATTACCATTATGATGGCTTTTTAAATGTTTGATGTTCTAATTTCGTGAGCTCAGCGGGCGGACAAAGCGAGACGAAATATCATTTGGGCTTCATTTATTATGTAAATTTCCTCCCAAATATTTGTTTTATGGCTAGATATGATAGACACATCAATTGCTAATAGCTGTGTACAACTCTTTTAACATCTTCAAATTTTGATATTAACATTTGCTAATTTTCACAGTTTGTCTCTTGTTTCGAGCTTTTGTATCTTATTGCAAAATCTGTGTCGGTTCACTGAACTTTATAAAAGATCAAAACATACACAAATGAATAGAGCTAATCTTTTCTGTTGAATTTAGCTTGGATTTATGTTATCCCATAGAACAACATGTGTTTTTGCTCACTGAGCTATATATTAAAGTTGCAAAAATATGGCTAAAGTGATAGAAGTAAGAAGCAGTTGCTTATGGCAAAAATTGACCAGGTTTTGGAAGACTTTTAATAAAATTTATTTATTTTATAGTTTATTTATATATATTTCTATATTTTATACACTTTTTCGTTTGATCACAAGCTCGTTTGGGCCGCACCTCAACAGCTGAAAATGTTGTCTGCATTCAATATGCCTTAAAGTTTTGCATATCAAAGCAGCACCTACTCACAGCCACGCCCCTCTAACTCGCTCGCTGCTCCTTAACTGCCCACAGTTGATTTAAGCTAAATAAATAGGCTGTTGGCAAATAACAAAAAAAGAGAGAAAAACAAAAAAACAACGACGACGACGACGACGAAGGCAGAGATTGTCAGAGCTATTAACAAAATTGGCAATGCGTTGCAACTGGCAGCTGGCAGGCGCAGATACCAATGCAAATACAGATAACGAAATAGATACAGATACAGATACAGATACAGATACAGATACAGATACAGATACAGATACAGATACAGATACAGATACAGATACAGATACAGATACAGATACAGATACAGATACAGATACAGATACAGATACAGATACAGATACAGATACAGATACAGATACAGATACAGATACAGATACAGATACAGATACAGATACAGATACAGATACAGATACAGATACAGATACAGATACAGATACAGATACAGATACAGATACAGATACAGATACAGATACAGATACAGATACAGATACAGATACAGATACAGATACAGATACAGATACAGATGCAGATACACAGCTAGATATTACTCAATCACAGCTAAAGACTTCCGTGACCGTCCGTGTCTATATTTGAGACAGTTAGAAGGAGAGTGAGAAATGCAGTCAACTGTCAAATGGGCGGGACGGCAAGGGGGTGGCTGCTTAGAAATAACAACCAAAGCAACAGCAACAACAACTCAACTGCAGCGGCAGCAGCAGCACAAGGCTAATTGTCATTTTCCGACAACAGCAACATCAACAATAATAACAACAACAACAACAACAACTACCCAGGGGAGCAGCAGTTTGAATGCACTTTTACTGCCGCGATTTACGATTGTTTTCAGCGCTGCGCCAATTGGGCTCAATAAAGCATATATACAGCATGCGCGCCCCTCTTAACTTGGCTCAAATAACAAATACCGTTAGCCCGCGCTGCACTTGCTAGTTTATACCAATTTTATTGCCAAAGCCAAGCACCACATAGAGAGAGAGAGGGAGCGCAAAAAGTTGAGCCGCCCAGGTTCACATTTCGTTGTCCATTGTCTTTGTGCAGTCAGCCCGGCAGCCAAAACTAAAAGTGTGCAGCCGAGCTCCGGGAAACCGAGTTGAGTTGGGTTCAGCTGGGACTGAGTGTTTGTAGAACGGAAGTTATTAAAATTGTTGTTTTGTTAGCCAGCGCTATCTGGCAGGCCCCGTGGCGACCAGGGGACAGTAGATGAGAGTATGGCTATCGTGTATTTCTAGTGCATTGACCACCATTTGCTGCTCGATTATTACACATACGCAACGTGCGCCCGGCCCGCAGCTGTCGCTCGTTTGTCTCTTTTTTGCCCATGGTATTAGGGTTTATATGTCACGCCTGGCATTGTCGTTGAATTGTTTCTATTTTTTTGTCTTGTGCTCGAATGACAACTGTTGCACGGCGCAGGTTTTTGCTGGTGCGTAAAAATAGATTCTGTAATACCCTATACAGTGCCACGTTATTTAAGAAATATTTCATATTTCTTTATATTTATAGTTGTCTCACATGTGTATCCTTTTACACGCAATTTACCATCATATGCATAAAATGGACAGTGTAATTTATAAAATTCAAGTTCTATACTTACTATAAATTTATAGCACTTTATAGCAGACTCATAATACATAACTAATAATTATATATATATCACAATGTACACGGCTTACCTAAGTTTCATTTTTAATCATGCTATAAATTTATGGCACTTTATAGTAAGTTGTTTTTATTAACATTTATTACTTATTCTTTGAAAGTAAATACTGTTTGTAATTGTCGCATAAATTATTCTTAATATATTGCCTTAGATTTATAGCAACTGCTAAAACGTGATATTTAATTCTTCAACTAATATTTTCTTAGTATATTGTATGTTTTTTTGTCGCTTCCACTAACAGTTCCCAGTTTATGGTGTGTAAAAGAGGACATAAGCCTATTTATGGCACTTTCCGCCGTAGCATAAACTAAAAATATTGCACTACAAAATACCGACAGCTTAACACTTGTCTGGTCTCTCCTCTGGCAAAACACCTCCACCATGGATGACTTATATCCGCTTGACCAAACGCCAGTCTCCTCCCCCTCTAACAATTCACCTCTACCCAGTGTAAGCTCTTTCAAGCACAACGCTGGGTACTTCCGCTCCGCAGTCGGCAGTTGTCGCTGTTGAAATCTATACGCGATTAGCTGACATTTTGCCCAGAGGTCATTACTTAGGGGGTTGGGGTTACTGGGTCAATAGCTTATGAGGTCACATTTGTTGGGGTATGCGCTGGGCGTTTGATGGTTGGGAGGCGTGGCTAATTATGTTAGCTGTGCGCTTAGTTAGCTTAGCGCTTGCTAGTTAGCTGGTTAATGCCCGCAATACAAAAATTATTGTTGCCACGCTTTGTTGAGCCTAAGCAAATAGTGTGGCATGCGATTTCTGGCCTGCTTTTACAAAAAAAAAAGAATAGAAAAAAGGTTGTATATATATATGAATAGTAATAATGAAAACTAAATGAATTTTACTTATGTGTCGTGCCAGTGCCAAATTAAATGTAACAAAAATATAAATGTTTATAGCATGTTGCTCGCGGCCGACTCTCGGCTATTTTAGTGATCGGCTCTCTATTGAGGGCGCCGTCTTATTCGTTTCTGGGCCACGCCAAATGTTTGTGACAAACGATGTTGTTGGCTTCGACTGCGCTTTAACCCGGTGTGCCGTATGATTAAGTGCCATTTCCCCTTGTCGTGGGTCAGTTATGGCATATATTGAGCCTACAAGCGCCCGACTTGAGTTATGTGGCCCGAATTTCTGTGTGGATTCGCCAGAAATTCGAGCCTTGCATGCACAAATGCAGTTGCGTTCAAATTATGGCATATTATTGTGGGCATAGAAAGCATGTAATGGGCTTCGAAAAGCGAGCCATAAATGGGCTTGTTTATGTGCAGCTCTAACAAAATTGAACATGCTACGTAAGCATTATGAGCACGATGAGCTGAACTATAAAATTGACATAATGAGTTGAACGATTAGAAATACCATAAAGCTTAAATGCTTGATATAAATTTAAAGCATCACACAAATCTGTGAGAGAAGTGCATGTAACTGTCTTTTTAATGTACAAGTTTTGCTTAAATACAACTTTCAGATCTGCTATAAATTTATGGCAGTCTATAGCAGCTCGCAAATATGCCATAATATATTTGAAATGCCATGCCAACCTACGTCTGAAGTGAGAATAACACACACTGGGCTGCTATAAATTTATAGCACTTCCATCCACGGCAAGATCAAAGGCCCCTGATGTGTTTCTTTACCCTCGAAACATCAATGTGTCAGAAATGCTTGGCATATTTGAGCTGATCCCAAACAAATCAATGAATCGCAGCGGAACAATAGACACAAAGACCTTTTCCATAAACCCTACACGTGATCTCTCGAAGCTTCCCATTACGATCTACAAGTGTGTACATGTCCGAGAATGAAGAAAGACAAAACAAATAAGAGAAACGAGTGAATAATTTTGAATTTCAATTTGAATTTGATACAACTTTTGGCATTTTGTGGCACTTGAGGCGTCAGAGAATCAAAAGAAAACATTTCAATAAATCAAAAAATCGAAACAATAGGCCCAGTCTGATAGGGCATTACCGTTTTGACAGGCTGCGGCGCATGACCAACGAGAATATGCCATGATGTTAAGAACCGCAAAGAAAACATCTGCCTGGTAGAAAAATTGTCAAGTAGCTAAACAATTTAAATGGCAACACTCCTCCGATTACAACAAATTTGACATTTGCTGCAAGGTTCGCGCTGCTCTTTGGCTCAATGAGACCAAAGCAAATAGAGAGAAAAAAGTTGATTTACATAAATGCGATTTACGGAGTCAACGGTAAAATTGTACATATATAAATCTTCCGTTCGGCTGATTGCAAGTATCAAAAGTCAACAACAAAATGTCACGTTTTCTCGTTTTTGTTTTGTTTTTATTTTGTGTTCACTGAACATAGTAGAAGAAGAAGCAGAAAACAACGCAATTGACATTTATTAAGCAAACGAAATGCACTTGAAAACCGATGCACAATATTATTATTATTATTTGATTATTATTTCTTGGCTTCTTCGGGTAGTTGATTGAAATGATTTTCTCGCGCTTGTCAAAATACAACTCGCCTGGAAATTGACAAATTGTGCACATAAATTTCTTGACACTTTTATTGCCATTAAAGTTGGCTTTGCCCGCTGTTTTTGTTCACTTGTTTTCCTCTTCTTCTTTTGGTTTTTTTTTGTCGGTACCCAAAGAGGCAACTCAATTACTCTGAGTGACCAATTTAGTGTCAGTCTGTATATACTATATCTTGTATATAAGTATTTATTTTTTATTTCTTTTGACTTAGGGTCTGCGACACTTGACGTCGAAATTTTAAATTAATTGTTTTATATTTAGTTTTAATGTTTTGGGTCACTTGGGCAAAAAGACCAACGCAAAATTGGCTAAAAAAAAAAATGTTTTCGGTTTATGCAAGAGCTAAAATTAAATTGGGATTAGCAAAAGTCAAGAATGACCCAAATTTCAGCATTAGCTAATATTGGCAATGTGGAAGTGTGTAATTGATATTGATTTTTGTTCATTGAAATTGAATCACAATTTGTACAAGGCCAAATGGGAAACCAGAAAGAAAAGAAAAGAAAAAAACCCAAAGCAACTGACACATCTTCGTTGACTTGAGAGCTGTGAAACTAGCATTGAAACTGACATTTGAATCTCAATGCCAAGTCATAGAAATTGCAGATATCAATGAGCATATGAGACACTCAGTCAAATTAATCAAATGCGTTGGAGCAGTGGGCGTCAAAGCAATGCCAAATGTATTTTAGACCAAATATAGAATTTGCTATTCAATTGTAATTAAAGCAAGCCACAAACCGTCAATTGGTAACTGGTAACTGGTATTTGGTTGCTCTTTAGCCCGTTTGAATGTGGCCCACCTTCTAAATAGCTTTGACAGCTATTTTTATTCATAATTTGACAGCCTTGCAATTGGCCTGTGTCTCTGTATGCGGTGCGGAGTTCAAGAAACTTTCGCTTATCAAATTACGCCAGACAATGTGAAACTTCAGCCGAGACTCCGGCTAGCTGGCTGTCTGGCTGTCTGGCTTATGGCATTTGCTCTTTAATGTTGCCCAACTCCGCTTTCTATATAAGAAATTGCGAAAAGCCACTGAAGTAAACCAGCTCACAAAACTGCATTTAATGACAGGCTCCCAGACGACGAGATGACGAGCTATCCGAAAATAAAAAGTCCAAAGAAAGAAAAAAAAAATCCCAAATTTAATGGTATGCTTCATTCACCGACAGGCCAGAAGAGACAGCTAGCTTTTAAATATATTGCAGAAAAAACTTCAAGTCGAGTCAAACCGAGGCAGCCCAACTCCCACCGATGCCATAACAACTGTCAAGCTGATCCAAAACTCAGCGTGGAAAACGAATGCTGTAAATTATGATTTTATGACAGAAAACTTTTCAAAAGCCAATAAATTTTCCAGTCCATGCCAGAAACAAACCTAAAAGAAAACACACACAAAAAATATCAAGAGCTGTAGCAAAGGTTAAGCATAGGAAGTAGACAAGTCTTGCTTGGAGCTCTCGCAATGGCACCTTGAAATGTGACAAACACAGTTAAGTACACTGTGAAAAACAAAGGAGAATTGAAGGATAAATGAATATGAAATCGAAGTGAAACAAATAATTGAGTGAGAAATACAAAAATAAAGTCAATAATGAAAAAAATAAAAATAAAATAAAATAAAGAAGATATTGAAATAATTATAAAATGGGAAAAGCTAGCAGTTTTATTATTATTATTATATTTATGAAAAATAGATTTATTTATTTACATAATTACACAAAAAAATAAATAAATAAATCATTTTATTAAATTATTATTATATATAAATTTTTTATATTATTTTTAAATATTAACATATTATTTTATTTAAGAAATAATAATAATAATTTGTAAATATACAATTAAATATACAATTAAATATAATTTCTAAAAATATTTAATAATTTCTTATATCTACAAATATTTTAAAATTTCTTACATTTAGTAATTTTTCATATTTATTCAAATTTTTTTTACTTGATTTTTTTTGAGCTGCAAACTTTCTAATTTTTTAAAGCTTTTCGAATTTCCACAAATATTTTCCGTTTTAAGAGCAACCTCACTTATGCGCTCAGTGTACTCGCCTAACTGTTAACTCATTATGTTGCTATTCATAGAGAAACTTGTGAAGCGCAGCAAACTTGTGCGCCCACATTTCGAGGGGTTGCTGCGACCCCTAAGTAAAGGGTTAGGATTATTATGCATATTGCTGAATGCACAGCCCAAACACACACACACACACACCTACATAAAGTCAACTGCCTGACTGACTGTCTGTGGCTGAAACGCCCCCAAACACTACGAAATGCACACACACAAAAAGCATAAAGGGCCAGCACACAAAAAGCCAATAATTGGCCATGACTTTTTGGTTACCAAGTTGCAGGCCGGCTTATGTTGTGGCCCACAAGTGCATAGGCAAGTTCCTGTTTCGAATGCCTCCCCCAAAATATTCCCAAAAAAAAGTAGAAAAAATATTAATAAAGTTTGGGGCCTTTTGATGATTTGCCGACAAACACCGCCTTGACAATGAAAACTGCTAAATGCCGTTGACTGACATTCGAGTTGTTGCAGGGGGACGGCGAAGGCTTTGAGTTAGTTATGGTTATGTTTTGACAAGTCGTTGAATATTTTTTTTTGTACATAATACCCATTATGAAATGGATAACTGGGGTATATAAGGAGTCAACGATTTATGGTAGGGCTGAAGAATTACATTTAAATGTTGTTTAACAGCTTTGATTTATAGGCTTTTGGGTTCTCGACTACTTATAGTAAATATATATATGTGTGTATATTTGTTTATATATATTTTGCTTATCTTCTTCTATATTAAAATAAACAAATATTATTTTACGATTTCATAAAATATGTATTTTCAATGTAATTTTATTTTCTTCATGCATTTAAAGATCCTTCAGATTAAATTTAGACTTCAGCTTAGTTTTCATCACTTGCAAGTTACTTTAAAAAATTACAGGGTATTTCTGCAACTTGCACTTCCAGCTTTTCTACTTCATTTTTGATATTTTTATGGTTTTTAAGAGGGAAACATTTGAGCATTTTATTTATGGTTTGCACTTTGTATGCGCATCGCGTATTCGAGTTATATATTTTTTGTTATTGTTATTATTCCTTTGATTGGTTGCCCGTTAAGGGTTAAAGTCAAGGGTTTAACTGCGAGCTGGCGTTTCAGTTTTAGCATATAATTAATGTGTTTATATTTGATATTTTTACTTATCGAACTCAACCTGTTTCCTTTGCAGTTAACCAACAACAACAGCAATAACAACACAAATGTTGTGCGACCCGCAGATCTATTGCCCAACAGCTGGTTATCAATAATAATTCTTTGTGGCCGGTTCCCTAAGAATAACCAACCACTAAGCAACAACCTGAGGCCACAGCACTCACTGTGCCATTTTGGTTAACATTGGAAAGTCAACATCCACGCACACACACACACACACAATACACAACTACACACACATTCACAGAGACATAGCTCAGCACAATGTTGGATCGATGTGAAATGCCGGTAAGTAGCTCAAAAATTGACAAAGAAAAGGAAATTAAAGTTTAGTTATTGAATATATATAAAATTAAAGATTTACGATGATAAGGCAGCGAGAGAAAAAAGTTGGGGAAGTATATTAATATTGTGAAATATTTTACTACTAGAAAAGGATATTCGAAATTATGTAGTGTAGTATTTGATATATTATAGCTTATAATATAAAACAGATAATAATATTTATTTATATCTACAAATGTAATAAGTCTGCGATTGCAGAAAAATATTTAAAAATATTAACGGAATTATATTAAATTATAGCCAAGTCAGACGTGATATTTGGTATTATTTATGTACATCATTATTAAAAAAAAATAAAATAAATAAATAAATAAAATAAAATTAGATTAGACTTCATTCAGCTTTTTAATTTAAAAAATATATTTAAGGGTGAATTTTAAGGGAAATAAATAATTACAGGTTCAATTGATAATATGCTGAATTAAAGTAAAATAAATTGTAACGGATTTTTGCATATGTGTAGACAATATAAAAATCTAACTGAGATAATATTTTAATATGTATTTTTTTTATTTTATTAATTTTTTTTTATTTATATATATATGTATATATACATATATTTTTTTAATATTTTTTTTTAATTTTATTTTTTTATTAAGTGATTAAGTTAAATATAATTAAAATAAAAAAATAATAATATATTAAAAATAATAGATTAAAAATACAAAATATTATAAATAATAATATATAAAAAACAATATGTTGATAATAATAAATCAACAATCAATAATAAATTTGCATAAATTTGAAGTGAAATTCTTTTTAAATTAAAGCATAATTTTGCTCATTTGTAAAAAGCGCATTAAAGTATGCAATGAATTTTAGTGGAAATAAATTACAAAGAGCAGCCGCAAAGTATGCAAGAGTTATAAATAAATAAATATAAGCTTAAAAGCTTTGCTCTCTCTTAATCTATTTATATTTTGTTTATTATAAATGAATATAAATAAAAAATATTAATAATAGTACAAAATATAAAAAATTGATATATATTTATAAATTAATTAATTTAATTATTAATTTCTTGTACATCTTTGCTCCCACAGATACAATTGGACAACGAGAAGCTGCGACGCGATGTGCGTCTGTCCAGCTCGCGCCTGGACCTGCCATTGCTGTGCAATGTGGGGCGACGCCTCGACGGGCACACGAATGGCAACGGCAACAGCAACAACAACAACAACAATAATGGCAGCAGCAACCATGTAAACGAAACTGCTGCAAATACACAGAACGGCAATGGCAACAGCAACAGCAACAACAACAACAACAATTTGGGCTCCCCCGTTTCCTGCTCGACCACAAACAGCGGCAGCGGCAACGAGCGCGGCTCCTCGACCAAATCAAACAGCAGCAGCGGCAGCGGCAGCTCTGGCAACTCAGCCAGCAGCACGGGCAGTGCAGAGCTCAAATGCAATTCGCCCATGACACCATCAGGTGGGTAGAGGCAGGGGGTGGCAGCTAAGGGCTGGGGGTATTTGACTCTTGTCAACATTTGCAATGTTTGCATTTTTAGTGCGTGGGGTTCATACGCATCGCTGGCATCGAATGGGAATTAGCAAAGCTCACGCTCTCTGAGCTCAGGCTGCAGCTGGGCTGGGCAGTGGAGGAGAGGCGTGGCATTAATTAATTTTATATGCAAACGAGGTCAAGGTCGCTATAAATCTGCCACGTGGGCTAGTTTTCAATTACTTATGCAGCAGCGCATCAAAGAGCAAAAGAAAAGGGAGGGGGAGGGAGCGATGTAAAGGGAAAGATTAAAGAAGATTTCAGCAGATGAAGTTGCTATAAAATTTGTATAGGAGATTTAAGAGTTGCTATTAAATCTATAATAGGAAGTGATCAAACCTTAGACATTTTAGATAACTAACTCCAGCCTTTTCCGCACATTTATAGCATGTCAAAAATTTGCTATAATGATTATAGTAAGAGATTAGCGAACCTTTAGCATTTTATACAAGTCTCTCACATCTTTTCCTGGCCTATATAGCGCTTGCTAAAAGTTGCTATAATAATAATGATTATTTCTGGCCTTTTTATAGCTTGTCAAAAGCGAGCTATAGTTATTATAGTAAGAGATTATTAAAATATGTCGTGATAAAAGTTGCTATAATAAATATAATTAGAGAATATTAAACCTTAAACATAACTCAAACCTTCTCCTCACCCATTTATAACTTGTCTGAAATTTACTATAATAATTATAAATATTATATAATTATAAACTCTCTCACATCTTCTTCTCGCCCATTTAGAGCTTGTCAAAAAATATCGCAATTATTTGACTGATCTGGAATTCGAGGAGCTGAAGGTCTACAAAGAGGTCTGGTACTTTGGCCAGCATGCCAGCAAGAACTACAAGCCCGCCCCGACAGCCAACACCACAAATCTGGGCTATGACGATGATAATGGCAACTACAAGATCGTAAGTGATAATCTACAAAATCTAGATAAATGCGATCATCTTTTATAATTCTTTGGCCAGATTGAGCACGATCATATAGCCTTTCGCTATGAGATTCTGGAGGTGATTGGCAAGGGCAGCTTTGGCCAGGTGATCAGGGCACTCGATCACAAGACCAACACACATGTGGCCATCAAGATAATCAGAAACAAGAAGCGCTTCCTCAACCAGGCCGTCGTAGAGCTCAACATTCTGGACGAGCTGCGCGAAAAGGACGGCGATGGATCTCATAACGTAATACATATGCTGGACTATACGTACTTTCGCCGGCATTTGTGCATTACCTTCGAGCTGATGAGGTGAGCCACTCACAAAATATTCTATATGTATATATTTGTAATATATTCCATTGTTGATTTACCCGCATTGTTTATGCTGTTTTGCTGTGACGTCAATGGCGCCTTGATTGGCTGTCACTGTGCAAATAATACGGCGTATTTCTTGCTTAACTTGCCAATTAAAAACGCGTCTTCCACGCATTTGCCTATTAGCATTCCACACGATATTAAATGAATTTATTCGCAACTTCTCTTCATCTCTGCCTCTGGCGCATTTTGTTTTATTTGCCCTTTGCGTGCGCTGCGGCTATTAAAGGACATGCCAAGTCCTTCTTTTTGGCTCTGACAAGTGCCTAGCACGCATTATGCCGATCCTCTGTTGCGCTTTTAGCCTTGGCAACCGAAAGCCCCATGTGTGTGTTTGTGTGTTTGTGTGTGTGCGACGACCCCATCTATATATAGCTATGGAAAACCTGCTCAGATTCGAGTAGATTCTATTATTAATACACATATTAGCAGCATGTGTGTGATATATATGAGTGTATGTGTGTGTGTGTGATATGTGTGTGTTTAACTATTTGTTGTTCTGCTTTTGATTTTGACTTTCCTTTTTTTTATGGGCTCGCAATAAATCTCTGTGCGTTTTCTTTATTAATGGCACCCATAAAACTCAAGTGATTTGCCATAATTATTTGACAATGCTTTTTAATTGCTTTTATTGCTGCGGTTAGATAGTCATTTCATTGTCATATGTGTGTATGTATATATATATAAATATATATATATGTAAGCACTTGAATGGGAATGTTATTATTATTATTTTGTATGTGTTCATTTGAATTTGATTATATTTAGTTAGCAGTTAATAGGAACATTGATTTAACATTTATAATAGCTCAATGCCTTTGGAACTGAGCCAGTTTATGATTTACAACTTTACTAATCTACAACAATCTAATATATATTAGATACAAGACTCAATCAGATTAGCTAGAGAATAAATTTTATAAAAATATATATATGTATATATGTTTATGTATAAGTATATAGAAGTATACGAGCGCTCTCTATATATATGTATATACATATATTCTTAAGCAGCTTAATGGGGTAATTTAACTATGTGTGTTTGTGTGCTTGTACATATGTATATGTATCTGTTTGCATGTCAGTTGGTTATCGGTCTCTCTGTCGATCCCCCCTCCCCCTCCCGTGCAAGTCTGCCTGCATGTCTAGCTCACAGTCTGTCTCTCTGTCCGTCTGGCTATGAAGAGCTAGGGATGCAGAAGAACTCCAAGAGAATATTTAGAAATTGCCTGCAGCAGCAGAGAATGTTCCCATTAGATCGACTGCAATGATCTCTACCTGGCGCCGTGCTCAAAATTTGAATGCGACTGAGGCTTTGAGTGGACGTCGCCCTATATATAGAGGGCAGCTGCTGCGGCATTTATTCAGTCGTCCAGAGCCAGTGGGGTCAGTCGGAGGTGCAGGGCGATGTAGTGAAGTGTTTCAATTTTTAATTATTTATTATTTTTTATTAATTTTTTGTTTTTATTTACATTTTTTTTTATTAACAATTTTTGTATTAATTTTTTTTTATTTATTTATTTATTTTTTGTATTTATTTATTTATTTATTTATTTTTTTTTTTTGTATTTATTTATTTATTTATTTTTTTTTTTTTTTTTTTTTGGCAACAAACACCGCGACACGAGAATTCTATATATAAAATATTTCTAGCAGAATCTCTTACTATATAAAACATATATACAAGTATATGTATGTATATAAAAAATATATGTAGCAGAAGCCATTAAGCTTAATGCTGTCAATCGGGCAACTCATTTTTTTTTTTTTTTTTTTTTTTTTTTTTTTTTATATATAGTTTTATTGCAGCTTTTGTCTTAAACTCTATAGCGCATTTTTAGGGGTACCTTAACTAATGGAGTGGCTAAATGCCTTTATTGCTAAAAGTTATTTTAATTTAGGTCACTCTCAGGTCTAGGGGATGTGATCTTTTCAGCCTTCTGTTGATAGTGTTGGTGGCTAAATTGGATGCAAGCTGGTTTGGGTGGGCGGATATTCTGTCCGCGTATCTTGTGCTGTGTCGGCCAATGAGCTCAGCAATTGTCGGCATCTCGAGGTCGGTGTGCAGGGTTTCATTTCTGACGTACCATTCGGCTCCGGTCCAGCTCCTTAGTGCTTTGTTTTGTGTGGTCTGAACTTTATTTATGTGAGTTCTTGCAGCAGACCCCCATAAAGGCATTGCGTAGGTGAAAACAGGTGCCACTATTGCGTTGTATATGTGCCTCTTGCTTCGTAGTGACAGAGGGCTGTCACTTCTTAGCATCCAGTTGAGTTTTTTTAATTTGTACTTGCACTTTTTGACTGTCTCTGTTATGTGCGGGCCATAGGTCAGTCTCTTGTCCAGAGTGACTCCCAGGTACTTCACCTTGTTTGCCCGTGGTATTGGAGCTCCTAGAGTCACTTCGGGGCAGGCTCCTCTTCTGGTGGGCAACTCATTTGGTTTCGCACAAAGCTAGCACATGAGCTTGTTATCTACTTTGGAAGCCTTACAAAACGGCTGTGTGTGTGACTCCTTGATGCCCATATATATAGATGTCCTATATATATACATATTAAATAAACCCCAGATTATGCAATCTCTCTAGCTTAATTAACATTTGCCAATAAAATGCTTTAACTATTTAAAGGCAATTTAAATGCAGAGCTGCCAGCAGATGCGAGTGAGCAAATAAATTTCTATTTTAGTTTACCAGCATGACATACCACACACACACACACACAGTGCACACACACTCGAACTGACAGGCAGCGGATGTGTATGTATGCACAACAAACCGCAGGCGGCGCCGCGCAGCTATCAATTTCAATTTAAATATTGTGTTGCCTACTTTTCCGCTGGCCTGAAGTGAGCCTCGTGGCTCATGGCTAAAATGCAGTTGGCTGCGTGTGTGCGAGTGTGTGTGCGTGTGTCTATAGACATTTACCTGTTGTTGTGTTGCGATAAAATCGCAATCTAATTGATAGACAGCCAGCCAGCCCCATATCAGGTGTTGATTGCATGGACTAGCTAGCTGTGTCTCACTCTCTCTCGCACTCTCTCTTTCACGCTGCCTGCCTGCATATGTCAAAGCTTAGACAGCTGGCAACGCAAATATGGCAGCACGCGATACCAAAAACAGAATGCAAAAAAAAAAACAAGAAAAATTACTAAAAAAAGGAAAGAAATATGACAGCAGCGAAAGGTAAAAAAAAAGAAGCCTAGAAAAGCAGAAAGCAAACTTTTTACAATTTGTTGAAGGTCATGGTTTCTTAGCCATTGACTTGTTTCCGTTTCCTGCCTTGTGCCACGCCCCTGCCGGCCGCTTGACATTTCCGTTTAATTTGTCTTAATTGCAGTTAACTCGGCTCGTTGCGACATTTCGCAATTCGCAATTCGCCAGAGATTCGAGATTTCTGGGCAATGGCTTTAAAGCACGCCATCTGGCGGCCATTTGCTGTGCCCACATATCGAACAAGAATTTAAATAGCATTTCCATGCGCAAAAGTTAATTAATTTTTGGCACTAATTAATCGCAAAATAGCAGCTCGAGTGCGCATTTTACTTCTCTTTTTTTTTTTTTTGGCTGTTTTGGACCATGACCATGGCTAGGGATTGGAGGCGCATGCTTCGCTGCTGGCGAAAGTTTAAAGTTTGTTTTGAACGAGTAAACAAAAATTGCGCGGCTTCAGTTTGACGTAATTAAATTTAAGTGCACGCAATTGAATTTGGCCCATGTTAATTTGTTGTTTCTCGTTCACAAAACTCACAAAATTGAGTTAGTTGATTAAGTGGATTAGCGGCTGATTCATGAGCTGCCGAAAATAGCAGCGCAAATTGTTGTTCTACGATTGATTGAGCGCAATATTTGACTAAATCGGATGTGCGAACACGAAATTCACGAGCTCAACTTGTTTCCGAATTTCTCTAATTTTTTGCGGTAATTGCAATTATGGAATGCATTACTTTTGCTGCTTAAACTTTGCTAATTGGCAGGGGTTAGTTCTAAGAAAGAGATGGATATATAAAGAGAGAAAAAACCCACAAGCTGATTAGCCTAATTAGCATGTTTTTCGCTGCGGAAAAACTCAGTGCGCGAGGCTGAGAGGCAGCTAAAATAGGTAAATAGGTAAGCTAAGCAAATTTATGTGTAATATAAGCCAGGCCAACACACACACACACACACACAAACACATATGTGGTACGTGAAAGGACAAGGTCTGACGCGACTCACACACACACACACACATTCAGACGCTGCCACCTGCAACATTTGGAGTCCATTTGGCACGTGGGTCGGACACGTAATTTACAGCGACAGCGATAAAATGAGCTGCCAAAACTGCCAAAGATGGTCACATTTACAATATGGTCACACTGTGCGACGGCCATAACTATGCAGCATATTGTATGTGTGTGTGTGTGTGTGTGTGTGAATGACGCTGCCAAACGATGTTGTCATGGCCAAATTTCAATGCGGTCTCTGTGGGTGTCAGGGTCATAAATTCTGGCTGCTGCTGCAGAGCAGTTACACACACACTCTCTCTCTCTCTCTCTCTGTCTCTCTCTACTCTGCTCTTTCAACCATTGTTGCTGCTCATTTGGGCCATGTGTCAAGATTTTGATGTCTCGGGTCTTTGTATGGAGCTCTCTGTGTTTTTTTTTTACTGCCTTTCAATTTGCACATGATGAGATAATCAAATGTTTTTATCTAGATGAGCTGTCGCCTTTTTTTTTCAAGCTAGAGCGTGAACTAATGACAGCTGTTTAAGGCGAATGCTAAATCAAACTGAGACAAAGATTAATTGAAGTTAATATAAAATAGAATAGTATTTAGGAATGAGTGATATTAGCTATTAGTGGAAATGTTTCATGTTTCAAGCACATGCTGAAAGCTAATATGGTAGAGGATTTGAAGCTTTACTGAAAGCACTACAAATTTAATTGGAATCCCAAAAGTAGATCAATGATAATTATGAAGTTGTAAGCTGCTAGACCTCAGTAAGGAAGTCTAAACTGAAAGCTGCTTTTCAAAGTTTTATATAATACAACTTTTTGATGCTACATCAATATTGAAAAGTTTCAAATGAAAGCAATTATGATTATTCAGAAAATTATGCTTATTTAAGAAATGATGAATACTTAAACTGGGATTACAGTTTTTAAGCTATTATATATTTAAAATTGTACCTCTTCACTTTACTGCTAAATGAATTTCGTAATGTATCAAACTAAAGCGTTTTAGCTTAGATTCAGCTCTTTTAAAGCTGTGAGTTTTGAATTATCCCTAAAAGCTCATTATAAAATAGTTACTTTAGTGCACTTTTCATAAAGCTCCTTTTAAGCTAAAAGCTGCAGCAAACAAGTTTCTGTGAAGCTCTGCTGGCAAATAAATGTAATACCACGACTGTTTCCTCAACTGCACTATGGGAAAAAAACCCGAATTTTTGGCATTAATTGTTCCTGAAGAGATAGAAGCTTGAAATTTTGTACACACATTAATACGAATTTTGTATAATTTCGGTTTTTTTATTTTTGAAATAGAGCCACGCCCCCACCCCTTCCGCTTATAGCGTCAAATTCTAGGACCAGATAAGCTTTTACGGGCTAACCGTAAATATTAATTTAATCATAATTTTCTTATTCCAACTCAATACAATTCATTCCACATTTATTTTTATAGCTGTCTTCAGTAGCATCTCCCTATTCATCATGAATTGAATGTTTTTTTTTCGCATAGAGCTTTAAATTTCCCGGAGGTGACCTTATGCTCGCAAGAGATATCAATTAATATTATATACAAGTTTTTTAAGATTTCTTGGTCAAAACTTCAAATTTTAGAAAACAACTCAACATTTCCAAAAGTTCTTCTTGCTGTGTTCTCGTCATTGGAGTTACCACTTCAAAACAAATGTTGTATCGCTTAATTTGGTAGACGAAATTAATGCAAAAGACGAAATTAATCAAGAGAGGCGTCGTGTTATCATACTCTGAAGCAAGCTTAGAAGCCAATTTGCCTTTTAATCGAGGATCAGCATCGTAATAGTTTAATTGCTTCCGACCTGCTCTTTTAGGTGATCTGGCGTGTGCACAGACCTTGCTACTTGACTCTAATCAGTAATCGATTGCATTTCGTCAAATGATACTTAATAAATCCAACAAAATTTTTAAAAATTGGTTTAAGTTGATCGTCCGATATGTTCTCTTTACTTTTTTTTAACGATATAATCTTTTATAGCGCATTGTTGTCGCTTGTTGCTGCTCCACACTTCCAGCAGCACTGAGCGTCTAAGCCAAAGCGCATCTACAACATGTCAATTTTCGGGAAAAGGGGCAAAAACGGGCAAAAGTTATTAATTGGTCCTTATAGTATAAGGTTAGCTTATTACCCTTATGAAAAAACTGCCGAGGCCTAGCGAGGACTGTTAAAGTAATACTCCACAGAACCCAAACATATTTGTTAGGGTTAAGCTAAAAATACACATGAACAACACATTGCACAGTTACGCAAAAACAAAGAAGTATACAAAATCACTACGGACACTTATTATACATACCTTTATTAACTTTTTCCATATTAACTTTTAATTTATGCGATTAACAAGCTAATTTTATACTGCTTAAAAGTTGCGATCTATTTGGCGCGCTTTTTCACGTTGCAATGCAACGCAAAATTAACTGACTTTGTAAAATTATCAAAAAATAGGGGTAGTCCCCAAAAATTTAAAAAAATTATTTTGATTCTATCTAATGAATTTATAATTGGAAAAAAATATTTGTTTGGCGATTTGACACAACAAAAAAATGTGATTAATGCCAAAATATCGTACTTTTTTCCCATAGTGAACTGTGAAAGCTGCTTAAAGTTAATTCATACAAACTTTTAGCTTATGGCAAAGCTCAAGTCGAGCCACCAATATGAGTCATGTATATATGTATGTATATGCATATGCATATTTATATGCATTTCACATGCTGTCAGCAGCCATGTAATCGTCCATTTGTGACAAGGCGTTGAGCAGCGTCCGAGTCTTTGGATACTCAGAGATTTTTAATTAAAAAGCACAGCATGCAGAGCTAAAATTGTGTGGGTCAGGCCGGGGCAGAAGCTGAAAAAGAAGGAAAAGAAGAAGAGGAAGAAGAAGATGGCATGGCAGCCGCCCCATGGTCTATATGCAAATGAGCAGCGTCCTGCGACTGGTTGTTTTTTCTTGTAAATTAATTTTTGCACTTAGCGTGTAGATTGCAATTACCAGAGAGCGAGAGAGGGAGAGAGATAGAGAGAGAGAGAGCGAGCGAGCGAGCGAGCGAGCTGAACAACTGGGAATTAAGTTACTATCAACAAAGTACAGGACGGGGACAGGAGTGCGTGGGCGTGGCTGGCTGACAGCTGTTGTTTACTGTGGATGTTGTCTTTGTTGTTGTTGTTGTTGTTGATGTAGGTTATTATTATTATTACCATTATTATTATGCCGTGCCGTGGCACAGTAATTACCGCTAATTGACATTTGCCAGGCATCAAGCTTGTTATTCGCCAGCTAAAATAGCGAATATATTTCTATATGTAGATAAATGAAGAGATCCTTGAGAATACGCAGAGACAGAGTGTTTACACAGCGAACATAATGGATCGAAATTAATATTGATAAAGATAAATATATATGTATATGTTAAAATGTTAAAATTCACAGCAAGTTTCTATTGCTTTGAATAAAATATAAATATAAATTTGAATATATTTATATATTAAAAAAATTAATCAAATAAAATAAAATAAAATATAATTATAATAATATGAATATATTTATATTAAAAAAAAAAATAATAAAATATAAATATAATAAAATGAATATATTTATATTTTTAAAAAATAAATAAATAAATAAAATATAAATTCAATTTATATATTTTAAAAATTATATAAAATAAAAAATAAAAAATATTTTATTAATAATAAATATACATAAATAAAACAATAAAAATAAATAATAAATAAAAAAAAAAAATATTATTATAGTGTGATTTATTAAGTTTGTATATAGTTATATAGTTTGATTATTTAAGTATATATGTATTTATAAAAATATATACTTAAAATATATAAAAAATTGCTATATATAAAATTTGTTAAAAAATAGAAATCATATTATTTTTAAAATTATAGCATGGTATTTAAATGTTAAATTATAAATTTATAAAATACATGCACAATTTTTAATTGAATTTAAATACTTAAAAACCACTTGAAAATTCTATAAATCCTATAATTTGACAATTTCATTTAAGTGAAAAACTATTCTCGCAGTGTAGGTCCGGGGAAGCTTTCAGCAAGGCCAGCAAGCATTTATCGTGTTCATTTGATGCCACTGCAATCTCTTTAAATATTTTATGTCTAGTATTTATTTGGCATTCCATTCTATTCAGTGTCAGGCCGTGCTAAGGCAGCGAATGCTTTGCACTAATTAAAATGCGAGTCGCCCACACACACACACACATACATAAATATGCATGGAAAATTCAGCCTTGAGTCAATGTGACAGTCGGGCGCTTAGTCTAACCAAATCAAGGTCGTTGTCACTGAACCAGGGACAGCATCATTAATTAGTAAACCAAACAAAAGGGAGAGCAGAGAGAAAGCTAAAGAGTGAGAGAGGGGAGGCGGGATAACAAGTTGATAGCTTATTGCCTGTAGGCGCTGAACCATAGGCTATAATTGGTATATTAAAGAGCTCTCTTTTTTTTCAAGCACTCGGCTAAGAGTTGTCTGAGTAGGAATTCGCATGAACTGTTCATTGAAATGCTTTATAGACCAATGAAGAATGAGTAATGAATAATGAATGAATGAGTAATAAAGAATGAACTTTGCTGAGCAATGAGCTGTGCGACTGTTGAGGAATAAGTAGTTCATGAACTACTTGAACTTGAGTGAATGAGCAGCTAAGTAATACGAATTATTTATAAGTGATTTGGGAACCAATGAACTGCTCAAGTGAACTGGCTCTATGTTTCTTACTGGGAAACTTAACTACTCTCTGGAACAACCCTAAACTCTTAACTATCTATTAACTTATAGTATTGCTATATCATTGCTTAAATATACGATTGTAAATGTCTCTCGTTCAAGCTATATAAATTCCAGATTCATATATACAGCTGCCCACATTGAAGCATTCGCTATGCAAATCTCTGGATTTCGACACTCTCAGTGCTTCCGGCCGGGTCGTCAATCAATTTGCAAAAACCAACACAACAGAAGGAAAAGAAAACATTTTCGAAATTCGAATTTCCATTTTGGTGCAGTGGAAACTTTGTGGTGACACCGTTTTGCGTTGCGAAACGAATTCATTTGGCGGTCGAAATTGACAGGTCGCCAAAAAGTAGGCAAAGCCAAGCAAGTTCTATGCTGCAGCTGAGGGCAACCTTCGAAAGTTTATGTTGTTTGGTTTGGCTTAGTTTAGTTTAGTTGGTAGCGGGGGGTGTGCGGCTCTGGCTTAGACAATGGCATTTTGGGGCGCTAAATGCTTGCATTAGTGGCTCGTTACAGTTGCATGTTGCAAGCAGCTGGCAAATCAATCAAATTACAAAGAGAAACAGAGAGAGAGAAAGAGAGAGAGAGAGAGAAAGAGTGGGAGTGAGAGAGATGCAAATAGTTGCATTTTCAAGTTCATGAGCAGCCAACGTAGTAGACCAAACTCTCGCTCTCTCTCTCTCGCCTTCTATTGCTGTCTCGCTCTTGACATTGGCCGTGTCGTCAATAGGCATGTGGCATGTCATAATGCAGTTATAATATGCCATTCGTTGGCAGTGGCTCTGCTCTTTTATGCCCGTTCGATTGAAATTATGACATTTTGATGATTTTCTTATTGGTTTGTTATGCGACGTCAATCAATAGATGTTGGCCAACAACAACAAAAGCAACAACAACAGCAACGCTCTTTAAAGCCATTCACACTTAAACTTAAGAAAAGTTCTTTAACTTTACATATGTTATGTTATGTATGTTATGTATATTATGTATGTTGTGTATGTTATCTATGTTATCCGTGTTATGTTACGTTAGCAATGCCAATTATGCTATCTACATTATGTTATCTATGTCTTTCTTTCTTTCCTGTCTTTCCATTTTGCATCATAAAGTCTCAGCTTAACCCCAGAAAATCACTGGCCATCCTGTCTCTCTCCCTCTCTCGTTCTCCATCTCTCTTTTCTTTATGAATTGTTGTCTGACAAGATAAGAAACGTTTCTTAATTGGATTAGACTTTAGTACATGTTGAACATGAACTTGAGCTTGTCGAATTGTGAACAGCAGTCATTATAATTGATGTAAGTAGGCGGATGGAAGAGCTAAGCCTACTTGAAGAGTTATTTTATTTATGCTGAACAAGATTGAAGCGACTTTTATTATACTTATTAAAGTAGGATTGCAATATGTAAAGTATAGCTGATATATGTATGATATTAACAAGTTATAAACGCACTTAAATAAGTTAAGTTAACTAAAAATAAGATTCCATATATAGTCACAGTTCATGAAATTCTGGCTCCTGAATTGATTGAAGTCTACTTCAATCTATCAAAAAGTTCCATAGTTTCCTTTTTTATTCAGTCAATCATGAACTTCTACTCAAAGCTCTCAGAGCAAACTACTTCATATTCATATTTCCATTAAAGCAACTTTCCTCAATTTAAGCTTAGCTCAAATTTCATCAACTTGGCCAAGTGAACTACTTACACACACACACACACACACACACACACACACACACACACACACACACACACACGTATACACCAATAAATCGTATACAAATATCTCAGCATGTCCTGCCATTTGCAGTTATTACTTTTGGCATCTCTTTGGGGTTGGCAACTTTCTAGGTCAGAGAGCATCGCAGTAATAAGTGCAGCTCCTCAGCTCAGCTCAGCTCGGCTGCTGATGAAGTTATTGATGGCATTTTATAGACGATGACATGGACAGCAAGCGGAACCGGAAATGACAGCAGCAGCCGAATGTGTGTGGTCAGCAGAGTTCAATAACTAAGCGCAGCATGTGAAATGTGATATACGAACAGCAGCAGACGAAGCAGCAGCAGAACTAGCAATGTATGCCAATCAAAAAGAGATGATAGAAGCTTAGGACATGCCACAATCATAATGATGCCGATGACGACGATGATGATGTTGTTGTGTGTGCGGAACAACCTAAAACTCATCAACTGCTACGCAAAAGCCCAAAATGCTGACAGCCATCAAAAAATTGACAAAACTTGAGCAGTTCGCTCAGCTGGAAATAGTTGTGTGACCCAAACCGCAAATAAAAAGCGTTTGCAATGACATTGGCCAAAACTGCAAAAAAAAAAAAAAGAAGAGTGAAATAAATATAGAGAAGGACAACAGAAAACCAACAACAACAACAACAGCCTTGTTATCAGTTAATTAATCGCAAAAACTGAAAATCAAAAAAAAAAGCGCAGAAAAGTAAATACAAATTGTGAGCAACAATAAAGAGTTGGAAATGGCAATGCACAGTGGGATAGAATGCTAACATTAGTGATCAAAACTGACAAAAAAAGTAGGAGTTCAATAAATTGAAGGGTATAGCCAGAGAGAGAGAGAGAGAGAGAGAGAGAGAGAGAGAGGGAGAGAGAGAGAGAGAGAGAGTATTCCTTGGGTGAACAACTAAGAGATACGCTGAGTGCCTGATTGAGAGATACTGTAGATTAGTAGTTGACAAATATTATTATATTTTTTATTAATTTTATGAAATTAGGTTACATTGATTTTAAAAGAGTTAGAGACAGAAAGGGCAAACGAATTATCAATATAAATAAACTTAGAAAAACAACAAATACAAATTCTACAAATATGATCAGTTATAATCATATTTGGAAGATTTAATATTGTTCAAGAATTTATAGAAATTGATTATTAGATTTGTATAAATTAATAAAAAATATTTTGATAAGAATTTATTGAAATTTATTAGATTTATATAAATTTATAAAAATATTTTGATAATATATTTGAAAATATATTTGATAATTTATAATCGCTCAAAATTGTATTGTAATTTATTATTATTGTAATATAAACTTGGTTAAAATAATTTAATATATAAATATTATTTATAGCAGCTGTTGCCCTGCCCGCTTATTAATATGATTCTAGTTTTATATTTTTATTTAGATATAAATAATATTAAATAATACAATTAAATTTTTATTTAGTATAATTTATATACATTTTAACGTCTTCTGTCTTCTGCTTTTCAATATTTTCAACGTCTCTTTTGTATGTCTGCCAATTTGTCATTTAGATCCCGCCCACAGTGCCTAGTTTGTTGTTCGCTTTTCGCTGTTGTTGTTGTTGTTGTTGTTGTTGTTGGCTGTTATCGTCATATATCCAAATTTGTGTGCGACATGCAATGCAAATTAATTCAATGCATGTTATTTTTATCGTTGTTGTGGGCTTTAAGCGGCCGGCGTTTGCCTGGCGTCTCTTTCATTTGTTGATGCCAAAGTCCCAATAGTTGACTAAAGTAAACAATCGATTGGGGTTGCGCAGCTGAGTCATGTTTTTAATCGATCTATCTAACTTTCTCCCTCTCTCTCTCCCTCTCTTTCTTTGCAGTCTCAATCTGTACGAGCTGATCAAGAAGAACAACTATAACGGTTTCAGCATGAGTCTGATCAGACGCTTCTGCAATTCGATTGTGAAATGCCTACGTTTGCTCTACAAAGAGAATATCATACACTGTGATCTCAAGCCGGTCAGTAAACAGAATATTTGTTTGATTTATTTTAGTACTTGAATTTTAATTAAAATTGTATTGCAATTTTCGCCATCAGGAAAACATTTTGTTGAAGCAGCGCGGCAGCAGCTCCATAAAAGTCATCGACTTTGGCAGCTCGTGCTATGTGGATCGCAAAATCTATACCTATATACAGTCGAGATTCTATCGGTCCCCGGAGGTGATATTGGGCCTGCAATATGGCACCGCCATCGACATGTGGAGCTTGGGTAAGTGAATTGATTGGAAGTGGGCTTTCGATTTTAATTAAAGCACATTTCGCAATATCTGTGCGGCGAGCGCCGCCCCATTGCAATGAAAATGAATTTTTAAATGGTTTTTCCTTCTGCATTTGCCAGGCAAATTTATAGCGCTAGAGACACACGGTCACACACACGTTGCACCTATAAATAACTGCGTGGGTGTGTCTGTGTGTGTAGGTGTGGTTATATACAGCGTTTAAATATTTTATACACAGTTTTATGGGCCACGCTGCATGTGGCCGGCATTTGTGCGAGTGTATTTGCAAAAAGGGGGTTAGCCCTTTTAATAGTGGGTCATGCGAATGACATTTGCCGTGTGCGACTTTTCAATGGGTTTTACGTGGCTTTGCCATTTTTAACCACTGACATGGAGGTTGGCAAATTTTAAACGACAATAATTATATATATTAAAGCGCTACGTCTAAAATACGCACGTGTATTTAGCAACCAATCTAATCAGCAGAGATGCGCAAAGTAAACTAACTCAGCCTCATTAATCAACGCGCTCTGCTCAGCACAAATACATATATAAAACGAGATCAAATCAATCAATATTGTCGACTCGCTCTCTCTCACGTTAGCACTCGCTCTGCAGTACACATACTCGCATGCAAACAAAATAAAACACAAGAGGAACGGTGAATAACAGTTATCTCCTAAACTCTCCACAGAAATCCACTCAATTCATAGCAGCCGACCTCCTCACACTCACTCATCAGCTGTGCTACCTACGCTCTGCTGCTCTAACATATGCATAAATGTGATCAAGAGCAAGAGCACTAATGGCCGCTGAGCTTTACTGTTTATCCTAAACTAACTCAGCAGCAATTTCAGTTGGTGAGCGTCGCGCTGTCAGCGCTGTAATCCTAGCAGAGCAGCCGAGCTATTCACACGTGCTGTACTGCGTGAGAACATAAGAGGAGATCAACAGCAAGAGCGCTGTTAAAAGACTCAGTGGTGTTAATGGCGCGTGTGGATAACTCGGATAACTAAGCTGTTAACACCAGTGGTGGATAAACAGCTCGCTACGTAGTAGCCGACTTCCCCTTGCTCATTTAGTGTAGCCAATGATTCTTGTGTGGATTTTCTGTTAAAATTCCATTTCTTCGACTGCTATAGTCACTTAAATAATTACTAAATACATGCTATTTCATAAATATGTATTTTTAAATTTAATTTGAAATATTTAAGTAAAAGTGGAGCTAAACAATTATATTAATACAATACATTTACATATTTCTTTGCATGCATGTAGATATTTATGTGTCTGTTAAACTTCCAAGAGCTGCACAGTGTTCTCGGTGTTTAACAGCTGTCTTATTCATACTATTTATATATACATATACATATTCATATATACGTATTATCTGCACTGCTCATTCTGCAGTGCTTAACTTAGAGAGGAGATTAAATCTGTTATGACTCGCACTCTCTCTCACTCGTTTTAAAAATGTCTTTCTGTCTATGCTGTAATCCCTGCATAGCAGATAGTCTGTTTGCCTTAACCAGCCAATAGAACGCGAGCAAAAGAACGCATATATAGTTGACTCACTTGCTTATGTGATATTTGTACTTGTCGCACTGCAATTGGAGATCCAAAACAAAAGCGATAATGGCCGCTATCAATAACGGTTATATTCCAAACAAAAAAGCACTCAGTCGATAACTGACTCAATTGCATTGGTTTTTAGCTGCTCTTCACAGGCCTTCTAGCTTCTGTCTAACTATTTCTGGTCGCCTAATATTTGGGCTTTTACTCTAACAAATGAAATGTCACTCTAACAAATGAAATTAAAAAACAAAAAAGCCAAGGAAAAAAGAACAAATTTATAAATATATTTTGTTTCATGCTTTAACGCTGAAATAAATTTGGTAGCATTAACTAAGAAGGGTCATTTAAAATAATTGAACGAAATTCTATTTTAAAGCAGTATAAACAAATAGTTTGCTTAAATATTCAAAGCGAATAGTAGTAGTTGCTTTACTTTCACCTGCTCTGATCTCTTTCAACGTCCATTCGGTACTTGACACATAATACCAGGTGGCATAGATAGCAGAGGAGGGAGACACGCCCCTAGCTGTCTGCTCTAAGAGTCACATTATTCAACACGTAACCCATTTGCTGTGAGCACAGTGACTCAAATAAGTGTGCGCCCGCATGAGCTTTCGTTCGTCAAGAAGTCAGCAGGACAGTGGCTAAAAATAAACTCAGTCTAGCTTTTATTAGAGCCTTTCCCACACACACACACACACATACATATAAATACCCATTATATCTCACGTTTTGTGCACATTTAATGAGGCAGTTGTGAGCGTGCGAAGCACATATAGCTCACAATATATATATATAAATATATATCTATACTTATACACATATATATATATTTTTTCTGCTGCTGACCGGACGTGGTCGTAGTCGGAAATGGCCGCTAAAAGGATATGTGGCGGCAGGGCGAAGGCGGAGCGCCACAGGAAGCGACGTTCACAGCGCTAGGGGCAGCCAAGGGGCAGGCAATATTGTTGTAGACATAAACTTCTAGCCGCGCCTGCCTCACTTGTTGAGTGCCCCGCCCTCGCCCCTCCTGCTCCACCTGCTATTACAACGTAGCTCATGCTATCTCTATCTTGGCTCTCGGCTCTCCTTGTTGTTGCCTGTTGCTGTTAATTGGCATAGTGCGTGTTTTTACACTTGGCTGCGCTGCGCTGCCTTCTGGCTGGTAGTGGGAGGTGGGCGGTGGGTTGGGGGCAACGCGATATTCGTGTGCAGCAATTGAACACTGCCATTTGGCAGCTAAATAGGTGAAGCATAATGAGACAAGGCAGGCGCGCAATGCACTTGAAGCTCAACTGATACGGAAGTAATGGCAAATATTAATGGAAGAATAGAGGATAATTAAAAGGAAGATACACACACACACACAGAGATAGATGGATAGAAGAACTGTCTCGAATTAATAAAAACTAAACTTGACTGAGAGCAGAGCATTCATGGTCACAGTTGAATCTCAAATTAATACCAATTATGGTTGAACTAACTGAGTTGGAAGATCTTAGCTTTTCTTCCCAGTCTGTTAAATTAATACTAATTAAGAAGAATTATGTAAGTTAAGTAAAGATGTAACTAAGCTCATTCCAATGGAAATCAGGCTAAGATTAAAGTAGAGCAATTGTAGTCATAGTTGTATCAAAAATTAGCTCCAACTTTTTCTTTACCCAGTCAGTTAAAGCTCAATAATGTAACTAAAGCTTAAATTATAAAAGTAATAATAATATTAGGAAAATTTTAAATTATATATAATTCAATTTGACATCGTAGAAGTTCCTTGTTTAGTTGAGTTCCTTGGACGTTTCTGGAAAGGAAAATATTTTTTATTAATAATTTAGTAAGCTTCAAGATCAGGAATTTTATTGAAATACCTCCTTGTTCGGTTTCCATGGAGTTGCATCAATAAAAGGAAAACATAAAAAAGGTTTACTGAAAATAAACAATAGCATATTAATAGATATAAAATTTATGGGTAGAGCAATAATAGCCATAATATCATCAAAACAATAATTCCGGAAAATACTGCTGCCAGATAAAAATTCTCTACAAGTAAAAGCAACTTTCAATTATTAGATTCACTTTAGAAACAATGAAATACTTGAATAAAAGAAATCATAAAACTAAATGAAATACCATAGATATTACTTGTTATATTCTCATATATGATATATAATTTATCCATATCATCATCTCATCTGATTTACCCACACTCCTCGTGTCCATTTGCTGACTCAGCAGCCGCATTCCTAAATCAAGTTTGTCCAATGCATTTGCTTGTCCCTCGACAATTGAATCAATAATACGCGCCCTGAAAAGCCACTTAAGCCCTTTGCAGCAGCAAATAAATAATGCCTCAGAGTCCCTCAACTGTGCCGCACTATGAACTATGAACTGCCAACTGTAAATTGTAAATTGTAAATTGTGAACTGTGTGTCCTGCGGTCAAGCGCGGGCACGTGTTTGTCCCGTACAAGGCTCAGAGTCAGAGTCAAGGTCACTCACATTTGGCAGCCAAAAAATGACTGCAGCTAAACGAGACTTGAGACTTGATGTGTGACAAGCGAGAGAGATGAGACAGAGAGAGAGAGAGAGAGAGAGAGAGAGAGAGAGAGAGAGAGAGAGAGAGAGAGAGAGAGAGAGAGAGAGAGAGAGAGAGAGAGAGAGAGAGAGAGAGAGAGAGAGAGAGAGAGAGAGAGAGAGAGAGAGAGAGAGAGAGAGAGAGAGAGAGAGAGAGAGAGAGAGAGAGAGAGACAGACTAGACGACTAGAAAATACCCTCTCTCAATATATTAAATCTAAGTATTATTTTAATGTAATTTCCAAGTCAAACAGTTGCCCCTCATATGAATACTTTATCTAAATTTCTTCTCTATAACTTGAGTTCACCTACTTGATACCCTGCACGACTATAAAATACCCTGTCTCAATTAAAAAATATTCCTAATCTCTCTTTGCTTAACTTCTAAGTCAAACAAAAGCCTGTGAGATGACCTCTTTAGGTCCATCTCTTACTTCCTCCTCCTCTCCGCTCACCCACCTAATACCCTGTACTTTGTACAGTTTCCTAGTCAAACAGCTGCCTCTGAGATGAACTTTTCATATACAAAAATAAAAATAAATGTAAATTAAATTAAATATACTCTATAATCAAAGTCCATTTTAGTTCTACACACCACCCAACCAATATACCCGCTTCTGTCTATCTTACAGCGCATCGCAATCAATACTAATTACGTTTGACAATTTTCGTATTTTGCAGGCTGCATTCTGGCCGAGTTGTACACGGGCTTTCCGCTCTTCCCCGGCGAGAACGAGGTGGAGCAGCTGGCCTGCATCATGGAGGTGCTGGGCCTGCCGCCCAAGGTGCTCATCTCGGTGGCTCGCCGCCGTCGTCTCTTCTTCGACTCGCGCGACGCGCCGCGCTGCATAACCAACACGAAGGGCCGCAAGCGGTCGCCGGGCAGCAAGTCGCTGTCACAGATATTGCACTGTCAGGATCGGTATTTCATAGACTTTCTGCAGCGGTGCTTGGAGTGGGATCCCGCGGAGCGGATGACGCCCGATGAGGCCGCCCATCACGAGTTCCTGCAGCCATCGACATCGAGTCGGCATCGCAGCTGCCGCATGTCCACCAGCTCGTCCAGCTCGGGCCTGAACAGTGTCTCCCAGAAGTCTTCCTGCTACAATTTTGCAGAGATCTCGCCGGGCAACGGGCCAGTGGTTGCCTCCATAACGAGCACCACAGCCGTTAGCAATGCGGCCATCACGACCAAGTCCATCACCAGCAGCAGCAGCAGTTCCCGTCAGCCCCATGGCCATGGCCACGCCCACGGCCATGCCCAATCGAATGGCCACCTGCCCGACATTAAGCTCAGCGCCAGCGACAAATACAACAGCATGCAGAAGGTGGCCGTGCGCTCCAAGATCACCTCGAGCGTCTCCGATCTGGAGTCGGTGCAGCAGCAATATTCGCTGCATCGCATCTATGGCGGCGTGGGCAGCGGCAGCACCCATCACGTGTCCTCGGCCGCCACCAGGAAGCATCTCAATGGCAGCAGCACGAGCACGACCAACGGCAACAGCAACAGCAACAGCAGCGGCAACATCAATGGGAGCAGCAGCAGCAAATATGGCAGCTCAACGCTGGCGCATAATCATCACAATGTGACGCATCACAATGCATCCACGGCAACAATTGCCACGGCCACACATCATCATCATCATCATGGTGTAGGCGTGGGTGTGGGCGTGGGCGTGGGCGTTGGCCAGGTAACTGGTGGCGGCTCCAATGTGGCCATGTCACATTCACAGTCCACGGGCGATGTCTCCGACCGGGCGATCTTTGGGCGGGCTTGACTTAGGGCGCGGCCCACCAAGCTCGAGCTGAAGAAGTGCAAGCTGGTCAATATGATGGACTTCTGGAGCTAGAAGTGGCGTCCACAGCAGTGCGCTGAGCTGCGAGAGGAATAGCACGCAGCTGCTGCTTCCGGCCCACAAAGAACCTAGCTGTAAATGTTTAGCTATACATACATATATACATATACGCGTATATATGTATGTATGTATGTACGTATTTAGGTCGATATATGTATGTGTATTGTGTATTAAGTGTGTCTCTCTTTATCCGGTTGCAAACAGACATTTAAGAAATATGCGAAATATATATATATATATATGAATATATATAGTTATATGATATATAGTTGGTATATACACACCCACACCCACACACACACACACACACACAGTTGCAACAGTCTTGCAGTATTCTCAGTTAATTTCTTTGATTTTTTAATTTTATAATTATTTTATTTTATTTTATTTTTTTTGCTACTGCCATAGCTAAAGTACGCATATATATGTATGCATATACATCTTGATATATGATTTGTATTTCCTAAAAATGTATTTCTCTCCCAAAAGTATTCGTACGCCTTTTCATGTGCATTCATGCAAAACTGTATTCAACACGAACAAATTGATATATCATAAATAACATAATAATAATGATAATAAAAACAAATTCAAAAAAAAAAAAAGATTAATATAACCTACATATATATATATATATGATATACATAAGCAATTCAAATCCAAAATCTGTAAACAATTTCCATACAGCTTCCATGTGTTTTGCAACGGTATCAAGGCTGTTATTAGTTACAAATAGAGATTGTGACTATAATTAATAAGTTGGAATGTTTCATCATCAATTCAAAGCTCAAATGTAGAACTCTTTATAACTAAAATAATTCCCGATTGCTAGGGAGCCTCATAGACCCACCAAATTATCAAATCGAAAATACCCCAGTTAATTATATAAACTATAAATAATTGTATATCTCTAGTTAGATATAGACAGCCTATCTGAAACATTCTGACCTAGGACTGGATTAGGTTCAATATCCATTGAGCGTCAAGTTTGACAACAAGTTTAACGTAAGTTTGTATTTTGCATGAGAGAATTTGAGATAGATCGAACGAAATCGAGTTCGATCTCGATGCGGAATCGTTTTCTAATTGAATATGTCCAAAACACTCACACATAGTGCAAGTAACATGTCATAATCTAATGAGTATACACATAACACATATTATATTAAACTCTAAACTAATATTACGTAATTATTGATTAGAAGCAAGAGTAAATGAAACAACAACAATTTATTGCCAATACCACAAAAAAAAGAAACATATATAAGAAATGAAAATTTAACTAATTCTATGTAAATCGTATTAATGGACAAAAACAAACCAACAAAAATAAATACAATTTTTACTATAATCAAAGTTTGAAACACATACACACAGACACACTCTTGAGACAGTTGAATGTTAGTGAAGAGCAGAGATGCCCCTCAATGTGCCCCTTTCCCCTTCCTCAAGTACAAGCTTTGTAACTCCTCCCCCCTCCCTCGCTCTCTATAAGTCCGAAGCCTAGACTGTCTGTATGAACAAAATTTTGTGTACGTACTTTTAGATATCACTGTAAACAGAATGCAACTTTTGCTCATGACTTTGATAGTGTCGTAGTATATATACATATATATATCACGATTTAGCTTATATACACAATAATTTCTGCCTATTTTATGTATTATTTATGTTCTTATATATATATATATATATATCAATATATATATATATATTTCTCTGCCTAACTACTACTATTACTACTATATCATTTTTTCTTTTATGTATTATGTGACGTTTATTCAATTTAAAAACTTAAAAAAACAAAAAACAACAAAAAAATGCAAAACTTTATTTACAAAGTGAGTTTCGAATTTAAAGTTTAGTATTAAATTATATGAAAAAAAAATTATAATAATAAAACAACAAAAAAACAAAAATTAATTTTAATTATAAACAAATATATCAATTTTTAATTAATGAATCATATTTAATGGTGTCGAAACCAGAATGAAAACCAACAACAACAACAACAACATGTAATCAATACAATTACAATAAATGAAAAATAAATTTAAAAACAAATTATGTACTCAAAAATATGCGTATTTATTATTTATGTTATATTTATTAATGTATGTTTATTTTGGCAGACAAAGTTGTAGCTGACTTTAACCTTTGTAAATGGTTTATGCTGTGGGATAAACTGAGTTATGAGGCACCTTATAAGGGTTAAGCTTTTTGTTGCTTTGAGAAATTCAAAAATATGTTGCATACTTTTAGGCACGAAAATAAAATGTAGTCAAGCTCTGACTGCTAAATAGATATTGTGCAGAATTTTAATTTGTTTCACTTGAATAGAGTTTTGATTTGCTAAATAATACTTTGATTTAAATAATATGTGATTCAAGAAAATACATTAATCATTACATAAAATCAGAATATCTGCCTACGAATTATAAACAGATGTCTCTTATCTAATTTAAAAAAAAAAAAATAAATAAATAAATAAATAAATAAAGCCAGTATGAAATTTTACAATAATTCTTCTCCTACTCTTCAGTTGATATATCTGATCTTTATAATTCATAGATTTGTCTAGCTTTAACTAAACTAAGCAGAAATCTTACCTAGTTGAGCTGCCCAGCGATTGCCTTTGAAGCTTTATTAAACCAACTGCAAAATTTTGTTTAGCATTTAGCTCTATCTAGATTATACTTGAGTTCTTAAGACCCATTTCTTCAAAACCAGTTTACTTTCCACTCCTGATATACAAGCATCCATCCATTAATTTATTTAATAATTTATATTAAATATATAAATTTCATAAATCATCTCTAGTATTCATTCCACTTATTCGATATTCTAACCCAGATGAACTGTGCTCTTATATCATAAACATTTCACAGAATTTTGTAATCAACAATCCTAATTTACAGGCGATTATCAAATTTAACTAAATATTATATTCATCAAGCGATCATCGAAGCTATCTCTCGTATTTATTCCATTCACCAATCAATTAGCAGAAATCTTAGTTGAGCTGCTTATGTGATGGCTGGCAATCCATAAGCTGTTCCACCTGTATAAAATTTACAGCTGATTAAATGTAACTTTTTTATATTTCAATTTTTTTGATTAAGTTATAGCTACCTCAGCTGCTGCCCTCCGTCAGATTGTTGGGACTCTCGTGATGCTTACAACGTTTTGACACCATTTGCAAATAGCTTTGGGGCAACAATTTGTTAATTTAATATTGCTAGCAAACCTTGTTTATTTTTGTTGTTGTTGCCTTTCTTCTCCTACTCCTGCCCCTTCTCCTTCTCAGTTTTTTCTAGTTGCATGAGTTATGTAATATCCGAATTATGGATGTGCCTGATGTTTGGGCATCTATTAAATGAGCATTTGTGTAATAGCCGCCGCACGTGTGCCTTGCTTTTGTTGCTATATGTAAAAGATAATGTGAATCAAATGTGGATTTTATTAATGGCATACAATTTGTTAAAGACTAATGGATGGATGCTGGGGCATAGCTGTACCAATTGTAGCTCAACATCAAATCGCTGACAGACTGTGAAGATCATGAATGATTTTCACTTTTTCCACCATGTGAAGCACTTGACAAGTGTTTTGCGTGGGGGTTTGATCCGCTGAGAAAAAAAGACGAGAAAGCGAAAATTCTAAGTATAAGCCCACTCGGACAGAGACCAATATGTATGTGTGTGTAGAAAATCTTCATTCTGGAATGGAAAGTAAAAGTTGCCTCCACGATCCACGATCCAACGATCGTTGATCCAAGCTAAACAAACAAAATAATAATAGTAATTCCCATTGAGCGCTTCGAGTGATAAGCGAGACGCGTAACTCTCATTGAGTCAAAGGTTTATTGACGCAAGCTTTTAGTATGTTGCTGCATCTTCTTCTTCTTCTTCATCATCATCGATGATGATCGTCGTCGTCGTCATCGTCATCGTCTGGCACTTGTTTTTGTTGTCGTTTAAGCCTCCAGTTCGGGTCCATGGCAGCTCGAAGGCCGTCGCTTCTATCTGCCTCTACCGCTGCTGCTGCTGCGACTCTTCTTCTTTATTTTTTTCGTTATTTCTTTCTTTCTTGCGTTGATCATTCATCGCAAAGGTGAAAGTCTTTCTCCCTGCAGCATTTTGTTGTTGCCATACGCTGTACACAGCATTTTTAGTCTTGTTTTTTTGTTTGTTTGTGGGCATTTGTCGATGTTTTGATTTCTGTTGTTTTTATTTAACTTTGACTTTGGCATGGCTTTGCCTGCTCTATGACTTAGGTTTTTCATCAAATATTGCCCAGCTTTTGCCTACAAATCATCTGAAGAGTTGTGCCAAAAAAATTAACAAATTCTAAATTGGCCGCCTTCAACGTTTTCCCACACTTCAGTAAAACATAATTTAGTCAAGTTAATCTCAAGTACAAAAACATATTCATTTTGTCGTATTATATCATCTCGTTTTTATCTGCAGCCTCTTATGACGCATTTATAGGTGGGGCAAGCCGCAAAATTAAAGAGATGAATTTTTTATTACGTTCAGCATGTTTCCGCCGTCACGTCTCAGGTCTGAGGTCAATATGACGATTTTAGACTTGATGGAAAGCAGACTTATAGATGGCTAACAACTTGATAGATATTCAGAAGTGCGGATGGACCAATTATAGATGTTTCCTTCAGAAGATTGATGCATCCGAGAAAGAATGCTTATACTAAATTAAATTAAATATTTATTTTATTTTGAAAACATAATCTTGATTATAAATATTTTATACGGAAAACTCTCAAAAAGCCAACAACAGAAATTTGAGCTGCATTAGAAACACTTGAGACAAAACGAAGAAAACTTCTTCAATGAAATTTTTGGTATTTTTCCCATTTGATAATTTATTATGCCTGACAAAGCCAATTTAATTAACGTGCACAAAAACAGGTGATCGTTGTTGTTGTTGTTGTTGTTGCTTTATGTATTTTCCATATAGATTTTATAGTCATCATGGCTTTTCTAGCCGTACGATTGCTGAACAAAGAAAGCTATTAAATAAAATTTAAGCATCGAACGGACACAAAAGAAGCAACGTCTCGAGTCATTGGACTTGGTTGGGCAGCAGCAGCCCCCAACCTGCCCCATCATCGAATCAGTCAAATCAAGCAAAGGCCATTATCGCTGGTGTAGAGTGACCAGAGCAAAACCCGATAAGCTGCTTATGTAATGCGACTGGAGATCGAATAAATTCGTATCGATTGGCGGAGTCCATTCGTCTGTCCGGTCTGCTTTCTAGCCCTGCTCTAGAATTGCATTGGGCATCAAGTTAATGGGCCATTCGCTTGCATATTTCATATCTGTTGCGTTGCGTTGCGTTGCGTTTGAAAGTGAAAATCTTTATTAATGAAAGCTGGCGTTGAACTGTTTGCCTGACGGACTTGCCGATTAGTCGATTAGTCGATTAGTCTTCGCATTGCCGAATTTTTTTGAGTCACAGCAAATTGCTGCGATAATTGCTGGAAAGCAGCAAATGCCATAATTTGTGTGAGTAGCCCAGGCTGCGCTTTGATAAGGGCCAACAGATTGACAGCTAACTGGCCGGCCAATAGCCAGCCAGCTATTGCTCAAGAGGAAGTCAATTGGATAATCAGAGATGGCGGAAAACTTTTGACTAGACCTATGGGAGTGGCAAAGTGAGAGCAGCTGAGGATGATCTGCAGAGGAATTCTTTATAAATCACAACTGAATAGGAGCAAAGAAATGCCTAAGAGAGCTAGTAGATGTTGGTAGATAGGAAGCAGACTGTTCAAAAGAGACTATTTTTGCTGTCCATTTCAATTAGGCTTGATACATAGTAGAATAGTTAAAGATAATGCCCTGACATAATCGATGCGTTGAGCTTACTCTAAGAAAGATATAATTGGGATGGAGCCGAAGATATCTTTGTTAACAACTGTAAGTCCAAGAAACTTAATTAAAAACTAAGGAATGTTTAAATACTTCAAAAAATAAAGAAAAAATTTTATTGCGAAGAATATAATAAAATAATAATAATTATACTTAACAAGAAAAAGAAAAGAAAAATTCAATCAAAAAGAATATAATAATATTAAGAAAAAAATAAAATAAAAATTGATTTCCGAAGAATATAATGAATTTATCCAAAACACGATCTTCATAATTTACTTTTGATTGAATGAAACTCAATGAATTCCACCCAATGCAGATCAATTAAATACTTCTGAATGAATTCCATCCAATGCAGATCAATTGAATACTTCTGCTCTTTGTACTTCACACAGATTTCTTTAAATAAATAAACACCTGACTGAACTGACTTTCACAGCCATTTTGAAGCTAGCGTAACCTTGATATTATATGTATGTATATGCATTCCACCAACTAACATCATAAATGACTGTCCAGTTTAGGCACTTGCCAAGCTTGATCAATGCGAAACATCAATTATTAGATCCATTTGATCGCTTCAACAACGTCATGCTGTGCCCTCTCTCGGTCGGTCCATGTAAAACTAGATCAAATCGACCTGCAACGATTATTCATCGATTTTTCATCGATTTTCGATGATGTAAGTGCGTAATGGGGTTGATCAATTGGAGTGCCGATCTCAGCGGGATCAGTTCCGAGCTACTGTCCAGCTCTCCTCCCTAAAATATAGCGGAAAGACAACGGCGGCCACATTAATCATCTACTTTCGGTAATTATGATCAGAGTGAAAAATACGTAAAAAATGAATCACTTGAAAACTGTAGTCGGATCGTGGTGTGTGCTTGGAATGCAGTTTTAATGATCTGTACGAAATGTTAAATACATAAATCGTTGCCATTGTGCGGGGCTATGTGACACTTGGGTCTCGTAAATGGTAATGATGATGTCGGCAATTTCATTTGGCCGGCTATTAAAAGGTATTTATGGTCATTACGAATCGTACGCCTTCAATTGGCGTTCTTATCTACGCTTCCGAGTGCGGAAGTTACGTGATTTTGGGGCGTCTGCAATCGAAGACTGTGCAGATAGCTTCATATTTGTCTAGCCAAGTGTTTCTGGTTCGATAAAGACTGCAACGCGAAGAGCGAATATCATTTGTTGTGCAAAGCAGCAGAAGAAGAGGAAGACGACGACGAAGAGGTGCACAAAAAATCAAAAGCTAAATTAAATACAGTTCAGTATAGAGCGTGGCATTTCCTCATGTTGCACACTAGCAACACTTTCTCTTTCAACGGCCGAGCCGCTCTTCGATGCTTTCTCTTTGCAGCGAATGCGCTCTCAGCAACTGTTGCTGTTGCTGCCGACGTTGTTGCTCGTGTTGATCGTGTTGCCAGCAACATGTTGCGACGCTCATCGTCGCATCACGTCGTTCGCATATTTGTTTTTTGTTTTTGTTGTTTTTGTTGTTGTTTTTTTGGCATCTTCGTCGCTTTGGCTTGGCTTAAATTGTTACCAAACGCTTAATGATCTTCAGTTAAGCATCGAACTTTTACCAGACAAGTCGTGTCTGCGGCTAGCACTCGACTGACGACTCCGCGGCAGCCAACGCTTACGGAATACTAAATAAAACAATAAGAGTAGAAAAGCCAAGCGACAAACAAAAACTAACTGCATTTGCATAAGGCTAAAATAGAAAACGTTCCAGCGCAAAAGTTGATTTCAGTTTTGTGTTTTTGACAATTTGGAAAATTTGATTTCATGTTAACATAGTGCAACGATATTTGATTAATCGAAATTCACGGAAAATCAAATTTCGAAGGCTGTAACTGTAAATTTTGGAAAAACCTACAACAAATAATTATTCAAGTTATCTAGCGGAAATCGGTGTGAATCATGCGAGTTTTGTTGACGCTTTGGGGCACTTTGTGCCTGTGGACGATCACGGCGAATGCACAAGGATTTATTCCGCCCAATGTGGTGCAACATAATGGAGTAAGTTTTATGAAGAACAAATATTCAAATATAGCTGGGAATAGTGTAAAATTATTTTAAATACGCATAATGAATATTTATTCAAGTATGTGCATGGAAATAAATGCCCTAGATTAAAGTCTCTGTAAGGGAATCTATAAAAAATAATATTTAAATATTTTCTATGATTGATTAAGATTAAAAAACTCAATCATAGTACATAAATATATTCAATATATTTTTTTTTATTCAAATTAATTCACTGCCTTTCAAAAATGCCAAAATATATATAGAGAAAATATTGCATATTTGATTTAATTCAAATAAATATAGTTTAAGGTTAACTGCCCTTTTCAATAAAAGCTAAATATAAATTTTAAATTTTTGTTTTATATTAGATTTTAGGTCAAATCTTTGCTTTGCTGCAAATAGTTTATAAATAATACATTTTACACCCCATTCAATTTTTGCTGAATTTCTATTCAAATATAGTGTTATTATTATTACTTGGCCATTTATTGTGAATAAAATATTAAATGGCATTTTTATACACTCGCACAATTGCCTTTGTGGCTGTCAACAAATTGGGATCGAAATGGACTCGTTCCACTTAACCATAGACAATGTTTATAAAAAGTCTGAGGCAGCGCTCAAATATGTGCCGGAGCCTCAACAATATGAAAGAAACTGAAAAGATTTATACATCCATTTGCATTTCCATTGAATGTTATGCAAATATTTATTGTGTATTCTAGTTGTGAATATTATTTGAAGTGGAAGTGACATAGATTTTACGAAAGTTGCTGCCAAAAAATAGGCCAAAAAAAGTCAAATAAAATAAAATAAAAATGATGAATGGCCGATAGCGAAACTAAATGCCGCTAAACGGATTTTTATATTATGCAATTTTCGTTTTGGAAAATTCCATAAATTCCCTAAAACACTTGCGAGAGATTTGCATAAGGCCCAAGACTAAGTTATTCAATTATTCAAAGCATTTTCATAGGCAATTTCATAGGCATTTTCATATTAATTGTACAAATATGCAACTGACTTGCCTCAATGAACTTTCCCTTTTTATATATTGTATATACATATATATATAGGCATTTATATACAGCTTCTTCTTTTTGTTTTTTTGAAGATGCAAAGGAAGCAGAGAGTAAAAGCCACAAAGTCATGGCAACGTTTAGAGTCGCTGATGATAATAAACCTGTTCGCTTTGAAAACAAAAGAGATATTCAAGAAACTGAGTCAAGTCAAGCTAAAGGGCAATCGCAGTTCTTAGTTAGGTCAGTTACAGACTGATATATATATATATATAGATAAATATGTATATATGTTTTGTAATATATACATATTAATTATCATTAACAAAGTCTTACGGCCAACATAATTGATAAACATTAGCTATTTACAACAACAAACATATATATATTTATATATAGATATGAATACCTATCTATCTATCTAGCTTATCCCTTGGCTATTGTTGTTATTGCAGCTTTTGTTGTATTTTCGTTTGTTGGTCAATGCGGCATTTGTGGCATCCGCTGCTACATATATAGTTAGTTTTCACTTTCATGGCCTCAGCCAGAGTTGCCAACTGGCAGCCGCAACAATTTATGATATTTCCAATTTGATTGTCATTTTCGCTCTTTGTTGTTGCTGCTGCTGGGCTGGCTTTGATTTGCGGATGAACTAATGTCCATAATTGGGATTTGTTTCAGCTTCTCTGTGTTGAACAAATAAAAACGTAACACTTTCGTTGCATAAACGTATTTTCATAATATTTAGGCTAAATACCAATTTTTATGATGCCACAACACACACACACAGATGAAATTTCAGCTGAAGTCAGCTCGAGTCAATAAAAGTTAAAGTTGGCTCAGTTGGCAGAGTTGTCTAGGGAATTTCAATGCAGAGCCTGCATAGCCTATTTGCTTTTTTGAGAAGCGCATAGAGAGGCGCTTATTCAAGCATAAATTACCCAAATCCATCAAACGATAGTCAAATCAATATCTATTCAATATTCTAGTGCAGCATTTTTATTGAATTTCAAGTAGATTTACTATTTCCCAGACTATGCATCCTTTGGCACAAATTGCTAGCTGATTTCATAATATGGATTATATCATAGCGAATCGCATGCTCAATTACATTTTCAATTTGTTTGACTAAGCAGCACTTCCTGCCCCAAACAACACTCGGCACTCAACACTCAACACTTTGGCTTTATTTCCATTAACTGTTGGCGCTGCCGCTGTCCAATCAAGCGCTTCATCAGAGTCACAATTTCGTTCACTTTTCCACGTGCGCCGCCCGAGCATTTCCAATGAAATTGAAATTGAAATTCGATTTAATTCTCAACTAGCAATAGCAACAACAACAACAACAGCAGCAGCAGCGACAGGCACAGCAACAACTCAATCATTTTGGGCCACTCTAAAGCGAGTTCAAAGTAAAAACCAACTCGAGGGCTGCCTAATTGGCTCTGCGTGTGATTAGCGTTCAATTACTTCGATTTATTTGTGATACAATGCAAGCCGATTGATGTCGATTTGACGCCATTCGTTTCAGTGTAGCGCCACTTAACGAGCTTTAACTAACAAATCTGATGAGGCTCTAGGGCTGTCATTGTCTATATATATATGTATGTATATATAATTGGTTCAATGAGGCGCGTGGGCAACAAGCAACACAGCAAATGTCAAGTTTGAACTACTCTAAAATTCTAGTTGCCAAGCAACTTTCATTTTTTAACGCACAAATCCATTAACTCTTTGTCGCGGCTACAAAAAAAAAACAAAAAACAAAAAATTTATGTTTTCGATAAATATGCAACCAAAATATATTTGTATAAAAGATCTCTCGATTGACCCACTTTCCACATAACAACAACAGCAGCAACAAAACCTGCTAGAATGACGGACCTACACTCCCCAGTAACAACAACAACAACAACAACAACGAAACAACAAAATCAAAAGAAATTACAACTTGAAATTCATACAATAAATCGCAAACAGGTTGAAGGGCCTGTCAAGCGCGTATCTCGCAGATACAAAGATACACAAAAGTATCTTAAGACAGTTGCCGCTGCCTGCAGCACAGATTTCAATGTACCAAAATAAGTGATGCTGCTGCGTCCGTTGCTTATTATTACTATTATTATTATTATCATTTCTTCTTCTTCTTCTTCTTCTGCTCTTGCTATTATTGCTGCCAGCAGCCAATTAAAAGTGCCATAGCTTGACTCGCTAGCCCCGTAAGTCTATTACAATGCTAATGGCATATAGTTGACATAGACCTAGATATTTATAGACTACATTTTTTTTGCAATTGAAAAAAAAAAAATATATATATATATATATAAAAATAAAATTAAATACAAGATTTCTTTAATTTATAGTTAAGTTAATTTTGAGTGAAATTTTAATATAAAAAAGGTAGGCCAAATTTCATTTAATTTATAGCACGAAATATGAGAAATAAAAAATGTAGAAATAATACAAAGAGTTTTATTTTATAATATTTTCTTTATAAATCCAATTCTCATTAAAATCTTAAACTTTACTCAATTTATAGTCTGAATTTTTTGTATACTGACTCAGATGAAAATAAAAGTATTTCTTTAATTTATAGCACGAGAGGGAATGCAGAAAATAAATGCATAATTTATGATTTTTACTTGAACTAATGTTTTATAATGAAGCATCTATTAGCATAGATTTACTATATATTTTCCACTTAATGCCAACGTTATACGTCTTGAGAATCTTAAGCTCATCTCAAAGCACTCCCTTAACTCGTCTTATGACACACATATTTGCCCAGCTATTTCATAATTAATTCACGCATCTCGCACACAATCGAAAGTGAAAGCAAAATATTGAATATTGAAGAGTCAACAAAAATGTATAAAACAAATTTAAATTAAGATGAGAAATTGAAAACAAAAAAAAACAAAAAAAAAAAAACCCAAAGCTATGCCAACTATTTGGCAGGGAGGCGACAGTAAAGCCAGCGTAACATGGCTAACCAATTGGACGCTGGGAGAGCATTGGACATGGTTTAGATGATGGGCGACAGATGTTGCCTGGATTGTTGTTGTTGTTGTTGTTGCTGTTGTTGCTGCTGCTGCTGCTGTAAGGCCTGAACAGTTGTTGGTTGTTGCCTGTCTGTTTGTCGCTGGCAATTTCTGTTTACACGACACAAAAAGGCAACTGCAAACGCAAAGCGTTGTACATACACACATATACATATATACATATACATATACATATACATATATAACATACACTTTGATATCATGCGCAAAATTAAGAAATACCAAAAACAAAGAGGCAAAAGCATCGTATAAAAGAAACTTCAGCCGCCAGTCGACTTGACTTGGTCTTTAAACTGTGACCAGTTCCTGTTCGCGGACAAAAGGAAGATGATGATGTGGCTAAAAGAAAAACACAAAAAAAAACAAAACAAAATAAAAATACGTACGTTTTATTTTGCTTGTTTACCAAAAACTTTGCAATGGGTTGTTGCCTGTTGTAATCGCAGGCCGTTGCCGTTTTCTGTTGCTGTTGCCACAGCCAACTTATGTCAATAGACCGAGGCAGCGGCAGATGCAGCGGCAGCGGTAACGGCGACGGCATAGACAGACGGCAGCAATCTGGTCTGACACGTTTTTCTTTGCAACTTGGCAACTGCAGCAAAATCTCCTATTGGAAAATTGTGCAAGCCAAATAAGGCAACGGAACAGCTGCACAAAAGGTTAAGGACAATGTCCAGTGAAAGAGTTCAGCTGCAGCAGAAAAGACAACAAAATCTAAAGAAATTGCCAAAAAATAAAATAATCGAAAAGCAAGTCACGATAGCCTCTATTTGAAAATGTTTCACAACACTTTTTAGAACAAAACATAAAATGGGCAGCGGGAAAAGAGAATGTGTATATACCAGAATAAGATATACCAAAAGGGTTTTGGTCTCGATATAGCAATGCAGCCCAACAAGTAATGTTAGCTTTAATAATTAATAAAAATAAAATAATAAAAAATTAAGTATTATGCAAAATTAAAAGATCAACATGCCTAAGAAATATTTTATTCTTTTTATTATGCTTTTTTCTCTTGGTAAATTTATGTTTTTTTTTTTTTTTTTTCAAGAAAATATATCTATTTCCCTTAATAAGGTAGATTAGACATTCGAAGAATTTTACATATTTTAGAATATAATAAATAATATTATAATATAAAATATATTATAATTTTATATTATTAATAATAATAATCTCAAATATAGTCTGGCAATAATAGCCTATCCCATCATTAACTATGAAATTTACCAATTCATATTTAGAAAAGTGGAAGCTAATTTAATGAAAGCAATACAAATTAAGTTTAATGCTCTATATCATTTCTCTCTCTCTCTCTCACTTGCTCTACCTCTCCCCCTCTCTCTGCGCTTCACAAAAAATCTCCCACAGCCATTCTCCGTCCAAGTCCAACAATGATTTCCTCATTTATAGCTTGTCTCCCTCAATTATTAAGTCATTATTATGAACTCTGATCTGCAGGCTGTATTAGTTACGCCCATATATTTATATTAAAATATCTATATATACATATATATAAATTTTGAGCGAAAAATTTCACATGGCATGTGGCCGGGGCAGCTCATTAATGCTTCTACTTTTGGCGGGCAGTGTGGTCGCTGGGAAAAGAAAGTAAAAGGGTCTGCGACATAACTCATCGCTGCTTATTGACAGGTTGCACGGCGAGGCGTCGCTTTTTCTCTGCCTCTGCCTTCGCCTGCGACTCTTCAGCTCTTTTATTTATTTTGTTTTTTTTGCCATCTTCTTGGTCGTTTTTAACAAATTTGTTGCGAGTGCATCATTAATATTGGAGGCTGCGGCTCGAAAACCAAATGAGTTTTGGCATCTTTTTGCCCGGGTCTAATTGAGAGGGAGGGTGGGAAGGGGAGGGGAGGGAAGCTGACGAATGCCGCAATTAGTGCCGCAATTGTGCAGTAAATATATCAGAGTGCAAATTTTTACCCACCAGCGAGCACGAGCAAGTGTCAACTTCCGCATTACTCATACGCCACGTAAAACGGGTTTTCTGTTGCCGTTGCTGCTGCAGTTGCAGTTGTTGCTGCATCTTCTCGCCATAACTCAACACAAATATGGCCAAAAAGTCAAACGATCCTCGTCGCCGGTCACGTAAGCGTCCGACCAAGCCCACAGACCCAGACGATGCTGCTGCAACTGTGCAGTGGCATGCAGCAACTGGTTGCACTTTCGTTTTTGTTGTTGCTGCTGGGTGAAAATGAAGAAGAGTTTGTTGTTGCTGCTGCTGCTGCGAGAGAGTTCCAAAACAAGATTCAAGCAATGCGGCCTCAAAGATCTGGCTGGGTCGGTCTCTTGGGTTGGTTGGCCTGCCTCGAAGATGTTGCAAGCCAGCGCAGCCGTTGCATAATTTGTTTTTGTTTTTCTACAACTACCTAACATGGCAAGTTGCTGTTGTTGTAGCTAGTGGGTGTCCAAGCTGTTGCAAAAGCCAGTCTATTGATTTGCACTTTGAGTTTGCGCCAAAAACAATAATTTAATGACATTTTTGTGGTGTTCGACGTTGAAAACATAATCAAAATTGCAATAAAAAAGAAAGCTTTGCATATGTGTGAAAAAATATATATGTATATAGTTTTTCAATAAGCTTTAGAGTTGTTTAGAGTGTGGAAAATAAAGTAAATTTTTTAGAGCTTATGCAATAATTTAAAAATATATAAAATATATTATCTCTGAAAATTCTTTAAAAAATAATAATAAATGTAGTCTTTCTCTCTCTATGTTTCGCTCAACTTTGCATTCTCCATTAAATAAAACTTGTGACTGCCTTTAAAAAAATATATTTATTATATTAAAAAAAAAATAAAAATAATAATAATAATAATAATCTGACTACTTTATAAACTTGATATATTTTATATGAATCTATCATATTTTTATCAATATATTGTATGTATATTTATTTATGCAGATCTTCATATGAATGGTTGAATGAATGCAGGAATTAAATGAATATAATTAAAAGTTATATATTAATATGCTTAATATCTATAAATTTTTGTATGAATATACTTTGTAATATACATAATATATTATAATATACATTATATAATTACGCTATAAATTTGATATATTTTAAATGAATATATCATATTTTTATTTATATATATTTATTTAAGCATATATTTCATATAAATGCTTGAATGAATGCATGAATATATTTACATTTATTTAACACTTATAAATGAATATATTTAAGAGTTATTTATAAATATGCTTAATATCTATACATTTTTTTATGAATATACTTTATAATATGCATATACATTTATAATCTCTCACAAAATCTCTAAAATATGCTAACAAAAAATATTATAACTGCTGATAAATATTGATTGATTTCATAGGCAAGCTATCGAAAAACACAAAACTTTCATTAAAAAAATAAAAAAATTAATGCAAAATTATTGCACGATAGCAATTGAGGTAATTGAAAAAGTAAAAAAAATTGATAAACCCAAGTAAGAAAGGTGAAAGGTTATTTGAGTAGATATTCCAATTATGTAGTTGGCTAATGGATGCTGTTTGATTGCAGAACTGATGCTGCCTGTATAGAGAGAAAGAGAGAGAGAGCGAGAGAGAGAGAGAGTGCGCGGGTGGTTGGCCAAGTTACTTAAATTTCACATTAAACTGCTTTTTGCAAATCTTCTTCTACCGCTCACTCACTTGCAAATTTCTATAATACATTTTGCTGCCTTTGGGCCATTTTCACTTCAATGAAATCGAAAGCCTCGAATTCATATTTAGCTAGCTTGCATGCTCAGCTGATGCACTCAAATGCGCAGCAAAAACAAATTAAAATGTGTTATTCGCAACTGTGGAAAACGGCAGGCGCAACACGCTGCAAGAAGCCAACAGGGAATGGAAATGGAAATGGAAGTGGGAATGGGAATGGGCATGGAATGGTTAGACAGTGAAACAGAAAATAACTAAACCTAACAAAAACAAAAAAGCGCAAACTCAGCGAAGCTTGCAAAAAGTGTTTTTTCTGCCAGCTAAAAAACTGAAAGTGTAGGAAAAGCCAAGACGAAGACAGAGTCTGCAGCTGGAGTAGGAGCAGAAGTTGGGGCTGAAGCTAGGGCTGTTTACTGGAATGGTAGCTAGCTGTCAGTTGGTCGCTTGTTGGCCGCAGTCTAGTGTGAAGTGGGTTAGCCTCGTCATTTGTAAAGCGAGCGGGGCTCTGACTTCTGCGTCGGCGTAGCTTTAAAATAGGCGCCCGAGATGTCTGCCCAGTGCTAAAGCACACAATTACATCAGACTTTTGTTATAAATATGATAATATGTACTTAAATATATAAGTCAGTTTAGTGCTTAGACTGGACAAATGCATTGTGCAAAGCCTCAACCGGGCTAGAAGTGATGCAAGAGTAGAAAGGCGCAGCTGATTCCCAAAGGCAGAGACAACTTGAGCAGTTGATGGATCAAAGACAAAGGGCAGAAATGTTAACTGTCTCAGAGATAAGCAGAGTGAGAAGAGAATGAGAGTTTTAGCATGCCATCAAGGCATTGCATATACGTGCATAAATTTGAATGCTCGGCTGCTGACGTTTAAGAATGCGCTATAAAATGCATTTCAATTGTAGAAAAATCTAGAAGCTGATAAGAAAAGACAATACTCAAATGGGAATGCTAGAAAAGAGGAAAAACTGATATAAATAAAGAAAATAATTGAATGCGGTAATCAAGGCAAAAGAATGCTAGCAGAGGACAGCAACTGATAAAAATAAATAATAATATATGAATATAATAATTATAAATATAGAATATTATAATACAGGCTGTTATTTATCAATTATTTTTTAGCCATTCCCATTCTAGACAAAGTTTATATTTATCTAGTAGGTCAGTGACTCAAACACCCACTAAGTATATCTATTACAACTTCAAGCATTACTCCAATCACCGCTCCAATCTCACGTGCCCATGAATTGCTGCAGTTTCCCATGTGAAATTCCAGCGCTTGCAGTTTTCCGCTCATCTTAGGCATTCTCTGCAATCATAACAGTCAATTTGTTAAACACACCGCTAAAGAGCTCGCTTTCTGCCTCAGCCCAGCCCACCACAGTCGGGTTATTAACCCGCTTGACAATGGTCAGTTCGCTTGTCCAGCGTTGACAAAGTCGCGTCGTTCAGGTAATTGTTAAAAACTGTCACGAAATGCGAAAAAATGCGAAAGTTTACTGACTTCGGAGCATAAGCTTTGACTACTTTGACTACTTTGACTGCTTTGACTTATGCGGTGCATTTCCACGGCCAGGCCATAAACCCAAGACATCCACAAGAAGAGAAAAAATACACCAATTTGCATGTCGAGGGACAGCGCTTAAGAGTGCTTCGCGGAAAAGCGACAAAAGCTTGCGTGACCACCGGCCAGGCACGGGAGAATTCCGACGACAACTTGACCCACGGCTGAATGAGCCGAGGAGCAGCAGCAGCAGCTGGAGGAGGCCCGTCGATATAATCTGAAAATGACTTAATTGTTGCGCTCTGGCAAATATATAATAAGAGAAATACGAAATGTAAAAGAATTCTGTTTCGTGTCGTCAGATTTCGACTTTTACCTTGCGCACTGCTAACCTATAAATTATGAATTCCAACTGAAGAAATACACTCACACACTCAAAAGTTTTCATTTCATTTTGGCAAACAATGGAGCAGCAGCAATTGACACAGAGTCAGCCAGCTTCAACTTTGCGGTAGCTGAAACGGAGAGGAGCGAAAAATGCAATCGCATGTTTAAATGCATTCAACACAGGCAGAGCGAAGCAGCAAAAATAAATATATATAAGTATATACATACATATGCGGCTAATGCTAATGTGTAATTAATGCATTAAAATGAAATTTCAAGAAAGATCTAAAGCGTAAAGTTGCAATTTAGCTGAGGTTTTGGCTGAGCGAGTGGAATGCTTGAGTAAGAGCTGCAATTGAGGTAAATGTGGAAGATGGAAAGAGACAGCAGACAGGCCAGGAATATGTATTGTATATAATATATATTACGGTTTATTATTATGATTTTTCATATTCAAAAATATTTATAAAATTCCTTTAACTAATAAAAGAGCTACACTGTGTACTCTTTTATTTATATCAATCGTAAACGTTGAAGAAGTGAAAAAAACAATAAAATATGGATTACATTTATATCTTAGATATATAAAGGTTTTACTGATATATTAATTTATATATTTATTTATTTATTTTTTAATTTTATTTCTTTATTTATTTATTTATTTATTATTGTTATTTTTATTTTTTTATTTATTTTTTTTTATCTGTCAAATATATATTTATATATCGTTCAACTTTACCATAGAGTTGTCTATAAAATTTAAATAGAAATGGAATTTGAAATACGAAGAGAGCTCACTGTCTAACTACTATTATGATATTATGAGGAAGTTATATCCGCATAATATAATAATAATAATAATAAAATATTTAAGCAAAAGGAATATCACAAGTACCTCATACTATATATAAAAACATAAAGAATGGCCTGTCTTATATATAATTAAATATTCTATATATTTCCATTACTTTAAAATTCACCCAAATGGAATATTATAATAATATGCATTCTCATCAATTGAAAACACAAAAATAACTGAAGTGTAAAATCTGCATAAATCATCTATTGTTATTATATGCAACTCCATCAATATAATTTACTCGAAAAGTCTGAGTCCGAACTCAATATATATTCACATTGCATAGAAAATCTTGAGGACAGTCGGCATTCAGCTCACTCAACCAATCCCACACACACAGATGAGTGCAACCTCAAAGCTAAGACCTCTCCTCACACAGAGCGTAGAAAATTTTCTAGTTATTGGTAAGACCAGACAGAGGTCAAGTTTGCAACTCATCTGAACAAATATTGTTGTACAGCTCAGCGCATAGAGATGGCGGCTTATTTGTGACCCATATTCAATAATAGACGTGGCGTCGATTGCAATCGAACGCCTCAATTGAAGTGACAGCCCGTGAGATGAGTGGACAAGTAATCAGCATTGAATATCTATGAATACAAAAGTAAATACGAGTGCACGTACTATATATAAATAATATATATATACCTATGTATATACATATATCTCTTTGGATTTTTGCACAGATTGAAGACATAATAATAATAAGTAAAAATAATGATTTCAAGTTATGCAAAAGGCTGCACAGACAAAAGACTGAATCACTATTTTTGATGAGAGCTGAGAGCTGAGTGTTGGAGGCGTTTGGGCGTGTCCACTGTAGTTGAGTTGAGTTGGGCTGCGTCTGCGACTGTCAATGAAACCATAGTTTAGTGTTATGAAATTTGAATTTCAGTTCGTGCCAGATAAATGCAAAATGTGCGAGGCAAGGCAGCGCAATGAAAGCGCAATTGTTGACGGTTCTCCGCGCCTGGCCATTGTGTTTACGTTTTGGCCAACACGAGCTGGCAACAGCAAAAAAGTAAAGCAAATAAATCTTGGCCAACTGTCTGCTGCAAACTGTAGATGAAGCTGAAGCTGCACAAAAGACGATATGCAGATACTTTATATAGTTGCCGAGATACAGATACAAAGACCGAAACAGAGTCAGATTGAGCTACACATGCGAGACACGCAACGTCGCTTACTGCATGCGCCAAATTTATTGAATTGGAAAGTAAAATTGCAGTTAATCTTTCGTATATGTATATATGTATATTTCAATTTATTTCAACAAATACAAATATATTCACCGCGTCTTTAATGCTTATACAGCACGCAATTTGTCTAACCATAATTATGGGTGTTTTTTTTTTTAAAGGTTATTATTTATGATTTATTATTGTTATTATTATTATCATTATTGTTTTTAGCTGTTTGTTTTTGGGCTGTTGTTGACTTGCATATTGCGAGCGTACGTTGTTTATGCTGCTGCTGAAATTGAGTTGTTTGCTTGTCAGCTTGATGAAGTGTTAGATCTTTTATGATATTTCAATAACTGCGTCGAATGTGTTAGACAATAATAAATGGGGGAGCAACAGCTTCAAGATATTTTAGCCCGATAATTGTGGGCTTACATTTTATGCAATTATTTACTTTTAAATAGCAATCACATTCACAGATTTAAAAAATATTGCTGAGAAAATCGAATCGCTGCTTCTCTAATATGTTTATGCTTCTCTCATAGCTTTTTCATAAACTCTGTGGGTTTTTGTTGTAACAAAATAACTCAGTTTTTATATGCATTTCCTATGCATCTCTTTCATCTTTAACTCTCTATATAACTTACTAGCTTTCATTCTATCTATTCCCACCTCACTGATATACATTTAACTCTTATCTTTCATTCCAACTCTCTCTTTCCCCTCTTCAAGTCATATAATCATTTTCCACAATCCACATTAACCAATTCTTAGAATATTTCTTAATCTATTTACATTAACTTTAACTTTTAACTACAATGTGCTTAGTTCTTTTCGGTTTCATTAGATCACCTTTATGAACTTTTCAGCTTGTTAAACAGCTTTGCTTACCCTTTCTCACTCTCTCTCTCTCACTCTCTCTCTCGTTCTCCCTCTCTCTTGCTTTTTACATCCGCCAATCAAAAACACTCTCGTCTCATTCATGCTTCTCTTCACAGCTTAGTTTATACGTCTTTCTCCTAGCAAATATCATCTCAACTTGACTTGAAGTAAACAATTGCAATTAACCATATGAACATTTAAATTAACTGGCCCATAAACCTCGATTTTCTCATGCAGCTTAAAGCCTGACCAACAAAGCCAAAAGCCAAAAACAAAACAAAATAAAGAGAAAAAAGTGGGTTTATTTAAATTACAATTGCCGAAAAGCTCAAGCGCTCAGACAGCTACAAAGTTGACGCTAATGATACCATAAATCTCTCGTGGCTCGTAAAGTGTCGGAGTGTGTGTCAAATTGGGCATGCCACACACACACATGAGGCAGTTCTGCAGGTAGCAGCAACAGCAGCAGCAACAGCAGCAGCAGCGCGTAGGTGTTGTCAGTCAGGAAACTGCTTTTGCAGCTCACTCTTGGCCATTGGCATTTTAGCCCAATTCCAGCTAATTTGCATGCCACACATTCAATTAGTCTGCCCAATGCGCAACACACACTGCTTGTGGCAAGTGTTAACATTTCTGATTGCGTTAATTGCTAACTTGTTGTTGTTGCTGTAGCCACTGGCAATACTTATGCAATGTGCTGCCAGTTGCGCCACAGCATTCGCATCTTTTAGATGCAAAAGTTGCCATTAAACAACTGCAGCATCAACTAACAGCAACAGTTGCTCAAATTGAAGCCAATTTGACAGGCAACCCCAACTGGTGTTGCCCCTCCCCCCGCTGCTGTTGCTGGTCGAGCATCCATTTGCCCAGAGTTTAGCGAAATATATCTGCCAGTGGATTGAAGTTGATGCATCAAGTGTTGCATCTACTCGCAAAGCGGACTTTCTAGGTTTTTATCTATATTTAAATGTGACTGTTATAACTAGACAAAAACAAGATTTATTTATTATTTTTATAAAAGAAGAGTAATAAAATATTTTAAAGAATATTTGAAATTAGAAATTTATTTTTTATAAAAAAAGAGAGATCTATCTACGAGCATATTTTCAACTGGTAACAATTTAAAGCATTCAAAGACTTTTCTATGAATAAAGTAAACAAATATGATCAGCAGATCAGACTAAGTATTTTTCTTAAGCTGCCTTCCCCTTTAAAAGCAGGAGTTATTCCGCATTAATTTTCAAAATGTAAAACTTCTCTGTGCTCTAGCTGAGCAGAGCCATCTAAAGAATTTACTTTAATATATTTAATAAATAAATAAAAATTAATAATTAAAGTCAAACAAAAGCATTCAAAACATATTATTAAAAATAAAGTTTGTATATATAAAATATTAAAAATAAATTTATTAAATATAAATTTTTTTGCTCTTTTGTTGTTTCATTTTTGAAAGCAGAAATGAGATATACAAATAAATTAAATAAATATAAATTAGTTTACTAATTTATTATTTTATTTCTTTAAAGCAGACGTTCTTAAAAAATTATAAAAATAATAATGATTAAAAAAAAAAAATAAAATAAAATAAAATAAAAAAATAAAATCTATATAAATTATAAATGTAAGAAAACATACACTCAAGCAGCTTTACTTACTTTTTGGTGGTAAATTATTTTCTTTTTTTTACATTAAACTAAATGTAAAGAGTACCATAAATACAATAATTATCTAATTAAACTAACTTAGCAAAAGTCTTTGATTAGCCTTCATAAATGAACGAAAAATCCCTCCCGTCTTCAACTAAATAATTCATTCACATTCTCTCACATCTTTGCCTTTTTTCATTCACAATGTTAAATTTTTGTTTTTCATACTCATTCAGCATTTGCTTAACGACATTCTTTAAGCTCATTTCAAGCGAATAGCTCAACTAAAAAACGCTTCAACTACCTCACTTTTCACTTGTTATTGTCCACAATTCACAACAACAACAAAAACAACTACTACTACTACTACAACAACAAGAACAAGACAAATTGTGCTAATTTATAAACAGTTTTACGAGCATTTTCCTACACTAGCAACGCCTCGTACGAAAGTAGGCGAAGGGACGTGGCGGAATGGGTTGGAATGGAACGGGATGATAATATCAAGCACAACTTTTGACCAAGTTTCTTTTTCAAAGCGTTTGGTTAAATAACTTTTGTTGTAGTTGTAGTTGTTATTGTTGTTGTTATTGTGGTACTTTCAATTGTTTCTGTGGCTAGCGGCTAAAATCGTTGTTGTTGTTGTTGTTTTTAGGGTGGCTTTCATGTGACCGACTGGAGTTGCGCCTCTTGCCTTAACTGGACGCAATTGTAGGTGTTGCTGAAAGGCAACTGCTGCTTCTTCCACCTATTTTTTTTTTTAGCCAGAAATATTTCAGTTAATTACACAATTTTATGTAAATTTCTCTTTCAGTTGCTGTCGCTATTGTTGTTGTTGTTGTTGTTGTTGTGCATTCTTTTTGTTCGGCCACGAATTAATTACTTATTTGCGTAGAGCTCAGACCATTTTGTAGGCAATTAAAATGCCTTTAGCTTCGCACAGGGTTTGGTTTTTTGCTTCGCTTTGCTTTGCTTTGCTTTGGTTTGCTAACTGCAGCCATTTGTCGATACAAAAGTGAAAGGCCAATTGCCAAATCTTCAAGATTGGTCAACGGCAACACCAAATGCTTATTATGCACATTTTTGATGCCATGTGGCAATGGCCAAAGAGGCGTCCAACCAGTTCGCTTTGCCAATTGACAAAAGATCTCCTCTCCGACTGCCGTCTCCTGTCTGCTGTCGTCGTTCTTTGTCGATCTCCATTTAAATGCATATTCATTGCAGATTCAATCAAAATGATGTGTGCACGATCTCTCAGTTAAGTTTGCGCTTTACGATCTGCGATAAGCCATCGACTTACAAGTTGAGTCACTGTAATCTAGATTTAGAGCTATTGCACAATCTATTGAACGTGAAGTGGACTGAGTTAAATGATTTTTCAGCTCAGTTGCAGAAACTGAAGAGCTTTAGTGGTTTCATTCGAAATCGAAACTCAATAAATAGACACAACTAATCGAATGTACTAGTAATGCAGCTAGACCGAATAGTAAATATTAGAGTATATTGAATATTATAGTAGTATATATATTATTTAGTATATACTTGTATAGCTTTCATATTCCAAGTCTCTGGAAATAAGTTGAGTTCATATAGATACACATAGGTAGAGCAAGACGAACATTAATGAAGCTAATATACTCTTTTCGCTTATAGAAGCAGTATAAGGCAGCATTAAAATCAAAATCCGAAGAAGCGCTCTTATTAGAATGTGCTAGCGTGAGACTAATATCTAAAGAAAAGATTCACAAGTGAAACACAATAAGAATGTCATAATCGAATACGCTAAGCAGTGAAGAGGCGTATGAAATGTGTAATCCGAATCACATTAACCCTAAAATTAATAATTAATATGCGTGAGAATACAAGAATTATGCTTTATATATACAAAAAGTAAACGAATTGATATTGAAGCACTCAGGAAAATACATAAGCATAAATCTCTAGAGAAATAATAACTAGACTAGCTCCAGCTGCTAAATGTAATTGAGTTTAAGCAGTTTTCCATTGACAGCAGCAATAAATCAGTTAGCTTCAATTGTTATTATGAAGCGGATTCTAATCTGCGCTGACAGCAGTTAACAAGCTTTATTCAGAGCAGCCAATTGGCAGGCCAAGCAAACAAACAAAAACAGAAAAAAAGGTCTTAGCCTAGCTCATTTATTATGACCAAAAAAAGAAATCTGTTCTAGCACTGACATGTGCATCTGTAGATCACAAAACATGTCTAGAAGGGGCAGCATCGCAGCTAAGCAGAGCAGAAAGAACCTTGAAAACTCGACGAGTGACCAAAAATGCAGGCGCCCTAGAAAAGAGACCCCAAAAAAAAAGAGGAAAAATAAGAGAAGAAATATAAAAACAACTTGAGGCAAGTCAAGCGCCAAAGAAATAAACAAAAATCAAATACAGCACAGTGCAGTGCATTGCTGGGAGCGGGGCCTGTACAGGAAACACGAAAGGCAGCAGCTAACGAGGCCAACTTTGGCCAGTCGCACAGTTTTTGGATGCCATTGGCCGACGGAGTTGACGACTCTTTGGCCTGTAACTGAAATTGAAATTGAAATTTGGCGTACCTGAAGTTTTTTGTGGCTTGAAGCCAAAGCGTCTACTCATGGCCCATTGCGCAACAGCGCAGCGTTAAATGATTGCTTTGAAGAATTTATGGCCACGAGGCAATTAATTAAATGAGACAACGCTCAGTGTTAAACTTCTACAACTCCAGCTGAGAGCAGAGATCTGAGAGATGAGAGCTGAGAGCTGATACGATTCTGATATTAACTTGGAGCGCCTTATGGCTCAACAAGTGTACGCAAATCACTTTCACTCAAAAGCCACAAAAGCGAAACAGAAACAGAAACCGAAAAGAAATTTCGATTTTGAGATTTCGCTTTCGTTTGACCGACTTAAGATTTCAGTCTGCGAAGCTCATCTGGCTCGGCGTTAACTAAACAATTTTGGTGCTGTTGCTGTTGCTTTTATTGTTTCTTTTTATTGCCGACGTGTGATGTGAAATCAATTATGACTTATTAACAAATTAGTCGAAGCTAAAGAGTCGTGTAACTGACAGTTATAACATTATGCCTCCACGCCCCAAATATGAACTGAGAAAAACTGTTTCTCTTCAACTCGTTTTCACTTCTTCTATTGCCCCGACTTCTGCTTCTACATGTATGTACACGTTCCAATCTTTATGGCCGATCTTTATTCATTAGCATAATGCTCATTTGATATGACAGCTCTAATATGCAACGCTTTCGTAATAAACAAGAAAAAAACACCTCTTTGGGCTGGGCTTTACTTTCTTTGTTGTCCAAGTAGATATTATGTTATTTATCGACTTTAGTTATTAGATAAACGTTATACACGCACACACACACACACACAAACACTTCACACATTAGCAAAAGAAAAGTGAGGTTAGGAAAGTTGTGCGTTTTCATGGCGACCTAACCTAACTTTATTTGTTGACCTTCGTGAAGATTTGAAAAGCGAAATTGATTGAACAGACTTTGAAACGAGATAAATATTGGATGCCTTTCTAACTACATGGAGTACGAGTATGTAATCAAACCTAGCCATCGTCTCTATTAATACAAAAGTAAAGATTTGAGTGAATAAAAATTGTATTCAATGAATTAATTTAATTCACTTCTGACATACCCTTAATAACCCCACTGCATTTAGCTATCTGTTTGAGGTAATTATACACATTAATTAAGCTCTTTTTTTAACAATTAGAAAATATTTACAAACGTAATTAAACAGAAATGAAAAGTAAACAAAAAAACTTACTTTTACTCACGAAGATCCATCAACATTCCAGCACAAATGAACAATAAATAATACGAATTAGAAATGAAATAAAAAGTATAAAAAATATATAGAAGCAAATACTTGAGATTAAAAACAAGTAAGAACGTTGCAGTCGGGCGTTACCGACTGCGGGATACTCATTCACATCCCATCAGCAATTTAGTAGCCAAGTTTAGCTCTAGTACTGCAGAAAATGCAGTTTTTCTCGATTTGCCACGCCCCTAGTGGGCGTAGACATCTCATTTTTGGCCAGATTATAGAACAAGCTAACAGTAGTCTAACTGTAAAGTTTGGATGCTTACGCTCCAAAAATGTGAAAATTACAGGGTATTTTTCGATATGCCACGCCCCCAAAGAGGCGTAAAAACTATTTTTGGGGAATCGATAGAGGAGGTTACCAGTAACACAACTATCCAAATTTGAAGCTTCTAGCTCGTATACTTTAGGAGATATAAACTTTTGCGGTTTGCCACGCCCCCTTTGGGCGGAGATATATCCACCATAGCTTATTGGACTTGGGTGGTCAACCCGCGTATATATACCAAATTTCAGGTCTCTAGCATCAATAATGCCTAAAATATAGCAAAATCGGGAAAATCACTATATCTTCAGGTCCGATTTGCCACGCCCCTAGTGGGCGTAGACATATAAATTTTTGACCAGTCTTTATAAAATGATAACATTAGCTCACATGCAAAATTTCAACGTTCTAGCTTTAAAACTCTAGGAGATACAGTTTTATCCGATTTGCCACGCCCCCAATGGGCGTAGATATATCCGCCATAGCTTGTTGAACTTGGGTGGTCAACGCGGACCTACATACCAAATTTCAGCTTTCTAGCTCTTCAACTAACATTATTTCTGGAATATCGGAAAATGCATTTTCCGATTTGCCACGCCCCTAGTGGGCGGATCGGGAAAATTTTAACACTTTATAAATGGGAGCTATACACGAGTATGTGTTCCAAATTTCAAGTCTCTAGCTTCAATAGCGCCGAAAAAAGTTGCGTTCATACGGACAGACGGACAGACGGACAGACGGACAGACGGACAGACGGACGGACAAGACGGACATTGCACAAAACCAATATACTCAATTCACTTTCGTGAATGAGTATAATAAACAAAAAATGGCTAGTTCGTTCGACCTCATGAAAATCCCAGCTGCCAATCATAAGAAAACAATTTCACTGTGAAGATTAATTGTCTTATGGCTGTTGGAGCATGGCCACTGCTTTGATTGATGCTTCGATCAATCGCTTCATTTCAAGAGACACCAACACTTCTCCGATTGTCACACAATTGACACCTTCAGTCGGTAGCAACAGCCGCAGCACTACAAACCACATTGCAGCGCTAATGTGGGTCTCGTGTTGGCATGTGACAAGCACCGCAACTGACAACACGGTTACACCTGTTCGGCCCAGGTAAAAAGTGCTAGGCGCACGCGTAGCGCCCATTCATGAGACGCGGCTGGGCGGGGCCAACGGAGTGGAGAAACGAAAGCCGCTTTGCATGTGTGAGCCGTGAAATTAACATGTTTGTGGCGTGCCCCATGCCCCATGAAATATGACGCCAAATTATTATGGAACCCTTTCGGTTAAGAGAGCTCATTGAGTCTGGGCGCTGGGGCTGGGTCCGAGATGTTTGGCTGGCTGATTACAGTGCCAATGCTTATGGGCACTTGATTGATGACTGATTGATTGATGTTTTCACCAGCTGCGCAATTTGTCAAAAAGCAACAACAACAACAACAAGTGAGGGAAACTTTTATGTCGAAAGCCAAAGAAAATCTTCAAAAAGATATGGCTTGTGTGAAAAAAGTATGTAAATATTTCTTTTTAGCAGAAACGGATCCTATGCAAGTCATTGAACGGCAAGGTCTTGAACTCTATTTAAATAGATTAGCTTTCTGGCTAGCGATATTCCATAATATGGAAGCTAATTGTAATATATGTACTTATTTCAACCAAGTTGAGAGTTCAGCAAGTCAATATTATAAATGAGATAAACTAAATCCAGCTACAACTTTGGCCATACAAAATAAAGTGATAGACATAATATTTTATAAACAAATTGAAATGAATGTTAAGATGAACATTTCAATTTTGTTTTTGTTACAAACTATTTCTCCTCTACTTTATTTCGTAGACTCCTTAGAGTGAATGGCATTAAATATACATATATAATAGTGGCATTCAAACTACCTTGAACTTAGTTTAAATTCATATTTTTTTTTAATTTCCATGCATACGTATTTCTTTACCCATTTTTCATAAATATGTATATACAACTACAACAAATTCTTCATAATTTCATATTACAGCATATTTAAAAAAAAAATAAATAAATACGCAGTTTAGTTTATATATACTTAGGACTTTCACTATAATCATAATCATGTTCTCAATTCAGTAGAAAAATCACAGAGCGCCAATCCGTAAAGCCCTTTGGAAAACCGACTCAGTCAACAATTTTGTTCAGCTTTACAGCAATACAAAAGAAAAGTGGAAAAAGAAGCTGTTGCAGTAGCTGCTGCTGCTGCTGCTGCTGCTGCTGTAGTTGTTGCTGCTGTTGCATAATCAGCTAACGCGAATGGCAGCTTCGACGTCGAGCGTCGATGATGAGCTGCATCATTAGCGTCAACAACATAATTACGAGTACTATGCGAAAAAAAGAAAGAAAAAGCCACTGGGGGTACAGTAGAAGGGTGTGGGGAACGGCTATTGGGGCATAAGTAAAACTTTAAAAATCTTGCAGACGCATCCCAAGTGTCGCAAGATAATGCAAAAGCCATAAGATTTATGGGCTCTGAGCAATAAAAATTATGCATGCTGCTAAGCATTTTATAAGTCTTTGTGCGCCAGCCACTCTTTATCCGTTAACCAAACACAAACACCTGCATATGCCGCTCATCTGCCTCTCGTTGAATAACTGTTTATCTGCGTTGAGTTTTTACTGCGTTTTGTCATGTTTCCCTCTCTCTCGCTCTCGCTCTTTGTGCCGCATCATTCCAGTTTATTCCAATCCGACTGGAATGCGCGTGCGGTGCGTATGACAAGCATTTTAAACCTTAGCTCAGACTGCGTAAGTTTTGTGAAAGATCCCAGGCGGCGGCGGCTGTACAATTGCAACAATTGAAAACAAAAGAAATTGTTGGCTATTGCAGCACAGTGTTTTTTTCTTTCTTTCTCTCTTTTCAGCAACAGCGCATCAATTGTGCGGAAGCAAATGGCGCCAATCAAATGTCTCAATTTGTAAACGGCGACGCAATTTTGATGGCTTCATCAAGATCTCTCTTTTGAATTTATCTGTAATCATAATTGCAACACGCCTTGTAACATTATACACTTTCAGCTGATTATATTTTTATGACCTTACATTTATCTCGAAATCACGTCTTTTCCGTTTCGCTTTTAAGAACAACAAAAGCTTGTTCTATTCTGCAATAGTTATCAATATGTATTAAATACGATTTATACGAAAATTGCAATCACTCACGATTTAATAATATACGGTCAGTTTTTTACGCGCATACAATAATTTAAATTTAAACGCACAATAGAAATGTGAGCCGCCTACGCAGCCGCAACGAGAGCAACAGAGCAACTAATAAGCGCAACTCAAATTGAGTTAGTTTGTATATGCATTCGATTTCGAAAATAGTTGACTCTCACTCACAATGCACTCAGCAAATATTTAGTACTCAATTACTTCGTTTTTAATATGCATACATACATATGTACTGGTTAGATGCTCAGGGAAAAAGAGTTAAAAAGGAAAGCACGATCAAAGTCTGCTCTCCATACGCAGCCGCAGCGAAGAGCGTAAAACAACTCAATTAATGAGCGCAACTCAAACTGAGCTCATCTCATCCTGCTCTTTTTTCGATTTCGAAACACTTGAATTGTTCTGCATACGTAGCCGCAGCGAAGGGCGTAGAATAACTCAATTATAATGCTCAAATAAAATCGAGTGCATCTCATCCCTGCTCTTCTTTCGATTTCTTGGCTCACAGCTTTAACTGTTCTGCATACGCAGCCGCAGTGAATATCGTAGTAGAACTCAATAAATAAGCGCGACTCAAATTGAGTGCGTCGTCTCCTGTTGCTCTTTCGATTTCGAAATTCGTAATTGCTCTGCCTTTCGCTTGCTCTCTTTCTGCTAACATTGGAATGCAGAAGAACGCAATAAATTTGCTCGCTATGACGTTACTGCCTCACTTTCGCTTCGCTTTTGCTGTAATCCGGTTTAACATAACATAATTGCGGGCAAGTTCATGGACTTTGACTAGTTTTTCTTCACTCACTCACTTTTGCTCGACTTTTGTAAGGACAAATATGGAGCAGGCATTGGCCAACAAACAACAAAACTGGTTCATCTGAACAATGTGGCGACCGTTCGAGGAGGGGAACCAGCCCACTTTTGATCATTCGATGGATAATTTTGTGCTGCCAGTTTTCAATTTCGCTGGCGTTAAATCTGGTTTTTGTTTTGCGAATTAGTGTCAATAGCAAATTATGTAACGATATACAATATAATCCAGTTGCTGTAGATATGGTCATTCCCCTATTAAGTCATGTGAAGCGTTGTCAATGTCTGCTGCTGCAGCTGCTTTGATGCAAATTGAATTTCATCAACACCAATGGAAAATATGTGCATGGTTAAGCTATCTATATTGTTAAGCTAATTTTTTTTTTTGATAATTTGGCTAATGATTCCATTGTCTTCTCTTGCAGCCGCCACATCTGCATCCGCATCCCTTTCACAATGGCAATCGCCGTCAGCTGAATCTGCCGCAATTTAATCAACAGAACTTTTTGCAAGCCGGCGTGGAACTGCCCATACCGCCGCAGCATCAGCATCGCCAGCAACATCTGCACCATCATCACCACCAGCAGCAGCCGCAGCATCACCAGCAGCAGCATCGCTTCTCGCAGCAATACCCGCAGCAACAAGTGCCACACCAACAGCAGCAGCAGCAGCCGCAGCAGCAGCAAACTCCTCACATTAATCAGCAGTTCCAGCGCTCCACACAAAACCAACTGCAAACTGCTCCACAATATCCACAAGCACCACAGCAACAGCAGCAGCAGCAACAGTTGCCCTCAACTGCCAGCAATCTTGACCTGCACCATCAGAACTTTTTGGATTTGCGTAACTTTGCTAGCTCACAGCAGCAGCAGCAGCAGCAGCCACCGCGCCACAAACAATTTCCCGATGCACGACTCCAATCGACAGCGTTTCCAGCGCAGGCTTATCAACAGCAACAGCAGCAGCAGCAGCAGCAATTCGCTTACCAGCAACCCCAACAACTTGGCCAACAGACCACACAGAAGCTGCCCAGTCAGGCGCCCGTGCCCACCTTCCAGACATTGCAGCAATCACCACTGAACTATCAGCAACAGCAGCAGCAGCAGCAGCAGCCACAACAGCAATTGCTGCAGCAACCACAGCAACAGCAGCAATATCCATTGACCCCACAGCTGGGATTACCCCTGCCGCAAATCTTTAACAATCTGCCATCGACAGCTTTTCCTGCTCAGCCCTCGCGAGAGACTTATCTGCAACAACAACAGCAACAACAGCAGATATTCCCACCGCAGCAACATCAGTTCATCAGCAACGGACCGCAGGCCCAGCCCGCCGATCTGGAATACAAGCAGAAGCTGATACAGAAGCACGAGCAGTTCGTGGCCAAGCAGTACGAGAAGTCGCAGCACAAGGTGCGCCAGCAGCACGAGGAGTTCATTGCCAAGCAGCACGCCATCAAGCAGCATGTGCTGCCCACCATCATCAGCCAGCACAACAACTATCCGCCGCAGCCGCAGTATGTCCAGCCGCCGCGTGGCCGACCCGTGGCCCATCCCACGGAGTACAGCCAGTTCAACAGCGCGCTGCAGCAGTACTACAAGGAGCATCCGACAACGACCACCACAACCACGACCACCACCACCACCACAGAGGCTAGCACCACGCCCAAGAAGAACATCTACTCGCAGGTGAAGGCGGAGCTGGGCAAGTACGGCACCACGAAGCTGGGCGGCAAGAAGCCCGTGAAGACAATCGCCCGGGAGGATCTGCTGAAGCAGCTGAAGGCCGCCTTGTCGGAGGCGCCACAGCAGCCGCTGACCGGCAACAAGACCTACGACGAGATGGACCTGGTGCTGCCCAATGGACAGCGTGTGCAGGTCATTCGCACCACGGACCCGAATCTTGTCCAGGGACAACAGGCCTACTCGCAGGATCAGCTGCAGGCGCTGCTGGCCCAGCAGGCGCTCGGCTCGGAGGCGAAGCTCAGCCTGAGCGATGTGGCGCCCAGCAAGAGCAAGGATCTGGTGCTGCCCGGCGGCGGCAAGGTGCAAATACTACGCTCACCTGATCCTCAAGAATCGGACACGCTGCCCGCCCAATCACTGCCCGGCGGCGTTGACCTATCCAGCCTGGCTGCCCTGTATGGTGGCGGTGCAGGCGACATCCAGGGCGTGACGAATGGCGCCAACAGCATCGCCAGCTCGGCGGTCATCACCTCCGACTCGGACAGCCCGCCCACGCTGGAGGAGCTGGCGAAGCGCGGCCTCATACCCGACGGCTACGAGATCGAGGGCCTGAGCTCGGACTCCGCCAAGGCCACGCCAGCGCCGCCCACTGCAGCACCCAAGAAGAAGGCGACCTACGTGTACCTGGAGGAGCAGGCCGACGGCAGCTTCAAGATCCAGGGCGTCAAGGCCAACGGCGAGAAGGAGACGAAGCAAACGGGCGCCGAGGTCGAGAGCATTCTGGAGCGCATTCGCAGCGGAGAGATCAAGCTGCCCCCATCCGTCTATCGCCTGACGCTGCCCAACGATGAGGTGGTGGAGATCAAGAGCGGAAAGATCATACAGACGACCACCACGACGACCACTCGTCCACCACCGACCACAACCACTGCCAGAATATATACGACGACCTCCACGACGCCAGCGCCGTTTGGCTCGAGGAACACGCCCAGCAACCATCGCCCGTATCATCCGTCGCGCACATCCACCACCAGCACCACCACTACCACCACCAGCAGCACGCCCATCAGCACCACTAGCACCACCAGCACGCCCTATACGCCCCGCTACACGGGCGTCTACGAGAGCAGCAGCACAGCCAGCGCCGCTGCCGCCAGCTTGATCCGCACCACACCCGGACCCATTTATCACTCGTCACCCGTCACTCAGTCGCCCTATCTGGGCGGCGCCTCCACCCATCTGCCAGTGGTAACTGAGCGTCTGTCGGACAATGCACAGTCGCCGGAGCAGCAGACGCCAGCACAGTACGCCGATGCCCTGGTGCAGGAGACGGAGAACACGGAGAAGGCGGCCTCCACGGGCGGCGCATCGGTGCTCTCGAATCCCAGTGAGGATCTGCTGCAGATACTCAAGAGCAATGGCCTCTTCGCCATGGCCAAATACCTGCGCCAGAGTGGCCTGGACAGCATACTCAACGAAACGGGCCCCTACACGATCTTTGTGCCCACCGACAAGGCCTTCAAGAACCTGCTCGTCCAGCTGGGCGGACCCGAGCGTGCCGAGGAGAAGTTCCAGTCGAATCCTCGACTCTTGAGTGGTGTAAGTGGCGCCGCATTCTGTTGACTCCCAGTGTACTCACATGGATTTCTATTTTGCAGCTGCTGTTGCATCATGTCATTCCTGGCGCCTTCGAGATTGCCACCTTGCAGGACGAGATGACCGGCGTATCCTTGGCTGGCACACAGCTGCGCGTCAATCAGTATAATATGCACGATCAGGAGTGGAATGATGTCACTGTAAGCCCGAAATTTGGATACTGAATTTATGAATGAATTCACCGAGTGGAATTGATAATCTTGCTGAATGATTGACTAACTGACTGACGAATAGTATATAAAGCTACATACAGCCCAGCTAGACTAGCAGAGTAAAAGGGATATGGAAATTTGATTGAAAGACTACTGAATGATTGACTTGTTGTCTAACTAATTGGCTGAGCGATATATAAATAGACAGCTAGATTGGTAAGCTTTCGAGAGTAGCTGAGTGAGTGATTGACTATCTAACTGACTGAGAAATCGATTGACTGCCTAGTTGTCTGACTGATGTCAGCCACAGCTGTACTGGAACAGTCGATATAGTAGGACGACAAACGCACTTCGCTTTACCATTCCCTTAGCCTTATGGTTATACATTTTATATCCATCAATTTTTCATTCCCTATCAATCTATGTCAATCAAACTGAACTCACTCACTTCCCCATTCGATTTCAGCTCACCACCATTAATGGAGCAATGGTTGTGCTGAACAAGAAGGACATTAAGATACCGCAGGGCGTGGCGCATGCGGTGGATCGTGTTATGTTCCCGCTGCCAGTGGGCGATTTGCTGCAGACCTTGCAATCGGATCGCGAGGGTCGCTTCTCCAACTTCCTCAAGATACTGTATACGTCGGGCATGTCCGAGAAGCTGCAGGGCAAGGGTAAGTTGTAATCTTGTTGGCATTGGCTAACGTAATGTAAACTAAACCTACTTCCTTCTCAGGTGTCAAGACGTACACGGTCTTCGCACCGGTGGACAAGAGCTTTAACGAGCTGGACTCCGATACGCTGGAGAAGCTCTTCACCGACAAGGAGGCAGCCGAACAGTTCGCCATGAAGCACATTGTGCCCGGTGCACTGTACTCGGCCGGCATGCGGTTCTACCAGGTGAAGGATTCGCTGTACACGGGCAAGACGGTCGTGCTGCAGAAGACCTCGGCTGGCAAGATCAAGGTGAACGATGCCCAGATGGTCACCTCCAACATTCCAGCCACAAACGGTGTCATCCACGCACTGGACGGTGTGCTGGCGTAGAGCAGCCCGGACCTGCGACTACGGCCCCGCTTTGAGAGCGGGTATTGGTTAAACTGTTGCAGCTCTTAGTCGATTAAGTTTTTTTTGCGTATTTTTTGCTTTTGGTTGCGTCGACCAAACTTTTCGGGGGGTAAATTTTTCTATAGTTGAAATACGTATCAGCAGCAAATTGTTAGTGAAATCTTGCCACAAATATCGCGTTCTTCTACAGAATTGGTGCAACAACAACAACAACGAAATTAATTAAGCAGAGAACAAAAAGATTCGGTGCTTCCATTAATGTATTTTCTGTAATTTTTTTCTTTCGCTTTCGTAAACAGTCATTAAAAATAGAAATAGTTTAATCTAAGTGAAAGAGAAAAACCGAACAGATTTTCAAAAGATGTGTGTACAAAAGATATTGTTTTTTGTTAGAAAATGCGACAAAAATATAGAAAAAGAGGACAGAAGAAAATGGGTTAAAGTTAAGGCAGTTTTTATATACATATCTAATTTATTGTTTGGTCGTGAAATCCAAGCTAAAATTATTTACAATTAAGAAATCTAATTAAGACGATGCAAAGCGTTATATGTTTTAAATAATAAATATACAAAAATAAATATAAAATACATATGATATACAGATGTGTTTGATATGCAAATTGAAATTATACAGTTGTGGAGTCACTGCATGCTGGGTTTGTGCATACGATATATGTACATATATTTTAGTGCAGCCTCATGTTTACAGTTTTGTTCTCATTGTACAAAGCTGTGCTGATCGTATGCAGCAAACGAGTTCACATAAGAGCATGGATTGAGAGTCTCTGAAAAATACAGTCAAGGAGCTACTGAAGGGGCTTCTAGTCGCTTGAGAGCAATTGCAACATGCCAACATACAGTTATGGAGTGACTGTGTAAAGTTGAGGCACACAGAAAATCTAGCATAGTTTAAAACCAACAGCAAAATGCTCACAGCAGTTAGAGAGCTACTGTTGAAGGGTGAGCAAAGTATAGCGAACATCATCAGAGCAACTGAAGTGAGCTAAACACAGTTGGAGAGCTACTGTGCAAAGGGTAGCTATAAATAGATTGAGGCATTTGTACTAAAGGTTGGAGTCACTGCTAAATTGCACAGTTTGAGGATTACTGAAACTGTTTACAGAAATATTTAATAAATATCAACAAGTGTTTTTTTTTAATATACATATAATTCTCATAAATTCTTTATTAAGTCGAGTTTTAAAATGGTTTGGTTTTTGTTTGTGTTTTTTTTTTTCGGACTTTTTTAATTAGTTTAGTTTACTTGACTATGCAAATACCAATCCATTATTATTATAATTATTATAATTAATAAATTTTCGTTATTCCTTTTATTATAATTATCGTTCATTTTCTTTTTTCTGAACTGAATTCCCTTCGTTTCGTATAATTAATATTAATTTATTTGCTGATTAAATACCTTTTCTTCCCTTCTCCCTTCTCTTTGTTTGTATTTGATTTATATTATTAAATTCTATAATTTGCTTTGCATCTGGATCTTCATTTTTTCGGTTTCCTTTTATTTAATTTTGAGTTGCTTTTTGTTGTTGTTGTTCTTGTTTATTTATATTGTTATTTTTACATGCACATTTATAGTTGCAAAAAACATTAATGGCTATTTGGTATTTCAATATTTTATTCTCGTATTTCATATGCATATTAAAAAATAAATTAATTCTTGTATCAATTAATTAATTAGGTATAAAAGTAATCAAGAAGTCAACAGCAATGTCAAATCAGAGTTTTGTTTCAAAAACTAAAATTCAAAACATAAAAACTAAATGCTAAAAATTAATTTTAAATATAAATATTTTTTTTTTTAATTTTTTGTTTATCTTAGTTTTTTTCTTTTAATACACATATACCAACGTCTACGCCATGCCGCTTGCCTTATATTTTTACACATATTTAATTTTTTTTTTTAATTTTTAGCTTAGTGTTTATTTTGTTTTGTTTTTTTGTTTTCTTTTTGTTTTGTATTAATTTCTGAAAGTATCACCCTGTGTTTTCTCATAGTATTCATATATTTTAAATAAGTTTTTTTTTTTCGTGGTTTGTTGCCTTAAAATGTGTTTTTTTTTTTACTCTCTCCTTCTCTGCTGATACGCCTTAAAATTTACAACAATACTTCAACTTAATTACATACAATAAAATATTTTATTTAATTAGTTTATTTTTTTTTTTTTTTTTGTATTTTTTATATATTTTTTAACAAATCGCGCACATGAAACTGGGCCGGAAATTTTCGCTCTGTGTAGAGCATCAAAAATTGTTTTTATTTTTCATAATTTTTATTTTTCTAAAATCTCAACAAAAACTTTGTGTGTGTGTGTGGGTGTGAGTTTGCTTTTGGGCGTGGCTATTGTAGTTTTACTTTTAGTAGACACTGTAGTTAGTTAATTTGTTGCTGATTTCTTAATTATTTTTATTTCTTTTGTGTTTTAAGAGTTTAAATTCTTTTCTAGTTCAAGCACTCGCTGTAAATGTCGAAAAACAAATATTTTTAATATGTTCAAAATTTAAAAATATATATTTTTAAAATTTACTAATAAATTAAGAATTTGTGGAAATTATTTTGTTTTATCTGCGAGCTTTGGAACTAGAAAACAATTAAATTAGCTGCTTTGATAAATTGCAATATATACTGATTCGTAATTGTTGTTTATTTTTTTTTCGGTATTTTCGGTATTTTTTTTTCTGCTGTTGGGTATTTTTGTTTTGTTTACCGTTAATTCTATTTTGTAATATGCTGTACGTAGTTTGGAGGAAAAAACACTTAAAATGTTTGTTAAAAACGAACTTTTTGACTATTTTCTGTTTGTTTGTTTTTTTTTTTTTTTTAATGATTTTTCTCTTGTTTCGTTATATGTTTTTTGCATCTATGCTTTGACTATTTGTTTTTATTTTTTTGCGGGCTAATTTGCTTAGTTGCTGTGTGTTGTTGTTGTTGTTGCTGTTGCTGTGTAATTCAATTAAAATTTAAATTTATATAGGAACAATCCAAACGCGCGCTAAGCGTCGCTTGAATCTGGAAAGTGACCCACCAAGGCTAGCGTCATCCAGCCGCCCCACCCCAACCACCACCACCACCAGCGAATAGCAACGTGAGCGGCGCTTACCATGCTGCCAGCTGCCACGCCTACTGCTGCTGCACGAGCAGCTGCTCGACCTGATCGGCGGTGCGCAGCAGGAAGGCGGCGCTCTCCCTGTACGCCGAGATCACCTGGCGAGCGGCGGTCACCTCGTTGGGGCTCAGCTTGTGTGGGAGGATGGGCGCCACACGCGAGCAATTGGCGTCGCCAGATGCAGCCAGCAATTGTTGCTGCTGCTGTTGTTGTTGCTGCTGTTGTTGCTGTTGCTGCTGTTGTTGCTGCTGCTGTTGCTGCTGCTGTTGTTGTTGCTGTTGCTGCTGTTGCTGCTGCTGCAACTGTTGCAGCTGCTGTGTGGCTGTGACCAGGGCATTGTTGTTGTTGGCATTGCTCAGTGTGGCCAGATTGGCGGCACTTAGCTGTGCGCTGACTGTGTTGCTGTTGATGTTGATGCTGTTGTTGTTGTTGCTGCTGCTGCTGCTGAGGCTGCTGGCAAGACCGCTGCCAGCGCCCAGCGTCGTTGGCTTCATGGAGAGATCGGTGGGCGTGACTGCAAAGGGAAATGAAAGAGAGGCTAAATTAGATAAAGAATTTCATATATTTAATATTAGGAAAATAGAATTCAAGAACTTTTTAATCATTCATGCTCTGCTCTTAGTTCCCCCTTTCACCTTCCACTTTCACTTGCACTTCCACCCCATTAACAACAATATTAATTAATAAAGCAGCAAAAGCTCATCTCAGTCAATCAAAGTAGCATCATTTAAGCGATGTTTACTTACCATTACCCAGGCCGGCGACGCCCGGAAAGTAGCCTGGATAGCTGGGCGCACGGCCGGCTGCGACGGCCGCGGCGGCTGCAGCTGCCACGAAGGGCGAGGCCGCCGAGGGCGAGCTGAAGTCCGTGGTATAGGGGCTGCTGGAGGGCAGGCCGGCGCCATTGGATGCGCCGGCACCGCCGTTGGCGAGCGCTAGGCCCGTTACACTGGCGCCGCCGACGCTCGCATTCGAGCTCAATGCCAGCGGAGAGCTGCGCGCCGAGCTCATGCCACCTGTGCCGCCGCCAGCAGCGCCGCTGGTGCTGTTGCCGCCTGCACTGCCCGCGCCCGCAATGTTCGCTGCTCCGCCGAACGCGCCGTCCGCATGCTCCGAGTTGGGCGTGGAGCGTGCAAAGCCGACGGCGCTCACAAATGGCAGCGCTGCGGCGGCCACGCTGCTCAGCCCAGCCGCGTCGGCTGCGGTGCAGGTGACGGTCGCCGCATTGCTGGCGGATGTGGTGCTGGTGCCGGCCACCGCTGCGGCAGCCGCTGCGGCGGCCACAACGCTGCCCGGCGCCGGCACCGCATGGGTGATGGGCTCCAGGCCAATGCGCATACGCTTCGCGTTCATCGACTCGTTCTCACAGGCGATGGCCAGGATTTGCTCCGCCTGCACGGAGGTCAGGTGAGCGGGCGTCGGTCGAGTCTGCAAAAAAGATAAAAAGAAATGTATATTTTATAAATATGAATTCCATAAATATAACATGTATATTGATCGGAGTAAACTATGAGCAGCCTTAGTTAAACTCTTGTAATCTTTGCATAGGAATTTAGTTTACTTTCCAAATCTGTTGAGTCGAATCTCTCAGCTCTTGAGCTGTAACAAGTCATTTCTACTGACTAATATAGGCGTGCATAGAGTAGAATCAAGGCAATCTGCAGCTAAGTGAAGGAAAGTAACTCAGTATATAAAGTCGAGACTCGATAATTTGTAACCTGTTAAATCCAAAATTGCGATAAATCCAAAAAAATGCTATTGTTCTCGATAATTCTCGATAATTAGTCGTAGACCCCAAATTCTATATGGCTATACCTATGCCTGTTAAGTCTCGCTCATAACGATTCCTTAACATGCATTGCTATGCTATATTTGCTTAGTAATCCATTGGAAATTCATCATCTTTTATCATAAATATAAGGATTGATCTCATTGGATCTCATTCCAAGCCAACCGCTTATTCTTAGTTATTGTTCATACACTTGCTTATTGTTTAGTATAAGAGAAAATAAATCTATTCATTTATAAACCCCTCTCACTTACCGTATTCTCCCAGCCGTCTCGTGTCTTCTTGTTGCGACGACAGGACTTGAGATAGGTGCGAATACGTTTGCGGGAACGATCGCTGAACTCGGGAAATTGTCGAGCGCACGAATCGATGATGGCTTGAATCTTTTCCTTTGGCTGCTTCGAGATGGGTATGATGCGATCCAGATTCTCGTCCACGAACAAACGTACGAACATCTGCAAGGCAAATGGAGAGGGGCATGAGTATTGATTACGAAATTCGAGTAGTTCTCTGGCCATTTGAATTGGCAGCATTGGTAACGTTCGCTTTACATTCGACATTAGAGAGAGAGACGAGACCCGCTCTCTCTCTCTCTCCCTCTTACTCTCGCACATTACTCACATTGAAGGCCTTGAGGCGCTCTGGATCGTGTGGGGTGGCCAGTTTCTCGTCCAGCTTGTCATCAGAGTCATCCTCGGAAACCTCATCCTCCTCCTTCTGGCCGGAGGAGTTCGTCTCGTCCTGCGCCTCCATCGGCGACGGCGCATCCTGCCTGGGCACCGGCGACAGCGAGCTGTCCATTTTACTGTTGGCCGCTGCAACCGCCGCCGCATTCTGGGCCAAAGCATTCTGATATTGCGCCCAAAGGCCGCCCACAACGCTGAGGTCGGGTCCCTCGGTGCCGTTGCGCACAGCCGTCGAGTTCTGGTAGTTCCAGGCGAGCAGCATTAGTTTCAGCTTGTCCGCATCCTTCATGAGTCCCGCGTAGGCCTCCGACTCATTGGTTATGCCACCTCCACCGCCGCCTCCTCCGTTGCCGCCGCCGCCACCGCTCAGGCTGTTGGCAATATCAACCAGTCCGCTGCCGGCACCACCAGCACCACTTCCAACGCCGCCGCCGCCGCCGCCTCCTCCTCCTCCTCCTACACCAACCAGGCTGCTGGTGTCGGTGCTTGTGGCCGGTGCTGCTGGTATGGTTTCCTATAGAATAAGAGCAGAGTTTGGGTGGTTCTGGTTAAGGAATGTCGGACTGAGCTGAGCACAAGTTCAATTTTGGAGAACTTTCAATGACCGCACAACAAAGTTTTTTGGGACAGCGTTCGATATACCAAAATCCCAATGATTAGTCGAGGTTGCTCGACTCGACAGACCCCAAAGCTCGTTAGACCATTCAAAAGTATGCGCAAAAAGCGTCAAAGAAGCGACGCCTCCCTCGACTTCCCCTTGCCCACACTTTGCCGCACTCGCAGCAAAGTTTTTCCTGCCCAAGATGAAAGTCGAGTCGGGGTTTCTTTTTTATTCGACGGATTGATGTTTTCTTCTTTTCCCCCCTTTCGTTTTTTTGCCTTTTATGCTGTGCTGCAAATTAGTTGCCAGCATTTGAGAGAGGGTTAGCACAGGGCAGAGGGTGGGGGCTGAGGTTTAACAGCAAGTTTTTGGGGTACGTTCGCAGTCTCTGTTATTTGTGGCCAACATGGCTCTAATGAAACATTTCGTTCGACTCCAAGACGTTGCTGTCGTCTTAGCTCACACCCTCACTTCCTCACCCCACCCTCTCGTTCATTCTTTATGTGCCTTGGGTTGCGGTTGCAGGACACTGGTTGCCCGCATGTCCGCTGCTCGCTACTGGCTGCTGCCTCGCAGGGGGTTCAGCTGCCAACCCAAATGAAGTTGAAGCATTGGCAACAGGAAAAAAAGAAAAGAAAGGTAGAGACGCAGTCCAAATGAAAACTAAGCTTGAACATGGCTCCTAATTAACATTCAGTAGGAGCAACGCATGCCAGCAAAGTCTAAGAGTCTGATTATACTGACACCAAAATGTAGGTGCATAAGCTCATTTTTTTTTTTTTTTTTTTTTTTTTTTTTTTGTCTATTTGCAGAGAGCAGTTCTGTGGGCAGGTGCAGCCAAAGATCGCTCTTCTATGCGAGCTGTGCTATTGAGCATTGGCTTACAACTATGAAATGAGTGTAATAAATAGAATACAAAACAGCTAAGCCTAACTGAGGAAACAAGCATTTGAACATCTTGAAGTCGTATAATAATAATAAGGATACAGTTTGAATTTGACTGGATCCTTTCTTGTATGACATCATTTTGCAGGTATAACAATAATAAATTGATGCTGATGATTTTTAAACAAACCACAAATCAGAGATGCTGAAACTATTGCAAATTAGGTAATTGGATATTCGCCGAGGAATTACCTAACTCACTAAAAAACTTCCTTCGATATATATGTACCTATCTGACACATAAATACATAATTTGATTGTATTTGTAAAGAATTCCTTATGCAGCTCTAAGCTAAGGAACTCAATAAAATTTTCCACTAGAATTCGCTTCTAGTTCTTTCTTTGGAGCTAATGAAGCCAACAACTTCTTTCTCTGCAACGCAGCTGTTACCTAATAAAAAGTGATGCAACTTACTTAAAGCAACAACTCCCAAGTCGATTTTCTAATCAAAGCAGAAGGAAACCAAATGGCAATTTGGATCTTGTCCACTGTCAAACGAAAATAGCCAACAGAGGAGTCGAAGATGCGCAACATGAGAGGCCAAACTGGTTGGACTTGGACTTGGACTTGGGATTGGACTGCAAAGGGCGGCAGAAAAGGGAGCGAGTGTTGGGGATTTTCTGTTTTTTTGTGGGAGTTTAGGTTAAGCTACGTATTCAATGCTAGCTGGCAATTTCTTTTAGTTCAAGTTACCCTTTGCTTGAGGCATTGAAGAAACGACCACATGAATAAGAAGAAAACGTACAAATTTTCCATTAATTAAAACGGTACAAGAAAAGCAACTGGGGAGTTAAAATGGGATTGCCAATGGGGCTGGGGTGCTGCTGCTATGAAGGCTGAGTATAGCCTGGACAAAGTCAATGGACGAGAGCTGGCTGGACAGCTGCAAAGAAAGAGTAAGAGAAAAGGAGAGAGAGAGAACTGGGGTTAAATCTAGCAAAAGGAACCAAACGACTGACATTTTTGTGAAGTTGAGCAACTCCGGCGGGAGTCTTCACAGGCGCACAGCTTGGACCAAGTCAATATATACAGACAAATGTATATACATATATATCTAAAGAAATATATTTATATAGAGAGTGAGAGAAGAAGCTGTGTGTGCCTGGGCAATGTACAAGTTTTTGGCTTAGCAGCTCGGCTGGCATTGACTTAAGCTGCTGAGCTGCTCCTAGGGCAACCTTGACTTTGACAGCGAAGGGATAAGGGGGAGCGGGCGACGCGATGTGCTAAGCAATTTGTTGTATGCTGTCAGCCCACTAGGCGTATGGGTAACACCTGCAAGACACACACACACACACACACACACACACAGAGTTAGACATAAATCCGAGCATTTATTTCACATAGAGCTGCGAGCGTCGCAACGTAGTCGCTTTTGAAGTTTTTGGTAGACAAATTGTAGCCCGTTTACAGCAGCTCCTCCACACCCACACACACACACACACACACAGAGAAAGAGACTAGTGTAGCTGCTTGTCATGCCTAATAAGTGAAATATGCGGGCTGTGTGGCATCTTGCAAGAAAAGCCAAAGACTTGAATTGGAAACGTTAGCTGGGAAATACGAGTTCAATGTAAGGCAAGGCCAGCAGAGTGGGTGGGGCGGGGCTGTTAGGATGGGGGTAAAAGGTTTCAATTTTTGGGCGTATATGTTTGTTATTGTTGTCTGCTGCGCCTAAAAGCAACAACTACAATGCTGCAAAAGCCTCTAAGCACACGCATAATGAATTACCAAACGATGTGTGTGTGTGACAGAGAGAGACAGAGAGAGAGAGAGAGAGTTAGAGCATGAGTGTGCGTGTGTGCGTGTGTGTGTGTAGTGCTTGTGCCTGCCAACTGCCGATGACATATTTGTGCAGACTCAGAGACGCAGCGCCTAAAAGGCAGCTAAGAAAATTTGCGTTTAACTCATAAGTGCGTGAAAGGGTTGCCAACCCCTAGCCCAAAACGAACCAGCCCAGCCCCAACCAACTAACCAGCCCTGCCCCCAGCCAACCTAAACTGATGCTGAAGCGGCTGCCTCTGTGCGCTGTCAAGAAAATTGTAGTTTAAATGAAATGGAAGTTGCTTTTATCAACGACGCCGGCAGCAGCCAGCCAAAGGAGTGGCAGGAGTCGGGGGGGTAGGAGGAGGAGGGAGTGCTCTCTGCCAGGGGCTGGGGTTAGTTCGTGTGCATGTGTGAGCTTTCTTAGAAGTTGTCTGCCTGGCTGAGTGTCTGCCTGCCTGTGTGTTTCTCTGTGTGTGTGTGGGTTGTCGTATATAAATTAAAATGCCTAAACATATGCATTAGTTTTTGTCTCAAGCTCAAGCAACGTATTGCCATCTCAGTCTTGGGAAAGCTGCAAAGTTTTTGTGGTTACGGTATTGGCAGGGGGCTGAGCTGACTGGGCTGCCTGAGCTGGGGGGATTTTCGGGGGTTGACTGCTTTTGAGAGCAGCCCAAAGGGGATGGAGCGGAGGGGAATTGCGGTGCAGCCCTGATGTGGGCTGGCAACTTAGTCTAATGAGAATTCGAAAACTTAACTACGCAATCGTGCTGAAGAAATTAAAAGAAATTGCTCAAGACAATATCAAATGTTAGATATATATACATAGGCAAATACATATATATAGACGTCTCTATATGTGCATGGGGAGTGTGTGTACAGTTTCAGCTCAAATTGAGAATGCAATCAAATAAATATTTACTCGAGTTGTTTTCGGAGCGACCAAAAAGCAAAAAGTATTTGACTTATATTTCTCGCTTCTATCGACAATTTATTGGGCCATGGCCAAGTGAGGGAGTATTTGAGTGCTAAGTAAAATGTAGGGAAAGACCTGGACACTAAGTGTGTGCTGCAATATTGTACTTTTTTATTAGAAAAGTTGCACAAAATCAAAGCCTCTAATAGAGTTCTCTTTAAATATTCTTCCAGGTCTCATAATCTCTTTGGGAAAAATATGGAAGTTAACTGGAAACTTGGAATCTTAACATTTGATTCATTTGTTTATTATTTTTTCTTAATTTCTCCAACTCAAGAATCCCTCTCCCTCAATACATCCCTAGTAAAGCTAAGTCAGGAAACTTTTTGTCACATCTCTTGGGGTTCTCTTCCCATCAGCATAGTTCACAGTTTCCAGCCCGTTCCACTTTCTTTTACTCTGCTGCCTCTGCTCTTAAGTCTCTAGTTCGCATTTGTCCATGCTTTGTGCATCCTTTGTGCTTGGAATTATGCTAAATTCTTTTTGACCTCCCCTTTTTCCTCCCCCTTGGTTAGACAAAGTTAGCTCAAGCAAAAAGCCAACTATTTTCATACAGCCAGCTCAATCAAATATCATTTTTGGGCACTGCTTCCAGGGCATCAATATGCACATAAATATTTACCCAACAGCATATCCATATGCATGTTTTCCATTTCAGTTTGCTCTCCTCAGCTCTGCGCTGCAGTCTCTAAGTGCATTATATGCATATATATAATATATATATAGTATATGCTAACATATATATGTATATGTATATATAGTAAAACATGTAGCCCCATTTACGATTGCCTCCAACTGGGTTGTGAGCACCAAAACGCGAGCGTTGGTCAAAGCAATTAAAAAAAAAAAAAAAGAAAAAAAGAAATTACTCTCCGGCGTTGTCCACGGATGGGCAAAACATTTTTCTACGATGCCAGTCAAAAACAACAGTAAAAAAATTGAAATAAACAAAATAGAATTTAATATATACATATAGTATATATAATATACATATATACTATATACATACATATATATTTACGGACGCTGGGCAATGTCAAATTAGTTGGCAGTCATGTTAACAGCCATTAGCAAAGCGCAAGAGTAAAGAGTGGACAGAGAGAAGGAGCTAGAGCGACGAATAGAGAGAGAGAGAGAGAGAGAAAGTCATATGCATCGAGTGGGATTTAGAGGGTCAATGGTTCAGCGAAAAAAATATGCATAGGTAGACAGTTACAAAGGGCCGATGAAAGCGTTGAAAATATGCGAATTCACAAATGATATATTTACAGAGATATAAACGGGAAAGGTAAATAAAAAGCATCAAGAGAATATCAATAAATGTAACTTTTAAAAGTACAAATTTAAAGATTTAAAGAACTATGGCAAATGAAATAAAGCACAGCTCAAGAGGAGCCCTTTCCTGAGAGTGTGTGAGAGAGAGTACCCTTTCCTGATCCTTTTCTAAGAAAAAATTGAGTAATATACTCAAAATATGTTAGGTTAGCTTGCTTTGTTTTTATGCAAATACTAATCCTGTAGCTGTACGTCAAAATTTATTATTAATAAGTTAGCTCTTAAACAAATAAATAAAATAAATGTTCCATAGTTTATTCTGCCTAAAATCTTATTTAGTTCAACTACTAAGTATTATCACAATTTTAATTATAATAATTTCAATTACTTTTTACCTTCATATCTATAGTTGTTCAATTACGAATATCCTAGACGCTGTCAGGAGAGTCGTAATTGAACATTTTCGATCATGCTCAACGTCAAAGTAATCGCGTATAGGCACATACCTAACACACTTGGGATATACATATGCAAATGATTGATAATTCAATTCTGTTGCAAAAATATAATATAATAATAATAAAACCTCCACTAAACTCACAATTACTCGACTTAGAAGTACTATATAATTGGTTGCCTTGAAATTATGTTAAGCACTTAACAACTTCCTTGACAAAACATACATTTAGCACACTCTCGTCCCCTCGCCCTTGCCAACTCAAATTAGCGGGTGAACTTTGCATGTGGTCAGGAAATAAAAAGAGAAGGAAAAAAAAGCGACTAAAGCAACCTTCAACTGGCAGCATAAAAATGCAATCCAATCCCAGTCGAAAGCCAAACGTTGTCTGGCCCGACCACATCATAAACTAATCAGCCAGACAAGGTGCGGTACACTCGCAAGCAAAGGCTAAGCGCGCTGCAGGCGTTGCCTAGTGGGACTCGAATGCGAAACGCCGCCAAATACACATGGAATGTGGAATGGAATAGGAAAAACCTTTGCATTCTTTATTGGGGGAGCTGAACAAATAATATTCGCGTGCTAGCAACAAAGAGAGAAGAGAGAGAAAGAGAGAGGGAGAGACAGCTGCCTCACTTATTGTTGTTGTGTGATTGAGTGGCATATAGCGTTAGTTACAGTGCCGCCCAAAAGTACGCGACGCTGAAACAATTACACGCCCGACTTAAGCTAGCTGCTCACGTGCTGTTTTGGCAAATAGAGAAAAAAAAAAATTAAAAAACTATTGAAAATATATACATTAGCAAGTAGAGCGGGTGCTGGGTGGCTCTGGAGCTAGCCCTTTTATATAAATATTTGCAGTTTTTTATATTTCTTTCTATCCAGGGGGCAGTCGGCCGTGTGTGGGGCAACTCGCCTGGCCTATGGACCGGCGTTTGGGTCAAAAATGGTAAACCAAAACATCATCAATGCTATCAAATGCAAAGTGAAACGCGGCAAAGGGTGTACGGGGAAGGGTGGTCGAATATAGTGGGGGTATATAGTCACCATTTGGAGTGGGGCACTGTGTAGTGGGGCTAGCTGTATGGAATGGCATACTGCACAGAGGGCCTAACTGTGCACACTAAACCGTCGATTTTATGCTGCACATTTCGGGGGCTCTAGCGACTACTCTATGGAATAGGGAATATAAACTATTTAAGCACGCTTGTTGTCAAAATCGATTTAGTTATACGACTAAGTATTAAACTTTTAAAAATAGTTTGATATTTTCAAATATTTTTTATGCTAAATATTATTTTTCTTATTTTATCTTTTAATTATTATTATTATTTTTGTTTTTATTTATTATTTTTTTTAATTACTGTGGTTTAATATCTTTCATCTCTTTCCAAGTTTTAATTTTTTTAACATCATGTTCCATTTTTGGTTTGTAATGAATTTTTATATAAATTGAAATATGTTTTTTTAATGATAGTTTATTATTTAACAAATTAAAATAATAACAAATAGTATTTAATAGAAACTTATAAAGAATTTATGAGTCTCCTTATTATTATTATTATTTTTTTTTTTATCTAATATATAAAAGTTATATATATTTTTTAGTCTATACACATTTAAACATTTTTTTTTTTTTTTAAAGAT